>OZ024876.1:7038225-8238225 GCA_964017185.1 Rugalucina vietnamica | reverse complement strand
CGAACAGTTCATTTTTTCAAGGACCTAAATTTCTAATACTTCGTACACAAGAAAAACTTGGTATGTTTGTAAAATAAAGACCAACAAATACATCTTTTTGAGGTTCCTTTTTTACAGAACAGTAGCTTTCTTTTCTCGTGACAGCTCGCACTAATCACGGTGGTAGCGGACGGACCAAATAAAAATATCTCTTACCCTGAAACTCCTGTAAAATGCCTGCGCATTTATTGCCGATTTCTCCAGCTTTTTAGTATTTTATTAAGACAAAAGATGTGTGTAATGGCAAACATCTGAAATTTCTCTACCAAATTTTCTTGCTATAGACGAAGCATATGAATCCAAAGTAAAAAGTTGTTGCATTTTTAAATTAAAGTCCTTAGTTCAGAAACTGGGTTACAATCAATTTTTAGAGGAAGTTGTAATGACACACTTTTTTGGAAAGGTCATTTCCCACTAGCAGTTCAGGGCTGCGCCACGTGAAAAGGTCTTGACTTTGTCTATAATTATTACAAATGGTGCGTGGTGATTTAGTTCTTTCAGCAACATGGTTTATCACTAATTTACTAAACCACTTTAAGATTGTTAATTAATACTTTTTGCAAATAGAACCTACAATATTTTAGTATAGCTGTTGATTTACAAGATTGTGTATTGATCATGGTCTTCCTTTTAACTGGGCATAATAATTGAGCGCACCTGTTTTTGTTGAGGCTGTTGTGTGCCGTCTGTGTCAAGAGAAATCGTTTTACCAGCAAAAGCAAAACCGGATCAGCTTTACAACCGTTTGCCGTTGGACAAATAATTCAGTCAGTCTTGTGCATGTCATGTCCAAGAGATGCCTTTTCATATGACCAAGTAGTAAGAATGGGCCATGTGGTTCTTGTAAACAAAGGTAAATGGGGGAATATCCTGCAGTCTAATTCGTTCCAAGGCAAAATACCACGTGTGGTGTCACACACTTGAAAGATAAAACTGGACTAGACACCCGATTTATTTAAAAATCGACACTATCATACGTCATAAAAAGTTAAGCTAGGCCACTCAGGATGAGGTATTTGGCGAGATGTTGATTGCACAGACTGATCTAGACGCCAGAAAGTTTGGATACTTTCGTTTTTGTACGGTCATTTTCGGCAGTTTGTTGACATTTTATTAATTCGAACACTGGATTTTTTCATAGATCATAATTTCTAATAATTCGAACACCAATTTCAATATTTATTTTTTAAGTGTTCGGACTAATTGGTCATTTACCGTAGATTGTGGGTACTCGTAAGAACCGCCTCGGCGAGGCGGTTCTACGTGTACCCACAATCTATGTTTTGAGCAAAAATAAGAAAAATATCAAACTTTTTCAACTGAAAAATTAAAATTTTTAAAGCTAAAAAAATCTCTGTTTATTGCATGGGCAAGTTTTCGTAATGTGACTGCTTTTTGCACGTGATGAAATGAGAAATTGTCATTTTATTGACAAAATAAACGACAAAAGGTCAAAAACTATGAAAAACGCAAATTGTGACGTAAATGTCGGGGCGAAGGGGAAGATGACAAATTCTTTGCATGTGGGTTATGTGATGTCGACTTGATAATGTGCAATAAGGACTATAATATGATCATTGTATACTTAGGTGCCGTCCCATGTTGTGTTAAATCTTGTTAATGGAATGCTGAAGTTAACAATAAAGAAAAATGAGTAATTAACGTCATTTAAATTATTCGATTTTGGCTATTTGTACCTAAACGGTATATATCGAACCAACATATGACATGACATGCTTTTTAATCAACAGTGACGTCACAGGTACCGTAGAAGTGGATCGTCGGAGTGTTTTTTTGACGTTCTTTAGACAGAATATAATGTTATGTAAATGAGCAAAACGGATTATATGCTTTGAGTAAACACTAGATTTACGCACTGCAATCAAACGTATGGTAATTGATCATTTTTTAAATCAGAAAATTTGAAAAACATGAGAGTCTTAAAATGCAGGGCCCAGTTGTTCAAAACTAACGACGTCGTTAGTTAACGTTTCGTTAAAATTTCAAACCTTAATATTACAAATACACTGTTATTTTTTGTTGAAAAAAATGTGAGAATCCTTTGCACTGCAAAGGATTCTCACATTTTTTCAACAAAAAATAATAGTGTATTTGTTACTTTAGCTGATATTTGCTTAACAAATTTATGTCTTAACGATATCGTTAAGCTAACGATGCTTTGAACAACTGGGTCCAGGATGTTGGATTTTGACGTTTTAATGGACGTCTGAAGTACAAAGGTCATAATGTTTACGTAAATAATCATTTTATTGAATAAAACGCATGCCGAATGAATTTTTTTGGCTTTTGACTCATTTTTTCCGATTGACGTTGGTGACGTTAAACGTCCCATTACATACCCAAATGTTACCAACTGATCAATGGTCACATCTGCAATCATTTTTTAGGGTTTTGGAAACAAATTATTGGTTTTGTTTTCAAATTTGACATTTACTGATCATGGTTACAGGGTTCGCTACTGCAGGTCAGTGTGGTTACGCGTACGCCATTAAGCATACGTAACCGACATTGTGGCTCAACCGGTTGCAATTTGACGTTTAGATATTGTTTTCATATAAGATGCTCAGTTATACCACAGACTTGCATTACAAAGCATCTTTTTAGTAACCCAAAGTATTTGTTGCGTTTCTTTATTCCTTAAGTATATAAGTATCAAGCTCACACGACACTGGTAAAAGGGAAGTAACTGATAATGTTTTGATCCATGAAGTACTACATCAGTAGTTTCCCAGTTGAATGTAATGGTAACGGTAGGATACTTTGGCTGTGTTTCATTTTTTGAGAGGTAAATACAATGCACAGCTGATCAGCGTCTTTGTTTTTGCCACTACGATAGAACAATCCCTCTTCTATGTAAATCCGCAATTTCAAGCGTCTAGCATAATCTGCTGTCACTACAGGCCAGTTTGTGTCGGACCTGGTCGGAGGCTCAAATGTGCTGAGAAGTTACTGTATCTTTGTGTTCTTACATAGACTAAAACAATGTTTTCTCATGGTGCAGCTCATATGATTCTCACAAGAGAATTAGTTTTCTATTTGTTCAAGACTATTCTGTTGTTTGCATAGGGATGGGATTTAATTAATTCTTGTTTATATGTTATCTTTAGGTAAAAATCAGGTTTAACATTTCTATCATAGTAAAAAATTTTAACAGTGCGATAAAAAAAGATAGCTATTAAAAACCTACACATTTATAAATACTTTTTAGCTGGCTTGTACGAAAGAACAGGAAGAGCTATTGCATTCATCCCAGCATCAGCATCTGTTAAGTTTTTGGTTAAAATTCTTTTAAGTCCATTCTCTCGAACCTGTGGATGGATCAGGTTGATACTATGCCTGCATGATGTTAGATATTGGTCTGAAGGTTTATGTTGTACCATTGCGACCCTGTGACCTGGGTGTCGTGCAATAGCTCTTATTGAATCTCCGAACAATTTATATGTATATGGCATCCCTTTTTCGTTCTCTCTTGTTTCGTGTTGAAAAAGATTGACTAGACGGTCAAACCCCTTACAGAATGATATGCGAGAGAAACGTACCTTTGAAGGTGTTTACCATCTAAAATAAAAAAATATATAATTATGTATTATTTATCTTCATTTGAAAGTAGATCTAAGTCTATTCCACATTGTTTGAGGCAATCTGCACCGACGACCCTCATTAAAATGAATGGCAGAAAGTGCATCCAATTGGAAGGTTGTTATATCGCCGGGGAATTATAAAGATAATGAAGGCTGGATTGTTTTTGATATTTTAAATTTTAATTGTTTTAGATTACTTAATTTCTATGTCCATCTTTGGCCTTTCTCACAAATATTCAAAACACAATATTCAAAGTTTACTAAACGATTTCTTTTGCCAAATTTACAAGTTATTTTCTAAGTACAATTTCACAACACTTTGCCTAAACTTTCAAAACCTAAACTTCAACTTTTTTACACTTTCTCTAAAATTCCAAAACTTGAACTGACTAAGATTTCCAAATTCTAGTTTGTGTCTGCTGACATGGTCACATGATACATTTCTCTCCGCCTCCTGCAATCATACCAAATCATAGCTTCTCTCTCTTACTGACTCCCTAATTAACTAATTAACAAGTTTCTTATCTTGGCTCTGAGTGGTCAGTTTCATATCATAAGTGGCCAGCCTCCAACAGATTGTTTTCTCATAGATTATTACACATCAAAGGAAATTAGCATGTACTTGCAAATGTCTTTTTGAATTCAGGTTCCAGACAACAGGCTGAAAACAGTTCCACCTGATTTGTGTAATAGCATTTTGATGATGGTCTAACCATTGCAATATGTGGCTTCTTCCTAATGACAATGCCATATTTACATGACCACAAAAACTTAATAACTATGTACATGATCTTTGCATTATTTCTATTTTCTTCATTATTTTACTATTTTTATTTCATTTTCTAATTAAACTCATTTGCTTATTTAATGACTCTGTGACACATGCCTTGGCTCCCAATAAGTTTGCTCCGCAAACTTCGATAAATTATCATAAAACTTCCAAATATAAGTTACTATATACACTCTTGCCTCTCTATCCAACACTTTCTCTCCAGATGGACAAATACAATTCATGCAAATATAAGAAAAATTTATATACATGCACATAAACTAATATGATTGTGAAGCAAATATTTAAATGTCCTTCACATTAGACCTGTCAAATTGTTTCTTTCATTTGCTTTTATTTAAAGATATTTGTAATTCACTTCATGTTTACAGTTCCACATTTAATTTTGTTTTAAGATTATATGTATCTGTACAGCACTGAATTTCATATAACAGCGTCCTTATCACTGTCAGAAACAGTGTCCATATTGCTTTTGAACTATGTGTATCACTATTATACATCACAAGATTATTCACACTGTGTCACTTTCACAGGATTAATCCATATTTACAGATTTCACTGTTTTTCACTATGATTCACATAATTTTCACCATAATGCAGGTACATTCACATGCTTCGCATACAATTTTAAGAATGCTTTGTGCTCAGAAATACTATCTCCATAAAATATCTTCTTAAAAATGCTTACATTCTAGCACAATGAGCCTAAATTGTCGTCATCTTAGGGTTTCCCTTATCTTAACCCTTCCTCTAAGTCCTACATAAGTACCAATTCCCCAGGGTGCATCGGTCAGGTGCCATGTACAAATAATCAAATTTAGAAAGATCACATGCCCTGTACCCTTATTCCTCATAATGATTTTATAAATCATACTCTCATCTCTTATATGTTATCTTCTCCCTGGAAAATTCTTCTATACAGTAACTTATGCTTGCATAATGCAATTTATTCCTATATTGCAAAGTTGAAAATAACCAAGGAAAGTCAGAATTTCAATTGTTTTTAGATATACCCCACCCCCTACAAAGATGTTTGAAAATGCAGATCTGTCTTAAAATTTTGAATTAACATATATATCAAAACAAATTTAGTCTAACCAAACTTGAGCCATTTAACACCTTACATATGGATATTGCTGCTCGGACTCCTTATCTGTCTTGTCTTGTCGCGCTCATAAGTATGTGCTAATTGTCTGTGTTATGGAGTATAGTGCTGGTGTGCTGATTTGTGTATTAGGCTGAAGGTCTGGGCTTGACCTTTTTGCGGCATTTCCCAGAGAATGTGTATTTGATGTGGAAATCTTTTCGCATTTCCAATGGCAAATTGTCAGCATACACCCATTCTGTCTTTGAGCTTCCATTCTTCCTGTCTTTGAATTTCACTTTGTAGACCAAGCGTCCTCTGTAATTTGAACCCTTAATGATCTTTTCTGGTTCCCAGTCCATAGGGTCATCAGCAGGTACTGTGGTCTTTGGTTTTTCTTTGTGAATGTCCTGTCTCTGATTTTTCTCCTGATTTTCGACTCTCTTCTGTGCACCTTGTGTCTGTGCATTCTGCTCTGGCTCATTATCTTCCAGTTCTATTGGCTCCGGCGGTTGCCTGATATATGCCTCTGGAATATTAGTTGGTCTGTGAGCTGGATTGTAGTATGGCTTGAGTCTGTCGGAATGAACTACATTTTTAATTGCCTTATGGGTATTCATGTCCCGCAATTTGTAGTTCGTCGGCCCAGTCTTCTCTATGATGTAATATGGCCCATACCATCTTGCCATCAATTTTGGTGTCAACCCTGGTTCCGTCTTTGGATTGTACAGCCATACACTGTCTCTGACCTTGAAATCTGGTGTGTTAGCCTTTTTATCATACTGCTTCTTGTACTTGGTCTGTGCAGCTTTAATGTTCTCTTTCACCAGTTCTCGGCATGCTTTCTGATTCTCAATGATACGCCTCAAATGGTCCTCTGCAGTGGTGCCTGCTGTTGCTGTTGGGATGAGAGCTGTGTCCAGAGGAAGATTGCATTCTCTACCAAACACAATGTAGTATGGCGAGTACTTTGTTGAGTAGACTGATGGTGACATGCGATAGCTCATCATTATACTAGGAAGGAGCTCTGGCCAGTTAGTCTGCTTCTTGTTGCAGTATATCCTCAGCTTCTGCAGTATAACACTGTTCATCTTTTCTGCGGCCGAATTTGTTGCTGCGTGGTATGAACTTGTGCTGATTTTGCTGATCCTGAATATACTGCACAGTTCTTTCATGAGTGCTGACATGAAGTTACTTCCCCTGTCTGTTAAGATTGAATTCATACAGCCATATCTACATATCCATTCGTCGTAGAGTTTCCATGCTACTTCTTTAGCTTCCATACTGTACAGCGGATATGCCTCACACCACTTCGAGAAAGAGTCACAAACCAAGAAGATGTAGCGATACCCTTTTTCGCTCTTTGGCAGTGGTCCTAGAAGATCCATATGGACTCTTGAGAAAACATCTCCTACTGGTAGAGGTTGAAGCTCTGCTCTTCTCTGGTGAATGTATCTCTTGGTACGTTGACATGGTTCGCAGCTTTGACAATATATCTGAATGTCCTTATACATGGAGGGCCAGAAATACTTCATCCGCACAGCCTCGTATGTTCTCTCTATGCCATAGTGTCCTGCTGACAGTGCATCATGGTATGATTTTAATACCGCATCTCTAAGCAAATGTGGGACAACTAGCTGTTTCTTCACATCCGTCCACTTGTGACCTTTTGTCCTTGGAAAGTACAGATGGTAGAGTACACCTTTGTCAATCTCATAGAACTGTGATTCTGCAACTAGCCTGTGGGCAGCATCCCTTTCTTCAGGTACTTTTCCGTCTTCTTTGTAGGCGAACATTGCCGTAAAGTTGCTGTCTGCAATTTGGGCTTGCCTAAGCTTTTCAGGTGTCATATCACTGATTTCGGACAAATGCTTTACAGGATCCATCTGCTGATAAATATCTATGGCACAAATCATCTCAGATAAGGTGTCTGGCTTACAGGTAGTTGTCAAGTGGTTCACCTGGGGCTTATCTGTCTGTTCAAAGTGTAGTGTGTATTCCTTACATTCTACTGTCTTGAGTACACTGACTGAAGATACCTGAGGGTCAATCGGAGGGTCATCTGCTTCAAAGGCTTTGTCGCTGGGCTTCTCATCTGCGTAGTGTCGACGGCTCATCGCATCTGCATTTCCGTGCTGTTTACCACTTTTGTAGACCACTTCATACTGATAGCCTTGTAGAAATACTGCCCATCTTCCAAGGCGACCTGTTGACTTGTTGTCCTTCAAAGTTCTCAAGGCGATATGGTCAGTGTACACCGTAAATGGTCTGTTGGCTAGGTAGGTATGGAAATAGCGGATCCCTTCAACTAAAGCTAGTCCCTCTAAATCACTGATACCCCAGTTTTTCTCAGCTGGTCGTAGAGATCTTCCGGCATAGCCAACCACAACTTCTCGTCCCTTCTTGTCACGCTGTCCAAGCACATAGCCGATCGACTGATGACTAGCGTCGGTGTAGAGGAGGAACCTTGAATCTTCTGAGAAATCTGGAAAGGCTAGTATTGGAGCTGACGTCAGTTTCTCTTTGAGCTTCTTGAAGGCTGCATCGCAAGCATCTGTCCACTGGAATTTGTGATCCTTCTGTAGTAGCTGATGTAATGGTCTTGCAATGCCAGCATAACCTTCTACAAATTTCCTGTAGTAGCCTGAAAGACCAAGGAAAGCTCTCACATCTGTCTGGTTCTTTGGAGTTGGGAAGTCGACGACGGCTTTGATTTTGTCATTGTCTACACCTATCCCCTCTTGCGTAAATCGATGTCCAAGGTACTTCACTTCTTGCGCAGCGAAATGGCACTTGCTTGGTTTCAGGCGTAAATTCGCTTGTCTAAACCGATCAAAGACCTGTGAGAGATGAACAAGATGTTCGTCAAAACTCTTGCTGAAAATGAGGCAGTCGTCTATGTAGGTCAGCGCGAATTTATAGCTGATATTGTGTAAAACCTCAGAAAGAACGGCGGAAAAGGCCATAGGACTGTTCATTAAACCAAATGGTAATCTGTTGAACTCCCATACTCCTTGATGAGTTACAAACCCTGTTTTGTGCTTCGTCTCAGGATCCAATGGTATTTGGAAAAATCCTTGCGCCATGTCGAGAACAGAGTAGATACTGGCTTTCGCTTGTCCTAGGCAGTCAACGACATCTTGGAAATGTGTGATTGGGAAATTGATAGGGTGTGTGACCTTGTTCAGCCCTCTGAAGTCAACGGCAAATCTGTAATCACCACTTTTCTTCTTGACGAGTAATACCGGAGCTTGCCATAGGGTGTTCGACCTTGAAATTATGCCATGTTCCTCTAATTCTTTGGTCTGTCTTTCTATTTCAGCCTTCTGTTCAGGTGTGGTTCTGTACTGTGGCCTTCTAACAGGTGGAACATCCTGAGTGATTATCCTATGTGGATGTAGATCAGTGTGTCCTAGTTCTGCTGTACTGGTGGCAAAGACATCCCTGTTCTTCCCAATTAGCACTAATAATTTCCTTTTCTGTTCTTCAGATAAGTTGGAATGTGATAAGTCGACCCCTAGTGTGTTTGCTATCTGAATGTAATGCTCATCTGTCTGCACTTCATTGATAAGTGGAATGTCTGTCTCAGCATGAGATTGTGTATTGGCAGCTGTAGCTTGTGTATTGCTAGGTGTACATGTAGATTGTGTATTGTGTGTATCTGACTCTGTATTGCCTGTGTGTTCATGTTGGCTGATAATGTCTGATACATTTTCTGGGGAACTGTCATCAATTTCACACAACAAATCACTATTTTCTATACTGTCAATTCTAGCAACAGGCTCATTTGCCTTCAGATATACCCATTCATGTGTAGGATTCAATATTTGTACACAAGTTTGGTCATTTTGAATGTCTGCAATAGCTCGGGCTCCTATAACTCGATGCTTGGAGGGTAAGGTTCTAATTGGCTCTATTAAAGATGTACCCTTAATACCTGAATTTCTGACCTTTACCTTGGCTACGGTAGCCGACTGAGGTGGAATGCTTATTCTATTTATCAAACGGGCAAGTCCTGACTTATGAGGAGAAGAAAACATTTGAGCAATAACTAAACCACCTTGAATTTCTAAAGTGTCTCTGTCATAATCTACATGTGCTTTCTGCTCTTTCAAGAAATCTCTCCCTAAAATGACTGATTGATTCAACTTCTTGAAAATGTAAAAGGTTTGAGTCAAAGTCAGTCTACAGATGGTCATTGGAATGCTAATTTTCCCTAATATCTTCATATGACTTCCATCTACTGTCTGAGCACCTTGGATATCGGACTGTTCGATATCATATTCTTTCGATAAGCCACTTCTTTTGTACATGTCTATGCTCAGACAGGAAATTGAAGCTCCGCAGTCCAGCATGGCTGCAACAGAGAATTTCCCAAGCCTAACATCAACTAAATTCTTATCTTCCCCCAATTTATAGGCCTTACCAATACAAACCTCAGACTCGGATGCAGGGTTTGCAGTATTTCCCCTTTGGTGCCCATCCCTAGAAGCCTTAGGGACAGGCCCGAGTCCCTATTTCCTAAAGTACGGGCGATGCATACGAGCAAGGTGACCATATTCATTGCACTGGTAGCACTTAGCATTCTTAAATTTGCATGCAGAAGAAATGTGACTGCACCTACCACAATGTTCACAAGTGTCCTGGAATGGTCTCCTCTGCGGTCGTCGGCCCTGGTAGTGTCGTCGGTCATCTCTCCCTGCTGGCGTCGATACCCTGCTGTCTGATGTAGGTCGTCTCTGCTCATAGTGACTCCTGTTTGAATCACCCTGGTACGAGGTATCTCGAGAATGTCCCTTGGAATGTACATTAGAGTGCACTCCACAAAGACTAGAACTTTCACTGCTTGTGAGTGACTGTCCCATCCTAGCATATTTTGTCACTTGTTCAAGGGTTTTAGCCTCCTTCATTATTACAAAGTTTCTCACTTCCTTATTGAGGCCATGGATAATTTTGTCCATAAGTTCTCGGTCATTTTTCTTGAGCTTTCTACCACATTTCAAGACTTTCTCTATATAGGTATCAACACTGTCAGATCCTTGAGAAATGTCCAAGAACTCTGAGTAGCTATGAACTCTGTCTGCACTACTTTCGAATCTTGCGAGGAAGCTTCCCTGAAGTTTATCATAGTCATTTTTCACTTCCTCTGTCAGACTTGTGTACCAGTCCTCAGCATGGTTTCCCAATGCAAAACAGAAATGAATACACTTCTCATCATCATTCCACTTTTTCAGTGTCCCAGCCTTATTAAATTTCTCCAACCAGAATTTGGCACTGTCCCCTTCATCGAATTTTGGTACTGACAATCCACTATATTTCAAATCTGCTGAATTTTTCTGTTTTGCCATTTTCACAGTTTTAATCCGATAATTTTTAGCACTTTAATTCCGGTACACAAGAATCATTACCGCGGACTCTTCCACCATTATATCGCCGGGGAATTATAAAGATAATGAAGGCTGGATTGTTTTTGATATTTTAAATTTTAATTGTTTTAGATTACTTAATTTCTATGTCCATCTTTGGCCTTTCTCACAAATATTCAAAACACAATATTCAAAGTTTACTAAACGATTTCTTTTGCCAAATTTACAAGTTATTTTCTAAGTACAATTTCACAACACTTTGCCTAAACTTTCAAAACCTAAACTTCAACTTTTTTACACTTTCTCTAAAATTCCAAAACTTGAACTGACTAAGATTTCCAAATTCTAGTTTGTGTCTGCTGACATGGTCACATGATACATTTCTCTCCGCCTCCTGCAATCATACCAAATCATAGCTTCTCTCTCTTACTGACTCCCTAATTAACTAATTAACAAGTTTCTTATCTTGGCTCTGAGTGGTCAGTTTCATATCATAAGTGGCCAGCCTCCAACAGATTGTTTTCTCATAGATTATTACACATCAAAGGAAATTAGCATGTACTTGCAAATGTCTTTTTGAATTCAGGTTCCAGACAACAGGCTGAAAACAGTTCCACCTGATTTGTGTAATAGCATTTTGATGATGGTCTAACCATTGCAATATGTGGCTTCTTCCTAATGACAATGCCATATTTACATGACCACAATGTACATGATCTTTGCATTATTTCTATTTTCTTCATTATTTTACTATTTTTATTTCATTTTCTAATTAAACTCATTTGCTTATTTAATGACTCTGTGACAGTTATGCAAAAGTTACTCATCACAATTTATTCTTACTCCATTTTTTTCCAAATGGACGTCTAGCACGGTGCACGACACTTTGCTGAAAACCACTTCGCCGAAAAGACATTTCGCTGAAACGACACAATGCCGAAAATTCTTCTCCGGTGCGACACTTCGCGGAAAGTTTAAAATGATTAACAATGAGTCATGCTTGAGGGAAACTAACGTTATTAGATGAGCCTTAATTGTGTTAATGGGGACTTAATATTAGTTCCTTATAATTACGTATTATGCTTGTTTCACCTTGTTTGTTTATTTATGAAGTAAATGTGTTCATGCCAATAATAATACGATTAATTAATTAGGTTTATCACCATGTTATATATTGGTCATAATAGTAATTAGTTTGATCGTCATAATTGGTCATTGATGTACGTAATCATTTAATTCGTAAAGAATTTAGAATGCCTCTTTTTATAGATTTATGCAAATTGAATCGTTCAAATAGTTATCAATGCTGTGGATTTAAGTAAAAGTTATGAAAAAACCACATTGTATGAAATACTCTAAAAAAACTGAAATACTCTTAAAAGAAACATCTTTTTCTGCATTTTTGCCGAATTTCGGCAATATTTCGGCGAAGTGTCGTTTCGGCGAAGTGTCTTTTCGGCAAAGTGGTTTTCGGCAAAGTGTCATGGATCCGTCTAGCATACTCATTTAAATGAAAGGTTTATCAAAGGCCCTGTGTATATAATTCTTCTTATTTTTCATCCAGAACATAGATTGTGGGTGACGGATACACACAATCAATGGGTGACAGATACACACAATCAATGTTTTGAGAAAAAAATATAACAGATATTGAAGGTTTTTTTACTGAAAATTTTATTTTATTTCAGATGAAAAAAAAATTCTCCATATATTGCATGGGCGTGTTTTCGTAATGCCAATTACAAAATTACAGTAACTGTTTGATGTCAACAAGCAAAGCTTAAAGCTGGTCGATGCATCGTCATGTGTCTTAACTATTTTTGTTGCGATTTACCTAGTAGCATGATGAAGATGTTGCCTGCAAGTTTTGATCAGTGGAACTTTGTTTTCAATTCCCCTGATACTTTTAAGATCGACTTTGTGACACCATACATAAATGAACCCTTCGTTCCTATAGAAAAGCAGAAGAAATGCATTTGGGGAAAATATATGAATGATAATAAAACAAAAACAAAACAAAAAAAAACAAAAAAGAAATGTATTTGTTTTTTGTTCCCATGATATTGTATGCTATCACAACCTTGCTTGCGTCGAACTCGGTTATGAGGAAAACTCGGCTGTGTCCAAGTGATAATTCGCTCCCCACAGAAAAAAGAACATTAGTTTCACCCTTCCTGTGTCGAACTTCAAAGTCAAAAATCGGTCAGTGCCGATTTGATATATACACACAGCCTTTCATCACTGGGATTGCCAAAGAACGTTTTGACGTGTCAGTTTGGGGAATATATGTTTGAAATCACTATCGATTGGTTAGATAAACATTTTTTTTTTTTTTTTTTTTTTTTTTTGGCTTGTAAATTTTATTTTTCATTTCTGACAGTTTTTAGCTCGCCTGTACGAAAGTACAGGAAGAGCTATTGCAGTCACCCCGGCGTCGGCGTCGGCGTCGGCGTCGGCGTTAGCGTTAGCGTTAGCGTCGGCGTCGGCGTCGGCGTTGCTCAAAATGTTAAAGTTTTTGGTTAAAGTTTTTATGAGTCTATATCTCTTGAAGTTGTGGATGGATCAAGTTGATACTTTGCATGTTGGTAGATATTGGTCTGAAGTTTTATGCTGTACCATCATGACCCACCTGGGTGACCTTGAGGTCAAGGTCACGGACTTAGAAATTTTTTGTTAAAGTTTTTGGTTAAAGTTTTTATAAGTCTATATCTCTTGAAGTTGTTGATGGATCAAGTTGATACTTTGCATGTTGGTAGATATTGGTCTGAAGTTTTATGCTGTACCATCAGGACCCACCTGGGTGACCTTGAGGTCAAGGTCACGGACTTAGAAATTTTTTGTTGAAGTTTTTGGTTAAAGTTTTTATAAGTCTATATCTCTTGGATATGTAGATGGATCAAGTTGATACTTTGCATGTAGGTAGATATTGGTCTGAAGTTTTATGCTGTACCATCATGACCCACCTGGGTGACCTTGAGTTCAAGGTCACAGACTTTGAAATTTTATGTTAAAGCTTTTTCTTAAAGTGTTTTGAACTGTATATTGCTGGAACAGATGGATGGATCTAGTTGATACTTTGCTGTATTATTCTTTTATTATGCTGTAGCATCTTGACTCACCTGTGGTCAAGGTTACAGACTTAGATTTTAGGTTATAAGTCTATATCAAATATGTAGATGGATCAAGTTGAACTTAGGATGTTGGTAGATATTGGTCTGAAGTTTTATGCTGTACCATCACGACCCACCTGAGTGACATTGAGGTCAATGTCTTTGGTCATAGATTTAATAGATTTAGTGGCAAAGCACAAGTCAGGCGAGCTACGCTGTCCTGCGACAGCTCTTATTACATGTTATCATTATACATACATAGATTTGTTTGTAGTCTTTTATACACAAGAAGAATGTGAGCAGACAGCATTTATGAGAATTTCAAGACAAGAAGACATCGACTTCAATCTGTATATCTTCAACGCAACATCTGTCAGCCCTCTCTAATGACAACGTCTGCAGAACGGGATGGCAAAACGCATCATTAAAATGCCTATTAAAATTTTAAAGGACATGTCACCACATGAAGAAAAACCTGTGTTTTTTGTATCTCTCAGACAACTGTAGATGTAGTTATGCATAGCTGGAATGTGTCCGACATCAGGTTCGACTTTTTTAAAAACACAGGGTATCCATGCGTACACGGTATCCGCTCATTTTGAAATCGATGATCTCACTGTCATCATCCTATACTATGTAGAGGCAAAATAATAATACAGATACAATATCCAGAATTCATAAAAGCAGATATGTTTATACATTACGAAAACTTGCCCATGAAATATACAGAATTTTTTCACATGTAAAAAATGAAAATTTTCAGAAGAAAATTGTTAATATTTTTCTCGTCTCTGCCCCAAAACACAGACCGCGGGCACACGCTAGAACCGCCTCTGCGAGGCGATTCCAACGAGCACCCACAACCCATGTCCCGGAGCAAAAATAAGAAAGTGGGTATAACCCCGTAAACCCCAGTTCTACTATATAAAAGTGGGGTTCAAGGGGGTATACTTTTTAAGGACATGTTTTCCCGATGTATACATGATTGAAATTATCAAAAGATCAGCTATTGTCCAAAATCTGTTTCAAACATGACCATCTTGCTGTTGATTTTCCTGCTTTCTTTTCAGTATACATATACTTCGAATACAATTCTATACTACTGTACACTTTGATTCTTTGTTTGAAAGATGTAATATTAGGCATATATTTTTTTTATCTTACAACAGTAAATATAATATTTTGCCAAAATTGCACAAATTGTAAGACAATCTATCTCAATGGGTGATCCTGTAAATTTATTTAATATCCATGTGTCTGGTGTCATCAAATAATGAATGTTACATTTCACTGAGATTTCTTCAAATAATTGTAATAAAAAAGTTCTAACATGGCAGCAGTCAAAAAATAAATGCATCAAAGTTTCTTTTTGTTCATTACAAAATGTGCAAAGTTCTGTTTCAATCATTTTGCATTTAAATAGTTTGCTGTTTGTATAAATTATTCTGTGAAACAATTTGTAATGGAAATTCAAAAGTTTTGCATCATCAGTTGTGTGATACAGCATAGAGAAATACTGATTCCAATTTTCATTTTCCTCTAAATTTAAGTCTATTTGCCATTTTGTAATAGCTTTTATATTTCTGTTTGACACCTTTTTTAATAAAATTTGATAAAAAGGTTTGGTAGATTTTTCACAAGATTTTAACAATCTGACATATGGTTGAATAATAGTTTGTGTCTTAATATGGTTTCTTATAAGCCTTTTCCATTCAAGAGGTACAGCATCTATCATGCCATAATATTCTACAAAGTTAATATCCAATAGATATGTATTTCTGAACTCTGCAAAACTGAAAAATCTGCCATCATTTGTCATAAGATCCTGTACAAAGTAAATACCTTTTTGTATCCAATGTGGTAATATGACTTTTCTACCGTTGCATTTGATATTATTGTTTAACCAAATACATTGTGACATAACTTCGTCCGGGGTTGTGGGAGGATATCTAACAAGGTTTGCCCAAACTTGCAATGTGCTTTTCCAAAAAGAGTTAAAATAATGTAGTAACGTTAAGATGCCTTCCTTTGGTAAATACAACATTTTATCCCCACCATATCTTTCCATTGTATCAAGCAATAATGATTTCCATGGTGTTATATAATTGACATCTAAAACTTTTTTTAGCCATGACATCTTCAATGCTGCGCAAAAAGAAGGGACATGTGGCATTTGTAAGCCACCTTCATTTTTACTATTAATAATTACATTGCGTTTAATTCTATCTCCTTTTTTATCCCAAATAAATGAAAAAAAAAACATTTTTTCTAAATCTTTCAAAAAATTGTCTGGTGGGGTTGGTAATACTGTAAATATCTGTATCAAAATAGGCATTGCCAAAGTTTTTACCACACATATTTTTCCAAGGAGTGACAGTGATCTAAAAGACCAATCGTTCAGCAATTTTTTAACAGATTCAAGTTTTTTTCGGAAAGTTTATACCTGTTACGTCTTCATTATTTACATCAAACTCAATCCCTAAAAGTTTAAATTTTCCTCCATGGTTCCATATAATTGGGTTTTTGTGTTCTTAATTCCTCACCACAACCCCGCTTTGCCCTGAACCATAACACCTGGGTTTTATCGAAGTTTGCTCGGAGACCAGAACAGCCCGCAAATTTATCTACAATATCTAAGGCAGTGTTAAGTGATACTTCATCCTCTCCAAAAATAAGAGTTGAGTCATCAGCATATTCACGGCTAACAAACCTTTAAATGCGTAACCGCGGGTAAGAAAAGAAATCCGATTCATGTCCTTCCGGTTTCGCATCAGATAACCAACAAAAGGTAAACAAACTTTTGCAGCTCGTGTTTCCGAGTAAAATATTTCGATTCGAAGACAAATATTATAATTCTCTCAATGCTATTTTATTATTTAGACATTGCTATATTTGGACCCAAAAGGATTTCCAGAAATTTTTCTTTATAATCATGCTTTTTATTCCCTACCCCAAAACACATGTTGGGATTGCATTGTACACGACGAAAATGTGGGTCAGTCGCAGGGATATTTTTAGATTTCCGCTCATTACGTCCATATTAACGGAAAGCAATACAGTGCGCAGATGATTTTAACACTGTGTGAGGTCTGGTGATAGTTTCGTTGCTTCTGACCAATGCATTCTATGCATATGTGGTTAAAAGCTGTGTCAACATTTCGGTTGCGAATTTAATCATTAGAATGATAGCAATTTAGTCATTATAGAACACATGTATTAAAGTTTTTGTTTTTGTTAATTGTTTTACGCTGAAGATTATTGTCACATTCTCTCGTCCTTTCTTAATAGTTGCTTACTCAAATTTGGTGTGTTTGTGATATTTGCAGTGAAAATGTTTGATATAAAATAATACAAACTGTCTATGAAATACATTTACAAAAGTTCACATGCATGATATTCCCGTTCATGAAGACGATTTTACAGCATTATGTATACTTTAATTTGTTTTTTCTTGGTTTTATGTCCTTCAAAACGCTTTACAGGGAAATAAATACCATAACTTGAACAGGTTGAGGTTTTCAAACGTATCTTGAAATATATCCTTCATATTTTAATGATTAAATGCGTACCCATCTTTTCCTTACCTTCAAATCGATAATGACGGGCACTAACACAACGAAATACTGGCACAGACATCAGATGCAATTTAGTTAATATATATCTGTAAATTTGTCGTAGAACAATCACTAAAATTTGATATTTACCAGCAAATTGTCCAATTTTAGTTGTATTTCGCCGACTTTGGCCTTGTTGGAACACCAGGTTCGAAGAAGGGAATAAATAACTCAAAGACCATCAAATTATTTTGCGAGCTACTTTGGTGCTGAGTTACCATAGTAAATAAGTGACAAAATAGCATTCATAGATAATCGATATATTTCTGTACTAAAATATAATCATCAGTCGATCCTAGTAGTGTATGTTTTGTTTACCTTTTCTTGGTCTTCATATGCGGAACCGGAAGGGCGTGAATCGGATTTTCTTTCTTAACCGGCGGTTACGCATTTAAAGGTTTGTTAGCCGTGATATTGACTTATCAGATATTCTGTGTTATTTATTTCTAGGCCTTGAATATCAGGGTGGGCTTTTAGTGAAGCACTTAATAGCTCTACACATAAAATAAAGAGATATGGAGATAGAGGGTCACCTTGTCTTACTCCTCTCTGAATTTTAAAAACATCACTTAGATGACCATTGTAAAGAATATAGCTTGAGATGTCTGTATAAAATGTCTTAAACCATTGAATTATTGATTCTCCAAAGCCAAAGAATGATAATGCATTTTCAATGAAATTCCACTCCAGAGAATCAAAAGCTTTCTCAAAATCTAGTAAAACCAAAAGTCCAGGAATGTTTTCTCTCTTTGTCTTCTCTATCAAATCAAAAACTAGTCTGTTACAATCCCCAATATATCTTCCTTTAATAAACCCCAATTGTGATTCTGAGATAAGTTTTGTAAGAACCTTTTTTATTCTTGCGGCTATTGATGCAGAGCCAATTTTAAGATCAACTGATAAAAGAGAAATTGGTCTCCAATTTTTAAGATATTCTTTACTTTTTCCTTCTTTAGGTATACAAGTGATTATTCCTTGTTTCTGTGAAATAGAAAGATTCTGGGTTGTGTATGCATAATTTAAAGATCTAACAAGATATTTGACAAGATATTTGGTTAGATAAACATGGTGGAAAACAAAAGAAGAACCACTCAGTCCGCGTATGTTAATGCACTAGTCATTTGCAACCACGGCCCCTATGGGGCCGGGGATAGCGGGGGCATAGCGGGGCTAAAGTACCAGGATTTTACCTTCGAGGTGTCCCGGCAGTGCCGTGGTAAGGCCGGGCTTTTGATTCCCGCCAAAACAGCGGGGGAAATAGCGGGGCGTTTTGACCGGGGTTTACCGGTCTACAGTACCGAGTTTTATCTGAATTTTGGCCGTGTTTTGAAGTATCGGGAGAGACTTTGAGATAAAATTTCTTTTTAAAAGGAAGGCTTTGACAGTTTTGGAGGTAAATTTCTGTTGCTATCTATCTTTATATTCTCTGTTCATCATCTCAAGTAAAGGATGGGTGGCTAAATTTTGAATGTAGCAAGTGGAGAAAACATTCCAGCACAACTGATTGATGGGGATATGTTACGCTGTTATTTCTATTTTTATTTTTCTTCTGGTCTGTCTTCATTTGGTACCAGGCATGGGTATTTAAGTTTGTTTCAAATTGTATTTAATCATACATTATAACATGGGCAGAAAAGCACAGCCATAAGTAAAATAAAATCATTAAATTTTTTATTCTATAAAGAGTAACAATACAGTATAACTGACTAGAAATGTTTGAACAGTTTTTTGTTTCACTCTTAAAACTTAACTTGATTTGACCAGTTTAATAGACTGAGTAACATATTTATTGAGGAAGAAGAAAGACTTTGGCCAAAGTGACAGTTTTTTTTGTTTTGTTTGTAAATGATTTCTTTGTTTTATGCTGTAATATGTAAAATGCCAAATACATTAATCTGATCCAAAATGGGCAACTGTAAGAAATAGCATAACTGATAATAAGAGCACAACTCAAATGCTAAATTCTCACTGGCACACACCTTACAAGGCAATAGAGCTGCATTCAATCAATACACAAAATCTCGGCAACATTTTATATCAGAATGCTCAGCCTATACCCAGGAAAGGAAAGTTTATGTTGAGAAACTGAAAGATAAGCTAGTTCTTCCTGTAAACGTATGTTCAGACTTTCAGAACCCAGAATTCCTTACTCATCTCACCCTGGATTGTTCTGTGTATGTGGACAGGTTCGAGGACATAGAGTTTCTGGAACTTTGTTCGAGAGAGTTCATCGACCAGATTCATAGGAGGAGAATATCAAGACTGAACGAGATTTCGCAGTGTTAAAGAACGTGTACATAAATTGTTTTACAAACTGTATATATTAGTAACTTCACCAGCACATTATATAAGACTATTGACGATACACCGTATGGTGGTGCCTCGCTAAGACAACGGGGGAACATTAAGCAGAAACAGAAACAAAGGAGCGAAATGACATCATTTCGGCTCAATCTGATTGTTTATTTTTGTATACCGTATGTTATCTAAAATTTAGTGCATAAACGTTTACAAAAATGAGAAAACGATGCATAAATATTAAAGCAGCACTGAAGAAAATCAAATGAGAGCGAATAAAACATTAAATGAACTGATATAATCAAAATGTTGTTGAACCAGAACCCAAACATCACAACAAGGGGTCAGAAGGGCAAACAAGAGCGATTGGGACAACTCCGCCCCTAAAATTTTTGCCAAACTTGACCCCCTACAAACTCGGCCCCTGACAAACTCGGCTCTCAACTTGACTCCCTACAAACTTGGCCTCCTGACACTCGGCCCCCAAAATGCCTGCCCAACTAGACCCCCTAGTCCCTACAATTTTTTGGGGCTGAGTTTGTCAGGGGCCAAGATTGTTAGGGGCTGAGTTTGTAAAGGGGGGGGGGGGGTTAAGTTGGGCCGAAATTTTTCAGGGGGGCCCAGTTTGTGGGGGTCAAGTTGGGCCGAAATTTTAGAAAAATCCCCGCAGTGCAGGGGCTTTTTGCAGGGATTTTACCGAAAAGAAGTCCCCGCAGTGCAGGGCTTATACCTGGGCTTTGCAAATGGAAAAGTCAATATCCCCGCTATTTCCCGGCCCCGAGGGGGCCGTGGTTGCAAATGACTGGTGCATAAAGAGTTGAGATTTTCTAAGCACCTCGGCTGGTCTCAATTTGCTTATCTCGAACTTCAGAAAACTCGAAGTGGTTTCTCCATTCCCCTTGATTTCGAGATAGCGAAGGTGGCCTGTAACTTTTTTTCTTACTTTTACTCCCAAACAAAGATTGTGGGTACTCATTAGAATTGCCTTGTTGCTGTGGTTTTAACATGTACCCACAATCAATGTTTTGACCAAAAATACAGAAAGCAACTAAATTTTTTCAACCCCAAAAACTAGTACTTTTCCTAATGTTATGAAAAATCTTTTTCACGGCTTAATTAGACTGGCTCGGGTTTGGTTGTGCCGGTTCAGGATTTTCTAAGGACTTGGCTCAGTTTATAGGAAAAAAGCTTATGAAGAGTATACTCCAAACAAAGTCTTAATATGATGTTTGAATTGGTAAGACCAACATATGACAGCTGAAAACTTAAGACTTAGGATGCGAAGTTACCACCCCTACTATCAAGTCTTGACATGGCAAAAAATAGATTCTCACTCATAGTAACTTCCATAATATCATTTATGGTTGATTGAACAGCAGCTCTGTATTTGAGCCACAGCATCAGAAAACCAACAATCTGCATATACGAAAACAAAGACGCAGATCGCTGATCGGCACCACTGTTTTCGCTACATGGATAGTGCAATCCTTCTTCTTCTTAAATCCGAAACTTCAAGCTTCTAGCCTGCTTCTGTGACTGTACATGCCCGTTTGTGTCAGACCTTGTCGGAAACCCATTGGTGGTTTTCATATGCAAAGGCTCATTTGTTGTTCGATTATTCATTTCATTTTGTTCTAAAGCTTGGGATCACATGATACATGTATACTTAAGAATAATAAGGGCATTCTCAAGTACTTGAAACAGTGCTTATAATGTTTACAGGAACGTTTATTACAGCTTGTCAAGTGACATCGAATGACAGCTCTCAAGAATATCCTACCCTCAGGGGGCATCATGATTGAAAAAATGCCCAAAAACCCTTAACTCCAACAGACTTTGTCACTGTCAATAAAATAAAACATCAGTTTTTGACATCAGCTTGAATTATCAAAGCTTAGAAGAACAGCCGGTGATGGTGGTTCAGGATCCAGCTACCAATGTTTAATATATATTTGGTCCCATTTAGATAAATCTAGTCCTTGTATTGACTACCCTGTTGAAAGTTACAAAATTTCAGTAATTCTCTTTGGCTCTATGTTGTCAAATCCATGCGCGGATCCAGAAAATTTTCTCGGGGAGGGGGGTGGGGGGGAGTCCAAATTCTCAGAAGGGGTCTGACGGAAAATTTCAACATAGCAAAAACTAATACTCTGGCAATTACATTTTAGATTTAACAAGATGTCCGTGGGGCGAAAACAAAGGCGCAGATCAGCTGTGCAGTTACTGCACAGCTGATCTGCACCTTTGTTTTTGCATATGCAAAAATCTCATGACATGTCTCATTTCATACGTATTTTGTTGATGGCACTGCTGTACATAGGACCTGCGGTATGTTCTTCATAATGATTATGTCATTTTAATATGGTAAACAAAATATGCTTATTGTTTGTGCTTCAGATAACACTGGAAAAATGTATAAAGCAAGACTTTGTTGATACCCCAATTTGAAAAAAGTTACCACCAGATCAACAGGCATTATCAGAATGTGTTTTCTATATAAGAATATGACTTCCATTGCCATTACCATTGTGGACAATCAGAAGTCACATGATCATATTCGCAGGAGGGACAGATTTTAACCAATCCTTAATGCACAGTGTATATCCGAGCGTATGCAGAACAGACGGTTACGGAACGGACAGACGTTTACAGGAGCACACGCTTTTTCGCGCCAAAAATGTTTTGTACAGTTTTTCATCCAAAACTGTACGCTTCGAATGTATTGTTATATCGGCCTTGCATGTCCATCTACTATCTTCCAAAACACCATAATTTCCGGCATGGAAGCCTTGTAGTTTAAGCAGAATTTTGTTGCTTAGCAACAAAAACATTACGGAGCGGAACAGTCTACAGATTCGTTTATGTTACGGGGCGGAACAGACGTAGCCTACGAAAAAAACAGACGAATCAGCATACGGAGCGGTCACAGACGGCCATGAATACTACATGAACAACACTGTGATGTTAAATATAACACTTTGCGGCAACCTTCTGTATTGTAGCACTCGAACGTGACCAGATGGAATACACCTGGTGACCTGGATCGGCATCGTACATGTATCAGAATAGCATCGACTATGTTGTGAAAACAAAAAGTTGTTTGGGGGCAAACAGCAGATCAGAGAGAGAGGGGGGGAGAGGTCCCGATAGCTCAGTGGTAAAATCGCCCGCTTCGGGGGCGAGATGTCGTGGGTTTGCCCAGGCCGCGCCATATCAAATGCGTTAAAATACATGTAGTACCAATGGCTTCCTTGGTGCTCAGCATCACGAGGCAATCACGGCTTTTCTTCTCCTTTAAATATATTATCACTAATAGATCTAGTGCATATCTAACAATAAATTCTAAAATAAAAGACTGAAAAAAGTCTGAAAAGGTCCGATAATAAGACTCATGTCTGTTTTAACCGGAGGTCTATATGGAAGGCTGGCATTCGTGCTGAGTACGTTAGTAATATAGAGACCCTAGAATTTCGGTCAAAGGAAAAGGTTCCCTGTTTGCATACTCAGTCCTTAAGCAAAGTCATCAAGCGAACACCCTCCTCCGTACACACCGGCGGGAGTACTCTCCAAAGCATCGGTCATATATTCCAAAGTCTTTCCATATATGAATGATGCGTGAGAATCAGCCAAGACGCCACAAAAGGGAGCTTGCGGCGGGAGATAAAATCTTTGGCGTGATTTGTAAGCATACATGATTCTGTCATGCATCTTACTTATTTGATTTACTCGCAGTTTATTACTATTTAGCCATGCTTGTGCATATTAACACGATGAAGCATCGGAATATGAACACGATGAAGCATCGAATGAATCCATGTTGTTATGACGTACGCCATAAACATTTATTAAAGTAAGGATTTAGAATTTTAGA
The DNA here is from genome assembly GCA_964017185.1 of Rugalucina vietnamica. Taxonomy (NCBI): domain Eukaryota; kingdom Metazoa; phylum Mollusca; class Bivalvia; order Lucinida; family Lucinidae; genus Rugalucina; species Rugalucina vietnamica. The sequence goes on along the minus strand of OZ024876.1, from coordinate 8,214,451 downwards.
TGTCATGACAAAAACCTGTCGGGAAATGGCTTCCGCTGCCTGATTACTCATTTAAGTGTTAGTGTCGTCTAGCTGTGACAAGGACACAATACCGACTGTCAGCCACTAGCTAGCTGCGATCCACTGTATACTGGCCGATTGAGATGGCATAGTTGTTCATGACACTGCACCTGGGTTAAAATTGTTTGATTTCTTATTTTATTGTTAGATGATAGAAGTGAAATACTTTTCTGTTTACACAACACTCAATGAAACTGCTAATTCGACAGCGACACTGTAATTACTAAATAGAATCAGGGTTAGAAATAAGCAGTTGCCCACTTGCCCGTCACGGGTCAAATTTGGTGGGGGCAACCTGATCTTACTGAAAGGTTGCCCCCAGGACAACCTGAAATTTTCCAAGAAGTGTTTAATCTCATCATTCTTAGATGAGCTAAAATACAAATTCAAAGCAATGACAATTGAACTGTACCTTTGAATTCATGCATAAACATGATAAATAATCTTCATTTAGTAACATTTATATGACGTTTCTATGGGGGCAAGTTCAAACCATAGGGGGCAAGTTCAGCTTGATTGCAGGTTGCCCCCCGGACAAGTTACATCCCGGGTCTTATTTCTAACACTGAGAATGTAGTCATGTTCCAAAAATAAACGTTCGACCTTGTTCATGCTTCGTGCTGATTATATCTCCTTGTGTCAAGTGTATGGACACTGGTCTGAGAGCTACAGAAATCATTGTACAGAGGAACAGATGGACAGACAGACGCTGGGTCTGTAAAAATGCCGCTGTCTATAGTGAATCAGAAAGCTCGAGTGAGCTAAAACATGTTTGTATCTTACATTTCTACTATACAGCGTCTGTTTCTATCCGTATTCTAAAGCTCGCCTACGTCTGTTCCGTTTCGTATGGAAATGCGTCATTTCGTCTGTTCCGCTCCGTAACAAACGACTGTACCGCCCCGTAACCATGAAATTACCATACGCTTCAGAAAAAAAACAAACAAATCTTGGCTATTTTTACTGGAAAACATATAAAATATTTAATGTCTTGTGGTTCAGGACATATTTAACTACATACGGACTAAATCCAAAAGGTTGACAATGGCTTATTTTGCAAGCAATCTCGACACACAGCCAAAAAAATTTCAAAATATGCCATTTTTCACACGTCTTGGGCAGTTATGGTGAACCCCCTGAAAAATCATTGTGCTCTTGAGCACAGACAACTAGACGGGTATGTATGCAACACATCTGCGCTAGTTTGGTCTCAATATTTGCATTAGTCACTTTAAAAGAACGGAAAAAACATTTTTGGCGCGAAAAAGCGCGTGCTGCTGTAAAGGTCTGTCCGTTCCGTAACCGTCTGTTCTGCATACGCTCGGATATACACTATGTTAATGGAATGAAATGAGTTGAGCCAAAGTATTCAGCATATGTCTCCATTTTTGTAAATTGGCACAAATGCAAAGTGCAGAATGTCTGATTAAACTGATTCCTGTCTCACTGGGACATTTAGATGTACAGTTTGCATGCTGGATAAGTGTAAATTTCAGACAATAAAGAGTACATAACATGGTATGGTTGCTGAGAAGAATTAATGGTCAACTGAGCTGTGTCATGAGACAAACAGATTTTTGCCTCTTCGAAAATAAAGGCGCATTTGCCTCTTTGAAAATAAAGGCGCATATCAGATCAGTGCCTTTTGTTTTCGCTACAGGAATAGTATAATTCCTATTTATACCCAAAATTTCAAGATTCTAGCTTTCTCCTGATCAAGAATGTACAGGCCAGTTTGTGTCAGACCGGGTCAGGAACCCAGAAGACAAGTTTTCTAATGTCATGGCTCAATTAAGAACAAATATTCAGTCTGTAAGACTGACACTGAATTTCTAGGCCTTCTCATGCAATATTTTTGGAAAGACATCCAGCACTAAGTGCACATATCTGTCACCACTAAACGAAAAAAAGTCTGCTTGAAACAGCTGAAGAGGAAGAATTATTTTCGGCAGCAGCCGTGGCGAAGTGGTTAAGAGTGTTGATTTGAATCATTAACAGGCTTGATCATTCTATCATCTCACCATTATCATGAAAACATGTCCGTGTAATGTATACCCCCTTGAACCCCACTTTTATATAGCAAAACTGGGGTATACAGGGGTATACCTATTTTTCTTATTTTTGCTCCAAACATAGATGGTGGGTACTCGTTAGAACTGCCTCGTCAAGGCGGTTCTAACGTGTACCCACAATCTATGTTTTGAGCAAAAATAAGAAAAATATCAAAAATTTTTATCTGAAAATTTCCAATTTATAAAGCACAAAAAATCTCTGTATATTGCATGGACATGTTTTCGTAATAATAGCTGTGTCTGGTGTGATTTCAAGCCCCACACAGGGCACATTGTGAGACAAGCCCAAGTTCTGCTTCCGGGTGTGCTAAGTGTTTTTTCTCGAGAATGTACCGTTTTCGCCTCACCTACTGATTGACCCGTCTTATTATTATGCGTTAAATAATCTTGAAAGGGACTAAAACTGAATAAAAAGAAATAAATATGCACATTATTACTTCAGTAACTTGATCTGATGAGTCGGATAAGGTCGAGAAGCTGCGCCAGGAAAGACCGGATCATGCTGGTCGAATAATCAGCAATGACCCTGTAAGAATTCAATAAAGCCGTAAATTTGCGACATTGTGACGGTGTACCATGTTTTGATAACGTAACATTGTGCCGTTATTTACTTCAGAGCTATAAAAGTCGTTAAATTTTGTTAATTTTGTTTCTTTGATGACAAGCGAACCCTGACACTTGTTGTTTTACAAAATAAAACAAAAACAACTCTGGTTGCCATTCAGATTTAGATTCCGGCTTCCGGTGCTGGATTTTATATTGGTTGGTAAAAAATGGAGGATGGTGATACAGAATTTTATCAGGTTAGTAGCGTGATACAAGATTTCCTATTTGTGTCGGAAAATGGGTAGTATCAATGGTTATTTTTGGTAGGTATATAATAAACATATACATTTTCTTGTTCAAGTCTTCTTGAAAGAATTTTTTTTTTTTTTTTTTTTTGGTTCAGTTTTACGTCCCTTTCAAGATTATTTCAGCTCATATGAGACGGGCCAATCAGTAGGTGGGGCGAAATCGGGAGAACCCCGAGAAAAACCACCTGACACACCCGCAAGCAGAATTTGGCTTGTCTCACGTGGCCAGAGCGGGGCTCAACCAACACCAGACACAGCGGTGAGATGATCGAGTAATTAAGAAACAGCGCTCTTAACCGCTCGACCACGGAGGCCGCTTAAAAGAAATGTACTGCATGTGAGGATGCAAGGATTGTATATGAGGATGCAAGGATTGTATGTGAGGATGCAAGGATTGTATGTGAGGATGCAAGGATTGATTGTGGCTGTGTCACAAATTATTCCCCTGTCTACATCCTGGAAAGACAGTGTTTATTCAATTAAGATAATGTTCTCTTAATTGGTGTCAATCCAGTTAGTTACTTTTGATTTATTAGGGGATATGTGCAGTTTAATGATATGAGCCACCTTATGAGTAAATTTTTACATGCAGATCAGATGTGCAATAACTGCACAGCTGATCAGCGTCTTTCTTTACACCTGATGGATAGCAAAATTCCTGTTCTTTCTTAATCTGAAATTTCAAGCCTGTAACCATTTTTGTGAGCACTGCAACCTGGTTTGTGCAATACCTGGTCAGAAACCCCAAAGACAAATTTTCTTATGATGCAGCTCATTTGTAAAGGGTTATGATGCCTATGACAGTTTAAGTGTGAAACTTATGTTATTGTCTGTTGACCATTGGTGTGACAATTGAGCCGCCCCATGGGAAAACCAACAATCTGCATAGGCGAAAACAAAGACACAGATCAGCTTCGCGATAACCGCAAAGCTGATCAGCGCCTTTGTTTTCGCTATACGGATAGTACAATTCCTCTTCTTCTTAAATCCGAAATTTCAAGCTTCTAACCTGCTTCTGTGACTGTACAGGCCGGTTTGTGTCAGACCTGGTCGGAACCCCCGAAGACCGGTTTTCTCACATCGCGGCTCAATTAATAACTGCTGGTCAGCAAGGGAAGACAAAAAAATGATATATGAGCCGCCACATAAGAAAACCAACAATCTGCATATGTGAAAAGCGCAGATCAGCTGTGCAGTAACTGCTTTTGCTATTCGGATAGTACAGTTCATCTTCTTCTTAAATCCGAATTTTCATGCCTCTGGCCTTCTTCTATGACTGTACAGGCCGGTTAGTGTTGGACCTGGTAGATATCCCAAATTGTTGGTTTTCTCATGCTGTGGCTCATATATAGTACAAAACTTTACTTTTGGACAGCTTTATGTCAACTGTAGCTGTTAACTGAGCTGCATCATGAGAAAAACAACAATGTGCATTTGTGAAAATGATTTGTTCCTGTTTTGCCTTCTCCCATTTCGCCTACTCCCGTTTTGCCTATTTCCATTTTGCCTACTCCCGTTTAGCCTACTCTGGACATTCAGTGAATTTCTGTTTCGCCTACTCTGCACTTTTGTCAGCAAACACTTTTTTGGTATTTTTTTTTAAAACTCATTTTCATTTATATTTCTTATCTACATGTTTAAAAGTGAATATAACATCATGAAAACATGTCCATCTAATGGGTACCCCCTAAAACCCCACTTTTATATAGCAAAACTGGGGTATACTTATTTTGGCTCAAAAACATAGTTTGTGGGACTTTAAAAAATGAGCCGCCTCATGGGAAAACCAACACTTTGCATATGTGAAAACAAAGGCGCAGATCAGCTTTGCGGTAACCGCGAAGCTGATCAGCGCCTTTGTTTTCGCTACACGGATAGTACAATCCCTCTACTTCCTAAATACGAAATTCTATGCTTCTAGCTGTCTTCTGTTACTGTGCAGTCCGGTTTGTGTCGTACCAGTTCGGAAACCACATTGTTGGTTTACCCACGAGGCGGCTCATATATTGCTTGGGCATGTTTTTGTAATGTTGTCCATCAACTTTGCTGTTTTATTGGATTCTTTTCATACTTCAAGACAGGCAAGACCATTGATAAGTAAGAAATTCTGCCAGATCCAACCACAAGCTGGAAAGTAATCTGCCCTTGAGTGTCTGCATGGGTGTGCAGAATAAGACGGTCCCAGGTTGTGTTTTTTCTAGGCAATTTTTAATTGATCTTTTCCATACTTGCAATATATAATTGGATCTCAGTGAGGGACCATTGCCCGTTGGGCTACTTGTTGAAACAAGTTGCTGTGTGTTTGGGGGGGGAGCGGGGGGGATAAGAATACACATACTGATCTGCACCTTGTTTTGAGCGTAGCAGGAGCATACATTGTTGTAGACTCAGGCTCATGGAACTGCCATTCTTGCTGTTGATTTGTGAGGGAAGGAATTTCTTATAGCTTTTTTAAATGTCATCTAAGCTATCAGTCTGAGACTGGTTGCTCATTTATTTCAATTTTCTCTAGAAAATCAGATAAATGTTTAGTGGCAGACATAAAGATTTTTATAGAACTAGGTAGTCTGTTCAGACAGCTGTGCAGATAGGGCTAAATATTAAATAGATTGTCACGAACATAACAGAGATTGCCCACTCCGTTTATCCAGAGATAACCAATGTGACAGGGAACAACCAATGTGACAGGGAACAACCACTGTGACAGGGAACAACCAATGACAGCGAACAACTGATGTGACAGGGAACAACCAATGACAGCGAACAACTGATGTGACAGGGGACAACCAATGTGACAGGGAAGAACCAAAGTGACAGGGAATGACAATTGTGACAGGGAACAACCACTGTGACAGGGAACAATCAATGTGACAGGGAACAACCAATGTGACGGGGAACAACCACTGTGACAGGGAACAACCAATGTGACAGCGAACAAACTGTGACAAGGAACAAACAATATGATAGGGAACAACCAATGTGACCATGGCACAACCAATGTGATTACGGCATAACTAATGTGATGAAACAACCAATGTGACAGGGAACAACCAATGTGACAGGGAACAACCAATGTGACAGGGAACAACCAATGCAGATGAAATCAATATGTGAGTAAATCCTAGTCATGGGCTAGAATGGTCCATATCACCATATCATTCCCAGACAGGTATTTGCATTCTTTAAATTGATTTTATCTGTGGTTGTTATTCTTAGTTGCATTGGTTGTCTCAGGATATGATTAAAGTCACATGCCTTAATATTTGTTCCAACTCAAATTTAGGTCATTTGCAGCTATATATATGGCAAGCAATACAGTGATGTAGTGTAGAGTACAGGTCTCCGGAGCAAGAGGTCCTGGTTTCAATGCTTGCCTCCACCATGCAGTGCCTCCACCATGCAGGGCCCTTGAGCAAGACACTAAGTTTTCCAAAGTAATGGTTAATAGGCAGGAAGTGGAGTTCCATCCCGACATGACTGAAAAACTGTTTATTGGAATGTTAAACCATTACCAAACCAAACCAAAGTATTATTGCTAGCATAAATTACGTAAGCTTCATCATGATCATCAAAGCAGCTTTTTTGCCAGTGTTCATTAGGAAAACATGTCCATGAAAAGTATACCCCCTTGAACCACACTTTTGTATAGAAAAACTGGGGTTTGCTCCAACAATAGATTGTGAGTACTCATTAGAACCACCTCACCGAGCTGGTTCTAACGTTTACCCACAATCAATGTTTCAAGCATCAATATTAGAAATATCAATTTTTTTCCAATAAAATTTTGATTTTTTTTTTTTTTCACCTGAAAAAAATCTCTGTGTATTGCATGGGCATGTTTTCGTGATGTTTGGGTTTATGACAAAAATCTGTAGATCAGCTGATACCCTATAACATAATTCATCACATTGTGACAATGCTCATTAATTGATAATAAGAAAAATGCAAAGTGTTAAGGATGATACTTCTCATTAGGTTGTCTGTACATGTGTGGCAATTAACGCTGTCAATTGAGCCTCGTCATGAGAAAACAGGCTTTTTGCCTATGCGAAAACAAAGATGTAGATCAGCTGTGCAGTAACTGCACAGCTGATAAGCGCCTTTGTTTTCGCCACGTGGATAGTATAGTTCCTCTTCTTCCTAATTTCAAGCTTCTAGCCATCTTCTGTAGCTGCACAGACCGGTTTGTGTCGGACCCGGATGCAAATCTTAAAGATTGTTTTCTTACGTCGCGGCTCATTTGAGCCACGTCATGAGGAAATATTCAAAAATTAAATTGCCATTCGATATTGCACTCAGACCTGGCAAGCAGCTGATTTTCACTTCTGTTTTTCTAAATATGTAGGCGAAGCTTTTCTTCTTGAACTCAAATTACCCATGTCAAACCATCTTCAAACAACCAGCGATGTTTGTGGCCAAGATGTTAAACCACTAAAGACATTATTTCATGTGACATCTCTCATATAAAACACTGTCAATTCTTTGACATTGTTGTTGCAACAGACATTACGATAACTTGCCCATGCAATATACAGAGAATTTTTCAGCTTAAAAAATAAAAAATTGCATTAGAAAATATTTGATGGTTTTAATATTTTTGCTCCAAACATTGATTGTGGGAACACGTTAGAACCGCCTCGCTGAGGCGGTTCTAACGGGTACCCATAATCTATGTTTTGGATCAACAATATGAAAATTAGGCATCCCCTTGTAAACCTCAGTTTTACTATATAAAAGTGGGGTTTAAGGTGGCAAACATTTCATGGATATGTTATCGTGATGAGCAGCTTTCTGTTTTATCAGACTCATTGCAATACAGGTGTTTTATTCTGTACTGATTGTTTCATTGGAACTTATCATCGATTCTTGTGCAAACAGTTCAGATTAGGAATTTAATTATGCAATCGAAGTTTGTTATAAAAGTTTCAGATTGTATCGTGGATATTTTTGGCAATGTGAAGTGATTTCTTGGCATTTATTGTGTCTTTACAACTTTTATCTATATATTTCTTTAAGAAATCGCTATTTAATGTGGGAAGTGCTAGACTGTGTCATGAAATAATGTGTTAGTCATTTCATATGATTTAAAAAACAAAACAAAAACAATTTAAAACTAAGATAAAATGAAGTCATATGTAATTTTGTAATTTGAAATTACAAATGTTTATAAAAAGTTGTTAGCCTATAAAAAAAGGTTTAATATATTGAAAATATTTTTTTTTCTGGATTTAATGTTATATGCTTCTCAAGTGAAAAAGGAAATCACTTTTATTTTGGCTCATTGAGGGACGTTTTATATTTTCCTTGTTTTGTCCTGCGTTAGATGTCATCAAAACGCAAGGAAATTAATTTATTATCAGTATTGCAGTTATGCACCAGTCATTTGTAACCACTGCCCCCCCCCCCCCCCCCCCTTCCACTTCCTATGGGTCAGGGTGTTGGATAGCCGGGCTAAGGTGCAGGGCAATTACTTTTCGAGTGTCCTCTCAGTGCAGGGGAAATGACGGGGTTTTGACATCTGAGGAAATTAGCATCCTTACCCCAGGGAGATCTTCTATTGCAAAGGGCGGGACAAAGAGCAAAGTTTTGACCTCCTGTTTGCCCCTTGCGGATGGGGCTCATAGCAGGGCACTGAAAGGTCATAATCTCCGCTCTTCCCCATAGGTGGGGGAGCTGTGGTTACAAATGACTGGTGCATTACAAGTGACTGATAGTTCTAACCAAATAGAAAAAGAAACTTGTAGCTCAAGACATTTAATCTCTGACGGAAATTGTCTCCCTTTTAAATAAGAACTGGGGACATATTGATAAGGTCCCTTTATAGCATATTCTTAAACCCTCTACCAGTTCTCTAAAAAAAAAAACAGCTGCACTGTGCAGTAACTGTGCTACTGGTTGGTCTGCTGAGAATTGCCTTATAAAACAAGTTCAGATTTCCCCATACATTCAATACAACAATTAATAATAACAGAGAGTTCATGTAATTATAAAGCTATGAATCCTGAAACATGCACTTGTTGCAACCCTGTGATTTCATGGTGATGAATTGAGCCGCATTGTGAGAAAACCAGCTTTTTGCATTATGCGAAAACAAAGACGCAGATCAGCTATGCAGTAACTGCACAGCTGATCAGCGCCTTTGTTTTCGCTGCAGGGATCGTACAATCCCTCTTTTTCTTCAGTCCAGAATTTTAAGCTTCCAACCCTCTTCTGTGACTGTACAGGCCTGTTTGCGTCAGACCTGTTGAGAAACCCCTAAGACCAGTTTTCTGTCGTTGCATCTCAAACAGTGCAAGTGGACCAGTAGGTGAATAAAATATGAGCCACTGCATGGGAGATCCAACAATCTGCATATGCGAAAACAAAGATGCAGATCAGCTTCGCGGTAACCGCTAAGCTGATCAGCGCCTTTGTTTTCGCTACACAGATAGTATACTTCCTCTTCTTCTTAAATCCGAAATTTCAAGCTTCTAGCCTGCTTCTGTGACTGTACTGCCCAGTTTGAGTCGGACTGGTCAGAATTCCAAATTGTTGGTTTTCTCACACACAGGCTCATATGACAAAAACTGACAACTGTAGTACCTGAACCAAGAAATAGAAGTATTCATAGATGAGGAAAATACAAGATTCTCCTGATGCAGCAAAAACGAGATAGTATTGTTCATGGGGTGAAAAAGTTAGCCGGAGCTTTTCAGATTGCGACAGGCGGTATGTTGAAGGTCCAACACGATGAGGAGACTCGGCAATCACGCACCAGTCTCGCCTCAATATTTGAGGATCTGTCAACAATTAGGAAATCTATTTTAGGAAAAGGATCCCTTGATAATTCGGTAAGATTTTTTTTTTTTGAAAACTGAGACAATAATAATTTTCAAAACACTGTAATTGAAGCGGTATATCGATACTCTGTTACATATGGTGCATTTTATGCTGCGGCAGTTTAGCCTCTCTTACAGCTAACCAGATTAGGTGAAGTAGGAGTATGTCTCTATGATCTTAGTACATGTAACATCTAATGATCTTAGTACATGTAACATCTAAAGTATGATTGGTGTGCTCAAAAGATGAGCTTATAGGATGGCCCTCTGTCGATTTCAAAGATCTTATCCTCTTAAACCGCTTGGCCAATCAAAGTTTCCCCATCTACTGATTGGTCTGTCTCATATGAGCTGAAATAATCTTGAAAGGGATGTAAAACTGAATTAAAAAAAAAATTGGCTTGGCCAATCAAATCTAAACTTTATGTGGAGCATTTGTTAGGAAGAGAGAAAGAAAGTTTGTTTGGCCTACATCAGGAAAACATGTCCATGTAATGTATACCCCCTAGAACCCCACTTTTATATAGCAAAACTGGGGTATGCAGGGGTATACCTATTTTTCTTATTTTTGCTCCAAAACATAGATCGTGGGTACTCGTTAGAACCGCCTCGGCGAGGCGGTTCTAACGTGTACCTACAATCTATGTTTTGAGCAAAAATAAGAAAAATATCGAAAAAATTCTATTGAAAATTTTCAATTTTTACAACTTTAGAAAAAATCGTATATTACACGGGCGTGTTTTCGTAATGTATGATTTTGAAACTTGGCATGAAGCACCAGGGAATGAAGCTCTACAAAGTGTACATAAATCATGACCCGTGGATGACCTTGACCTTTTTAGGGCAAGGTCAACATAGGTTGCCTATGCATTTGAATTGGGAAAAGAGGGAAACTGTTATTTTATGGTGGGGAGCTGGCTTGGGATGAGCCAATGGACAGAAGATTTATGTTTATGAAAAAAAATTAACCCCCTAAGGTTCACTTAGGTCAATCTTTGTCCTAACCGAAGTCTTCACAATGAAAATATGGTTAAGCCAGTCATGTAAGAATTTGTAGGTTAAAGCTTGGCAGAAATTAAAAACTAACTTCATATGTGTATATACCATGACAAAGATGGCTTCCTGATGGGCATAGGTGGTAAAATCCCTTAAAAGTTTTTTTGGGCTGGTGAACTGATTTTAATCTTACAAAATCTCAGCAAGGCGTGTCTAACGAGTACACACAATTTATGTTTTGGACCAAAAATAAGAAAAAAGTATACCACTGTATACCCCAGTTTTACTGCATAAAAATGGGGTTTAAGAGGGGTATAAGTTTTTCTGGACATGTTTTCCTGATGCAGTGTATGCAGTGTTTGCATTACTTGACAAATTCAAGACATTGTTGAACTTAAATTGCTGTTGATAATCCAGTCTATATATGGATATTTTATGAGTTTAATTAATTTACATTTAGAACATTGACATTGCATTTTTGCCTACTATTTTAATAACAGTGACAGAAATAGAAAGAACTGCATTATTAGAAAACTTGCTTTTGCTTCATGCAAAAACAAGGGGTAGGATTGGTTATGCTTAGATTTGACAGCTGATATAGACTTTTTCTTGCCAGTTTGACAAGCTGTAGAAGTTTAGTGCCACTCTAAAATGACTAAAAACAAAGGGGAATGCATAAATACATGTATCATAGGATATTAACAGGCATGTATTAATGAGGACAAAATCTGTGTATTAATCAGGTAATTTGTGTTATATTGTGAGCATGTGCTGTTAATACTTGACTTTTATTTATGCTCTTTTCTGGGCACCATGCAAAGAAGCACACACGGAGTATTAAGTAACCAAACTCTGCCCGGAACGAGCATAAAAATGAAAGTGTGTACATGTATGAAAATGTGATGAGACTACAAAATGTAGTACACCATTATTACTTTTGCTGTTGCAGAATATGTCATTAATAGTGATCAATCCTGATTTTATCATACATTAACATTAAGGTCTCTCGGTTTTCAACATTATGAAAACTTGCTCATGCAATATACAGATATTTTTTTTCAGCTGTTAAAATTTCAGTAGAAAAATTTGATATTTTTGATGTTTGTTCAAAACATAGATTGTGGGTATGCCGAGGTGGTTCTAGTGAGAACCCAAAATCTATCATGTGGAGCAAAAATAAGAGAGTTAGGTATACCCCTGTATACCCCAGTTTTGCTATATAAATGTGAAGTTTATGGGGGTAAACATTTCACGGACATGTTTTCCTGATTACTTTCCTCGGTATCTATATATTTTAATGAATGGAAAATCCTGTGTCACACTTAGCACTCTTAGGGTTAAAAATTCCACATTTGTCTTAATTATAATACATTCTGCCAAACACTGGTACTTCCTCCTACTGATCTAAAATATTTTTTGTTTAAGAAAAAGGAAAACACCACTTCATAAATCAGCTTGATGTATGAATGTAAAACATTTATAATCATGAACATACAATTGTATTAATGAGAGCTTTGCTGAAGACTTAGGTGTTTTGTAAAACATCAGGAAAACATATCCGTGCAATGAATACCCCCCTTAATACCCACTTGTACAAGGTTTTGAACAAATATATTAAAAATATCTTTTTTTTTTTAATGAAATTTTATCAAAAAATCTCCGTATATCGCATGGCGTGTTTTCGTAATGTTGAATCATATAAATGATAGGATAATAGCGCTTGTCTGTAGCCTACAAAAGTTCCTGGTGGCAGCTGTTTGTAGCATGTCCTGCCTTGTGATCAGAAGGTTCATTGTTTGATTCTCTCATTACGAAATCATGCCCATGTAGTATACAGAGATTTTTCAAGTTGTAAAAAAATGAAAATTTTCTGTAGGAAATTGTTGATATTTTTCTTATTTTTGCGCAAAACATAGATTGTGGGTACAAGTTAGAACCGCCTTGGCGAGGTGGTTCCAACGAGTACCCACAATCTATGTTTTGGAGCAAAAATAAGAAAAAATAGGTAAACCCCTGCATAAAAGTGGGGTATAAGGGGGTATTTATTTCACAGATATGTTTTCCTTGTGTGCCAGGCAAAGGGGGACGTGCATTAGAGGCCAAAAATGGCCCCCAACCGAGCTGAGTAACAATGATGTGAAATATAGCCTGGTTATTGCTCTTCATGAAAATAATAATAAAAAATGTGTATGGCCTTTCTTATAGGAATGACCTTGGGTCAAAGGTCATGACACATTCAAAGCAATTTCAATAAAGATATATGAGCTGATGAGAAAATTGATCATATCTTGGCTTTTACATATTGTAGACCATTGAAGTTGGTATCAATTTAGAGCTTATACACCTGCCTTGCATTAATTAATGTTATTATGCAAACTATATTTAATTTGCATATTCATAAATATTAATGAAAACATTGAAAGCAGTTTGAAAAAAGTAAGTGTGTTAGAATTTCATAACTAGATTAATTTCATTTCAAACCATATCATAATATGTTGCTATGCCCTGAATGATACTTCTGAACATGTCAGAAAATTCAATTACCATCAAAGAAAAGTGTCTCATTTTGTTATTCATGAATATTAATGAAAAACAAGAAAAAGAAGAGACTAAATCAATATTCGTTTACGAGTTGACTTGTGATATTTATATCTTCATTACATACTTCCAAAATTACATCACTGAAGCATTATGGTAAGAGGGACCTCCTTAATGCAAAAACGAGAGAAAAAGAACAATACAAACTCTGCAAAAGTGCATGTGGATAATGCATATGTTCATGGTTTCCATGGCCACCCATACTGCAGTTCCAAAGAATGAAAAGAATAAGTAATTACTCATATTAGATTACTAACATTGTCAAAATACTATTATTAAGTAATGCTTTGGCACAGCTTTTTAACCTTATCTGCAGTCAATATGCAAAATATGAAATTTGCATATTCATGAATATTGATTAAAACACAAGCACTTCATCAGAAATTGACGAATATAATAAAAAAAGTATATTGCCTTACATAAGTAAAAGTACCTATGTCACACTTGTCCAATTCTATCAATACCATATACTATCAACTTTATGCTAAGCCATTGTTGGTTATGCAAGATTTGTAATTTGCATATCCATGAATATTATGAAAACTTTAGAAAATACAGAAAAATCCCCAAATTAATACTGTTTACCGCAACACACCCTTAACTCAACTACTGTCTGCCATAGAATATTAATCAAGCATTAACAAAGAAATGTTTATAAACAGAACTTTTCACACTTATCAGACGTGCAAATTATCTAACTTGAATACCATGAATATGCAAACTATCTAATTTTGCATATAAATGATTATTATTATTCACCAAAGTAATCAAACTAATCACAATTACAAACCTTAACAAAGCAAGGTCTAGGATTCGACAGATATTACGTCGGGTAGATCATTTAGCTCTGACAGTATGGATAGACAGAGTGATTGATGCCCTTGATTGGATAGCTTCGCGAATATGCAAATTTTCACATATATCCATTACATGTAAGGGCATGCGAATCGCATTAACTGATTTACTTCAAGTTCCCATATGCTGGTGTTTGACTGAAATAAGTATGTTTACAGTTTTATTTGAGTTTTCTTTCAATATCTTATTTCAGATCAATATTCATGAATATGCAAATATGGTACAGTTAATACAGGCCCCATGTATGTAAGAATAGTCAAATTATATTACTGACCAAAAGCAATTTGCCACAAAGATTGTTTCAAATTGAATAAGTATGTTGACATATTTAACCTGAAGGCTTGTATCAAATTTTATCTCAATTTCTTGTTTCTAATGTCATTATTATTTCATAAAAATTGATACCGTGAATATGCAAAGTTAGCAAACTAGATTCTTGTAGTATTTTGCATGACTGGAAAGTCAAATTGTATAAATGGTCAATGACAACATGCCACAGTGATGGTGAGTGGAATATATTTACGGATTTTATTGAATTACCCCTCCCCCCTCAATTTCCAATGTAATTTCATTTGATATTCATGAATATGCAAATTAGATGATTTTCATACTGGGCCATTGCAGGTTAGGAAATGTAAAATTGTATAACCAATGGACAACAACAAGCCACAGTGATGATTTGTGAGTGAAAGTAGTATATCCAAGAAGTCCAGTGACTTTTCTCTTAATTTCTTATGTTTCTATAAATATTCATTAATATGCAAATGAGCTAATTTTTATGTAGGGATATATAACATGTTATGGTATGGCAAGCTGTATTGCTTATCGACATGATGCAAAAATGGCTGTTTGTAATTGAAGTCAGTGTGTTTAATGTTTTTTATTTATATATTTTTTATTAAGATTCTATCTGTATTCATGAATATGCAAATTAGATGAATATGTAAATTACATAATTTACATAAGTTGCCATTGGGTGAAGGGCCTGGGCATAAGATTTAACATGATACCATGTTTAGTGAGCTAGGACAGTTAGTAACTAAGTTGTATTTGAATTTGTAGGTATACTATTCAAAACTCATATTTGTTGTAGCAGAGCTGGCTAAACGGCATGTCGATACTGGGTTGTAGTTTGAAACCTACATGATCAAACCCCATATTTATGCGATATTTTGCTGAAGCGATAGTTTAGTCATTGGTTGTGAAATATCCAGAACTTGTACTTTACCTGGTGCCTGATAGCAAAGTGGGGTGAAATTAAATGGGCTGGAAATACAATATACAATACAATACAAGTTGCTATGGAAACCATGCTTTTCTTCATAACACAAATAAGTGTGTCTTTAAGAAAAATCCCATTGTATTTGGGGGTCCGATTCAATAATTTATGACCAATAAGAAAATGTCTTCGGGTTCTGGGTGGAATTAATTGTCACCAGGCCTTATGATAATGGCTTCTTACTGTTAGTGAAATGCAAGTATTCTGTACAGCATTTTTTTTAAGAATTAGATATGAGCCCAGCTAAATACCAAAAAGATATTTTCATATTTTGTGCGTCTCAGTGATACTTATCTTCTAAGAAAATATCTTTTTGGTATTTAGCTGGGCTCGATGTAAACTTCTCTGTTAAACCTCTAAATTTTGGTCAAAAATGTGATTTTCCTACTTTTGCCCATATTGGCGGCCATTTTATGTAACCATAGCAACCATAAAAGTCAAATCAATATTAGATTAAAACATTTGGACCATTCATCTATTAAAACATGTAGGATAAAATGCTGAACAGGTACTTTTATTTTTTGGCTTTTGGGTGGGCCAGAAAACCCTGTTAATGCACGTCCCTCTTTTAGGCTCTATAATCTTTTCATGTAGGCCAAAATTGATGGTGAACTTCTCTAGCCCAGATATTAAAATTGTTTGGCATATTTGAGCTGCGAAGCAATAAAACCGGTCGTCGGGGTTTCCAATCAGGTCTGACACAAACCAGCCTGTACACCTACAGAAGATGGCTAGAAGCTTGAAATTTCAGATTTAGGAAGAAGAGGAATTGTACTATCAATGTAGTGAAAACAAAGGCGCTGATCAGCAGACAGCTGTGCAGATCTGCGTCTTTGTTTTCACATAGGCAAAAATCTGGTTTTCTTATGACGCAGCTCATTTGTGAAGCAAGTTTGAGACTCGGGGCTTCTTGGGTCATTCTCATGAGACATTAAACCGAGGTACTTTCTCCATATAACACAGGATAAAACTTTCCCTTGAGTGGGAGGTAAAACCCAAACACCATGCCATCAATAATAGTATATGAGCCAGTGCATGAGAAAACCAACAATTTGGGTTCTGACCAGGTCCGACACAACCTGGGCTGTACAGTCACAGAACAAGGTTAGAAGCTGGGAATTTTGGATTTAGAAAGTAGAGGAATTGTACTATCCGTGTAGCGAAAACAAAGGCGCTGATCAGCTTCGCAGTGACTGCGAAGCTGATCTGCGCCTTTGTTTTCGCCTATGCAGATTGTTTGTTTTCCCATGCGGCGGCTAATATAATGTACTATTTTATTGATATTTTTCAGAGTCAGAGATCTTGGATTGAGAAAACTTTCCAGAAGAGAGAATGTTCCAAGTTCATCAGAAGCCACCGAGATTCAGGAAAGTAAGTGGATAGTGAGAACCTTTCAAACAATGCCATAGCTCTAGATCAAGTTAACTCAGTGTCCTGACAAACCTTTGCTCTTATAGCATGAGGTCCAGCTCATGTGAGTGGCATAGTGATCAGCTTCACGGTTACCACGGAGATGATTCTGCGATTTTGTTTTTGCATATACAGATTGTTGGTTTTCCCTTGATGCGGCTCATTTCACCCAAGTATGACAGGAAGTTGCAATTTGATTATTTTCTACTGCATATTGCACAATTATTCAGCTGCATCATGACAAAACCCACTATTTTAAAAGGGTGATTATGTGAAAACAAAATGAACTTGCTCCTTTGTTTTCTCTACAAAGATCTTTAGTTAGTCATTATGAAAACATGCCCATGCTATACACAGAGATTTTTAAAGTTGTAAATAATGAAAATTTTCAGTAGATTTTTTTTTCAATATTTTTCTTATTTTTGCTCAAAACATAGATTGTGGGTACACGTTAGAACCGCCTCGGCGAGGCGGTTCTAACGAGTACCCACAATCTATGTTTTGGAGCAAAAATAAGAAAAATAGGTATACCCCTGCATACCCCAGTTTTTCTATATAAAAGTGGGGTTTAAGGGGGTATAGATTGCACAGACATGTTTTCCTGATGTCAGTCTTTGTACTTACTAAAACCTGGAAATTCTAGTCTGTAGCTATTTGCTATTGGATGTACAGCCTGATTTGTGTCAGATCTGGTTTAAAATCGTTACAATAGATTTTATTGCAATGGATCAATTAGTTTAAAGATCTTGCAGGAAGCTAGGAGAATTTAGGTTGTTAATTTCCAAACAAATTGAATTGGTTCTTTGAACATCAGAATCCAATAAAGACAGTTCCTTGAAATATTATAGCCTGGTATTGGAAACTCAAAGAAAATGAGCCGCCGCAAAGGAAAACCAACAAAATGCTTGGGCGAAAACAAAGGTGCAGATCAGCTTGGCAGTAACCGCAAAGCTGATCAGCGCCTTTGTTTTCACTTCACGGATAGTACAATTCCTCTACTTTCTAAATCCAAAATTTCCAGCCTCTAACCATCTTCTGTGACTGTACAGGCCGGTTTGTTTTGGACCTGGTCGGAAGCTCAAATAGTTGGTTTTCTCACGCGAAGGCTCAGTTCCTTTTGAAATGTTAGCCTGGTATTGGAAACTCAAAGAAAATATCAATGTAGAAAAACTTCTCAGATTGATGTCAGGAATTCTGAATACACATACATGACTTCATCAAGATAACATTTCCATGAAATATGCGCCGCCTCGTGGGAAAACCAACAATGTGGTTTCCGAACAGGTCTGACACAAACCGACCTGCACAGTAACAGAAAAGAGCTAGAAGCTTGAAATTTCGGATTTAAGTAGAAGAGGAATTGTACTATCCGAGTAGCGAAAACAAAGGTCAGCTTCGCGGTTACCGCGAAGCTGATCTGTGCCTTTGTTTTTGCCTATGCAGATTATTGGTTTTCCCATAAGTGGCTCATATATACCCCTTACAGAGCTCAGGAAATTTTGATCCAGCCAACTGATGACATCATCAGAGACATACAAACTCGAACCGCCTCGCAGTAACCTCAATCAATGTTTTGAGCGAACATATTGAAAATATTAAAAAATTTCAACTGAAATTTTCATTTTCATATTTCATGGGCATGTGTTCGTAATGTTTTGCAATTTTTAATTTTTTTTTTTTTCCTCTTTCAGATGCTGTTGTGGCCGTCCCGAGACCTGGCAAGGACATGTTCCCCAGTCCCTCAATGTTCACTCTGACGAGAGGTGGCACCCCTACCGACACACAGAGGCGAAGCCCACCGACGCCTACGGTTGTATAGAGTTCCAGGGGGCCCCACACCCCAGCAAAGCCCAGGTTGGAAAAGTTTTGTTGAGCATTTTTAGCTCACCTGAGCCGTTAGGCTCACAAGGTGAGCTTATAGGATGGCCATGATCCGGCGTCCGTCCGTCCGTCCGTCGTCCGTCCGTCCACAATTTCAAAGATCTCCTCTGAAACCGCCTGGCCAATCAAAGCCAAATTTTATATGAAGCATCAATAGGAAGGGGGAACCAATGTGTATATAAGAAATCCAGGTCACATTACCAAGATGGCCGCCATACCCATATATGGTAAAAACCCTTCAAAAATCTTCTTCTCCAGAACCGGTGGACCGATTTCAATGAAACTTGGCATGAAGCATTAATGGCTCAAGCACTACAATGTATATATAAATCATGACCCTGTGATGACCTTGACCTATTTTACGGCAAGGTCAACATAGGTCGCCAATGCATTTAAATGGGGGAAAACTTTAAAAATGTCATTTAAAGTGAATGTCTTGCAGGAAATGGGCAGTAGGACTGAATATTAATGATTCTGAAAAAAATTGGACCCCAGGGGCTCATGTGCCCCCACCCCGGGGCAATATACATGTATATCTCCATAATATTCAAACATCTTCTCCTCTGAAACCACTTGGCCAATCAAAGCGAAATTTTATGTGAAGCATCAATAGGAAGGGGTAACAAATATGTATATAAAAAATCCAGGTCACATGACCAAGATGGGCGCCATGCCCATATATGGTAAAAACCCGTCAAAAATCTCCTTCTCCAGAACCGGTTGACGGATTTCAACGAAACTTGGCATGAAGCATCGATAGCTCAAGCACTACAATGTATATATAAATCATGACCCTCTGATGACCTTGACCTATTTTACGTCAACATAGGTCACCAATGCATTTGAATGGGGAAAACTTTTAAAATGTCATTTAAAGTGAAAGTCTTGCAGGAAATGGGCAGTAGGACTGGATATTAATGAATCTGAAAAAAATTGGACCCCAGGGGCTCATGTGCCCCCAACCCGGGGCAATATACATGAATATTTCCATAATATTCAAACATCTTCTCTTCTGAAACCGCTTGGCCAAACAAATCCAAATTTTATGTGAAGCATCTATAGAATAGGGGAATCAATGTATCTATAAATAATCTAGGTCACATGACCAAGATGGCCGCCATGCCCATATATGGTAAAAACCCATCAAAAATCATCTTCTCTGAAACCAATTGACTGATTTCAAGGAAACTTGGCGTGAGGCATCGATGGCTAAAGTACTCCAATGTATATATAAATCATGACCCTGTGATGACCTTGACCAAGTTTATGGCAAGGTCAACATGGGTTGCCTATGCATCTGAATTGGGAAAACTGTTAAAATGTCATTTGAAGGAAAAAGCCAACAGGAAATTGGCAAATGGACAGAATATTGAAGATTCTGAAAAAAGAACCTGGCTGAGACACACATAAAAGTGAGCCACAACGTGAGAAACCCACCAATGTTGTTTCCGAAGAGGTCCGTCATAAACCAAGCTGTATGGGCACAGAAGATGGCTAGAGGCTGGAAATGTCGGATTTAGAAAGTAAAAGAATTGTACTATCACTGTAGCGAAAACAAAGGTGCTGATCAGCTTCACAGTAACTGCGAAGCTGATCTGCGCCTTTGTTTTCGCCTATGCAAATTGTTTGTTTTCATATGACGCGGCTCATTAATGCTCTGTAAGCGTTATTTATGGGACAGAATCTGGTCTGTCGCTGAGTGACAGGTGTAAATTACATCATAATAATAAAGATGTAAGGCAGATGACATCTTTAATACACCAAATAAGGTAAAGAGTTTATTAACACTGACCTCTCTTGTCGCGTGCACTTTTAGGAGGACTGTTTACCGTAATCTTTCAATGTCAGCACATTTCTATATATTTTATGCTGTCCTTCCGAACTTCCGGAATTTCATCAATAGAAAGTAAAAAAAAAAAAAAAAATAAATAAATAAATAAAAAAATATAAATAAAAAAAAAATAAAAATGAATAAAAAAAAAATGATGGCATTAAAATGATTTGTGCTCTAAAATAATTTTCTTCATGAAAGTTCACATGTCCAGGCCTGCATTTTAGACACCCAAATTTGATGTCCCTGAAAAAGAAATAAACCCCACTCACCCCACATTTTTTCAGTTGAAAATCTAACAATTTAATTGAACAATTTGGGTTCCGACCAGGTCCAACACAAAGCAGCCTGTACAGTCTTAGAAGCAGCTTAGTAGCTTTAAATTACATGTACTGCAATTACCGCGAAGCTTGTCTGCGCCTTTGTTTTCGCATATTCAGATTGTTGGTTTTCTGATGCAGCGGCTCAACTTTCTCTGGCCTTATGCACCAGTGATGTGTAATCACAGCGTTCCCTACCCCCATGCCCCGGAGATGGTGGAATCTTTGACTTTGGGTCCAGCAAATACCTGCTAAAAGCTTTGCCCTGGTGGTACAGCTCTTTGGCATAACCACAGCTTTTTACCCTGCGGTCTGCTATGTTTCATATCGCTGCCCCACTTTCAGCCTAGGTATTTTCCCCACCTTGCTGTTAATTTCATTGACTATTCCTGGCCCTGGGGGCTATGTTGAAAAATGACTTGTGCATTATGGATTAAAATGTTGAAGGGCACGCCAACATTTCATCAACTAGAGTGATGTAAATCAGCTACTGTTAGCCTGATGTCAGATGCTTGATTTACATATGAACCAACAATTTGGGTTCCGGCCAGGTCCGACACAAACTGGCCTGTACAGTATCAGAAAAAGGCTAGAAGCTTGAAATGGGATGTAAGAAGAAGAGAAGTTGTAGTATCCATGTATCGAAAACAAAGGTGCTGATCAGCTGTGCAGTTACTGCACAACGGATCTGCGCCTTTGTTTTCGCATAGGCAAAAATCTGGTTTTCTTATGACGCGACTCATATGTAATTATAATTTATTTTCATTATAATTAATTTCATTTTGAGCTGCATCATAAGAAAACCAACATTTTGCATACAAAAGAAAACAAAGGTGCAGTTCAGCTTAGCAGTGCAGTAACTGTGAAGCTGATCATCGCCTTTGTTTTTTCGCTACATGGATAGTACAATTTCTCCAAATTTCCAGTCTCTAGCCATCTTCTGTGCTTGTACAGCTCTGTTTGTGTCGGGCCTGTTCGGAAATGACATTGTTGGTTTTCTCATGTCATGGCTCTTCAATCCTTTGTGGTCTGTCTAGCTGTCTGAGATGGTGACCCAGTGTCATACAAATTGAGCCAAGTCATGAGAAAACCAACAATGTGATTTCCAAACAGGTCCAACACAAACCGAGCTGTACAAGCACAGAAGATGGCAAGAAGCTTCAAATGGTGGATTTGGAAAGTAGAGGCATTGTTCTATCCATGTAGTGAAAACAAAGTTGCTAATCAGCTGTGGGGTTACCGCTAAGCTGATCTGCGTCTGTTTTCACATATGCAGATTGTTTTTTTCATGATGAGGCTCAAAGGAGCTCTGTCACAAGAAACCTTGAGATTTCTTTATTTGAAAAGCAAAACAGCATAAATTAGCTGCCCCCCAACCCTCCCCCCAATCCCCTCCCCCAAATGTCCCACCCCCCATGCAGGGCAGGTTGAGTAGCTCCTTTACTCGTGTGTGACTAACCTTACAAGTCATCAATCTTGTTTTGTACCAGATACCTAGACACTGTCTTGGCCACCTTTTGCCCTTAACAGTTTAAAAAAGTTGTGAGACTTCCTGATTCGTGACAGATGCTTCTGACATACAGCTGTACATCAGCCACAGAGCCGCGTCATGATAAAAACAGAGTTCTGCTTGTGCGAAAACAAAGGCGCAGCGCTTTTGTTTTCGCTACACGGATAGTACAATTTCTCCTCTACTTATATCAGAAATTTCATACTTCTAGCCTGCTTCTGTCACTGTATAGCTCGGCAAATAGGTCACTGTATGGGCGTTACCTTATGAATACGTTATTGGGTATGGTCTACTTTTGACCTAGGTAAAAGCTCAAGGTATACAGTTTAAAGACTCAACTCACACATGTTGTCCATTAGAATGAAAATCCGAGTTTGACTAGTTTACTGGATTGGACAAAATAGGTAGCTGATCTTTAACGGTAAAATATGTGACAGCGCTCTAGGCTGACTGAATTCGACTTTTCTATTATCTCCCTACTTGAACAGATATGAATATTAAAGTTGCCGCCCATACAGTGACCCATTTGCCGAACTATATATGCCGGTTTGTGTCAGGACTGGTCAGAGCCCCTGAAGACCGGTTTTCTAGCGTCACGGCTCAACCACATCACTGAAATGTTACAATAGGAGCCACATCCTATTGAGATTTTTTTTTGCATATGAGAAAAAAAGCGCAGATCAGCTTTGCAGTAACTGCTCAGCTGATCTGCGCCTTTGTTTCTGCTACAAAAGTAGTACTATTCCTCATCTTTTCATGTCCAAAATTTCAAACTGTGACTGCATTGGGTGAAAACCTGTCTTAGGGATTTCTCACCAAGGCTAACATAACCCATAACAACTTAAAATAATATTGCCCAGTCAGTCTGTAGACCAAGTGCCCCTGTATTTTCTACCAGTCCTAAAGTACATGGAGATATATCAACACTCTGACAGCTTGTTTTTAAAATAAACACAATCTGCAATGTTCTGTTGACAGTATGTCCGACTGAGCAGCTACGACACCAAGGCGGACCAAGTTCTACAGCTCCTACAGACCCAGTGGGGCCTGGACCTGCCCAAACTTCTCATCACAGTTCACGGTGGGATCCTTAACTTTGACCTCCAGCCCAAACTGAAGAGAGTGTTCCGGAAAGGTCTGCTGAAGGCGGCGAAAACTACTGGAGCCTGGATCATAACAGGGGGCACTAATACAGGTACATTACAAAAACTCGCCCTTGCATTATATGAGCCGCGACGCGAGAAAACCGGTCTTCGATGTTTCCGACCAGGTCCGTCACAAACCGGCCTGTACAAGCTCAGAAAAGAGCTAGAAGCTTGAAATTTCGGATTTAAGTAGAAGAGGAATTGTACTATCCGAGTAGCGAAAACAAAGGCGCAGATCAGCTGATCTGCGCTTTTGTTTTTGCATAGGCAATAATCCCGTTTTCTCACGATGCGGCTCATACAGTGATTTTGCTACTTTAAAAATAATGAAAATTTCGTTGGAAATCATTTGATAATTTTATTATTTTTGCTCAGAACATTGATTGTGGGTACAGGTTAGAATTGAAGAGGCGGTTCTAATGAGTACTCACAATCTATGTTTTGGATCTAAAATAAGAAAAATAGGTATACCCCTGTTAAACCTAGTTTTACTATATAAAAGTGGGGTATAAGGGGGTATACATTACACGGAAATGTTATGGTGATGTATGAGAGCCCTGTGTTTATGTCAGTAGAAACCATGTTCCTAAAATTTCCTGACCTGGTCTGACACAAACCGGGCTGTACAATCACAGTAGATGGCAAGAGGCTTGAAAGTTTGAATTTAGACTATCTACATATAGCTCTGTAAAAGGGGAAAAGTAAAGTTCTTTTAATGAAACCTTTATTTTTGAAACAGACAAAATGTTTAGTCAGACATACATTAATTTTTAGATTTTTCTTGAATATGACATATTATAGCGTGTGCAACTCATCTATAATTTATCAGCATTCGTCTTTATTGCTAACATATTCTTTATTGCAAGCTTGAATCGGTATTAACACATCAAGATAACATGGCAGTGTTTTTTATACCCAACTGACTGTTGCATATGACTTTTTTTTTGCCCCTGCCCAGTGGGACCGTGATAAGTAGAAAACCTGCTTGAGGCCTCTGTGCAAAGCTGCCATTATGAAAACTTGCCCATTCAATAAACCGAGATGTTTTGAGCTTTAAAAATTGAAAATTTTCAGCTGAAAAATTTTGATATTTTTCTTATTTTTGCTCAAAAACTTGCCCATGCATTATACAGTGATTTTGTTACTTCAAGAATAATAAAAATTTCATTGGAAAAAATTTGATAATTTTATTATTTTTGCTCAAAACATTGATGGTTGGTAATTAGAACCACCTCCTCGGCGTTTCTAACGAGTACCCACAATCTTTGTTTTGGAGCGAAAATAAGAAAAATGGGTATACCCCTGCATACCCCAGTTTTGCTATATAAAAGTGGGGTTTATGGACATGTTTTCAATAATGTAAAGTACTGAGCACCTAAGAATTGGTTACTGCCTAGAAGGACACTGAGCAGGCCAAGGAAAAGTGCTATGCCAGGCATTGAAACTGCAACCTTACCAGTTCGAATCCTTACATAAAGAACAAGGATTTTGAATATATCCGGTGTGATTTTATAGACATGTCACCTCCACTACATAATTCATAGAAAAGTTATTGAAAATTGAATGAAAAAATACACCAGAATCACATATACAAGTATATGATACGAGCTGCGACGCAAGAAAACCAGTCTTTGGGGTTTTCGACCAGGTCTGACACAAACCGAGCTGTACAAGCACAGAAGATGGCTAGAAGCTTGAAATTCCGGATTTAGGAAGAAGAGAAATTTTACTATCTGAGTAGCGAAAACAAAGGCGCTGATCAGCTTCGCAGTTACTGCGAAGCTGGTCTGCACCTTTGTTTTTGCATAGGCGAAAATCCGGTTTTCTCATGACGTGGCTCACACTGTAATGGCGATAGTCTATATCGGTGCTATTTGAGGTCCTTAGGGCTTTTTGTAGGATGTTTTGGTAGACAACAAATGAGCTCTGTCATGAGAAAACCAACGCTTTGCATATGCAAAATCAAACACGAAGATCAGCTTCGTGGTAACCGTGAAGCTGATCAGCGCCTTTGTTTTTGCTACAGGGATAGTACAGTTCCTTTACTTTCTAAATCCGAAATTTCCAGCCCCTAGCCATCTTCTGTGCTTGTACAGCCTGATTTGTGTCGGACCTGGTCACCTGGTCGGAAACCACATTGTTGGTCTTCTCATTGATGCAGCTCAAATGTTGCATTGCTAAGCAACGTTTGGGTTGAAATTCCAAAGTCATATTTAACATTATGTACATTTTTATTGACATACAATCATTACAAAAACTTGCCCATGCAATATACAGAGATTTTTTCACGTGTAAAAATTGAAAATTTTGTGAGAAAAATTTTGATATTTTTCTTATTTTTGCTCAAAACATAGATTGTGGGTACACATTAGAACCGCCTCGCCGAGGCGGTTCTAACGAGTACCCACAATCTATGTTTTGGAGCAAAAATAACAAAAGTAGGTATACCCCTGCAAACCCCAGTTTTACTATATAAAAGTGGGGTTTAAGGGGGTATATATTGCACAGACATGTTTTCCTGATGGAAACAGCTCATTTGATCATCTTACACCATAGCAGCATTTTCATAGGTTTACTGCAAAATGAATAACGAAACACCGGAAATGAGGGAATTGTTGAGGAAATAGACATCTTATTAGAATAATAGAGATCAGATTGGTTTATATAAGGCTGAAATGGAAATTGAAAACATGAGCAGCATCGTGAGATTTCAGCCTTTGCATTTGCAGAATCAAATTTTGTGCAGATAAGCAGCAAGTTTGCAGATCAGTTCGGTGTTTTATTCAGTTTTGGCAACGTAATGTACGATCAGTCTTTTGTATGGAAAAAATGTGAAGCCTTTGTAGCCATTTATGGTTTTTAGTGCCCAGCATGTGTCAGAGCTGATCAGAAATCCTGAAGAAAGATTTTCTAGGGATTAGAACGAGACATTAAGTGAGCCGCAGCACATGAAAACCAACAGTCTGCATATGCGAAAGCAAAGACACAGATCAGCTTTGCAGTAACTGCACAGCTGATCTACGTCTTTGTTTTCGCTATTTGGGTAGTACAGTCCCTCTTTTCTTAAATCTGAAATTTCAAGCTTCTAACCATCTTTTGTAGGTGCAGAGGCCGGTTTGTGTCGAACCTTGTCCGATACCCTGAAGACTGGTTGTCTTGTGTCGCGGCTCAGATATTAAGTACCAATCAAAAGTAGAGATTAGGTGCATATTCTGTGATGATTTGAGTTTGATTGGCATTTACACAGAGCAGGGCCTTAGATAAGCCTGCGTACTGCGTAAATTATAGCAATATTTGAGCAGGTACGCATTTATTCAGATATTAGTGCGTATCAGATACGAAATACAAAATGACATTACACATTTAAATGTCTTAAAGAGTGTAATGATGTGAGATTATGCTTTGTTTGTGTTTCCTAATTACTCGTAATTAAAAAAAAAGTTGGGGGCACCCAAATGGTAAAAACTCAAGTACATGTATATTGAGCGAGTTTCTTTTGTTTTAGCGCAGAAAGTGAGTCCATTCATCACCCAAAAAATGATGTCGCTTTTCCTTGTATTGGTCAAAGGTGCATTAACAAAAATAACAATCTTATGCTGTATTTAAATCAAGTAAATTTATTCAAATCGAAAGTAAAATCGCCAGCGATGCTTTGTGTGAGATTTCTGCTTGCGGGTGTGCCAGGTGGCTTTTTCTCGGGGTTCTTCCGTTTTTGCCCACCTACTGATAGGCCCGTCTCATATGAGCTGAAATAATTTTGAAAGAGACGTAAAACTGAATTAAAAAAAAAAAAAGAAAAAAAAACATCTCCTTACACAATGCATAATGTACAATATTACTAAAATTCTTATCTAAGGCCCTGCACAGAGATAGAATTATGCACCATCAGCTGTGGAATTGACAGGTAGAAGCGTGGAGCATTTATTTTTTGATTCCAACAGTGTGATGGGGGTAGTGACAGGGTGTAAGTCTCTAGTGGAATTTTCTGTTAGGAAGGGCAGGGCATCAAGCAGGATTTTGACCTTCAATTTATCCCCAGAAGTGGGGTTTATGGCAGGACACTGAAAAGTGAGAAGTGCCCTGTTGGTGTAGGGGGCATGCTTACAAATTACTGGAGCATTAGTTGTGGAGTCGTGACAACAAACCCTTAACTCTCACCAAACTTGCATGACTTCTGTTTCTGTGGAAAGATATGTCTTTCTTTCTTTCTTGTAGACGTATTCTCCGCCTGTATATAGGCGCACGTGATGTGAGTTATACCTACATCACGTGCGCCTATATACAGGCGGAGAGATTATTATCATAAAGTACAGACGTTTTCTGCTTTAATGTCAATACAATATCTTTATCAAACATTTGTTACCATGGCCCCTGACAGTCACTGGGAACTGCAGGGTTATTTACCCATTAACCATCAAACCCCTGCTTAAAGTCTTGCTTTGCAAGGACATGCAAACAGTAAAACCACAGCTATATCTTCATTCAATCTGCAATGTATATATTTCCTTGTTCTTTTTTGCAATACACGTATAACACAAACCTGGGTGTGCTGAAAGTGAAACCAAGGCTAGGTTCCCTTGTCCTTCCCAGCAACATATTACGGAACCTTGCCCATGCAAGTTACAGATAATTTTTTCAGCTGCAAAGTTTCATTGGATTTTTTAGCTCACCTGAGCCGTTAGGCTCACAAGGTGAGCTTATAGGATGGCCATGATCCGGCGTCCGTCCGTCGTCGTCGTCCACCATTTTCAAAGATCTTCTACTCTGAAACCGCTTGGCCAATCAAAGCCAAATTTTATATGAAGCATCTATGGGAAGGGGGAACCAATGTGTTTATAAATAATCCAGGTCACATGACCAAGATGGCCGCCATGCCCATATATGGTAAAAACCCTTCAAAATTCTTCTTCTCCGGAACCACTGGACCGATTTCAACCAAACTTGGCATGAAGCATTGGGGACTTGAGTACTACGATGTGTTTATAAATTATGACCTTTGGATGACCTTGACCTATTTTACGGCAAGGTCAACATAGGTCCCCCATGCATTTGAATGGGGAAAATTGTTAAAATGTTATTTGAAAGGCAAAACTTGCAGGAAATGGGCAAATGGACTGAAGGTAGGTAATTCTGAAAAACATTTGGACATCAGGGGTTGGTCTGCCCCCACCCCTGGGCAATATACATGTATATTACAAAAGTATTCAAAGATCTTCTTCTCTGAAACCACTTGGCCAATCAAAGCCAAATTTTATAGGAAGCATCTATGGGAAGGGGGAATTAATTTGTTTATAAATAATCCAGGTCACATGATCAAGATGGCTGCCATGCCCATATATGGTAAAAACGCTTCAAAAATCTTCTTCTCCTAAACCAATGGATTGATTTCAACGAAACTTGGCATGAAGCATCAGGGACTGAAGTACTACAATGTGTTTATAAATTATGACCTTTGGATGACCTTGACCTATTTTACGGCAAGGTCAACATAGGTCGCCATTGCATTTGAATGGAGAAAACCTTTAAAATGTCATTTAAAGTGAAAGTCTTGCAGAAAATGGGCAGTAGGACTGAATATTAATGATTCTGAAAAAAATTGGACCCCAGGGGCATATTTGCCTCAACCCCGGGGCATTATACATGTATATTACCATACTATTCAAACATCTTCTCTTAAAAGCGCTTGGCCAATCAAAGCCAAATTTCATGTGAAGCATCTATAGAATGGGGGAATCAATGTATATATAAATAATCAAGGTCACATGACGAAGATGGCCGCCATGCCCATATATGTTAAAAACCCTTCAAAAATCTTCTTCTCCGGAACCGGTGGACCTATTTCGAAGAAACTTGGTGTGAAGCATCTATGGCTTAATAAGTACTACAATGTATACATAAATCATGACCCTGTGATGACCTTGATCCAGTTTATGGCAAGGTCAACATGGGTTGACCATGCATTTAAATGGGGAAAATTGTGAAAATGTCATTTGAAGGGAAAAGCCAGCAGGAAATTGGCAAATGGACAGAATATTGATTATTCTGAAAAAAAAGAAGAAAATGGCCCAAGGGCTTCATCTGCCCCTGCACTGGGGT
Source organism: Rugalucina vietnamica (assembly GCA_964017185.1). Classification (NCBI taxonomy): domain Eukaryota; kingdom Metazoa; phylum Mollusca; class Bivalvia; order Lucinida; family Lucinidae; genus Rugalucina; species Rugalucina vietnamica. The sequence goes on along the minus strand of OZ024876.1, from coordinate 8,184,726 downwards.
TAAATACCATAATATTCAAACCTGTTTATTGGTATATGCAGCAGATCTCAGGTGAGCGTTTACAGGACCATTGGTCCTCTTGTCAAAGATCTTCTTCTCTGAAACCTCTTGGCCAATCAAAGCCAAATTTTACATGAAGCATTTATAGGAAGGGGGAACCAATGTGTTTATAAATAATCCAGGTCACATGACCAAGATGGCCGCCATGCCCATATATGGTAAAAACCCTTCAAAATTCTTCTTCTCTGGAACCACTGGACCGATTTCAACGAAACTTGGCATGAAGCATCGGGGACTAGAGTACTACAATGTTTTTGTAAATTATGACCTTTGGATGACCTTGACCTATTTTACAGCAAGGTCAACATAGGTCGCCCATGCATTTGAATGGGGAAAATTGTTAAAATGTCATTTGAAAGGCAAATCTTGCAGGAAATGGGCAAATTGACTGAAGGTAGGTAATTCTGAAAAACATTTGGACCCCAGGGGTTGGTCTGCCCCCACCCCCGGGCAATATACGTGTATATTACAAAAATATTCAAAGATCTTCTTCTCTGAAACCACTTGGCCAATCAAAGCCCAATTTTATTGGAAGCATCTATGGGAAGGGGGAATCAATGTGTTTATAAATAATCCAGGTCACATGACCAAGATGGCCGCCATGCCCATATATGGTAAAAACCCTTTAAAATTCTTCTTCTCCTGAACCAATGGACCGATTTCAACAAAACTTGGCATGAAGCATCGGGGACTGAAGTACTACAATGTGTTTATAAACTATGACCTTTGGATGACCTTGACCTATCTTACAGCAAGGTCAACATAGGTCGCCAATGCATTTGAATGGGGAAAACTTTTAAAATGTCATTTTAAGTGAAAGTCTTGCAGGAAATGGGCAGTAGGACTGAATATTAATGATTCTGAAAAAAAATTGGAACCCAGGGGCTTATTTGCCCCAGCCCCGGGGCATTATACATGTATATTACCATAATATTCAAACATCTTCTCCTCTGAAACTGCTTGGCCAATCAAAGCCAAATTTCATGTGAAGCATCTATACAATGGGGGAATCAATGTATATATAAATAATCAAGGTCACATGACCAAGATGGCCGCCATGCCCATATATGGTATAAACCCTTCAAAAATCTTCTTCTCCGGAACCGTTCGACCAATTTCGAAGAAACTTGGCATGAAGCATCGATGACTCAAGTACTACAATGTATGTATAAATCATGACCCTGTGATGACCTTGACCTATTTTAAGCCAAGGTCAACATGGGTTGCCTATGTATTTGAATGGGTAAACTGTTAAAATGTCATTTGAAGGGAAAAAACTTGTATGGACTGTATATTGATTATTCTGAAAAAACAAATGGCCCAAGGGCTTCATCTGCACCTATACTGGGACTATTTTCTATAACATTCGTATATACAGCAGATCTCAGGTGAGCGTTTACAGGACCATTGGTCCTCTGGTTTATATTTTTGCTCAAAACATAGATTATGGATCTACGTTAGAACCACCTCACTTATGCTGCTCTCCCATATACCAAATATCCCTTGCGAATGCTAAAATTTGAAATTCGCGCTGAAATTACCGAATATGATGCGAATGTATGGGGTGGGGCTTGTACAAAACGATGTCTTTGCGAAAGCGTTAAGAATGCTTACGGATCGTTACAAATGTCTTAAGGATGTTGCGATTGATTGCCATCCACACTACCAAATTCTTGAAAATGCCTTACGAATGTTCCGAACACTTATAAATTCCGTTACAAATAATACCAACGTCTAGCAAACACCTTTCAAATGAAGCGAATGTGTAGCGAATGCTTGCCAAATTCTTTTTTTTTTACTCATTCGCAAACATTGTAGCCAATAATATCAATGTAAAACGAAATCACCCACAGTGCCAAGGGGCATGGAAAAAAAATATGTCATTATTGATCCAAGTCTTCTCTTGAAACACACACCACTTTGTTGTTTCTCTCAAATTGCGATTTACACAATAAGAAAGACAATTTTATTGGGCAAGCAAAACATTCATGGGACTTTAGTTTGTCTGCCATACATTGATGGATAGCTAAAAGCTAAACACCATAAATAATGGCCTTTACTTGAAGGATAGGGCCAGAATAAATAAACTATGCTAAAAACTGAGTCTTGAATGTGAAAATGTTGCGATTCACTAGCAATTCTTTGCGGACATCAAAACTCAATAGAATTTAATGCTACCAAATACTTGCAAATGGCTTGCCAGTGTTACAAATGTCTTGCAATCAATCCTAATTGTTTACAAATTCTTTACGAATATGGTAAGAATATTATTTCCTTGTGAATTTTAGGAGCATGCTCCTAATTTTCGCAACATCTCAAAATTTTCACCGAATGCTTACAAATCCTACCGAATGCTTCTGAATTTCTAGCGATTAATACGAATTTGCTTAAAATTGCATTCGGAAGGGCATTCGCAAGGGAAATTTGGTATATTGTGGAGCAGTATAAGGCGGTTCTAAGGAGTACCCGCAATCTATGTTTTTGATCAAAAATAAGAAAAATAGGTATACCCCTGTAAAGGCCAGTCTCTCTTTATAAAAGTGGGGTTAAAGTGGGGGAGGGGTATTCAGTACATGAACTTGTTTGCAGGGGGGGGGGGGTCTTATGTGAAAAATCATTTTTCCCATGACACTGAGTTAGAACAATTGTTACACTCAGTGTGGAACTGCAGATGCTTGACATTAAACCATGTTGGCTTTCCATGCAATTTCATACATAATGACAATTTCTTGCTTTTTAAGAGCTGCTCATGTTTCAGTTCTAAATACACATTTGAGCTGCGTCATGAGAAAACCAGCAATGTGATTTCCAAACAGGTCCGACACAAACGGAGCTGTACAAGCACTGAAGATGGCTAGAGGCTGGAGATTTTTTATTTTGAAAGTCGAGTAATTGTACTATCTGTGTAGCAAAAACAAAGGCACTGATCAGCTGTGCTGTTACTGCACCTTTGTTTATTGCACTGGCAAGCACTGGCAAATATTCTGTTTTCTCATGACGTGGCTCATTTAATACAAGTTACTTTTTCTGCAAGAATTATGATGACATTTAAATATTGCAAGTCATTTAACCCATATTTGAGGAATGGATTCTCCCATCATTATCATTTGGATGAGTCCATTTTCATTTTTAGGGGTGTTTGGAGTGTTTTTATTTTATTTTTTTATCTCATTTTTCAACGAAATTACTCTGTGCAAACAGAATAGCCCCAGATGGACTGCCGCATTCTGCAGCGTCACATCTGGGGTTATTCTGTTTGCTTATGTCCCATAAAAGGGACCCGCTTAAATGACTTAACATGAGAATGCATTTATTTTGAGATACCAAAATGAAAGTTTTTGCATAAAAAATATGCGACAGAAGGAGAGTGTACTACATTTTATCTTCATTATACTTTTGTTTGCTTCTCTGAGTAACATTAGGCTAGAAATCAAAACAAAATTACAGTTCAACCTCAACCGATTACAATCGATAGCTGCATTTTACCATCGACTGTAGCAATCGGAAGCCCAAACCAACTGACTTTCGATTATTTTTGATCATCAGCCCATCACTAGTTCTAACCCTAAGTTTCTATCATAGCGAAAATAAAATATGTCTTTCTTAATTATAATACATATGAACCGCCACACCAGAAAATCGTCAGTCAGCATATGGGAAAACAAGACTGTGCAGTAACTGCAGATCGGCTACTCCTCTTCTACTTTAATCCAAAATTTCAAGCCTCTAGCCATCTTCTGTGACTGTACAGGTCGATTTATATCAGACCTGGTCCGAAACCCCAAAGACCATTTTTCTTGCGTCACAACTCTTATCCTGATGTGATTTCAGGAGTTACACGACATGTTGGTGATGCTATCAGTGACAGGACGTTGAAAGCCAAGAATAAGATTGTGGCCATAGGCATTGCTCCCTGGGGAATAGTGGAAAATAAAGACGATCTCATAGGGAAAGATGTAAGTCCATATATTACGAAAACATGCCCATGCAAATACACAGATTTGAGCCACCTTGTGGGAAAACCAACAATGTGATTTCCGAACAGGTCCGACACAAACCGTCCTGTACAGTCATAGAAAAGAGCTAGAAGCTTGAAATTTTGGAGTTAAGTAGAGGAGGAATGGTACTATCCGAGTAGCGAAAACAAAGGCGCTGATCAGCTTCGTGGTTACCGGGAAGCTGATCTGCGCCTTTGTTTTCGCCTATGCAGATTGTTGGTTTTCCCATGAGGCGGCTCATTTATCTTTAGCTGTAAATAATTGAAAATTTTCATTTTGACAAAATTTGATTTTGTTTCTTATTTTTGCTCATAATGTAAATTGTGGATACATGTGAAGCTAGTATCTCATCTCACTGGCAACAAATTTCTCGCAAAGGTTTTAAGCATGTTTGAAAATTTTATGCAAATTTTTTTTCCAAAACATTATATTTCGCAAGACTTTTGCGCGACTGTCATGCGACACTCGTACAAATGTCCTATGACAGTCGCGTGTCTTGAAAAAACATGCGTACAAATGCCGTATGACAGTCGCGTGTCTTGAAAAAACATGCGAACCAAACACACCGTGACTATCTGGCGAGAAAATAAAACTAAGCGACATTTGTACAAATGTCGTGTGACACTCTCACGAATCTCTTGAGACTGTCGTACGAATGAAAATGAAAATCGTACAAATGTCGTATGACAGTCCCGTGTCTTGAGAAAACATGAGAACACTCCGCGACTATCTGAAAATAAAACTAAGTGACATTCGTATGAATGTTGTGCGACACTCTAACGAATGTCTTGTGACTGTCGTACTAATGAAAATGAAAATAAAGCTACAGTCGTGGGAACGTTGTTAGACACTCACAAATGTTTATTATATAAGGCAACAAAAAAACTCAGCTGAGCATAAAATTTATACTGCTCATAAATTTTGAAATAGCCCAAATATATTGAAATTGATGGTCTTAAGCCTGTAATTTATCATTATAAATGTTTTGCCAAAAATTGTTGGCATTTTAACATTTATGAGCAGGATAAATTTTTGTTTCTGCTGAGCTGAGCATGAAAAATATTTATAACCTCAGGGCATGGTTTGCTGAGCAAGTGGCTTTACCACTACACCACACTGGCATTTGATTGATATATGAGCTGCGTCAGGAGAAAACCAACATTCTGTATAAATGTTGGGAAAACAAAGGTGCAAATCAACTGTGCAGTAACTGCGAAACTGATCTGTGCCTTTGTTTTCGCTAATCTGGTAGTACAGTTCCTCATCTTCTTAAATTCAAAATTTCAAGCTTATTTCTTGCTATCTTCTTTGGCTAAACAGGCTGATTATTGTTGGACCTGGTCAGGAACCTAAATTGTTGGTTTTCTCATGTTGCAGCTCATGTGTTTCTGGTCTGTAGAATTTTGGACAATCTGTTATTGTCTTATTTGTCTGGAACTTTAGTGGGATTATATGAGCCGTAACATGAGAAAATGGGTCCTCTGGGTTTCCGACCAGGTCCGACATAAACCGACCTGTACAGTCACAGAAGACAGCTAGAAGCTTGAAATTTCTAATTTAAGAAGAAGAGGGATTGTACTATCCGTGTAGCGAAAACAAAGGCGCTGATCAGCCGTGCAGTGTCACTGCACGGCTGATCTGCGCCTTTGTTTTCGCATAGGCAAAAAAAACAGATTTCTCTGGTCGCGGCCCATATCAGTGTTGTTTGGATCTACGACAGACAAACAAGATTGTTTAATTGGTTCTCAGAATTGCACATTCCTAGTGACATTGTCTGGATTTCAGACACATCATAGGAGCCCCGTCACGAGAAAAGTGAATGTTTGCTTTTGCGAAAACAAAGCCGCAGATCAGCTGTGCAGTAACTGCACAGCTGATCAGCGCCTTTGTTTTCGCTACACAGATAGAACAATCCCTCTTCTTCTTAAATCCGAAATTTCAATCTTCTAGCATTCCTCTGTGACTGTACAGGCCAGTTTGTGTCAGACCTGGTCGGAAACCACATTGTTTTCTCATGAGGCGACTCATAGATGAGGTTAACATGTTTGTGAAACTTAGTGCATATGCAGAACTTCTCCTATAATAATAATAATAATAATACTAATGACTTTATTTAAAGAGGAAGCTCAGTTGGACAAGTCCAATCTTCCCTGAGGTCCTCTATCAAAACAACACATACAAACAATTTTATACAGACATAAAATACAGAATTGAAAATTTAAACAACTTTTTACATTTTACACACTGCACTGTAAGGGAAGGTAAGACACAAAGGGAGCTAGCTATTTGGCATATATCTCTATATCCAATTCCTAGGAACTATCAGACGATATGAGCCACATCAGGAGAAAACCTGCATTTTGTATAATGGGAATACAAATTTGCAGATCAGCTGTGTTGTAAATGCACAGCAGATCGCTGCCTTTGATTTTGCTTAATTATATAGTACAATACCTGTTGGAAATTTTAGACTTTTAGCCTTTACTTCTGTGACATTACAGGCCGGTTTGTGTCAGACCTGGTTGGACATCCCAAAGACAGTTTATCTCTTGTAGCAGCTCATAATTAGTTTTTCTGGAAGTTTATTTGTCCAGACAATTTGTTTTGTGCCTGCAATTTAGAGCTGGATGATCTTTAAGTCAAATTCTTTGGCTATTGGCAGTTACCTACATTATGAAAACATGCCCATGTAATTCTACAGGGATTTTTAAAGTTCCAAAAATATGAAAATTTTCAGCAGAATTTTTTTTGGATAATTTTCTTATTTTTGCTCAACATAGATTGTGGGTACATGTTAGAAATGCCTCTGTGAGGCGGTTCTAACGAGTACCCACAATCTATGTTTTGGAGCAAAGATAAGGAAAATAGGTATACCCTGCATACCCCAGTTTAACTATATAAATGTGGGGTATAATGGGTTATATATTACACAGACATGTTATCCTAATGAGACTTTATTTTTTATGAAATGCCTGTCATATTAGCTCACCTGAGTGGTTAGGCTCACAAGGTGAGCTTATTGTATAGGCATAATCATTTGTTTGTTGTCTGACAGTCCACACCTATTGAAGCTTCTCTTAAACTGCTTGGCTGTCAAAAGTCAAGTGTCATGAGAATTCCAACATTTTGCATAATTATGCGAAACTGTGAAGCTGATCAGCGCCTTTGTTTTTGCTACACTGATAGTACAATTCCTCTACTTTCTAAATCCAAAATAAAATACAGATCCAATATGCTGTCTTTTTTTTTTTTTTTTTTTTTTTATTAAATGTCCAACATTGTGAATAGTTTTATTCAACAATCAATGACTAATGGCTTCAATACCATTATATATTACATTAAAAACGCATTTCTTGACAACTATCTGTTTAAAGACTTTCTCTGGTGAAATAAACATAAAGACATGACATAGCATTTGTGTCTGTAATTTTTTTTTTTGAGACTCAATTTAACATCTAATAGCTGTTTCCTTCCTATATTGCTTAGAATAGACATTTTTAAGTCTTGTAGTGTCATTGTTCTGTCTCTATGGTCAGAATACAGCATTTATTCGGGCCAAAAAAGGTTATGTGAGTGTGTGTTTATACACAAATAACATTACAAAAACATGCCCATGCAATATACAGGGATGTTTTAGAGATGCAAAATTTGAAAACTAATGATTTTCAGTAGATAAATTTTGTTATTTTTTATATTTTTGCTCAAAACATAGACTGTAGGTACACACTAGAATTGCCTCGCCGAGTCAGTTCTAACGAGAGACCAATATCTATGTTTTGGAGCCCAAAAAAAAGAGAGAAAAAATAGGTATACCCTTGAAAATGTCCATCGTCCATATTTTCAAAAATCTCATCTGAAACTGCGATGCTTGGCCATTGATAGCATAATTTACATAGTGCCGGGGGAGTGCGGTGGCGTAGTGGTAGAGCGTCAGACTCCGAATCGAGAGGTCCTGGGTTTGATCCCCACAGGCGGCACCGAGTTGTGTCCTTGAGCAAGACACATTAACTCCATACAGTACTGGTTAAACCCAGGAAGTGTTGGCTCCATCCCAAAATGACTTAAAAATTGTTGACTGGGACGTTAAGCCTCAATACAAACAAACAAACATAGTGCCCGGTGGTAACAGGGGGAACAAAGGCTTGTTTGTGAACTTTGAGTCACATGCACAAAAGGACCACCATGCTCAGACAAAATTAATTATCCCCAGAAATAAATGGGGTGTGATATCCATGAAACTTGGTATGTGGAAGCTGTGACGTGAGCCCAGCATGATTTGTTCAAAATCAGACTCTTGGATGACCTTGACCTGCTTGAAATACTAAGCCTAATTTTGTTTTTACATTAGAAGAAAGTGAAAACACAAGATTATTTTGAAACTAGTGTGGCCAGAGGTCTGATTTAGCACATAAAAATTCCAAGTCATTCGCTAATGGAAAAAGTTAATTGTTCTGAAAATTGCCAGAAATTCAGCAGACATTTGTAATCCTGTTGTTGCCTTGGCTTCAATTCAGACAAAACCAGATTTTTGCCTATGCAAAAACAAAGGTGCAGATCAGCTGTGCAGTTACTGCACAGCTGATCAGCGCCTTTGTTTTTGCTACATGGATAGTACAATCCCTGTTCACCTTAAATCCGAAATTTTAAGCTTCCAGCCTGCTTCTGTGGCAACACAAGCCAGTTTGTGTGGGACCTGTTCTGAAACACTGAAGACCAGTTTTCTTGCGTTGCAACTCAATTACATGTCAACTAAATTAGAATTATATTTGACTTGTGTCCTGGGAATACATGTACTTGTGTTTGGGACTTTGGACAAAGACCAACGCAAACTGCCTTTTACAGCCACAGAAGGTGGTTAGAAGCCTTAAGTTGCAAATAAACTGAAAAAAAAAAAAAAATCAACATCAAAAAAACAAAAAACGATTGTGCTATCTTTTTTGTGAAAACAATAGATTGATCATCTTTGCTTTTACAATGCAGCTGATCTTTTGGGGGTTTTTTTCACTGCAAAAAAAGTCAGGTTTTCAGGTTAGTGCAACTCATTTCACGCCAGAAGACAACAATGCAACTCATTTCAAACCAGAAGACAACCTCTAGCTGTTTAATCAGCCATCTCTTAGTGCAACTCATTTTAAGCCAGAAGACAACAATGCAACTCATTTTAAGCCAGAAGACAACCTCTAGATGTTTAATTAGCCATCTCTTAGTGCAACTCTGACATGTCAAGCCAGAAGACAACCTCTAGCTATTTAATCAGCCGTCTCTTAGTGCAACTCTGACATGTCAGCCAGAAGACAACTTCTAGCTATTTAATCAGCCGTCTCTTAGTGCAACTCTGACATGTCATGCCAGAAGACAACTTCTAGCTGTTTAATCAGCCAACTCATTTTAAGCCAGAAGACAACCTCTAGCTATTTAATCAGCCATCTTTTAGTGCAACTCTGATATGTCAGCCAGAAGACAACCTCTAGCTGTTTAATCAGCCATCTTTTAGTGCAACTCTGATATGTCAAGCCAGAAGACAACCTCTAGCTATTTAATCAGCCGTCTCTTATTACATCTCTGACATGTCAAGCCAGAAGACAACCTCTAGCTATTTAATCAACCATCTCATTTCAAGCCAGAATACAACCTCTAGCTATTTAATCAGCCATCTCTTAGTGCAACTCTGACATGTCAAGCCAGAAGACAACCTCTAGCTATTTTAATCATCCTTCTGTTTATAATAGTGCAACTCATTTCAAGCCAGAAGACAACCTCTAGCTGTTTAATCAGCCTTTTCAAGCCAGAAGACAACCTCAAGCTGTTTAATCAGCCATCAGATATTAGAAACAAGACTCAATATAAAACATGTCAGGCATTGCCAACAAGTTACAACATCCAATGCAAATGAAACCAAGAAGCCAGTGCGGCTGTTTATTTTGTGAAATGAAATGAATTATTTGACTTGGAGGTTTTTCTCAGTATTAGATGTGTTTACCTTTAGCATGACAAAACTTTGCTCACTTGATACTTCAATAATTTGTTAAGCCTTTTTAGAATCTCAATCAGCTGAGCTGGTGACAAACTGACGTCAAATTGACAATACTTCACATCACATGATGAATGAACATGCCCATCCTTAGCAGTTGTGTGAGTCCACTCTTTATTGTAAGGGGCACCAGGAGTGATTTTATGTTTTTAGCTCGCCTGCACGAAGTGCACAGAGCTATTGTTGTCACCTCGGTCGTCCGCATTTACGTTAACGTGTACGTCCGCGTCACACTTTCGGTTCAAGTTTTTAGAAGTCTATATCTCTTGAAAATGTAGATGTATCAAATTTATACTTTGCATATTGGTAGATATTGGTCTGAAATTTTATGCAGTACCATCATGACCCATCCATGGTGACCTTGAGGTCAAGGTCACAGACTTAGAAATTTTATGTTAAAGTTTTTCATTAAAGTTTTTAGAAGTCTATATCTCTTGAACATGTTGATGGATCAAGTTGATTCTTTGCATGTTGGTAGATATTGGTCTGAAGTTTTATGCAGTACCATCGTGGTCCACCCTGGGTGACCTTGATGTCAAGGTCACGGACTTAGAAATTTTATGTTAAAGTTTTTCATTAAAGATTTAAGAAGTCTATATCTCTTGAACATGTTGATGGATCAAGTTGATACTTTGCATGTTTGAAGATATTGGTCTGAAGTTTTATGGAGTACCATCATGACCCACCCTGGGTGACCCTGAGGTCAAGGTCACAGATTTAGAAATTTTTGGTTGAAGTTTTTCGTTAAAGTTGTTAGAAGTCTATATCTCTTGAATATGTTGATAGATCAAGTTGATACTTTGCATGTTTGTAGATATTGGTCTGAAATTTTATGCTTTTACGACCCACCTGAGCGACCTTGAGGTCAAGGTCATGGGTCATAGATTTTGATAAATTTAGTGGCAAAGCACAAGTCAGGCGAGCTATGCTGTCCTGCGACAGCTGTTATTATTTTTTTTTTTGATGAAATTCCTATAAGCAAACATATCCCAGATGGGACGCTGTGTTGTGCAGCATCACATCTGGGGCTATACTGTTTGCATATGCCCCACAAAAAGTATGTTTGTTTGTTTGAATTGATGCTTTACATCCCAGTTAACAGCTATGGTCATGTTGGGACGTTGCCTCCTTTTTATGGGACTTTTACCCAAAATTAGGACAGCAAGACATTTAAAAAGTGCTTTAAATATAACCACCCAAGTAAGCCTCTAAAGCTTATATGCATGGATGGTTTGACGAGCAACTTTTCCTTGGCACCCAAGCAGTTTTAAAACTAGTTATCAGATTGTCAGTCAGTAGTGTACAAGCTTTGCCTGGAGGCACAAGCATCTATTTGTTTAAGACCCAAGGGGCAGGGGGGGGGGCATATTCCCACCCCACCACCCTTCCCACAATAAAGACTACAGACTTATATTAGTTAAGGTAAGCCTGGTGGCTTATTAGATTACAGGTGTGAGAAGTACTGGGTTCTAGACCTACCTTTGTCACAAAGTGTTCTAAGCGTGATACTTCAAGCTTCCCACAGTACTGACTTATACCCAGGAACAGTTGGCTCTCACCTGACGTAACTGAGAAATTGTTGACTGGCAACCAAACAAAAAATACCATTCTATTTTGCAGACCATAGTACCATATCACTGTGTTTCATCGCCAAAGACCAATAACTCTGTATTGAACAGTAACCACTCCTACTTCCTGCTGGTTGACAATGGAACTGTGGGTAAATATGGAGGAGAGATCATCTTCAGAAAGAGGCTAGAGAAGTACATAGCCCATCAGAAGATATGTGTCAGTAAGTACAGACAAAACTTGCATCAGGAAAACATGTCCGTGTAATGTTTACCCCCTTGAACCCCACTTTTATATAGCAAAACTGGGGTTTGCAGGGGTATACCTATTTTTCTTATTTTTGCTCCAAAACATAGATTGTGGGTACACGTTAGAACCGCCTCGCCCAAAATCTATATGTTTTAGACCGAAAATAAGAAAAACGGGTATAATCCTGCTTACTCTAGTTTTACTATATAAAAGTTGGGTTTAAGGGTGTGGGGGTATTCATTGCACGGACATGATTTCCTGATGAAACTAACTATTTGTATATGAGAAAACAAAGACACCTTTCACTCTAAATTAGATAGTATGATGTCTCTCCTTTCTAAATATGAAATTTTAAGCATCTAGCTATTTCTTTTGGCTGTACAGCCTGGTTTGTGTTGCACCTGGTCAGAAACCCAGATTGTTGGTTTTCTCATGCAAAGGCTCAAATCTGAGCTGAACATCAGTATGGATGTATAGAATTTCTGTCAGACAATTAGGTTTTAAATCAGTTTTTGCTCTTAGAGCTGTATTGAATTAAGCTCAGAAAGCCTTTCTGGTGCTAGATTTAGAATGTCTCTTGCATGCTGCATGCAATACTCTGATGAAATCAAACAGATTTATAATGGCAACTAGGTATCCTAATTTTCCTAAAGGTGTGGACCATTATTACTTGTGGTCCCTCCATAATCTAATCAAAATATACTCAACAAAAAAAGTTAAGGAAAATGTGTTTGCGGGCCTGTAACACAAATACTGTTTTATTTCATGAAACATGAACAGTTCTCCATATCATTTTGTCTTTTTATCTTTCAAATGAGGGCTTATTTGAGATGATGGCACTTACAGAAGCTTTAAAAATCAATGTCAAAGTTGACTGGTTGCCCCTCCATGTTTCACAAAATTGCCATATTGTTCAATTTGTGCATCAATTGACTCCTCCGCCAGCAAGGTATAGCCACGCCCACCCTATTTCCATAGACAAACATTGTGGTTTTGCACCTGTATTTACCTGTAAAAAGCACGTGTTGGTTTGTTTGTCTAACCCACATGTTGGTCAACCGTCATTGACCGTTAGCTAATGTGCAGATTTGAATGGTCAATATAAAATGAATATTAATGATGGGTGGTTTTACGGAGGACTCAATTGTCACTGGAGCTTTTTCACACAATAACCAAGTCTCAATAGAAACATTTTTTTCACGAACAGCAGTACAGTGAACACACTAAGGTGAGCAAATCAGTTGTAAAGCATTTTCAGCACCAGTACCATTGTTGGTACCGAGGACAATGTCAGATGAAATCGCCCCAGTATCACCCAAGATTACCTACGTTGTTCCTTGGAACAACGTTGAGGTCAAGGACTTGGCAACCCACCCACCAGACATGCCTACTGCTGAGCAAGTGTTACACATTCTGGGACAGCATGATATGGTCTGGGGTGGAATACTGTCACCAAAACCTCTCCAGGCTCTTGCTCTGGTGCTTCAGGAGGAAAGGAGGCTGATTTTTCAGCACCAAATTTGACATTGCTTGTCAGATTAAAGCATTGTCGATTGGCTGTTGTGCTTTGCAGCCTGATATTGTCATCTAGGAAATGATGCTAATGCAGGAAAAGCAGTATGACATACCTCAACATCTTGTCTTGTGCACTGGTCTGTTTTCATGAGGAAACTTGTCTTCAAAGTCTATGCTTTTAAGGCATGAGTCTACATTGACACTTTTACTCAAACCAAACAATATTGCGATTTTGTGAAAACTGGATTGACGACCAGTCAACTTTTACATTGTTTTTCCCAGCCACTGCTGACACTTTATAACATACTAAAACTTGAATATCTAACTCTTTACTAGATTTGAGCCACCTCATGGGAAAACCAACAATCTGCATAGGCGAAAACAAAGGCGCAGATCAGCTTCGCGGTTACCGCGAAGCTGATCAGCGCCTTTGTTTTCGCTACTCGGATAGTACAATTCCTCTTCTACTTAAATCCGAAATTTCAAGTTTCTAGCTCTTTTCTGTGCTTGTACAGGTCGATTTGTGTCGGACCTGTTTGGAAACCACATTGTTGGTTTTCCCATGAGGCGGCTCATTTATTGTAATAAGCTCCTTAACTTTTTTTGTTGAGTATATAGTAATATCACCCACAATTGGAGACAGACGTGAAAAACATGGCGGCCTTTGATCAAACTGATTAGTAAAATGCATTATGTGATGCATTTGAAAAAGATATCAGGGAGGTTTATAGCTCACCTGAGCTAAAGGCTCACAGGTGAGCTTATAGGATAGGCAGGCACTTGTCGTCATCCGGCATCCGTCCACAATGTCAAAGAAGAATTTTTCTGAAGCTAGTGGGCCGATCGTGATCAAAATTAATGTGAACCATCATTTGGTTGGGGGATTGACTGCATTATGTTTTGAAGCAGATTGTATAAAAATTGCGGTTTCCATGGCAACAGATAGCTCCCATAGACTTAATGATGGGAAAAACTAAAAAGATCTTCTTCTCTGAAACCACAAGGCCCACAGCCTTATTTTTTTATGTGGCAATGGCTAATGGTCCTCTACATAAATTATGCCATTCATGCCCCTGGAGAAACTGCGAAGCTGATTTGCAGTAGCTGTGAAGTTGATAAGCGCCTTTGTTTTCGCTACACGGATAGTACAATTCCTTTACTTTCTAAATCCAAAATTTCTAGCTTATAGCCGTCTTCTGTGCTTGTACAGCTCGGTTTGTGTTGTACCTGTTTGGAAACCACATTGTAGGTTTTCTCATGGGGTGGCTGAAATATTGCTTTGTGTTACAGAGAATGGCGTTCGAGGCCGCAGTGTCCCGGTGATCTGCGTGGTACTAGAGGGTGGGGCCAACACTATCAGGTCTGTGCTGGAGTATGTGACGGACACACCCCCTGTGCCTGTAGTGGTGTGTGATGGCAGCGGGCGGGCAGCTGACCTCCTTGCCTTCAGCCATAAATATTGTCTGGAGGATGGGTAGGTATTCGGTAACCCTTTGCTATGCCATTAAAAGTTTTTTTTCTATTTCCTCCTAAAAAAAATAATTATAAAGTTTTCACAACTTTCAGACTGAAAAAAAGCATAAAAAAAAAAAAACAACAAAAAAACAAAAATCATTACTTTTGCACCTTCCAAAAAGCTAGTTGTAGTACTTGTATTGCGAGACCATTCAAATGTGGAAGTTGCTAAGTTAAATAGTTTTATTTCCTAAATATGTTGTAACCACTTATGAACTTATCTTGCAGCATTCAGTGCACCTTTTTTTAGCAATTTGAGCCTGTGCATGAGAAAGCCACCAATTTGGGGTTTCGACCAGGTCTGACACAAACTGGGCTGTACAGTCACAGAAGCAGGCTAGAAGCCTGAAATTTCGGATTTAAAAAGAAGTAGAAGTGTACATGTAGCGAAAACAAAGGCGCTGGTAACCGCGAAGCTGATCTGCGTCTTTGTTTTCGCATATGCAGATAGTTGGCTTTCCCATGCGGCGGATCATTTCTTGTCAAAGTCGTGGTTCAAGTGCTATTTTTATACATAAATGGGTTCGAATCCCAGCACTGCCACGGCGTGTATATCTTGGTGACCAGGGCAGTTAATGTGGAGGTCAGTTGAGCATGCTTTTACATTGATAACAGAATATAAACCTTCAACTTTAACTTTACCCTTTTGTGACGAATGGATTTTCCCATGGTTATTATTTGAGCCGCCTCATGGGAAAACCAAGAATCTGCATAGGCGAAAACAAAGACGCAGATCAGCTTCGCGGTAACCGCGAAGCTGATCAGCGCCTTTGTTTTCGCTAGTCGGATAGTACAATTCCTCTTCTACTTAAATCCGAAATTTCAAGCTTCTAGCTCTTTTCTGTGCTTGTACAGGCCGGTTTGTGTCGGACCTGTTCGGAAACCACATTGTTGGTTTTCCCACGATGCGGCTTATTTGGGTGAGTCCATTTTCATTTATTGAGGGCAACACCTGTGTTTGAAAAGTTTATTTGAAATTATAATTGCAGAGTTGAGCCACTGCATGAGAAAACCAACAACCTGGATTTTCGAACAGGTCTGACACAAACCGGCCTGTACAGTCACAGAAGCAGGCTAGAAGCTTGAAATTTTGGATTTAAGTAGAAGAGCAAAAACAAACGCACTGATCAGCTGTACAGTTACTGTTTGATTTCTGGTGCGGCGACTCAGTTGTGTTTGTGTGTGTTTTAGGACAATGCCTGATCGGTTATGTTTGTGTGTGTTTTAGGCCAATGTCTGATCAGTTATGTTTGTGTGTGTTTTAGGCCAATGCCTGATCAGTTATGTTTGTGTGTGTTTTAGGACAATGCCTGATCAGTTATGTTTGTGTGTGTTTTAGGACAATGTCTGATCAGTTATGTTTGTGTGTGTTTTAGGACAATGTCTGATCAGTTATGTTTGTGTGTGTTTTAGGACAATGCCTGATCAGTTATGTTTGTGTGTGTTTTAGGACAATGTCTGATCAGTTATGTTTGTGTGTGTTTTAGGACAATGCCTGATCAGTTATGTTTGTGTGTGTTTTAGGACAATGCCTGATCAGTTATGTTTGTGTGTGTTTTAGGACAATGCCTGATCAGTTATGTTTGTGTTTGTTTTAGGACAATGTCTGATCAGTTATGTTTGTGTGTGTTTTAGGCCAATGTCTGATCAGTTATGTTTGTGTGTGTTTTAGGCCAATGTCTGATCAGTTATGTTTGTGTGTGTTTTAGGACAATGTCTGATCAGTTATGTTTGTGTGTGTTTTAGGACAATGTCTGATCAGTTATGTTTGTGTGTGTTTTAGGCCAATGTCTGATCAGTTATGTTTGTGTGTGTTTTAGGACAATGCCTGATCAGTTATGTTTGTGTGTGTTTTAGGACAATGCCTGATCAGTTATGTTTGTGTGTGTTTTAGGACAATGCCTGATCAGTTATGTTTGTGTTTGTTTTAGGACAATGCCTGATCAGTTATGTTTGTGTGTGATTTAGGACAATGTCTGATCTGTTATGTTTGTATGTGTTTTAGGACCATGCCTGATCAGTTAGGTTTGTGTTTGTTTTAGGACAATGGCTGATCAGTTAGGTGTTTTAGGACCATGCCTGATCAGTTAGGTTTGTGTGTGTTTTAGGACAATGCCTGATCAGTTATATTTGTGTGTGTTTTAAGACAATGCCTGATCAGTTAGGTTTGTGTGTGTTTTAGGACAATGCCTGATCAGTTATGTTTGTGTGTGTTTTAGGACCATGCCTGATCAGTTACGTGACCAGCTAATCCTAACTATAGAGAGAACATTCCAGTACTCTCAGGAACAAGCGGAGAAACTCTACATGGAACTCATGCTCTGTGTCAAGAAGAAAGAATTGGTAAGATTCAAAATTCATGAGCAGCGACATGAGAAAACCCAACAATGTGGTTTTCACACAGGTGTGTCACAAACTCGTCTGTCCAGTCACAGAAGACAGCTAGATGCAGGAATTTTTGGATTTAGAAAGTAGAGGAATTGTACTATCCGTGTAGCGAAAACAAAGGTGCTGATCAGCGAGGTTATTGGTTATATGCAGATTATTGGTCTTATCATGACGCGACTCAATGTGTAATTACATGTATATATAAGGTTAACATGTACGTTAAAAGTATTCCCCCTTGAACTCTACTTTAATATTCATGTAGTTAAATTGGGTATATATATATTTTTTTTATTTTTGCTTTAAAACAAAGATTGTGGGTGCTCATTAGAACCACCTTGCCAAGGCTGTTTTAAGGTTTACCTACAATCAATGTTTTGAGCAAAAATATTAAAACTCATGCTCTGTGTCAAGAAAGAATCACTGCGCCATGGAAGCTTCTACGAATTGGTAAGTTTTGAGCCGCCTCGTGGGAAAACCAACAATGTGGTTTCCGAACATATCCGACACAAACCGGGCTGCACAAGCACAGAAGATGGCTAGAGACTGGAAATTTTGGATTTAGAAAGTAGAGGAATTGTACTATCCGAGTAGCGAAAACAAAGGCGCTGATCAGCTTCGCGGTTACCGCGAAGCTAACCGCGAAGCTGATCTGCGCCTTTGTTTTCGCCTAAGCAGATTGTTGGTTTTCCCATGTCACAGCTCATTTATAATCATCAGCTTAACATGTCCATTAAGTGCATAACCCCTTGAACTGCACTTTAATATAATGCTAAGGGACATAAAAACGCCTCACTTTACATCAGTTATCATTTGCTTAAACTTTATGTAAAATTAAGCTTATGTATAAAATAAACATCACATCATGTATCTAAGCATTTTAAACAATATTTCTCCGTAAAGATTTCAAGTGTTTGTTTGCTACAACTGTTTCATTACGAAAACTTGCCCATGTAATATACAGAAATTTTTTTCAGCTGTAAAAATTGAAAATTTCATTGGTAAAAAATTGATGCTTTCAATATTTTTGCTCAAAACATAGATTGTGAGTACATGTTGCAATGTATTTTGCCGATATATCCTGTATTCTGAAGGTAGGAATGAATACAGCATGTGAGGCATTTTCAAAGTGCAGTATATGCATTTTTAGCTCACCTGAGCCGAAGGCTCACAGGTGAGCTTATAGTATACCCATGCTCCGTCGTCCGTCCGTCGTCGTCCGTCGTCCGTCGTCCACAATTTCAAAGATCTTCTCCTCTGAAACCGCTTGGCCAATCAAAGCCAAACTTCATGTGGAGCATCCTTAGGAAGGGGGAACGAAAGTTTATATAAATGGTCCAGGTCACATGACCAAGATGGCCGCCATGGCTATAAATAGCAAAAACCTTTAAAAATCTTCTTCTCCAGAACCAGTGGGCCGATTTCCACGAAACTTGGTATGTAGCATTGGGGACGTAAGCCCATCATAGTTTATATAAATCATGACCCTAGGATGACCTTGACCTATTTTACGGCAAGGTCAACTTAGGTCGCCAATGCATTTGAATGGGAAAAATGGTAAAATGCTATTTAATGGGTAAAACTTACTGGGAATAGGCAAATGGACAGAAGATTAATGTTAATGGAAAATTTTAGCCCCTGGGGGGTTGTCTGCCCATGCCCCGGGGCTATATACATGTATATGACCATAATATTCAAACATCTTCTTCTCTGAAACCGCTAGGCCAATCAAAGCCAAACTTCATGTGGAGCATCCTTGGGAAGGGGGAATGAAAGTTTATATAAATGGTCAAGGTCACATAAACAAGATGGCCGCCAGGGCTATAAATAGCAAAAACGTTTAAAAATCTTCTTCTTCAGAACCAGAAGGCCTATGATTTTGAAACTTGGTGTGAAGCATCTGGGAATGGAGCTCTACAAAGTTTGTATAAATCATGACCTTGTGATGACCTTGACCTATTTATAGCCCCGCTTTGAAAAAGTGGGGGCTATACTGGATTCACCCTGTCCTTCCGTAGTTCCGTTATTCCGTTATTCTGTTATTCCGTTATTCTGTCCTTCTGTCCTTCCGTCCTTCCGACATTTTTGTTTCCATTCATTATCTTGAGAATGGCTTGACAGAATCTGACCAAATTTTGTATGCACATCAACATTGACAAGATCTAGCTTGGGATTGTTACCCGTCATTTTTTGCAAAATTTTGACGGAGTTATGGCCCTTGATTGATGTCAGAATTTCGTTTCCGCTCAATATCTTGAGAACGAATTGACAGAATCTGACCAAATTTTGTATGCACATCAACATTGACAAGATCTAGCTTGGGATTGTTACCCATCGTTTATCGCAAAATTTTGACGGAGTTATGGCCCTTGATTGACGTCAGAATTTCGTTTCCGCTCAATATCTTGAGAATAAATTGACAGAATCGGACCAAATTTTGTATGCATATCATCATTGACAAGATCTTGCTTGGGATTGTTACCCGTCATTTTTCGCAAAATTTTGACGGAGTTATGGCCCTTGATTGACGTCAGAATTTCGTTTCCGCTCAATATCTTGAGAACGAATTGACAGAATCGGACCAAATTTTGTATGCACATCATCATTGACAGGATCTAGCTTGGGATTGTTACCTGTCATTTTTCGCAAAATTTTGACGGAGTTATGGCCCTTGATTAACATCAGAATTTCGTTTCCGCTCAATATCTTGAGAACGCATTGACAGAATCCGACCAAATTTTGTATGCACATCAACATTGACATGATCTAGCTTGGGATTGTTACCTGTTATTATTTGCAAAATTTTGACGGAGTTACGGCCCTTGATTGACATCAGAATTTCGTTTCCGCTCAATATCTTGAGAACAAATTGACAGAATCCGACCAAATTTTGTATGCACATCAACATTGACAAGATCTAGCTTGGGATTGTTGCCCGTCATTTTTCGCAAAATTTTAACGGAGTTATGGCCCTTGATTGACGTCAGAATTTCGTTTCCGCTCAATATCTTGAGAACGAATTGACAGAATCGGACCAAATTTTGTATGCACATCATCATTGACAGGATCTAGCTTGGGATTGTTACCCGTCATTTTTCGCAAAATTTTGACGGAGTTATGGCCCTTGATTAACGTCAGAATTTCGTTTCCGCTCAATATCTTGAGAACGCATTGACAGAATCCGACCAAATTTTGTATGCACATCAACATTGACATGATCTAGCTTGGGATTGTAATACCCTTCAGTTTTTGTTAAATTTTGACAGAGTTATGGCCCTAAATTAACGTCAGAATTTTGTTTCCGCTCAATATCTTGAGAACGAATTGACAGAATCCAACCAAATTTTGTATGCACATCAACATTGACAAGATCTGGCTTGGGATTGTTACCCGTCATTTTTCACAAAATTTTGATGGAGTTAACAGCCCTTGATTGACTTCAGAATTTTGTTTCCGCTCAATATCTTCAGAACGAATTGACAGAATCCGTCTAAATTTTATATGCACATCATCATTGACAAGATCTAGCTTAGGATTATTACCGTCATTTTTCGCAAAATTTTGATGGAGAACGAATTGACATAATCAGACCAAATTTTGTATGAGCATCAATATTGATGAGATCTAGCTTGTGATAGCCTGTGATAGTTACCTGTCATTGTTTTTTTCACCCTGCAAAAAAAGCTGAGAAGCGGGGCTATAGTCAGATTCTCTGACAATTCTAGTTTACGGCAAGGTCAACTTAGGTCTCCCATGCATTTGAATAGGAAAATGTAATTAAATGGCAGAAAACTTGCTATAAATGAGCAAATGGACAGAAGATTTATGTTTAAGAAAATATTTTGGGCCCAGGGGTTTGTTTGCCCCTGCCCCGGGGCTATATACATGTATATGACCATAATATTGAAACATCTTCTTCTCTGAAATCGCTAAGCCAATCAAAGCCAAACTTTTTGTGGAGCATCCTTAGGAAGAGGGAATGAAAGTTTGTATAAATGGTCAAGGTCGCATGACCAAGATGGCCGCCATGGCTATAAATAGCAAAATGTTTAAAAATATTCTTCTTCAGAACCAGAAGGCCTATGATTTTGAAACTTGGTATGAAGCATCTGTGAATGGAGCTCTACAAAGTTTATATAAATCATGACCCTGGGATGACCTTGACCTATTTTACGGCAAGGTCAACTGTGGTCGCCCTTGCATTTGAATGGGAAAAAATAGGAAAATGTCATGTAATGGCAGAAAACTTGCTAGAAATGAGCAAATGGGCAGAAGATTTATGCTTATGAAAATATTTTAGGCCCAGGGGTTGTCTGCCCCTGCCCCGGATGTAGATGACCATAATATTCAAACAGCTTTTTCTCAGAAACTGCTTAGCCAATCAAAGCCAAGCTTTATGTGGAGCATCCTTAGGAAGAGGAAATGAAAGTTTATATAAATGGTCAAGGTCACATGACCAAGATGGCTGCCATGGCTATAAATAGCAAAAATTTTTAAAAATCTTCTTCTTCAGAACCAGAAGGCCTATGATTTTGAAACTTGGCATGAAGCATTAAGGAACGGAGGTCTACAAAATTTGTATAAATCATGACACTGGGATGACCTTGACCTATTTCACGGCTAGGTCAACTTAGATCGCCCAGGCATTTGAATGGAGAAAATTGTTAAAATGTCATTTGAAGGACAAAACTTGCAGATAATTGGCAAATGGACTGAATTTTTATGATTTGAAAAAGACATTGACTCCAGGAGTTATTCTGACCCTGCCCTAGGGTTATATACATGCATTGTACCATTCTAGTCTAACAAGTTCATGTATATATCTCAGGTCTCAGGTGAGCATTTACAGGACCATTGGTCCTCTGGTTAGCTCACCTGAGCCGTCAGGCTCACAAGGTGAGCTTATAGTATACCCATGCTCCGTCGTCCGTCCGTCGTCCGTCCGTCGTCCGTCGTCCACCATTTTCAAAGATCTTCTTCTCTGAAACAGCTTGGCCAATCAAAGCCAAATTTTACATGAAGCATCTATGGGAAGGGGGAACCAATGTGTATATAAATAATCCAGGTCACATGACCAAGATGGCCGCCATGCCCATATATGGTAAAAACCCTTCAAAAATCTTCTTCTCCGGAACCACTGGACCGATTTCAACCAAACTTGGCATGAAGCATCGATGACTCAAGTACTACAATGTGTATATAAATCATGACCTTGCGGTGACCTTGACCTATTTTACGGCAAGGTCAACATAGGTCACCTTTGCATTTGAATGGGAAAAATTGTTAAATTGTCATTTAAAGGAAAAATCTTGCAGAAAATGAGCAGTAGGACTGAATATTAATGATTCTGAAAAAAATTGGGCACCAGGGGCTCATCCGCCCCCACCCCGGGGCAATATACATGTATATTATCGTAATATTCAAACATCTTCTTCTCTGAAACCGCTTGGCCAATCAAAGCCAAATTTTACATGAAGCATCTATGGGAAGGGGGAACCAATGTATATATAAATAATCCAGGTCACATGACCAAGATGGCCGCCATGTCCATATATGGTAAAAACCGTTCAAAAATCTTCTTCTCCGGGACCGGTTGACCGATTTCAACGAAACTTGGCACGAAGCATCGATGGCTCAAGCACTACAATGTGTATATAAATCATGACCCTGTGATGACCTTGACCTATTTTACGGGAAGGTCAACATAGGTCACCAATGCATTTGAATGGGGAAAACTTTTAAAATGTCATTTAAAGTGAAAGTCTTGCAGGAAATGGGCAGTAGGACTGGATATTAATGATTCTGAAAAAAATTGGACCCCAGGGGCTTATGTGCCCCCACCCCGGGGCAATATACATGTATATTTCCATAATATTCATACGTCTTCTCCTCTGAAACCGCTTGGCCAAACAAAGCCAAATTTTAAGTGAAGCATCTATAGAATGGGGGAATCAATGTGTATATAAATAATCTAGGTCACATGACCAAGATGGCCGCCATGCCCATATATGGTAAAAACCCATCAAAAATCATCTTCTCTGAAACCAATAGACTGATTTCAAGGAAACTTGGCGTGAGGCATCGATGGCTAAAGTACTCCAATGTATATATAAATCATGACCCTGTGATGACCTTGACCAAGTTTATGGCAAGGTCAACATGGGTTGCCTGTGCATCTGAATTGGGAAAACTGTTAAAATGTCATTTGAAGGAAAAAGCCAACAGGAAATTGGCAAATGGACAGAATATTGAAGATTCTGAAAAAAGAAAATGGCCCAAGGGCTTATCTGCCCCTGCACTGGAGTTAAATACCATAATATTCAAACATGTTTATTGGTATATGCAGCTGATCTCAGGTGAGCGTTTACAGGACCATTGGTCCTCTGGTTTCAACAAAACAGTGTAGTCGACATTAACTTAACGAGTTTAGGTCTGAGCGAAGTTTTGAACAACTGGCCCCAGATCTTTTCAAAATAGAGATTAACTTTCCAAACATTTTTTCACAAATATGGTATTTAAAAAGAAACTCTGTGTTTACCTTCAGATCACAGTGTTTAGAATGGGCGAAGGAGCACAAGACATAGACCTGGCGGTGCTCACGGCTCTCCTGAAAGGTAATGCTTAGATCAAGGAGACCGGTCTTTGAGGTTTCTGACCAGGTTTGAGACAAATCCGTCTATGCAGCTACAGAAAATGGCTAGAAGCTTTAAATTTCGGGTTTAGGAAGAAGAGGAATTGTACTAGTCATGTAGGGGAAACAAAGATGCTGATCAGCTCGGTTTTCTCATGGCACGCTTATTTGAGCCGCATCACGAGAAAACCGGACATATGGGACAGCTTTTTCTCACATTTTTGGGAAAGTTTTGCTACCAATAAAATTGGAAAAAGTGATTTTGGGAAAAAATGGTCCAATTTTTTGCTGAATTGGGAAAGTTTACCATTTAATCAATTGGAATTTTCCTGTTGATTTGGAATGTATCGAGTCTGGATTTTTTTCTAGCCAATTGGGAGAAAATTTGGTACCAGAAACCAGACCCAGTTTTGTATAGAGAAAAAGCTGTGTGCTAAAACAAAGCTTCTGATCACTGCTGATCAATGCCTGTGTTGAGAGAGTTCATGTACAATCCCTCTTTTTAGGTCAGAAATTTCAAGCTTCTAGCCTTCTGTCATATACAGGCTAAATTGTGTCAAGGACCCGGCCCATTGGGGCCTAAAGAAATAGATGAGGGTCGTTCCAGAATTAACCATATGGGGGGGGGGGGGAGGCAGTTTTTTTCAAGCCCCACCACCAATAAAAAAAAAAAGAAATCAGCCCCCACCATGCACAATTTTGAATAAAAATTCAAACCCACCACCCATAATAAAAAAAATGCTTGCCTACCCACCTAGCATTAAAAAAAATAATTGTGGAACCCCCACCTGGTACAAAATAAAATAAAAAACCTTTATTCGTCTGTTAAACATTAAACATCATTATTTGGTCTGGTGGTAGTACTGTCGATTTAAAGCTGCATGGTAATGAGTGTAAACAACAACTGACCGCTTGATTGGTCAATGGCGTGGTTTTCGCGAGTCTATAGGTCAATTCGGTCATGTATGTTACGCGGTTTTATAGAGAGAGAGAGAGCAGTTTTCTTACAGTTTCTCTTTATGGTAAGAGAGAGAGAGAGAGAGAGAGAGAGAGAGAGAGAGAGAGAGAGAGAGAGAGAGAGAGAGAGAGAGAGAGAGAGAGAGAGAGATTGTCAGGCGTTCCCCAAGGTGCAATTTTCTTACAGTTTCTCTTTATGATTTTATGATACATTGAAACCAATATATATTATCTTTTGCACATTTTAAAAGGGAAAGATCGCGTTTTCTAGAAGAACAAGAACAGAACTTTATTGTGATACAAAATCTCAGACCACACGCAGGTGGTATATGAGAAAATCAGAAAATCGAAATTAAAGTGTAACATGGCAACTGAATCTGTCCCGGATACGAGAGATGAGCATGTACGCGTCACGCTAGCCTACGCTTATTTATTTACCCTGTGTTAGGTGCACAGTCTGATCCGGATGTGCGGCACAAAGGCTCGACATTTTTAAAAGGCAAATTTTTCAACCATCTCCTAGGGGGGAGTCACATGCACATCTTTCGTAATCGGGTTATAGAAATTAATACCGTATTATCTGCATGTTTTGGGACTAAAAAAAATAATTAGATCGCTGGCTGTCTCAATTATCTCAATCAAGAGCTCATAAGCTACTTGTCTCAATTTAAAAAAAGTTAGAAAAAAAAAACTGTGTCCGAACTGTTTAGGTAATTACCATTCCTTCCCAGGTTAGCAACTATGTTTCAATGTTTGCAATCAAATTCCTTCGCGGGAAATGGATGCGAGAGAGAGAGCAGGGGTCCCTCCCGCAAGGAACCGTCTGTAATACGGTAACCTACAAGTTTTCTGACAAAAAATATTTGTACATTGATATTATTGTTCTTAAATTTTAAGTCTTGAAGGTGTAGAAGACTTCCGCATCTTTTTTGGTGAAATGTTGTTATACCTTCACAAGGGAGCATTTCCCCTTTGCATTTTTTGTGTAATTATCGGCTAATTACCAAACTAATATGTTGTTATTTGAAGGCCCATTTACCTGACTAATTTGGTCATGTTGGTGAAGAACTGCACTGGTATCCATATAAAACGTTGGTTATACGTTTTCAAGGGAAATAACTCATGACTTACTTTGTGTATCTTGCCCATGCATTGAATTGCAATACGAAAACAAACGGGACCAAAATCGGTTTGCTTTTGAAGACTGTAGATACAGGATATGCTGCACATATTTGTTTTATATGCACAGGGCTTCGGATCAGAGACAGGGGCAATGCTACATTACACGTCTTCAATATACACTCCCGGTAAAAAAATAACAACATATTCCGCGTTTCTCCGCAACCATGGGTAACGCGAAATTTTTATTTCTCGGAGAAACACCGCGAAATAAGCCAGGTAGACGAAATCGTCTGCGCGAAATTTCGCGGTGTTTCTCGGTGAAATTTCTCGGTGTTTCTCCGAGAAAGGTAATTACGTGGATTTATCGATAAAACTCTTTTTCTCGGAGTTTCTCGGAGGAATATAAAAGACAAATGCATGTTTATAATTTTTGAATAAATATAAAACAGTAAATCAAAAAATAATAAGTATTTGCAAGTATGAAACTTGCAGATGTTACGTATTTGTTTAGACGGCTTATAATCCACATAAATATATTCTTGATTACATTAAAATTTATGATGACCTTTGTCACTTGTGTTGCTTTTCACATCATCCATGATTATTCGATCTTTGAACAGAAGAATGGAAGCGAAAAACTCATTTAAAAATCAAGGGCGTCATTAAAAATTCGCGCCTTGAGCATTGTCCTTTCCGACAAAGAATAAAATTACCACACTTCCAGTGACTATGTGGAAAATCAGAATCATTTTCATTGAATGAATAAATAAGTTTAATGACATTTGACATTTAATTATGTACAATAGCAATGATTTAACAGGCGGTTTACTTTAATTATGTCCGGAGATCGAAGTCGCAACTTTTATTTTTCGAAGCGAACGCACTATCTATACATGTAAAACCATCGCGGCCTGTCTTATTAAATGTTTCGACCTTACTTGTCCGCCAGCATTTGTTGGTAAGCTGTTAACGTAACCGTTATCAAATATTCAGATTATGGTTCCATGTAAATCGCAAATAATTTGAGCATTCGTACATGTACAAGTACATGTACATGTATATATACTTGTATGTTTTAGATCGAGACTACATGTAGTAGGAAAGAATTTGCATCAAAAGTTATTCTCCATGAACAACCACAAAGCCGTTTAAATCATGAACTTATGGGATCGCCTAAATTGATGCCCTTTCACCCGTAATATTGCATGGCATTAACATACATAAATGGTCAACAAAATTTACAGAAATCACTGTTGACTGATTTGGCCAAGTAGTAGAATTTGCAGCATTACCAGGAAGTGTGTTTCGGCATACACAGTCATGTTCTTGTGTAACATTCGCTAATGAACACGAAGCTGACACTGCTCCTTCACATGATAAGGAAGCGCTGTCTGCCGTAAAGTGAAATAAAAAGTCAAGCAAATAAAAATGCCGACCGTGCAGCCAACACTCATATGACTTACTCCCAATTGACGGCTAAATACATCACATAGATATGAATGTACATGTCCATACATTGCTATTCACGCACATGCATTTGCATCATTAAAATCATTCTTGTTCAAACATTTTACATCAGGAAAACATTTCATGGAAAATGTTTATCCCATCAAAAGCAAAAACTGGGGTATGCAGGGGTATATCTATTTTTTTTTATCTTTTGCTCCAAAACATAAGATTGTGGATACTAGTTTGAACCGCCTCGGTGAGGCGGTTATAATGTGTACCCACAATCTATGTTTTGAGCATGAATAAGAAAAAGCAAACATTTTCTACTGAAAATTTTCATTTTTTTTTCATCTTTAAACATCTCTGTATATTGCATGGGCATGTTTTCGTAATTTTAAAGTTGCGGTATATGAAATTATTTCTTTAAAACATCATCGACACAAAAGGCAGCAACGCTTTCGGAAGGAGAGATCGGAAAACCTCATAAATACATTAACATGTTTGTTATACCTTGTGCAGAATTGCGGTTTGTATGGATCATTGTAAATGTACATGTATATACAGTCGAGAAATTTTAATGGTCTTAAATTTTTATTTCGCTCCCTCTTTAAATCTGATTGATATTATTAGATGTGCAACAAATACTTTTGTATAGGATATGTCACACAGTGCATCAAAGTAAGTGGCTGAAATATACAAACTTTTCTTTACATGTACATGAATTTGGGACAATGTCGGTTATGATAGTATTTTTCTTTTATTTTTCTTTTACGTATGCGCCATTATTTTGTCGTCATTTGTGTTACGACATCGAGATATAAATGTGGATGCATCAAACATACAAAACATACATACTCAAGTATCTGCAGTTCATAGCCTGTCGGATGCTGTTTCGGTAGTTTTTGTAAGTGAAGGGTTTACAAATACGAATGTTGTGTAGCCCATTTCGAACGTCATGACATCCCAAACTTGTACAGTACCATAAAGCGACGAAAACGTACCGACATAACCGTGGCTGAGGACAAGGACGTTAGTAACAGCAATATTGTGCAGTGATTTTTCTATTCATGCACATGCATATTAAAGTTTGTATACGTAGACGGTCCCGGTAATTTTTAAAACTGGCACCAAAATATAAGGTCATGTATTTGTTTTCGTGTAAAATGAGTGTATCCGTTCCTGCCTTCTACGCAAACATTAATAAAGGTTAAGTTTTAATGCGATTTAACGTGTAAATTTGATGTAAGATATCCATACGCCAGTTGAGCTGTGTGCTAGTCGAGCTGCACATGTTTTTCGGAAACGATTTTTGGAACAAGTGCACTTATTAGATCGAATACGGTGAAAAATTCATATCTATACATCTTGATCATGTAACAGGATAGCTTCCCTTGGAAATATGCAAATTTCAAACTCGAGACTTTGTGAATCGAGTAAGTGTTAGGTATATAGCGCAGTAAACCACCCTTGGTGGATGAGCATGCTTTTCCATCGACGGGATTTGCTGTGGCTTGGCTCGGCTGTACGTTACATGTAACGTACAGCCACGTTACATGTCACCTACAGCCGATCCAAGCCACAGCGTACAGAAATATCAGATTAAATTTAAAGAAGTAGGGGGATTGTACTAGCCGAGTAGTGAAAACAAAGGCGCTGATCAGCTGTGCAGATACTGTACAGTTGATCTGCGCCTTTATTATCGCATGAGTATACGTCCAGCGTTCATATGAAAGTGGGGTATACATTACATGGACATGTTATCATGATGTGTGTAAATATGTTGAGGAATACCTCATACAATGTATATGGGTTTAAAGCACATGAACATGTAAATGCGTTTGTTAATTTACTCGATTAATTATCAATTAATTTATCAATTATCAGTAATTGATAAATTGTCTTTACTTGTCATTTTTCACCATGTACCATGCACTTTCCTATGCACTTTTTTAAAAACAACATGCCGCCAACACAAAATGTTCATGGCGGAGTTGTCGTTATGCATGGCAATACGTTTTGCGTTTATGCATTTAGCAAGAAAAAGAGATGCTTAAAAAAAGAAAAGTGTATAAATTGTTTTCCCGATATCCGCCTTATTCTTATGTGAAGATTTGGTCACAAATTTGGTATGAAAAAAATGTTTATGCGAACAGTGCCCCTGATAAACGAGTGATTTAGAGGTATTGACAAAACTTTGTGCTAGTTAAATACTGTGTATCCTTATCATCGAGAATGTTGTAATGCATATTCATATAGGAGCAGGGTAATCGGGTCAATAAAATTTTGCAAAAATAGCTTGCTCCATAAGCTGACAATGTGATGAAATTACATGCACGTTTCCATAGCTTGACATACAACCAGAACCAGAAAACATTTATTTCATTACAATATGAATTCAAGAATACGCAAACTGGTTACTTATTATACTCGTACATGTTTATGGCCTATTGCTTTTATGTTTCCTAGCTCAAACAAATGAAACTACTTGGATAAAGACATATTCTTAATTTGTATGTCAAATGCGAGTCGAGTCATGCCTGACCAACCGTAACGGAAACTAGTGAAGAAGATTGTGGAGTGTTTGCTCAGTAATTAATGTGCCTTATTAAAACGTGTGAAACTGTTAGAGGTGCCATATACAAAAACACTTATAAATACTGATCAGTTAAAGGTCTAAAACTTCTTTAATTATTAAAAATATGGTAAAATCGAATTTCACAATCGTGCGCGATATTTCTCCGAGAAACACCGCGAACAGGTAAATCTGGACTTACCTGTTTTCACCGGTTAATACCTGCGGTCGCGGTGAAATTTCTCGGTGTTTCTCCGAGAAATCGAACCGAACGAAACGCGAAATATCGTAATGAAAAGAGAAATTTAGCGTTCTTTCTCCGAGAAAAATAGCTTAGGGTCCTCCGAGAAAAGAGGAATATGTTGTTGTTTTTTTCCCGGGACTGTATGTACATGGCCAAGGCTACATTATGCATCTTTGTTGTAGTACATTATATTATGAATGAAAATCGTCTTGGCATCTATTGTTTTGATTGAAATGATTCTGTATGTCCCAGTCAACAGCTACGGTCATATAGGGACGTTGCCTCCATTTTATGGTTATGGGACGTCAGTACATCCAGAAACTGCTTCTAATTTAACCATCCTAGTAAACCACTAAGGCTTATACTTATGAGTGGTTTGAATTGAACCACTTTTCCTGGGCAGGCTCATACATTGGCGGACCCAGTATATATAATAACCAGTAATCAGACAGTAGCGTATAAGCTTTGCCTGGAGACACAAGCAGCCCATCTATTTCTTTAGGCCCCAATGGGCGGGGCCCCTGACATCCATTGGTTCCCGAGCAGGTTGAGCACATAGCGGCCTGCATATTCCCAGAAAGATTAATTCTTGCAATGATGTATACACGACCATACGTATATAGCGAAACAGAAGGCGCCAATCAGCTGCGCAGCTACTGCACAGTCGATATGCGCCCCTGATTTCGCATGTACAGAAAACCTTTTCTCAGGATGCGGCTAAATTTAAGCCTATTTCTTTAACATGTGACTTTTGACCACGACTTGCACGTTTTTCTTGCTCTGTCACGGGCTTCGCATGTGTGTACGAACCGTGTCGGCTGCGCGAGTGATAATTGCCATTTCGGTATTTTTTTAAATGGCACAATCCAGTGCTCGCGAAGCGTGAATGACACATTGTTTTCTTAAGATTAGCCATAAAGTTTGTGAAAACAATCCAAGCGCGCTAGGGGATTATCGATAGACCGTAACCGAGACCATAAACACAGGTTGCTGTAGGCTGTTTATGACACGTGTTACGCAACGTTGCTCGTTTACGACGGGCGACGCACACCAAAGATTGTCTAAACATTGAGACACCTAAATATTGTATAATTCTAACCGATCAGAAAATGCATTTGTAATTTCGCGATTTAGAAAGGCGAATTAAAATAATTGTTTATATCAGAAAATTTCAAAACTGGATAGTGCACAATATGGTCTTTAAATGCCTGCCATTAGCAAATGCATCGGTAGATTTTCAAAATGCAACGGTAAAATTAGATAATTGATTAAGTTACCAAAATTTATACTCACTTTTTGTAACAGATTGCCTTTGTACAGGATCACAAAACGCTTGAAAAATTCAAATATCGCGGGACACTACGATGTCGAACCCGCCATTTTCCGGAACATCGCGCTTTTAACGCGATCTTGGCAATTTCGCGGAAAACCAATCTCGGCAATTCGGGCTCAGAAGCTCGGCTCGGATGGGTCTTACATACTCCACCACATGTTTGGGCCGAAACGTCCTGCTATCAAATGATCGAACGTCAGGGGTTATCGTTCTTGACCGAGATCGGCGAATTTTATTATTTTTTTTTTTTACTTTAATTTACATTTCTGTCTAACACTATTGGACAAAAACTGGCACCCCCACACAAATATTTTCGGGTGCCCTCTGGAAATACCGACCATGTATAAAATAAATTATTTTGAAAACCCCACCAGGCATTAAAAAAAAATTCAGTGGAACCCGACCATGCATAAAAAAACAAAAACGCTGCCGCCCAACCCCCCCATATGGTTAATTCTGGAACGGCCCTGGGCTGCTTGTGCCTCTAGGCAAAGCTTATTTGCTACTGACTGGCCATCTGATTACTGGTTAATCGCTGTGGTCTGAGCCTGCCCAGGAAAAGTGGTTCAAGTCAAACCATCCATACATATAAGCCTTTGTGGCTTACTTGGATAGTTATGTTTTAAGCACTTGTTGGATGTCATGACATCTTCATTTTGGTTCAAAAGTTTAAAAGTTCCATAGAATGGAGACAACTTCCAAACATGACCCTAGCTCTGTTGACTGGGACATTATGCATCAATTCAAACAAAAATTGTGTCAACCCCCCCCCCCCTCCCCTGTCTGTTTTCCTTGCATCAAGGCTCATATGTGGTCTGGGGATCTGACAAAGTCTAACACAAATATGAATGTCTGAAAATTTAGACTCACAGAGAAAGCACAATTTCATGGTCTGTCGTCTTATATCTCTTGTAAATGATATATCTTACTGTTTGAGAAAACTAACATTTTGTATATGCGAAAACAAAGGCACAGATCAGCTTCGCAGTAACTGCGAAGCTGATCAGTGCCTTTGTTTTCACTACAGGGATAGTACAATTCCTCTATTATGTCCAAGATTTGCTAGTCTGCTTCTGTGACTGTACAGGCTGGTTGGTGTCGGACCTGGTCGGACACCCAGATTGTTGTTTTTCTCAAGGCTCAAAATGATATCTATTATAGGGATCAACCATGGTTTTCAGTGTTCAAACATTCGATGGATCACGAGGAAGGTGTTTGAACACAAGGCCGCAGGCCGCGTGTTCAAACACCTTCCGAGTGATACAGCGAATGTTTGAACACTGAAACAAACCATGGTTGATCGCTATTCTTGCATTTTCACTCCAATCCACTTAAAATCTCATGTAAATAACATTAACAACGTAAAAACTGACCGAAAACCGCGGAGCTTCTTCAACGTCGGCCATTTTGTTTTTACGAAACACATGACGTCACGTCGCATTGACCAATGACGTCGGCCAAAACCCGTGTTCAAACGGCACGTGAATTTCATGATTTGAACATGGGTTTTGCTGTTTGAACACAGCTTTCGACCAATCGAAAACGACTTCAAACAGCCATGCGCATAGATATCTATGCAAGAATACTGTTTCACAATCTTCCAGTGATAACCTGTTATCAGTACTCCAGAAGGGAATGTCCCAAAAAACTGAGCCGCATCTTGAGAAAACCAACAATACTGTTTTTGAACAGGTCGGACACAAACCAAGCTGTGCAAGCAGAGATGATGGCTATCTAGAGACCGGGAATTTTGGATTCAGAAAGTAGAGGAATTGTACTATCCTTGTTAAAAGGTGAAAACAAAGGCGCTGATCGGCTTCACAGTTACTATTCACAGTTACTGTGAAGCTGATCTGCGCCTTTGTTTTTGCATATACAAAATGTTAGTTTTCTCATGATGGGGCTGTTAGACTACAAATGTCATGAGATAAACTGCTGCAAATGCGTTGCTGATCAGCACCTTAGTACAGTCCTTCTTCTTAACACATTTCAAACCACCAGTCATCTGGATATGTATTTGGGCCTGGTGAAAAACTGTAAATAAAGAATTTTTTAATTATTAATAGAATTCCAATTATTTTTACAGGAACAAATGCAAGTGCCCCGGATCAGCTGAGTCTCGCCTTGACCTGGGACAGGGTAGATATCGCCAGGAGCCATATCTTTGTCTACGGACAGGACTGGCCGGTGAGTTCTTACTTGACATCCTAATATACATGCTTATCTCAGCTGAGCTTGATTTTTGGGGGGCTCATAAATGAGCCTTACCATGACAAAACCAATAATCTGGGTTATCGACCAGGTCTGACACAAACCTGGCTGTACAGTCACAGAAAATAGCTAGAAGCTTGAAATTTCGGATTTAGAAAGAAAAGCTATAGTACTACAGTTGACTCGACAATGGCGAACCACTAAGAGGTCAAACGCTATTATTTTAGATATGACCATGGGAATGTTATTCCTTTTTGGTACTAAGAACATCTAACATGTCTCAGCTGTACAGCAAAATAATAATTTTAGTTCTTTTCATTTTCCTAATGGGAGATAACTCTGTTGATATGATACCTCCTGCATTAGACAATGTCGAACCAAACTCGACAATGGCGAATCAAATAGTCTATAGCCCAAAAGAAACCATGTTAGATGGTTATTTTTGCACGGAAATGGTGCCATCATCATGCGAAACTAAATGGTGTTCGATAATATTGTGTAAATTTGCTTTGGTGCTTTACGTTCACTTTCAACAGCAAATGCCCTATCGGAAAGGTCAATTATACCAATTTAAGCATGTCGTATTGCTTTAATGAAACAATGTAAGCCTAAAATCAAGAAGGTTACACCACGACTTGCAACAATATTACTTACGTCATTGACTAAATCAAATTGTTCCTGGGCGAGCCTTCCAAAGGTAGATTATCAGTACTTTGTGCACATTCTTTTCACCACACAAAGTATGATTTACATGTACATATTTCCACGCTTATATCTACCTTCAATGTCAAAACTTTTATCAAAAACATGCATAATGTATAACTAGGGATAAAAGGCATTATAGTAATGCAAAAATGGTTATAATAAAATGCTTAGAAGCGAGGTAAGAAACACATATTATCTGAACGTCACTTTTTGCGGAACAATAAACAAGGCATCTTAGTTAAGGGGTCAAGCGTTTCAGCAACCCTAATTTTATTGTCTGGTGGAATTTTGACTCCATTCTTTTACCAAACATCAAGGCATAGATGAAAGTAAATGACTGAGTTATATAATAAATAATATTTTGTCGAAGATTCAAGAAATTCTGCAATATCTTTATGAGTGATTCGCCATTGTCGATGATTCTCCATTGTCGAGTTCATTGTATCTATGGAGCGAAAACAAATTAGGGGATAACTGGATTCAAATTTTTCATTTGGGGTGGTATAGTGTCATAAGTATGGTGGGAAAACATGATTTTTGACCCTATATACAACGATATACCACCCCAAATGAAAAATTTGAATATTGTTATCTCCATTCTAATGTACTTTTTAACTAAAAACATTGAAATGCATTTTTTTTTTTTTTCACAAAAGGTGAGCGTTGGGAGTGATGTATATCCACAACTTCAATCAATCACAAGCGACTTTGCTCATAACGTTGGGTTTCCGATGGTATATCGCAGAATATACTGTGGCAAATTTTGACATTATCTAATCAGACGTCATGTTACATTCACTTGTGCATTAGAATAGGGGATATTTGCATTCTTTCAACAATATGTATACTGTCAAAATTGAAATCAAATGGAGGCGACCCCCATGGCTGAGTGGTTATGAGCGCTGATATTTCATTTCAGCGCTTAAACGTGATCATCTCTCTGCTGTGTCTGGTTTGGATTCGAGCCCCACATAGGGCACACGTGAGACAAACGAAGTTAGTTTTCTTGCTGGGGTGCCAGGTGTTTTTCCTTGGGGTTCTTCTGTTTTTGCCCAACTTAGTGATTGGCCTGTCTCATATGAGCTGAAATATTCTTGAAAGGGAAGTTAAATTCGATCAAAAAAAAAAAAAAAGATGAAAAAAAAAAAAAGAGAGAAAAAATCAAATTGAACAAACTCAAGTTGATTTGCAGGAGGGATCTCTAGAGCAAGCGATGATGGATGCACTGATCAATGACAGGGTGGACTTTGTTAAACTTCTACTCGAGAATGGCGTACACATGCAGAGCTTTCTGACAATCCATAGATTAGAGGAACTCTACAATACAGTAAGAACAGTAGAATTATGAACAGAAGAATTAAGAAGTCGAACATTTGGATAGACATGCCCATGTAATATAGAGAGATTTTTTCAGCTGAGAAAAATGTATATTTCATTGGGAAAAAAATGATATTTTTAATATTTATGCTCAAAACATGGATTGTTCGTACACGAGCACCAATAATCTATGTTTTGGACGAAAAATAAGAAAAATAGGTATACCCCTTTAAACCTAATTTTTACTATGTAAAAGTATGAGGGTTATACATTACGTGGACATGTTATCCTGATGGTGGGCCGTAGGCAAACAGTATAGTGTCAGATGAGAGTGCCTTTCAACTCGGCTGTTGTGTATGCTCATAGGTATTGTTCAAACCTAGGCTTTTAAAATGAGAATAATTCGAGACAGCAAGGCCTGACCTCAGCTTAGCAGAAACACAAGTTAGATACTTATCCTGCAGAAAAAATGAAAATAATTCAGAAAAAAAAAACAAAAAAAAAAACAACAAAAAACAAAAACAAAAAAAACTCATTTGTCACTCATGTCTTTACTGGTGACATGATAAAACTCTTATGACTGATTTTGAAGCTTTTTGCAAGTCCTGATAGGACAAATTAATCTGATTGAAATGATGACTAGAAAACATTTTGCCTGCTTTGTACAAGTAAATTTTCTCCCAGAAAATTCATTATCTTGCTTTGCACTTGTTTGATGATTATTTCAGAGACAAGGGCCCTCTAATA
This sequence comes from Rugalucina vietnamica, assembly GCA_964017185.1. NCBI lineage: Eukaryota > Metazoa > Mollusca > Bivalvia > Lucinida > Lucinidae > Rugalucina > Rugalucina vietnamica. The sequence continues at coordinate 8,148,116 of OZ024876.1, read as the reverse complement.
CTCTCCGCTATCTAGTCAGGGATGTTAGAAAGGTGAGTTATTTCCCTTAGAAAGAAAAAAGAATGTGTTTTGTGTTTGTGTGTGTGTGTGGGGGTGCTGTTTCAAAGATGACCTTTTAGAGATTTTTAACCATGTCCCAAGGTTATAAAACTCAGCTGAGCATGAAATTTAAACTGCTCGTAAATGACAATGTTGACCAAATAAATTGAAATTTTAGGTTTAGGTCACCAAAGCCTGTAACTTATCCTGCTCATAAATGTTAAAAAGCTAACATTTGTTGGCATTTTAACATTTAAGAGCAGGATAAATTTTAGTCTCAGCTTAACTGAGCATGAAAAAAGTTTTATAACCTCTGGGGTCAAATATGGCCCCACTATGGGGGTCATTATAGGACCCTGACCTTATATGATGATTTGTTCAAGTGAACCAAGGATAAACAATTCAGAGTAGAGCTATTCTGTTGATGTAAGTAGGGTTTTCAGGTCACATGACCAAGATTGCCCATATATGGTAAAAACCCCAACTACTTTGTCCAGTGACTGTACTTGTTGACTTTCAGGTGAGCTGAGCTTGGGCTACTTGTTCTTATTATTGTTCCAAAACATGGATTTTGGTAACTCTTTAGAACCGCCTCAGCTAGGCGTTTCTAATGTGTACCCACAATCAATGTATTAAGCATAAAAATGAAAAATATCATTTTTTTCCAATACAATTTCAATTTATACATCTTAAAAATCTGTGTATATTGAATGGTTAAGTTTTGGTAATGTTTCTGTTTTCAGCATTTTCCTCACGGGTATCGCTACACATTGCCAGACATTGGTCTAGTCATTCAGCATCTGATGGGCGGAGCTTTCAGAGCTACGTATTGCCGCAAACGATTTAGACAAAAGTATAACGCCCTCAAAAGAATTGTAAGTTAGCCCCTTTATACTAAATATAGTTCTTATATGAGCTCCATCATGAGAAGACCTGATTTTTGCCTAAGGGAAAACAAAGGCGCAGATCAGTTGTGCAGTAACTGCACAGCTGATCAGCGCCTTTGTTTTTGCTACATGGAGAGTGCAACTCCTCCTCTGCTGATACCCAAATTTCAAGATTCTGGCTTCCTTCTGTAAGTGTACAGGCTGGTATATGCCGGCCCTTGTCGGAAATCCCGATATCATGTCAATGAGTATGGCAAGAGATTATCTAATTTTGAATGATGAAAGGGAAATAATCTACCATATAATATTAGCCTTCCCATGAGAAGATGAACAATTTGAGTTTCCGTCCAGGTCTGACACAAACCAGTCTGTACAGTCACAGATAAAGGCTAGAAGCTTGAAATTTCGGATTTAAGAAGAAGGATCGTACATGTACTTTCCATGTTGCGAAAACAAAGGTGCTGATCAGCTGATTGAGAGTGTTGAAGAATGGACGGTAGCCACATGGGCTGTGTTTTTCTGTTGCAAAACACTTTAGCCCCATACTCAGTACTATTTAATGCCATGGAAATTTAAAATGACTTGGATGTTGAGCTTTAGTTTCAATTTTTAAGCAAGCAATATTTCAATAATTTACAGAAACTAGTATCATAGTTTTTGTACATTATTGCTTCATACCTTGTAATCTTTTCATGGACTATCAAAAGAGCTGCTTTAATCATTATTTTTTCAAAGATTGTTAACAAAAGCTGATTTCAGTGTGTGTTTTAAGCCGCATCAAGAGAAAACCAACCTTTTGCATATGCAAAAACAAAGGTGCAGATCAGCTTCACAGTAACTGCGAAGCTGATCAGCACCTTTGATTTCGCTCTTCTTCATAAATCAGAAATTTCCAGCTTCTAGCCGTCTTCTGTGACTCCACAGACCGGTTTGAGTCTGATCTGTTCGGAATCCCAGTGATTTGTTATTTCATGCGGCGACTCCTTTGTTTTAGAACACAGCGGGACAGAGCATAGGTAACATTGGCCAGATTGTTACCACCCTGCCTAACCTAGTCTCGACAAAACCGGCGGAGGAATTGTTCCCCTATCCATTTCACGATCTCATGATATGGGCTGTGCTTATGAAGAGGCAGAAGATGGCTCTCTTTATGTGGCAACATGGGGAAGAAGCAATGGCCAAGGTAAACTTTTTAACTGATACACGACAAATGAATTTGCTCAGCATTCTCATTTGGACGAGTCCACTTTCATTTTTAGGTGAATCAGGAGTGATTTTCAAATTTTATTAAATTTTTTTATGAAAATCCTCTAAGCAAACAGAATAGCCCCAGATAGGAAGCCCCATTCTATGGTGTCTAAAATCATTCCTGATGCCCCTAAACATAGAAATGGACTCATCCATATGATTATGTTGGGAAAGTCCATTCGTCATATAACTAATAATAAGGGTTAATCATATCATCATCTCACCACTGTCAGTAGGAGCGCCAAGAGCGAAAAAGCAGTAATTGTATTTTATTTTGAAGCGTTACTCGACGTCAAGTAGTCCCTAACCAAAATGGCGGCCGAATTGACGTCGAAATTTCCACTAAAATACAGCGCTGAAAGAAGGCATAATAATAATACACGGACTAAATCAAAGCTCGATCCGCCAACTACGATTTTTTGTCAAATCAAAATCGAAACACATGTCACGTGACAAATCACTGGGGCGACGTATATAAATAAATACCGAAAGGGGTGAAAGACTTCCGTGTTTATGTCGCATTTAGTTGGTCTAAGTTATTTTGCAAACCCACAACGTGTCATCGCAGATTCGGTTAATTTTTGCATTACATGTTTATTAAACCCTATTCCGTGTAACGGCTTTGTAAAATTGCTGGAGAAGACCTGATAATCGTAAAATTGACATCTGATCGATGGCATATTTTCGGAATCGATTTTTCATTTACACAGCAGTCGTGTACTGCTGACAACTTCAGCATATAAACATGTGCTGGTCATTGCAGTAAAATGGTGCAAACAAGGAAATTAAATAGATTTTTGTGGATTTAACGTATAATTACTGTTTTATTTAAATAAATTGGTGCATGTTCTGCTGTTTTTAAACCACTCATTCATTGAGAGAGGGATAATAATTGACATCAGTCTCAGAACCATGAATTCTAATTTCTAGTGGATTTACTTACACGGGACAGCCCCTGGCCACAGCCACAAGAAAAGAATTACCAGGTCTGTTCGAGAAGTAAATTATGCACCAGTCATTTGTATGCATGCCCCCCCCCCATTCCGGGTAATTGGAAACGGTGTTGTGTGTGTGTGTGTGTGCTTGTGTTGAGGGGGGGTGGATTTGACATTGTCAAGCATCCCCTGCTGCAGGAACATTCAGTTGACAAATCATGGTCATCGGCCCCCGTGGTTGAGAATGCTGAATTTGATCCCCGCATTTAATCATTTGATCATCACCGCTTTGTCGGGTTTGCCCAATCAGGGCACAAGTTTGCTTGTAGGCGTACATGCCAGGTGGTTCTTTCAATTTTGCCCCACCTACTGATTAGCCAGACCAAGGACACTCTATCGATAGAGTGTCCTTGGCCAGACGCATGAGCTGAAATAATCTTGAAAGGGGCGTAAAACTGAGAAAAACAATCATTGCCATTTCCCATGTAGTATTGCAGTCTGGAATGTTTTCTCTTACTTTGCCATATCTATTTGAGCCGTGTCATGAGAAAATCAGAATTTTGCAATATGTGCGAGAACAAAGTCTCAGATCAGCTGTACAGTAACTGCACAACTGATCAGTGCCTTTGTTTTTGCTACATGCATAGAACAATTGCTCTTCTTATTCATGTTTCCAAGCTTCTAGCTTCTGTGACTGTACAGGCCAGTTTGTGTCAGTACTCCCGAGGACCAGTTTTTCTCATGTTGCGGCTCATATGCCCCCTATTTAATATGCTTACCCATGGTATCCCCTCCCCCGTCCAGAGACAACTACTGCGACTGAGAACAATTGAACAATTAACACGGATGAAATAAATATTAACAGTCACAGAAGTCTGCATAAACACAGTCACAGCTTCGTTTTGGGAACAACTATCAAAAGATCATTTTGATCCATAAAAAGTTGTTCCCAGCCAGGTATCTATGTACATGCAATTATTAAAACCTGATGTCGTATGAAAATTGATTTTATCTGAGTTGGTTGTTCTCTGTTGCCTCTATTGTCTCTGATCTTCTGTAATCAAACAACCTTAAAGTTGGACAAAATTGAAACTCTAGAAAATCTTTGTAATTTTAAGTTTTTGGAACTTGGGTATACTTTTCAATTTTGTTTTGATTTGGTGCATTTCAAAGAAAAGTAACCAGTCTGACTTTTTTCCAAGGAAAATAGTTACTTCCCTTGCTCTGCACCAGTCATTTGTAACCACTGCTCCCCCACCTATGGGGAAGTGTGGGGATTATGACTTTTCAGCTTTCAGTGCCCCACCCCCACTCAGAAACAAATGCTGGGGCCCAGCCTATAGATGCAAAAGTCCAGAGTATCCCACCATGGTTTAATATCCGCCTTGGTTGTACTTAGTAGTGTTGGTTGTCTCTGGATGCTTTGCAAATTGAAGTTGCACATCTTCTGGTGGTGCAGCTGATCCACCCTTCAATTTCACATTCTTTTAATATAATTGAGCCATGTCATAAGAAAACCAACAATGTGGCTTTTTAACACGTCCAACACAAACCGAGCTGTACAAGCACAGAAGATGGCTAGAGGCTGGAAATTTTTTAATTTAGAAAGCAGAGGAAGTGTACTATTAAAGGAGCTGATCAGCTTCGCAATTACTACGAAGCTGGTCTGCGCCTTTGTTTTTGCATATGCAAAATGTTGGTTTTATCATGACACAGCTCATTTAAATTAAACAGCAGTCATTAATGCATGTACCTAACAGAGAAATGTTATATGTATTATAACCACCATGCATCTATATTATTTTTCAGAATCTTGTGCCATGCAGGACAGAGAAAAATATCAAGTGGAATCTAAAGTGCATGATTTTAATGACCAAACCTGTGAAAGACAGTAAAATTGTGGACCTGCCAGGATTAATGTTATAATAAACAATGGTGAGGAAATTCGTGGCTGGATGTTGAAAGGTCAAAGAGTACATGCCCGCAATGTACACAACTACTTTTAGTGTACTAAGATTACATGTAGGATTAAACAGCGGATTATCAGTCAGTTGTGGACTCTGTGAAAGACATCTCAGTTCTCGAGCAGATTATCTGTCAATAGCATGACAGTGATGTTTTATGGACAGATGAGGCAAGAAAATGAAAAGTATTTACTGTGTTCATGTAATGCATTCAGGATGATCATCAAATATTGTCTTTTAGACATTACATCTGTGTCTTTTAATTCTTTCTAAGTTATACAGCGCTACATGTACAAGGAAATGGTGTTTGATTCAATTTCCCATCTCTGTTTTTGGAGTGAGACTTTTGTTCTGATTGTGCCATTTCATCATCATTCACATGGCTTTAATACTCTTACCTTTTTCAAGCCTTGATATTTTAGATTTACCGTATTCGTTATAATAACCGCACATGCTCCAATAAGCGCACACCCTCTCTGTTTCCGAAAAATATTTGTGTAAGCGCACACTGCTCTACTAGCATATTTATATTTTACTGCAATTTTACACATATTTTATTAACGACATTAAAGCATAACCTAAAATGATCAAACGTTATTTTGTAATGACTGGTACACTTTAAATGACATCGTCAATGTTATTTTCGACAGGACTTTTTCATCAATTTATGTGTTCTGGTCGTTCCTAGTGTGCGCTAATTAGAGCAATATTTTGTAACCATAACTTTGTTATTTTGAAAAATTAAGCACACAGTTTGCTAATTAGAACAAACAGTATAATGTTTTTGTTTGTTTTGTGTCTAAATGTCCCAGAAAATGCCATCATGATGTTGAGACATCCCAGTAAACAGCTATGATTATGTTGGGACATGGCCGGACTTCTACTGAGAAAAATTTCTGGTTTATATGTTGCAGGGCTGTTTTACTTCAATAACATTCCTTTGTGGGTTGATTTAATCACTAAGCTACTTAGTCGGTCAGCAACACTCTTGGCAAGCATTAAGCGCCTTCTCACTTGTCACAGCCCTAGTGGGTGGGACAAAAACAAATGTATATAAAAAAGTAAGCAATGGCAAGGAACCAATGCATGTTATATGTATATCAGAAGTTCCAACAGACAATTTTATTTTAAAGAAAATCCATATGGTAATGGGGTACACAATGAATACATTGGCTGGGCCTCTTTGTTAGCTCACCTAAGCCTTTAGGCTCACATGAGCTTATTGTATACCCGTGATCTGTTGTCTCTTTGTCCATCTACAATTTTAATGACATTTAATTCTCCAAAACAGTTATGCAAACGAAGCTGCCATTTTGTTTCTAGGATTTACACCCGAAACAGATTTTACAAAGCTGTGACATGTTACCTCGGATCTTAATGATAAAGTGTGAATATGAAAAAGATTTTCAAACTTTTGCCCAGCATATGTGCCAAAACTGGAGAAAGTCTTATATTCCTGAAATAAACCTGGCAAGCTGTCACTCTGATTTTGGTTGCCTTTTAAAGAGAACAGAAAGTTTCCTTTTCTGAAGAAAAAAAAAATGTCATCACATTCTAAAACAAAAACTTGCTTCTACATTTTTTATTGCCTAGAATAAATATTTTGGTGAAGATTTGCTTTTGATTTTAAGCAATTTTCATAAAGTGTCATTTGTCAAAAGCCACCATTTTGTCTCCAGTCCTTGAAAGTTTTTTTTGCAAAGCCACAATGTGTCATCACAGATTTTGATGAAAAAGCCTGAATACAAAGAGGAAATTCCAAATTTTTGTCTGGCATAGGTGCCAAAGTTGGAGAATGTCTTATATTCCTGATATTAGCAATTTAAAATCAGCCTCGGCAGGCTGTCACACGGTTTTCTGGTTGCATTTCAGAGACAATGTGTGATTTTCTGAAATAAATAAAAGGTGTCACATTATTCTGATCTATAAAAACTGGTTTCTGCACTATTTTTGCTTATGATAAATGTATTGGTAAAGATTTGATTTTGATTTCTTGCAATTTAAGCACCATTTATATTAAAGTGTCATAAGCCACTGCATTCTTGTCAGGAAGCCGCCATCTTGTCTCCAATGATTTTCAGTCCCCAAAAGTTATTTTGCAAAGCCACAATGTGTCATCACAGATGTTGATGAAAAAGCTTGAATACATAGAAGAAATTCCAAATTTTTGTCTGGCATAGGTGCCAAAGCTGGAGAAAGTCTTGTATTCCTAATATTAGCAATTTAAAATCAGCCTAGGCAGGCTGTCACACAGTTTTTTGGTTGCATTTCAGAGACATTGTGTGATTTTCTGAAATAAATAAAAGGTGTCACCTTATTCTAATATAAAAACTAGTTTCTGCACTATTTTTGCTTATGATAAATGTACTGGTAAAGATTTGATTTTGATTTCTTGCAATTTAAGCACCATTTATAAAGTGTCATAAGCCACTGCATTCTTGTCAAGAAGCCGCCATCTTGTCTCCAATGATTTTCAGTCCCCAAAAGTTATTTTGCAAAGCCACAACGTGTCATCACAGATTTTGATGATACAGCCTGAATGCAAAGAAGAAATTCCAAATTTTTGTCTGGCATAGGTGCCAAAGTTGGAGAATGTCTTATATTCCTGATATTAGCAATTTAAAATCAGCCTCGGCAGGCTGTCACACGGTTTTCTGGTTGCATTTCAGAGACAATGTGTGATTTTCTGAAATAAATAAAAGGTGTCACATTATTCTGATCTATAAAAACTGGTTTCTGCACTATTTTTGCTTATGATAAATGTATTGGTAAAGATTTGATTTTGATTTCTTGCAATTTAAGCACCATTTATATTAAAGTGTCATAAGCCACTGCATTCTTGTCAGGAAGCCGCCATCTTGTCTCCAATGATTTTCAGTCCCCAAAAGTTATTTTGCAAAGCCACAATGTGTCATCACAGATGTTGATGAAAAAGCTTGAATACATAGAAGAAATTCCAAATTTTTGTCTGGCATAGGTGCCAAAGCTGGAGAAAGTCTTGTATTCCTAATATTAGCAATTTAAAATCAGCCTAGGCAGGCTGTCACACAGTTTTTTGGTTGCATTTCAGAGACATTGTGTGATTTTCTGAAATAAATAAAAGGTGTCACCTTATTCTAATATAAAAACTAGTTTCTGCACTATTTTTGCTTATGATAAATGTACTGGTAAAGATTTGATTTTGATTTCTTGCAATTTAAGCACCATTTATAAAGTGTCATAAGCCACTGCATTCTTGTCAAGAAGCCGCCATCTTGTCTCCAATGATTTTCAGTCCCCAAAAGTTATTTTGCAAAGCCACAACGTGTCATCACAGATTTTGATGATACAGCCTGAATGCAAAGAAGAAATTCCAAATTTTTGTCTGGCATAGGTGCCAAAGCTGGAGAAAGTCTTATATTCCTGAAATAAACGATTCAAATTGGGTGTGTATCGGCAGCGCCGATCGCGTAGCGAGAAACGTCTGTTTACATTTTTACAATACACAGTATGTGTAGTTTGTACAATAATGAGGCGGATCTAGCTGTTGTCAAAATGGGCTGCGAGTTTGGTTAAGATTGTTTGTGTTTTTATCGTATACGAACGGGTTAAATTAGGGTACTGATCGTCGATTCATTGTGAATCAGCTAGATTTCGAACGTTTTTTGGTTGCTATGCTTTTAAAAATATTACTACTCCCTAGCTTGGCGTTTCTACTGTGTGTCTTGTGTTTCAGTCTCACGCAGGCCGCATTTGCAGCAAGCCAAGTTCTGCTTGCAGGTCTGCCAGGTGGATTTTCTTGGGGGTTTCTTATTTTTTCCCCACCTACTGATTGCTTCCTCTCACATGAGCTGAAATAATCTTAAAGGGAATGTAAAACTGAATAAGAGAACCACGTCACAAGTAAATTTGTCCTCAGGTTACTGTACAGGTCAGACAGTCACAGAAGAAAACTAGAAGCTAGAAGGGATTTGAGTAGTAGAGTAATTGTACTATCTGCATAGTGAAATAAATTGTGATTTTTTTTTTTTTTTGCTTTTTTTTTGCATATATGCAAATTGTTGACTGGGACTATAAACCAAGTTGTAACCAACCATTTCAATGGCAGGATTTGGATTCTATAGACAACAGCTCATATGAGCCACGCCATGAAAAAAAAAACAACATTTTGCATAGGCGAAAACAAAGGCTCAGATCAGCTTCGCAGTAACTATGAAGCTGATCAGCGCCTTTGTTTTCACTATACGGATAGTACAATTCCACTACTTTCTAAATCCAAAATTTCCAGCCTCTAACCTGGTTCTGTGAATGTACAGCCTGGTTTGTGTCGGACCTGTTCGGAAAACCACATTGTTGGTTTTCTCTTGACGCGGCTCATATATGAGCCTGTGCATGAGAAAACCAACAATTTGGGGCTCCGACCAGGTCTGACACAAACCAGGCTGTACAGTCACAGAAGCAGGCTGGAAGCTTAAAATTTCGGATTTAAGAAGAGAGACTAGTATCTGTGTAGCGAAAACAAAGGTGCTGATCAGCTTCGCAGTTAGTGCGTAGCTGATCTGCACCTTTGTTTTCGCCCATGCATATTGTTGGTTTTCTTGTGCACTGGCTCATATATATTTGTAGGCCCTGATGGCATGTAAGCTGTTCAAGTCCATGGCCCAGGAGGCAGATCAAGATGACCTAGAAATAGAAATTCCGGATGAGATCAGAAAATATGCGGAGTAAGTTGACACATTATCTGTGACATACCAAGAATATAAGAATCTTACATGAGTGTCAGGGATGGCTTGATAAATCTGTCCTGTGGGTCACTTTGGCATTCAGAGGCTCGCCGAGTGTTGCCAAACTGTGACCAGAAGGACAAATTTGTCTATCAGTAGCTGACACGCATGATGGATTATTTTTCTTGCACACCATAATTCGGCGAGATTTACATTGAAAAACACTGCAATCTATCCGCCATTTTGAATTTAAATGTTTCTGAAGTTGTTGTGATGTGTGTGTTTAATGACAAAATTATGTGATGTCCTAATCAACCAATGTTGAAAAGGAACGTGTGAACGCAGGGTCAGACAACCAGGGGTAGATAAGAATTTCTGACCCAGTCTAAGACCTGGATTCTCGTCAGGTGCGCAAGAATATAAGAATTTTACAGGAGTGTCAGCTACGGATAGGCATGCTTGTTCTGAGAGGCACTTTTTGTGATGCCATATTGTGATCCATTGTTAGTACCTGACACTACTCTTAGTAGTTGATAGAATACACACAGCTCATCATAATTGAGCTGTGGCATGAGAAAACCAGCAATGTGGTCTTCAAGCAGGATTGACAGAAACGGAGCTGCACAAGAACAGGAGACAGCAGCCACAGCTTAGAGCCTGGAAATTAGAAAGGAGAAGAATTGTACTATCTGTGTAGTGAAAACAAAGGCGCTGATCAGTTTCGCAGTCACTGCGAAGCTGATCTGCATCTTTGTTTTTGCATAGGCACAACTCTAGTTTTCTCATGATGTGGCTAATATATATTTTTTTCTGTCGGCAGCATGATTCTTTCTTTGCAGGGCGCCCGGTAACCTATAAAAACCTATATTATCCTATATTTTTGAGGTGTACCTATAAAAACCTATATTATCCTATATTTTTCCAAAATACCTATAAAACCCTACATTTGAATACCCATGAAAATAAAATATGAAATAAAAGTCCCTTTATAGAACAAGATGTCATATAAGTGGAGCTGCCTAATTGCATGTAATTCAATTTGAATTTAGTTTGTAGGAATTAATAGTCCTTTCAAGTATAGGCGCCCTGTCTTTGTCAATGCAGAAAAAAAAACAACAAAAAATTCTAAAACACCTCGCCTATATAGCCAATGGTTAAAAAACGTGTTATATTGTACAACAATTTCACTGGGCGAATAAGTGTGACGTTATTTTGTGCCGTTTTGACGCCATTTTGGTTAAATTATGACCTCAGCTATCCCATAAGTCATGTTACCTTGACGTAAGATGGTGTAACATCATTTCAGTGCGTTAAAAACATAAAAAACGTGTAAACATTTGCGGTACAGTCGAAAGTTTGGCGGGATATCTTCAGTGCGATGGTGGAAAAGTTAATGAAACTGAAGGTTTAAAATGATTTTATTTTGTTTATTGTGTATTAGAATCGAAATAGATCAGCTCTAGTGGGTGAATTGTTGAGTAATAATTCACTGTTGTACGCAGATCTGCTTTACAACTCAACAATTCACTGCTAGAGCTAATTGCCATGTTATATCACATTAATAGTAGTCATAATTTCAGAGTAAATTCTTCCAGTTATGCTTCATAAGGAATCAGTTTGCACAAACCTGGTTTTCAGATCTTATTATATGAGACGCTTCATGAGAAAACCAGATTTTTTGCCTATGCGAAAACAAAGGTGCAGATCAGCTTTGCAGTAACTGCGAAGCTCATTGATCAGCGCCTTTGTTTTTGCTACTCAGTACAATTTCTCTTCTTCCTAAATCCGAAATTTCAATCTTCTAGACACCTTGTGTATCTGCACAGGCCGGTTTGTATCAGACCTGGGCCCGAGGTTATAAAACTTTTTCATGCTCAACTCAGCTGAGACTAAAATTTATCCTGCTCATAAATGTTAAAATGCCAACAACTGTTGGCATTTTAACACTTATAAGCAGGATAAATTAACAGTTTTTGAGTTTTGAACCTGAATTTTCCACAACTTTTGACTATTTCAGCATTTATCAGCAGTGTAAATTTTGTGCACAGCTGAGCTGAGCTTGAAAAAAGTTTTATAACCTCGGGGCCTGGTCAGAAACCCTGAAGACTTATAAAATTATGGAAACCTATTTACAGAGAATTTGAGACGTTAGCATTAGACCTGCTGGAACACTGCTACAAGATTGACGATGACTACACACAGCAGCTGCTCACGTATGAACTGAAGAACTTTAGCGACCAGACCTGTCTGAGCCTCAGTGTGGCGGCCAACCATCGCAAGTTTATAGCTCATACGTGTTGTCAGATATTGCTGAATGACATGTGGCTGGGTGGGTTACGAATGAGAAAAAGTTCTAGTCTCAAGGTAATGTTTTGGTCCTACTGTTTGCCATTAGACAGTTGTTTTGTAGGATAGCTGTTGCCTAGATGTGTGTGTGGGGAGGGGGGGAACCTCCCTGATACAAAGTTGTGTCCTTGAGCAAGATGGGCTTACTCCCTATAGTATAAGGATCAAACTTGATTATTTTCGCTAGGTACCGAGGGGAGTGTTGAAAACCAAGGGCGTAGCATAAATTCTGAACAAAGGAAAGAAATAATGGTGCACTGTTTTTACAGCCTCGTCGCAGTTTCATATGCGTAAAAGAAAAAAAGGTATGCCCCTGTAAACCCCAGTTTTACTATATAAAAGGGGGTATAAGGGGGTAAACTTTTCATGGCCATGAAAAAAATTAGACACTTCAGAGCCTTAGATAAGAATTTATGAAATATTGACAATATGCACCACTTTATGGAATAATGTGTAACAAACAATTTTAATGAGTACTAACAGAATAAACTCACCAAGCATTGCTGGTGATTCTACTTTAAACATGATAGGAATTGTCTTGATTTTAATTGAGATGGTATACACCGTTTTAACCAATCGGCTATACCAGAAATCGTGTTTGCCTAGTGACAGCAAATCAACTGAGCAAAAATATTCATTTATCTCCCTTAGACTAATGATTTTCATGGCAGGTATTTATGTTTAATGTTACCTACTTTACCAAGTTACCAGCAGAATCTTTATCTCAATATGGTAATAAATATGAAATAAGGCACTACCTTTGTCGCGAGGCTCTACTCCCATTGCGCAGATAATTTAAAAAAAACAACATATATGACCTCTTCCTCGTCCTGGTGACCATTGTCGACCATTTCCATTTATATGGCAAATTAATTGATCTTTTATAATGCAGCACATGTTAGAACGTCACGATGATGTCAAACTATGTAGAAAGTTAATTGATCAATAAGTTTAATGCAGCACATGTTTTGATGCGTCACGATGACGTCAAAAATTACAATTCCAGTTCCGGTTGATGAAAGATTTTTAGCTCGACTGCACGAAGTGCATAGAGCTATTGCAGTCACCCCGGTCGTCCACGTTCCCGTTCCCGTTCCCGTTCCCGTGCGCGTTCCCGTGCGCGTTCCCGTGCGCGTGCGCGTCACACTTGCGTTAAAGTTTTCTAGAAGTCCATATCTTGACAACCACTCATCAGAAAGCATTCATATTTGGACCATAGATACCCTGTAGGGTTAGCTTTCATTCCATGGCATCGGGCCCCTGGGTCCAGGCCAGGGGGTGGGGCTGGAGGTTAAAATCTAGAACACCTTCAAAAATGGCAGTTCTTGTGTTAAAGTTTTCTAGAAGTCCATATCTTGACAACCACTCATCAGAAAGCATTGATACTTGGGCCATTTACACCCTGTAGGGTCGGCTTTCATTCCATGGCATCAGATCCCTGGGTCCATGCCAGGGGGTGGGGCTAGAGGTTAAAATCTAGAACACCATTAATAATAATGGCTTTTCTGTGATATAGTATTCTAGAAGTCTATATCTTGAAAACTTTTTATCAGAGGGCTTTCATACTCCGACCATAGGTACCCTGTAGGGTTGAGTTTCATTCCATGGCATCGGATCTCTGGGTCCATGCCTGGGGGGTGGGGCTGGAGGTTAAAAACTAGAACCCTAAAAAATAGATGTACTGCTGTGTAACTTTTACAAGGAGGCATATCTTGACAACAACTTATCATAAAGCATTCATACTTCATACACTTTAGGTTCCATGACATCGGACCTCTGGGTCGGAGTCAGGGGGGCGGGGCTAGAGGTCAAAATCTAGAACTCCCCGATTTTTTTTTTCTTTTTATTTCTTAATAGAAACAACTTAGGAGGATGGTTGGTCATTCATCTTTTGACTTTGTGACACTGACTTGTGTGTCATGACGGTAAGGGTCGGTTGACCTACTTTCCATGGTTCAGTGATTTTGCCTTATATTTTGACACTCAATTAGTATATTTTCTTACTTCTTTCAGATTATGAGTTAGTCCGACCAGGCCTTTGACCCCAATATACTTATAGGTCACTGTGACCTAATTTCACGGTTCAGTGATTTTGCCTTATATCTTGACACTCAATTAGTATATTTTCATACTTTTTTCAGATTATGAGTGAGTATGACCAGACCTTTGACCCCAATATACTTATAGGTCACTGTGACCTAATTTCACGGTTCAGTGATTTTGCCTTATATCTCGGTACTCAAATGGTTTATGAACAAACTTCTTTCAAAGTATGTTTGCGTATGACAAGACCTTTGACCCTGAAGTAGTCCTAGGTCACTGTGACCTAGTTTCACGGTTCAGTGATTTTGCCTTATATCTTGACACTTGATTAGTATATTTTCATACTTTTTTCAGATTATGAGTGAGTATGACCAGACCTTTGACCCCAATATACTTACAGGTCACTGTGACCTAATTTCACGGTTCAGTGATTTTTGCCTTATATCTCGGTACTCAAATGGTTTATGAACAAACTTCTTTCAAAGTATGTTTGCGTATGACAAGACCTTTGACCCTGAAGTAGTCCTAGGTCACTGTGACCTAATTTCATGGTTCAATGATTTTGCCTTATATCTTGACACTCAATTAGTATATTTTCATACTTTTTTTCAGATTATGAGTGAGTATGACCAGACCTTTGACCCCAATATACTTATAGGTCACTGTGACCTAATTTCACGGTTCAGTGACTTTGCCTTATATCTCGGCACTCAAGTGGTTTATGAACAAACTTCTTTCACACTATGTTTGCGTATGACAAGACCTTTGACCCTAAAGTAGTCCTAGGTCAATATGACCTAATTTCATGGTTCAGTGATTTTCCTTTATATCTCGGCACTCAGTTGGTATATGAACATACTTCTTTCACGATATGTATGAGTATGACAAGACCTTTGACCGTAAAGTATTCCTGGGTCACTGTGACCTAATTTCATGGTTCAGTGATTTTGCCTTATATCTCGACACTCAGTTGGTATTTTTTCATACTTCTTTCTGATTATGAATAAGTATGACCACACCTTTAACCCAAACATACTTATAGGTCACTATGACCTAATTTCATGGTTCAGTGATTTTGCTTTATATCTCAACACTGAATGGGTATATGATCATTTTTTCTTTCACATTATGAGTAAGTATCACTAGACCTTTGACCCTGCAATACTTATAGGTCAGTGTGACCTTTTTTCATGGTTCAGTGATTTTGCCTTGTGTCTTGGCACTCAGTTGGTATATGAACACACTTCTTTCACAATATGAGTGAGATCTTTAAATCTTAGGTAGTTATAGTTAACTTTCATGGTTCAGTGATTTTGCCTTATTGCATCAAGGCAAAAAGATGTATGAGCATAATGCTTTAGGTTACTGGTCGGGTTTGGCCTTATGTTTGACAAAGGTCAGAAGCAGTCGAGCACGCTGTCCTGCGACAGCTCTTATTTTCTATCAATGTACAGAAGAACAGAATAGAACAGAACAATTTTATCATGTTCTACCATAAGAGCGACACTCCTATTAATGAGCCGCCTCATGAGAAAACCAATAGTGTTGTTTCTGACCAGGTCCTGTACAAGCACAGAAGATGGCTGGAGGCTGGAAATTTTGGATTCAGAAAGTAGAGGAATTGTACTATCCATGTAGTGAAAACAATGGCGCTTTTCTTTTCGCATACGCGGAATGCTTGTTTTTCTTATGAGGCGGTTCAGTTGATGTCTTCAAACAATGAAGGAAATCTGTCTTTTTGTAGGTTTTGATAGGCATTCTACTGCCACCATACATCCTGGCTCTAGAGTTCAAGAGTAAAGAGGAACTACAGTTGATGCCCCAAACTATGGAAGAACATTTGGATGAGTTAGAAGATGATGCAAGTGAAGATCACGCATCAATTTCCTCATTTGAAGATGATCAGGTGAGTGACTGTTGTCGTTACGAAAACAATGGCCAGTTGTTCGAAATTAACGATGCCGTTAGTTAACGATTTGTTAAAGTTTCAAACATGAATATTACAAATACACTGTTATTTTTTGTTGATAAAATGTGAGAATCCTTTGCATTGCAAAGGATTCTCACATTTCATTAACAAAAAGTAACAGTGTATTTGCTTATGTAGTCAGCATTTACTTAACAAGTTGAGGTCTTAACAATGACGTTAAGCTAACAATGTTTTGAACAACTGGCCCAAGGTTATGACGTTAAGCTAACAATGTTTTGAACAACTGGCCCAAGGTTGTCAACACGTCAGGGAAATTTAAATTTTTTCAAGGTCAGGGAATTGTCAGGGAATTTTGCCAACTGTCAGGGAAATTTGGAATTTTTGGTAAATGTCAGGGAATTGTCAGCCTGGTTTTGGATTTCCCTAGTTGACGACAGAAACCAACCAAAAACAAAGCAAAAAAAAAACAGTACTCAGTCTCTTGCGTAAAATTGTCTCAGCTCAAGAAGCATTCCTAAATTCAAATGTGTATTGTCTCATGCCAGAAGCTCTCTTCTGTATATTCAAATCCAATTTTGATGACAGAAACAGGCCTAGCATCTTCTAGCATTACAAATGTTTGTTTACACCACCGTGAAAATACAGTGCCTGTGAAAATTGCATGAGGGACAGCATCGTTTTTCTTTTGTTACTCCCATTACTAGTGGCTCTCCCATTTGAGATCACAAAAAATCTAATAGAAATTGAAACATTCTGTTCAATTTTTATGCTGGCAAAAATAAACATGGTTACAAAGTATGATAAGACACTAAATGTTTAGTTTGGGCATAATGACCTTAAGTGGTTACATGCTTGCATTTTCACTGATTTTCCCTAATTATCTTGCATTATCATTCTAAAAATGATCGCAGGAAGTCTGTAGAGAATCGTTTCCATTAACTGAAGGCAACATGATTTTTTTGGTGGTGATGTAATGGACTGTGCTGTGCAAGCGCCGTATGACATCGCACATAATTTACTAGGTCAGTGACATTCAAAAATCATATGAGCCGGGTCAGATTTTTGCGTTGGCGAAAACAAAAGCACAGATCAGCTTCTCAGTAACGGCTAGTACAATTCTTCTACTTTATAAATCAAAAATGTCCGACCTCTAGCCTTCTGGGACTGTACATGCTGGTTTGTGTCTGACCTGGTTGGAAATCCCGAAGCCCAGTTTTCTCGCATCACAGCTTATATTTTGAGCCACCTCGTGAGAAAACCAACAATCTGCATATGCGAAAACAAAGACGCAGATCAGCTTCGCGGTAACCGCGAAGCTGATCAGCGCCTTTGTTTTCGCTACTCGGTTAGTACAATTCCTCTTCTGCTTAAATCCAAAATTTCAAGATTCTAGCTCTTTTCTGTGCTTGTACAGGCCGGTTTGTGTCGGACCTGTTAGGAAACCACATTGTTGGTTTTCCCACAAGACGGCTCTTATAAAGTTTCAGCAGTGTACCTCAAAAATCATGACTTAAGCCATAAATATATATTTAAGATCTTATCTCCCTTTGAACATTAGTAAATAAAATATGATTTTTTAAAGAATTTCAAATCTTGCTGGAAGATGCATGCTTAATTAGCTGCACATTCATTATCCTTATCTTGCATTTTATATAAGGATAGTCATATTCTAGAAAACTAAGTGAGCAGTGATGTGATAAAACCAGATTTTTGCCTAGGCGAAAACAAAGGCGTAGATCAGCTGTGCAGTAACTGCAAAGCTGATCAGCTCCTTTGTTTTCACAGCAGGGATGGTACAATTATTCCTCTTCTTTCTAAATCCAAAATTTCTAGCCTCTAGCCAGCTCCTGTGCTTGTTCAGCTTGGTTTGTGCCGGACCTGTTGGGAAACCACATAAGTCATTGTTGCTTGTCTCATAACGCGGCTCATAATTGTTTGGTTTCTCCAAAATCCAAAAATTGAGTGATATCCAATGTGTGAGGGGGATGGGAATTCTTTTTTTATCACATTTATAATTGGCTGTGTTATCTAATAAAATATAAAAAAATGGAAATCGTTATTCACAATGACTGATCAGACAGTGTTTCAAAAGATTATGACCCATATCAGACACAGTCTTGTGTGGTTCTGTATTTTTCACTACACTGTCTATCCAAAGCCTTGTGGGCAAATAACAGTTGTATGTATATAAGGAATAAATGTTTTAATTTTGATTGATTAGTGATAGGTATTTGAACAAGCCTAAAACTTTCTACAGGGAAATAAGTGGAAAAAAATAATGTTGGTAATTATTTTGTGCTGTGGGGTACACAGTTTTCATCATTGCGGTTGCCATATCATTCATCCTGTTGCCACTCGGATGTAATTTGGCACGTTTAATGTTTGCCAGTTCAATTTAACACTCCTTTTTAGTGGTATACATGGCATTGACATCAAACTTGGACTATTAAGAATTTCAGTTGTTAATAGTTATATTTTTTTTAATTCATTTTAACGCCCCTTTCAAGTATGAGACAGACCAATCAGTAGGTGAGGCGAAAATGGGAGAACCCGGAGAAAAACCACCTGGCACACCTGCAAGCAGAACTTGGCTTGTCTGACATGTACCTCATCCACACCAGACACAGTGGTGAAATGGTGGAATGGTTAAGTGCGGTAATGAAATCTCAGCACTCTTGACCACTCAGCCACGGGGGCTGCCTCGTTGTTTTTGTGTTGTACATTCCTCTCAATGGCTAAGGTCATAATATGAGTCGCCTCATGAGAAAACAAACAGTTTGCAAATGCGAAAACAAAGGCGCAGATCAGCTTCGCGGTAACCGCGAAGCTGATCAGCGCCTGTGTTTTCGCTACACGGATAGTACAATCCCTCTTCTTCTTAAATACGAAATTTCAAGTTTCTAGCCTGCTTCTAAGACTGTACAGCCCGGTTTGTGTCGGACCTGTTCGGAAACCACATTGTTGGTTTTCCCACGAGGCGGCTCATATTATGGAGACAGGACCTTGGTCAAAAGTCTCATCCTTAAGACTGTAAAGAATTTTTATGAGGTAAATGTTTGGCCCATCCTTCGACCATGATTTTTGCCTTTCCATCGATAAATGAAATTCAAATTTGTTTGACCCTATATGATTCACATGGACATACCCTATTGAGCCTCATCATGAGATTTTCTGAGCCATGACATGAGAAAACCAGTCTTCGGGGTTTCCAACCAGGTCTGTCACTGATGATGGCTAGAAGCTTAAAATTACAATATAAGTAGAAGAGTAATTGTACTATCCGAGTAGTGAAAACAAAGGCGCTGATAAGCTGCTCTGCATCTTTGTTTTTGGCATAGGCAAAAAACTGGCTTTCTCAGGTTAATCAGCATCTTTGTTTTGGCTTTACAGATGGTACAATCTCTCTTCTTTGTAAATCCAAAATTTCAGCGTTCTAGCTTATTTTTGTGGGTGTACAGGCCAGTTTATGTCAAAGCTGGCTGGAAACCCTAAAGACAAGTTTGCTCGGGTCGCAGCTCTTCTGTCTGTGGAGATTGAGACCAGGCTTAGACACCACCTGGCTCCTAGCTCCTAGCTGATGAAACTTTATTTACTAAACTCATTTGAGCAAGACTTTCAAACTGCCCATTCACCAGTTTTGCATTATCTGCTGGTTCCCATCTCACCAAAAACCAATATTAGAAATACAGGTAACCAAAACTTTCTGGTTCTATAATGATCCTTACTTTTTTGACTGAGATGTTACCTAAAGGTTCAGATCCCGACCAAAAAGTCTAGAGGGGAAGCTGCCATACTGCAGTCTGATCAATGTGTGCAGTTTGCACGAAAAATAGAAATTATATAATAATAATAATAAAAAAATTGTACCAAAATCGGCACTTTGTGACTGCAACTTTTGAGCCGCGACACGAGAAAACCAGTCTTTGGGGTTTCCGACCAGATTCGACACAAACCGAGCTGTACAGGCAAAGAAGAAAGCTAAAGTCTTGAAATTTTGGAGGAATTGTACTACATGTACCTGTATAGCGAAAACAAAGGTGCTGATCAGCTGTGCAGTAACTGCACAGCTGATCTGCGCCTTTGTTTTCGCATAGGCGAAAATCCGGTTTTGTCATGACACGGCTCTTTTGTCTTTTTTCTCTACTGTTTATCCTCTCTCTCGACAGAATGACTATGGTGATGAATTGGAATCCAGTTTTGCATCGGCCGCCCAGATCAATAGCGTTAAGGAGAATGGAGCCCTACCGGGGGATAACAGCATGTACTCAAACCATGTCTACAAGAAGAAGAAAAGTCCACTCCGACTTGGGAAGAAAATCTACGAGTTCTATAATGCGCCTATCACTAAATTTTGGGCTCACACTGTAAGCAATTAATTGCCTTGTTATTATGTTGGGTATTAGGGATAATGTTAGGGAAACTTTAACAATATCACTTTTACACTTTTACCATAAGCTTAGTAGTAGCCCCTTGATCAAGCATTGAGTACTCCCAAATCATTTATACAGAAACTACTGTAATCATATCATCAGGATAACATGTCCGAGTAATATATACCCCCCCCCCCCCCTTTACCCCAGTTTTGCTATACAAAAGTTGGGTATGCAGGGGTTATAATACCTTTTTTTCTTATATTTGCCCCAAATATAGATTGTGGGAACTTGTTAGAACAGCCTCACCATGGCGGTCCTAACGTGTATCCACAATCTATGTTTTGAGCAAAAATAAGAAAAATTAAAAACAAAAAAAAATTCTACTGTAGATTTTTATTTTTAGAGCCAAAAACATCTTTGTATATATATATGGGCGTGTTTTCAAAATGTTATGGCTTTATTTGTCTTCTTTCCCTTCTGTATTTTGTACATATTTTTAATAGATTATGGTTTAATAGGAATTTTCTTCTCGTGACTAGAAAGTTTTAAAGCTGTCTGTTTTTTTTTCAAAAGCCTTTAAGATATGTAAGGCAAACCTAAAATATGAGCCGCCCCATGGGAAAACAAACAATCTGCATATGCGAAAACAAAGACGCAGATCAGCTTCGTGGTAACCGTGAAGCTGATCAGCGCCTTTGTTTTTGCTACTCGGATAGTACAATTCCTCCTTTACTTAACTCCAAAATTTCAAGCTTCTAGCCTGCTTCTGTAGCTGTACAGGCCGATTTGTGTCAGACCTGGTAGGAAACCAAGGCGGCTCATATGTAAATTCTGGTGGTTTATTTGAGCCGTGTCATGAGGAAACCAACAATATGGTTTCCGAACAGTTCCGACACAAACCAAGTTGTGCAAGCACAGAAGATGGCTAGAGGCTGGAAACTTTAGATTTTGAAAGAAGAGGGATCACGCTATATAGCGAAAACAAAGGTGCTGATGTAGGATGACCTCATATTTACAGTTCAAACACACAAGACCTGTGAAATCGCACATATCAAATCCGAACTAACAGTGTAAAATCACACGTTTCAGTGGAAACTAAATATGTGGGTTATCACGTTTCAGTTCAAACAAGACTATCCTGTTTTGTTGAGTTTGTCACGTACTTTCATTACGAAAGCATGTCCGTGTAATGTTTACCCCCTAATACCCCACTTTTAAATAGTAAAAACTGGGGGAAGCAAATCATAGGTTGTGGGTACCTGTAGATCCGCCTTGGCGAGGCAAGGCGGTTCTAACTTGTATCCACAATCAATGTGTACCCATAATCAATGTTTTGAGCAAATATATTAAAAATATCATTTTTTTTTTCCAATGAAATTTCCAGTTTTTCAAATTAAAAAAAAAAATTCTCTGGATTGCATGGGCATGTTTTCGTAATGATTCTGGAGGGCACCTTTGTGTGATTGGTTGAGACTAAGTAGTTGGCCACCTGTCTGAGAAAGAGCCAGTCATGATATTTATGCATAATACTTGTATTTGAGCCGAGAAAAACAACAATTTTTGTTTCTGACCAGGTCTGACAGAAACTGGCCTGTATGTGCACAGAATCAGGCTAGAGGCTTGAAATTTCTGATATAAGAAGAAGAGAGATTGTACTGTCCATGTAGCGAAAACAAAGATGCTGATAAGCTTTGCAGGTACTGCACAGCTGATCTGCGTCTTTGTTTTCGCATATGCAAATTGTTGGTTTTCTGATGCCGTGGCTCATTTCATGATAAGCGCTTCCTTGTCCAATAAGAAAACCTCTACCTATGGGTGTGGTGGTAAAACTTTTGCACTTAATAATGACTGAGCCATGTTTTCAGCCAGGTCTGACACAAACCAGATAAGGCTCTGTAGCCACAGATGATAGCTAGATTGTCGAAAATCATTAAATGTGAATTTAGAAATAAGAGAGATAATTCTGTTCTAGGCGGCCCCCGTGGCCGAGTGGTTAAGAGCGCTGATATTTCATTACTGCACTTAACCTTTCGATCATCTCACCGCTGCGTCTGGTGTGGGTTCGAGCCCCGCTCTGTGAGACAAGCAAAGTTCTGTTGCGGGTGTGTCAGGTGGTTCTCCCATTTTTGCTCCTCCTACTGATTTGCCCGTCTCATATGAGCTGAAATAATCTTGAAAGGGACGTTAAACTTAGTCAAAAAAAAAAAAAAAAATCTGTTCTGGTATATGCAGAAACAATGGTTTCTTACGAAAAGGCTCTATTCCCAGCAGTCTGTTTTTCATTACAAGGATAGGTAACTCTGTATTGACCTATTGATAATTTACTTGAAATCTTTGTTTAAATCTTTGTTTTTTCCCCTGTTCTATTTCAGGTCTCCTATTTTATATTTCTGTTTATCTACACCTATTTCCTGCTACCTAAGACCCCGGACCGACCTCAATGGCAAGAGTACTATATCATGGCGTACGTCTTCTCACTGGCCATAGAAAAGATACGACAGGTATGAATTGTGGTATTTATAGTGATTGTAATGATAATATACCTTCTGTCCATACACCATGTTTCAGAAACTGCATTTTCTCAAAATCTCTCCTGAGACACCACAAGAAAAATATGACCATGTCATCCTCGTGCAACCTAAACATCTTAAAAAGTGCCACAGAAGTTTTGAAAATCAGTTTGCTTACAAGCAAATTCAGAGAATTTATGTCCCCCGCCTTAATTGTTTAGTTACACAAATATATCTGACAATAATGTATATCCAAATCACATGCATTTACTTCAGGTCACAGTGTCAAACATTAATCTGAGGATTATATTCAAACCACATGCAAATCTTCAAATCATGGTCAGGACATCTGTACAGTTTGAAAAGAATCAGAATAAAACTGAGGGAGGAGTTTGCACACAAGGTACACAATGTCCATTCACTTTCATTGTATAAATGCCTGAAAAACGACTAAGTTCAAATTGTGAAAAAGTGTCAAAAATTAACCTGAGGATTATATCCAAAGCACATGCATATCTTCAAAGCATCATCAAGACATCTGTAAAGTTTCAAAAGAATCTGAATTAAAAACTGAAGGAGGAGTTGCGCACACAAGGCACTCACTGTCCATTCACTTTCATTGTCAAAATACCGAAAAATGACTAAGTTCAATTTGCAAAAAAAGTGTCAAAAATTAATCTGAGGATTATATCCAAACCACATGCACATCTTCAAAGTATGATGAAGACATCTGTAAAGTTTCAAAATAATCGGAATAAAACTGTAGGAGGAGTTGCGCACACAAGGTACCCTTTGTCTATTCACTTTCATTATCAAAATGCCCGAAAAATGACTAAGTTCAAATTGCAAAAAAAGTGTCAAAAATTAATCTGAGGATTATATCCAAACCACATGCACATCTTCAAAGCATGATGAAGACATCTGTAAAGTTTCAAAAGAATTGGAATAAAACTGTAGGAGGAATTGCGCACACAAGGTACCCACTGTCTATTCACTTTCATTATCAAAATGCCCGAAAAATGACTTAAGTTCAAATTGCGAAAAAAGTGTCAAAAATTAATCTGAGGATTATATCCAAACCACATGCACATCTTCAAAGCATGATGAAGACATCTGTAAAGTTTCAAAAGAATCGGAATAAAACTGTAAGAGGAGTTGCGCACACAAGGTACATACTCCTATAGGGGGACGGAAGGACGGACGGAAGGACGGAAAGCCAAAAACTATGTCCCTCCGCTTTTCTTCGAAAAGGCGGGGGACAATAAAGAAATTATTTTGAATAGGCCTTTTGTATGTGCAAGAGAGGTAATCCAAATACCTTAAAATTGAAAATCAAGCAAATCTGTGAAATAATTTTAAGACTTTGGCACTCAACTATGTATTCTATACAATTTTGTTTTTAGTTTGGTTTATTTTAAAAGAAAAGTAGTCTATTTAGAATTTTTTTCCAGGAAAATAGTTACTAGAAAATGTGGTGTTTCAGAAAGGGAGATCTTGAAAAAGGCAGTTTCTGGAAGATGGTGTAATTAGACAGTAGACCTAATACAGTTTGGGAAGTACAGTTGCCTTGTTGTAGAGCAACAGTCTCCAAACCTGGGAATAACTTTACACGGGTTGGAATGATGATCCATGGAAAGTTGTTGCCAGATGGGTATTTATTACCCGAGCCCTTGCATGAGAAAACCAACAGTTTGTGTTTCTGACAAGGTCTGATACAAACCAGTCTGTACAGTCACAGAAGAGGGCTAGAAGCTTCAAATCTGAGTAGCGAAAACAAAGGCGCTGATCAGCTTCGCGGTAACCGCGAAGCTGGTCTGCGCCTTTGTTTTTGCATATGCAAATTGTTTGTTTCCTGATAGGGCGGCGTCCTTATGTTGCATTTTGATTTTCTCTTTGGCAGTTGTTTTCAGTCGTGTTGGTTGTCTCTGGATAACTAGCAGACAAATACTTTGAAAGTGTTGCCACTGTGCTAACTTGACTGGGACATTCAGCCAGAATACAAACAAACATTACTAGAGCAATTTTAACCGCTGTAGATATGATGATTTATATTAGTCAAACAAGTTTATTGGTACATGTATTTATCCCAGATATCAGTTGAGCGTTTACAGGACCATTGGTCCTCTGGTGTTTTAAGCGGTGGTCTAAATATATATTTTAGTGGCCAAATGACCGGGCAAAGTGAAGAATTTTTTTTTTTTTTTTTTAGTTGCTGTATGTTGTAACAAATGATCCGCGTCATAAGAAAACCAACAGTTTGCATATGCAAAAGCAAAGGCACAGATCAGCCTTTAAATTTGCTAAGTAACTGTGAAACTTGCCAGCGCTTTTGTTTTTGCTACACTGACAGTACAGTTCCTTTACTTTCTTTATCGGAAATTTCCAGCCTCTTGTCATCTTCTGTGCTTGTACAGTTTGGTTTGTGTTGGGCCTGTTTGGAAACCACATTGTTGGTTTTCTCATGATGTGGCTGAAATGATACATGGACTGATTAGGAAACAATGAAATGAGCCAGGACACGAGAAAATCGTCTTCAGGGTTTCCAACCAGGTCTGACAGAAACCGACCTGTACAGACACAGACGCAGGCTAGAAGCTTGAAATTTCGAATTTAAGAAGAGAGATTGTACTATCCGTGTAGCAAAAACAAAAGCGCTGATCAGCTTCGCATTTACTGCAGATCTGCGCCTTTGTTTTTGCATAGGCAAAAATCGGGTTGTCTCACGATGCGGCTCAAATGGGACCGATTAGCTTTGTTTGTACAGCTCTTAAGAGAACATGATTTTATCTACGCAAAAAACAATCATGTCAGTCGAAAATCTGCTATCGGCATTTTTATACAGCATACATATCTAGGCCTTGCTATATAGAGATAGATTGCAGTGGATCTGCCTTGGAATGGGCAATAAAGAAAATACTGGAGGGCTGAATTTTATTTTATGGGGTCCCATCCAAAATATGGGAAGTTTGAAACTGAAGTTTCTAGCTCCTCTCAGTATAGATTTGTCTATGCGTATTTTTCATTCATGATAGATTTTTTTACATGCACATCCGATGTCATTGAGGTTTGATTATCTTGGAAAACACAGTGGTATCCTCCATTCTGAAATCAGATGTGTTTGATGTGTGTGACGTGTGGGCTTAACTGAGCTGTGATTTAAGAAAATGGGCTTCAGGATTTCTAACAAGGTCTGACACAAACCAGCTTGTACAATCACAGAAGAAGGCTAGGAGCTTGAAATTTTGAATATAAGTAGAGGAGGAATTGTACTATGTATGTAGAGAAAACAAGTTCCATTATTGTGCATCGAATATTCCAACATTCTTTTGCATACTAAAAATCAAATCTTTTCATGACTCGGCTTATAAAATCACCAGAGTTCCAGACATATATACCACATTAATGGGGAATTTGACAAGTTTTTTTTGTTTTTATTGTATGATAGTGCTAAAATATTGTCATCAGGTTTCAGCTGGAAACTCAGATTTGCATATTATCAGAAATATTCTTGTAGATATGAAGATTTAGTGTCAAAATGATGTTTTATCATTGTAGAAAATACAATATGAGCTTTGATGCGAGAAAACCGGTCTTCAGGGTTTCTGACCCTGTCTGACACAAACCGGCCTGTACAGTCACAGAAGCAGGCTAGAATCTTGAAATTTTGGGCAAAGGTGGAGGAGGAATTGTACTATCCTTGGAGTGAAAACAAAGGCGCTGATCAGCTGTGCAGTTACTGCACAGCTGATCTGTGCCTTTATTTTCGCATAGGCATAGTGGCTCATATGGTCTCATTTGTGCCGCATCATGATAAGATCAGCTTTTTGTGCAGCTGATCAGCGCTTTTGTATTTGCTTCAAGGATTGTACAATCCCTCTTCTTTTTAAATATGACAATACAAGTCTCTAAGCATCTTCTGTGACTATACAGGCTGATTAGTGTAGTACCTGGCCAGGGATCCTTAAGACAACCTGTCTTATGTCTTGGATTGTTTATTAGATTAAACCCCTGTCACACCAGGGCGGCATTCTCAAGGCATTCTAGAAAAATACAGGGGGCCTGACAATCTATTTACTGTGTCAGATACACACCAATTAGGGTAAGAGCCTAACAGGTCAGGGCCGTCGCCGCGTTTTAAAAAGTGGTCCGGCGAAAGACATGGACGAGTGCCTTCAGTGGGGGAGAGCTGCGGCGATCGAAAAACGTGGTACGGCCGATACCATGGTCGGCCAAAAAAGTGGTCCGGCGCTCGCCGGACCTGTCGCACCGGCGACGACGGCCTTGCAGGTGACCAGTGGCTTTTGGCCCCTATGCCAAAATATAAGCTGGGCCCTTAAATTTTTAAAGAAAATGCCCATACCCCTATTGGCATATATTTATTTTGTTTTTTAAAAGGTTTAATGTCCCAGTCAACAATTCAGTCATGTCGGTAAGGAACAGTACTACTGCTTCCTGGGTATTAACCAGTACTTCTGGGATTTAATGTGCCTTGCTCAAGGACACATTAGCCGCCAGTTTGGATCAAACCCAGGACCTCTCGATTTATTGGAGTCTGATGCTCTATCACTACATCACCGCACTCCCCTAATGATAAATATTGAATTTTGGCTGTTTGGGACCCTAAGTTTAATTTGTAAGTCTTTTTCCCTGCCTATATGTCACAGGAGCAGAAACCTCTTTTATTGAAGAGAAACCTCTTTTATTGAAGAGAATTCATGAGTTTTCAGGACAGACTGTTTTGACAACAAGATACATTATCTGTTAGGACCACACAAACTACAATGACATAATCGGACATGGTACATTAGGTATGTAAACAATGTCCATTTGCCAAAGCATTAACAGAATGATAGAAATTCTTTAGAAATAACTGTTGACTACAACAGGTCTTTGTATCATTTGTTTCATATTGTTTTGTTTTCATTTCCGACATGATCCCATCACATTAATGGCCATATGCTTTCAGCAGTGTTTTTGTATATATACACAACACTTTCATGCTTATTTTAATGCATTTATTCTTTTCAAAGTTCTATGCACATTAGGGCATTCATGAAAGAATTCAAATATATTTATAGTATTACCAATTCTCAGGTGAGCATTTACAAGACCAGTGGTTTTCCAGTTATAGATTTAATTCATCCGTTAATACCATTCCTATATCATGCTTGTAAATGAGCCATCTCTTGAAAAAACCAATAATGTGGTTCTGAACAGGTCGGACACAAAATGGGCTGTAGAAGCACAGAAGACAGCTAGATGCTTGAAATTTTGAATTTAAGAAGAAGAGGAATTGTACTTTCCGAGTAGCGAAAACAAAGGCGCTGATCAGCTTCGCGGGTACCGCGAAGCTGATCTGCGTCTTTGTTTTCGCCTATGCAGATTGTTGGTTTTCTCACGAGGCGGCTCAAATGTTTAAGCATTAATGAAAGATACATGAAAGTGACATTTAAATGTTTGTCAGCAGGATGAATTTCACGCGTAGCTGAGATGAGGTTGAAGAAGATAAAAAAAATTATAACCTAAGACCTAATTGTAACTCCCATCTCTTTATATAATGAGCCGCCTCATGGGAAAACCAACAATCTGCATAGGCGAAAACAAAGGCGCAGATCAGCTTCGCGGTAACCGCGAAGCTGATCAGCGCCTTTGTTTTCGCTACTCGGATAGAACAATTCCTCCTCTACTTAACTCCAAAATTTCAAGCTTCTAGCTTGCTTCTGTGACTGTACAGCCTGATTTGTGTCGGACCTGTTCGGAAACCACATTGTTGGTTTTCCCACGAGGCGGCTCTAATGTATCCTTGAATGTTTTTAAGCTCTCCATTAACTTGTATAAAGCTTAATAGAAATACACCAGAAAAACGAGCCGCCGAACAAGAATACCTACGATCTGCATAAGCGAAAATAAAGACACAGATCAGTTTTGTCGTGTACTATTTGCTTCACGGATAGTACAATTACTCCTCTTTTTCTAAATCTAAAATGTCAAGCATCTAGCTTATTTCTGTGACTCCAGTTTGTGTCATACCTGGTCGGAAACTATGTTGTTAGTTTTATCATACGAAGGCTCAAATGTCTAGATTGGATGGTTTGTACGACATCATTTTCCTGTTGTTTTGATATTAGCTTTATTGAACACGCAAGTTTTATATTACCTATCAGTAACAGTTGAGGGGCATCATAAGGTAAAATAAAATGCTTAGATCCTTTGGAAGCAGTAAAACATTCAAAGGGAGAAGGCCAGGGCCATACTGTACAAGTTGGGGGATTTAACATTCATCAAACTGGCAATGAAAGCCAGACACTTGTGCTTTTTGTCTCATAATGAATATGCAAAAAATAAAAATGCAGACCATCTATGCAGTTGATTAGTGCCTTGTAGCACCTTCTTTTTGCTACATGGATAATAAAATCTAATTTAGAAATTTCAAGCCTTTAGCCATCAACTATGGTATAGTACAGCAGCAAAAGGGAATCCCAGAAAGCATTTTTTTATGATGACGTTTCTCAAATACCTGTGAAATGTAAATCCCCTTATACCCCACTTTTATATAGTAAAACCTGGGTTTGCCGGGTTATACATTTTTTCTTATTTTTGCTCCAAAACATAGATTGTGGATACTCATTAGAACCACCTTGTCGAGGCAGTTCTAACATGTAACCACAATCATTATTTTGAGCAAAAATTTAATAATATAAAAATTTTCCAATGAATTTTTCAATTTTTACAGCTGAAAAAATCTCAGTATATAGCAAGTTTTCACAATAAATGATCAGCCTGGTAATCTGTGTACAGTGATCAACCTTGTTAATAAGCTATCTTTGAGTACCTTTGAGTCTATGGAAAAAATAAATATTTATCACCAGGTGCACTTCATGTTCTTAAAAAATAACTTAATTCTAAAGTTCCATTGACATTTTGTATGCTTTAATTCTATACATAGCATCAACTCGATGAAAAAAAAAAAAAATCTGAAATTTATTTACTGGTCAATACTATTTTTTGTCTCCAGTAAATCAACATATACTGGTGAACCGTCATAAATGTGACAAATAGACAAACTGGAGCAAAAAAAAAAAAAAAATCACTTCTAACACCTCTAAAACTAACAGTAGACTCTCCCAGTTGATAATGACGGGAATGTCCATTCGTCACTAATGGGTTAAATGTCAAATTTCTATGGTACTAGATGAGGTACAGCAACTTGTAAGCCCTGAAAAAGATAAAAAGAAATTGTGAGACACCAATTCTTCCCTTAGCCACCTGATTAGAAAAGCTACTTATGGGCTTCTTATGGGCTAATCAGCTGTGCAGATAGTGCATGCATCTATTGTACAGTTAGTGCACTCATCAATTGTGCAGT
Organism: Rugalucina vietnamica; assembly: GCA_964017185.1. Taxonomy (NCBI): domain Eukaryota; kingdom Metazoa; phylum Mollusca; class Bivalvia; order Lucinida; family Lucinidae; genus Rugalucina; species Rugalucina vietnamica. The sequence goes on along the minus strand of OZ024876.1, from coordinate 8,117,772 downwards.
TAGTGCACTCATCAATTATTCAGTTAGTGCACTCATCAATTATGCAGTTAGTGCACTCATCAACTGTACACTTAGTGCACTCATCAATTGTGCAGGTAGGGCACTCATCAACTATGCAGGTAGTGCACTCATCAACTGTGCAGTTAGTGCGCTCATCAATTATGCAGTTAGTGTACTCATCAACTGTACACTTAGTGCACTCATCATTTGTGCCGGTAGTGCACTCATCAACTATGCAGGTAGTGCACTCATCAACTGTGCAGTTAGTGCGCTCATCAACTATGCAGGTAGTACACTGATCAACTGTGCAGTAAGTGCACTCATCAACCGTGCAGCTAGTGTGGTCATCAACTGTTCACTAAGTGCACTCATCAATTGTGCAGGCAGTGCACTCATCAGCTGTGTAGTTAGTGCACTCATCAGCTGTGCAGTTAGTGCACTCATCAATAGTAGACTTAGTGCACTCAACAACTGTGCAGTTGGTGCACTCATCAACTGTGCAGTTTGTGCACTCATAAACTATGCAGTCAGTGTACTCATCAACTCTGCAGTTAGTGCACTCATCAGCTGTGCAGTCAGTGTACTCATCAACTCTGCAGTTAGTGCACTCATCAGCTGTGCAGTTTGTTCACTCATCAGCTATGCAGGTAGTTCACTCTTCAATTGTACACTTAGTGCACTCATCATCTGTGCAGTTTGTGCACTCATCAACTGTGCAGTTAGTGCACTCATCAGCTATGCAGGTAGTGCACTCATCAATTGTACACTTAGTGCACTCATCATCTGTGCAGTTAGTGCACTCATCAACTGTGCAGTTAGTGCAGTCATCAGCTATGCAGGTAGTGCACTCACCAACTGTGCAGGTAGTGCACTCATCAGCTATGCAGGTAGTTCACTCATCAATTGTACACTTTGTGCACTCATCATCTGTGCAGTTAGTGCACTCACCAACTGTGCAGTTAGTGCACTCATCAGCTATGCAGGTAGTGCACTCATCAGCTATGCAGGTAGTGCACTCATCAACTGTGCAGATAGTGCACTCATCAACTGTGCAGTTAGTGCGCTCATCAAATATGCAGTTAGTGCACTTATCAACTGTGCAGTTAGTGCGCTCATCAAATATGCAGTTAGTGCACTTATCAACTGTACGCTTAGTGCACTCATCAAATATGCAGGTAGTGCACTCATCAACTCTGCAGTTAGTGCACTCATCAACTGTGCAGTTAGTACACTTATCAACTGTACACTTAGTGCACTCATCAAATATGCAGTTAGTGCACAGCTGATGTACTTTTAACATTGGAGATGTTTATGTGTATACATAAGAGTTGAGTGTCAGGGTCTACATTTTAAACACATGAAAATAGTTGAGCCGATGCATCTTAAAAAAAAAAAACATTTGCATTATGCGAAAACAAAGGCCCTGACCAGCTTCGCGGTTACAGAACTTGCATGATTAGCACCTTTGTTTTCGCTACACATATAGCAAAATCTCTCCTTTTATTAAATCGGAAATTTGAAGTTTCTAGCCTGTTTCTGTGACTGTATAGCTAGGCTGGTTTCTGTCAGACCTGGTCGGAAACCCAAATTGCTGGTTTTGTGGGGCAAAGGCTCAGTTAGTATTAGCCAAAATTTTGGGCTGGTCATATGCCTTTATTATAATGGGTTGGTGAATTGTTACGATATGAACAGATTTCTGCGACCATACATGACTATTATATCATAAGAAAAGCATTTTTAGTCAGTTTTTAAATTCCAGCCCCAAAAGTTTGGCCTCTTGTTATTGAATATGAATATTAGCAAAGAGAAGATATGTAAAATAGTACCTTGAATTAATCAAACAGCCATTATTCTTATTCTCCCAACTGTCAGAGTAGAATTGGCATTTGAATCTTCTTTAGTTTTGATCAGGACCATTGCGATTTCATTTTCCTGCGAGTCTGAAAAGACACATCATGAAAACATGTCCGTGAAATGTATACCCCCTTAAACCACTTTTATATAGCAAAACTGGGGTTTGCAGGGGTATGTACCTATTTTTCTTATTTTTACTCCAAAACATAGATTGTGGGTACCTAGAGGCCAAACATGTACCCACGAGCAAAAATTTCAAAAAATATCAAATTTTTTCTGCAAAAACTTTTGCTCTTTTAGAACTTAAAAATCTCTCTATATTGCATGGGTATGTTTTTGTAATGAGATCGATCACTATTAGTGTACAACTGAATGCCAAAATTTTGGGGATGGAATCTGAAGTTGTCTAGTGGAACAAAATGGCATTATGGAACTTATCAGGGTATAGCAAACAGTGACACAGTGCATGTCGAGATCTGACTGTTCTTTTAACACCCCTGTTATTCTGTGACAAGGCCTTTTTAAGACAAAATCCAAAATTCAAGGCCTTTTCAAGACTGTATGAACCTTGTCATTTGTATCTCAGTCTAATTTCATCTGTATTTGTTATATTTCATTTTTGCTACATGGATAGTACAATTCCTCTACTTTCTAAATCCAAAATTTCCAGCCTCTATCCATTTTCTGTGACTGTATAGTCCGGTTTGTGTCAGACCTGGGTGGAACCCAAATTGTTGGTTTTCTCAGGCACAGGCTCAAATCACAGTTTGCACGTGAATCATGTGTACCATAGTTCCAGGGCTAGTGGAATTGAATCAATTTACCATTGACCAGAATCATGAATGAAACTAAATATTTTCATAGAAATGTTATAGTTTTCAAAAAATAAAATTTTCAATAGTGGTAACTTTTCATTGACGCCGAGTATATTAAGATAGCCTGTATATTTAATGGAATTGATTCGAGCCTGTATATTTAATGGAATTGATTCGAGTTGTTTGATTTGTTGCTTTACCTCTGACTTGTGCAAGAAATTTTGTATGAAACTTTAGAAATTGTACTGATGATAATGACTTACTTCCACGGTTGAAGTACATGTTCTCCGTCAGAGGAAATGACGTATCTTGACAACTTCCACTTCGATTGGCTTTGAAGGTCAGTTTGGGTGTTGGTCTTCTCCTGTGTTGACAAAGTCCCCGTAACAGGCGGGAAAACTTATATCTGAAGTTTCGACCCGTGATACAGTACAAGAGAAAGTTAATTGAGTGATTGACATACATAATTAGGTAACATATGATCTTCACTAGGAGCAGTTTTGCCCGGTCATCCATTGTTTGAGGTTTGAGGGGCAGTACTGTATATAATGCACTAGGTGTTGTCGTAAATATCCACACGAAGGATATACACAGTAACGTTATTGCCAGTTTACGGTGGTGATATTGTGTTCGGCGGTCGTCTTTGGTCATCTGATGAGTGATCATTTGACGATGTCTGATTAAACTCACTATTATCAGAATGTTGAAAATCAGTAGCGTAGCAAATGGTATAAATGAATACACTGTAAAGTGTAGCCAGGGCACTACCTCTTTATAGAGAATATCATAGTCACGTAACATTGCACATTCTTTGGCTCCCGTTTCTGGGTCTATTACCAGATCGGCCGTCCAGAATAAGTGTACATTCAACAGAAATAATGCCAGCATTAGAAATAGTATAGTCAGTTTCGCACGGGTTGTGCTACAGATTGTGGTGGCTTTAAGAGGAAACCAGACCACAATGAATCGCTCCAGGGTCACGGCTACTACTAGCCATGCCGATAAGTGTAGGCTGAAGTATGTCAGAAACATCAGTGTCTTGCAACTGGCGTCGGAAATATGAAGGAGTTCAAAATTTGACCATGTCCTTATCCATGTCTTGAAGGCACTCACAAAGAGCACTAGGGTATCGGCTATGGCCAGAACAGCGAGGTAAAAGTAAGTTGATGTATGCCGCATTTCCCGCTGTAACATCAGTATAAAACTGAAAATGTTTCCCAGAGCTCCAAACACAATAATGATTGGGAGGATCCATATTAGTAAGGTTATCGCCAGCCGATATGTTGGGTTGTCCGTTAGTGAACCACGATTGAAGTCAGTATCATTAATATTTAGTACCGTCTCATTAAACCATAATACGGTATCATTAATCCAAGATGTGGTCACATTATATCCTATTAACGATAATGTTGATATATTCGTCATGTTCTTGGCGGCTTCATATAGTTTTGAATAATTATGGTGTACAGTTTCTATAATTCTGTGTTTTTACGTATTTAAGACAAATTTGTCACATTTCTTTTTTATTCCATTCCATAGACTTATTGACTTGTCTTTGAAGCAATGTAGATTTACTGAACATCAATTTTCAACCTATTGGCTCACAATGGCTGTCCTGGCTGACTGTGAACATACAATATTAAGCTCCAGATTAAATTTCCATTCCATTCACAGACTTTTTAAAGAATTCCAAATCTTGCTGGATGATGCATGCTTAATTTGCTGCACATTCATTATCCTTATCTTGCATTTTATATAAGGATAGTCATATTCTAGAAAATTAGTGAGCCATGATGTGAGAGAAAACCACAGGTGAAAAGAAAGGCGCAGATCAGCTGTGCAGTAACTGCACAGCTGTTTACTGCACAGCTGATCAGTATCTTGTTTTCACTACACAGATAGTACAGATAGTACAATTCCTCTTCCTAAATCCATAATTTCAAGCTACTAGCCATCTTCTGCAGCTGCACAGGCCGATTTGTGTCAGACCTGGTCAGAAATCCAGAAGACCCTTTTTTCTCGCATAATGGCCCAAGTGCAAATGGGATGACGTCAATTTTACATGCTATATCTTGCTTCGGAGAAACTGAAAAATTATGAAAGTCTGCTAGGATTACATATCTGATAATTGACGCCTTTATCACTGTCACATTCGGAAGTGAGTCCGGGAAACGTTTTATCGTGTACGATTGTCTTTGTAATTAGTCGTGTCCATCATTGTCATACTTCTATCTAGGTCTGAAATGGAGTCTGAAATGGAGATAGATATCTGTCACAAGAAAACCTTAGAGCTGAGACAGACAGACAGACAGACAGACAGACAGACGACAGACAGACAGACAGAGTATTATATTGTCATATAAAAACATTTTCTACATTTGGGCCTGATACAGTATGAGCCTGGTCAAGAGAAAATGAGATTTTCACCTATGCATTAACAAATACGCAACACAGATAGTACAATTCCTCTTCTTAAATCTGCAATTTCAATGTTCTTGTGTGTGACCTTGTTGGAAACCCTGAAGACTGGTTTTCTCACATCGCGGCTCATATCATACCAGGTATCCAAACACTAGAAACCAATTACACCTGGAACTCTTTATATCATGGTTCATTACAGCAGTTTTGGATGTAACACTGATCATTGCAGGAACCTAAATGGTCATTTTTTACTATTTTTGCTATCTGTCTATACATTTTATTCTCAGTTTTAACATGGATTAGATAGCTAAAGACGGAAATAGGATTGGACCCCAACAATAGTGAAGATTTTAAGATTAAAAAGTGTGTGCATGTCTGCAGTGCAAAATTTTTCCATGTTTACTCTATTTTAATAATAAAAAAAATAATAGAAAATAAAAAAAATAAAAAAATCTTTTTGCAGATTATGTCATTCTCAGATCTCCCAAAGATACTGGAGAAATCTTAACTTTTCAAGAGTTGGCAATAAAATGTCTGCTTTTACTTAACTACATACATGAAGCAAAATAATGTCATTCTATGGACAAAAATGATTGCGGTGCTTACTGACATTCCAAATCGTGGAAATGACATTAGAGCTGTGAGAAAAAATGCTCACCTTAATGTATACACAGAGTTTGAATCCTGTAAAGACGAAACCACAATGTTGTCTGAATAGTTTTCGATTTACAATATGCATTCCTCTATATCAAAACATTCTGGCGATTTTGGAGAAATGTAGCTTTTAAAAATTGTGACAGTTTGCCATTCCATACGGAAACTTTTGTTGGAATAGTTGTTTCAAAACTGAGAACCCAATAATGAAGACCCAATAAATGAGTCAGTTCATGAGAAAACCAACATTGTGGTTTCTGAACAGGTCCTACACAAACCAAGCTGTACAGTCACAGAAACAGGCTCAAAGCTTGAAAAATTTGGGATTGTGAAGCTGCCTTGTGAAGCATTTAAGGTGAAACAAGAAAAAAATGCAACATCTAAATTTGTAGGTTTTTTAAGGAAAAAGAGAAACATTGATTCCATAAGCATTACAGACAAAGGCCTTCTATTTTTTTGAGCCGTGTCATGTGAAAACCAACAATCTGCATATGCGAAAACAAAGACACAGATCAGCTTCTCGGTTACCACGAAACTGATCAGCGCCTTTGTTTTAGCTACACGGATAGTACACTTCCTTTTCTTCTTAAATCTGAAATTTCAAGCCTCTAGCCTGCTTCTGTGACTGTACAGCCTGATTTGTGTCGGACCTGTTCGGAAACCACATAGTTTGTTTTCCCACGAGACGGCTCATTTATTTGTTTTTAACAAAAGTTCTGATGTCCTGTAATGGAACTATGTGTTTGTCTTTGTCTGTTGACTTGACATATGAGCTGCCTCATGAGAAAATACTCTTAGGGGTTTCTGACCAGGTCTGACACAAGCTGGCCTCAGAAAAAGGCCAGAAGCTTGAAATTTCAGATTTGAGAAGAAGAAGGATTGTATAGCGAAAACAGAGGCGCTGATCAGCAACTGCTTTGCAGTTACTGCACAGCTGATCTGGGTCTTTGTTTTTGCAAATCTGGTTTTGTCATAATGAGGCTCATACTGTCCTGTGATTTCAAGCATTTTAGTTATTGTCATTTTTATGGAACAGGAACTGTCATTTAGATACTTATGGATTATTGCTTAGGCCAGAAATTTCATGATTCGAGTCTTCTGATATCAAATTTGATAAAAAAAGAATCAAATGAAATGCTTTGATTAATATATACTGCTTTAACTTCAGTAATATGTAACAACCGCCTGCACTGACAGCTTTGGGGGAGGACTTGGAACTGAGCGTAGGCCAGATTTTGACCGAATGACACATTCTCTGAATTAAGTCACAATATAAACAAGACAACAGTTATCAGCTTACCCAAAGTTGTAAAAAGTTTCCATGGACTCTGAGAATTTTTCTTATTTTTGCTTAAAACATAGATTGTGGGTACACGTTAGAACTGTCTGTAAAAATTGAAAATTTTCAGCAGAATTTTTTTTGTATTTTTCTTATTTTTGCTCAAAACATAAATTGTGGGTACCCACAATCTATGTTTTGGAGCAAAAATAAGTAAAATAGGTGAACCCCTGCGCTATATAAAAGTGGGGTTCATTGGGGGTATACATTACACAGACATGTTTTCATGATGGCAAATTAAAGTTACTATCTCTCTGACAATTTGTCTCCATCTGACAACCAAACATTGCGTAATAGCATGATAGGAAATCACACGAAATAACTTCCTGAGAAAACCAATCCTTTTCCTTGTCAACTGTCAGCTTGGACTACTGTATGAACCCATGCACTTCATGAACCAACATTGTTTCAAGATTTATAGTGTGGTTTTAAGTGTCTGATAACAATATTTTTTAGAAATTCTCTTATTGTTTGAAATAGAGCAACTAGTTTGTCAGAAAATGCACTGCAAAAGCAAATATTTTGTTAATCAGTAGACAATTAAGGAAGGTGTGTCCAAAACCAGTTTTGGATAGGTAGGAAAAATCCATGAAAGCAATTATTTGTTGTGATATGGCTAAATATATTTTCAGACTGGTTATTTATATAAAAATATGTTGAGCTTCACATCAGTACAGATCTGCCATTAATTTTGTACTATTATTTTGTGACAATATTTCACTGGGCTCTCAGATTGATTTGACATTATGACTGATGGCAGGAATATGACTAAAAATGAACACAGGCACATGATTTGTTTGATGCATGGTACACAATTCTCCAAACACCAAATGAGCCTGTGCATGAGAAAAACAACAATTTGGGTTTTCGACCAGGTCTGACACAAACCGACCTGTACAGTTAAAGAAAAGAGCTAGAATCTTGAAATTTGGGATTTAAGTAGAAGAGGAACTGTACTATCCGAGTAGCGAAAACAAAGGCGCTGATCAGCTTCGCGGTTACCGCGAAGCTGATCTGCGCCTTTGTTTTCGCCTATGCAAATTGTTGATTTTCCTATGCGGCGGCTCAAATACAAACAGTTACATAAGTGGGTACAGGTCAAATTCATTATAACACTTTTTAGCTCACCTTTTTGGCTCACAAGGTGAGCTTACACGATGGTACTCGAGTCTGCGTCTGTCCATGCGAGCTTATAGGATGGTACTCGAGTCTGCGTTTGTCCATGCGTTAACATTTTAAAAGATCTCTGAAGCCGTTTGGCCAATCAAAGCCAAGTGTTATATGAAGGATCTATAGGGATGGGGAACACATGTGTATATAAATAATTCGGGTCACATGATCAAGTTGGCTCCATGCCCATATATGACAACCCTTCAAAAGATATCTTCTCCAGAACCAGTGCACTGATTTCAAAGCAACTTGGCAAGTAGCATTGATAACTAAAGTACTACAGTGTGTATGACCTTGTTATGACCTTGACCTTCAGAAATCTACTCAGACCTGGTGGACTGATTTCAACAAAACCTGGCATGTAGCATTGATGACTGTACAAACAATGTGTACATGTATGTTAATCTTGACCATGATGACTTTGACATAGGTTGCCTATGCATTTGAATGGGGGAAAACTGTTGAAAAAGATGTCATTGAAAGGGAAAAGCATGCAAGAAATGGGCAATAGGCCTGATTTGATTTTGAGCAGGGTTTGATCTAACCGCACCCAGGGCAATATACTCGTATATTACCATAATATTCAAGCATCTTCTCCTCTGAAACCGCTCGGCCAATCAAATCTAAATTTTATATAAAGCATCTATAGGAAGGGGTAATCATTGTATATATAAACAAAGTGCCAAGTGTTGTGGGTTGCCATAGTCTCATAGGATAGTTCCTATCAATTCTGTAGGACTGTTACAAGTATCAGTCACTTAGTGGTTTAAGTGCTATACAAACAACATAGATAAAGCAGAGAGCATGGAACTATCCATAGAGTCGCGTCATGAGAAAGCTGGATTTTTGCCTATTGGAAAACAAAGGCGCGGAAAGAAAAAAAATCTCTGTATTTTGCATAGGCAGGTTTTCATAATGAGAGATTTTCTCTTTCCAGATCATCTCCTCGGAGCCGACAAGAATCGCCATGAAGTTCAAGGTGTTCTTTGAATCGGTCTGGAACATTTGGGACACCATAGCTATCATGGTATTCTCCTCTGCTGTGATAGTACGCAACCTACCGGTGACACCAAAGGCAGCACGGATGATCTATGTTGTTAATATTGTGTTCTGGTACCTACGCATCTTGGAGATACTGAGCGTCAATAAATACCTCGGGCCCTACGTGAAGATAATTTCTAAGTTTGTAAGTAAACTTGCTGTAATAGATAGAGACCTAGCTAAAAATGTGAGATCAGCTGCTTAGTAAAATGAGCCGCATCATGAGAAAAAAGGATTATTGCCTTTGTTTTTGCTACACGGATAGTGCAATTCCTCTTCTTCCTAAATCCAAAATTTCAAGCTTCTAGCCTTTTTCTGAGACTGTACAGGCCGGTTTGTGTTGGACCTGGTCAGAAACACTGAAGACCGGTTTTCTCGCAGGATAAATTACTAGTTTTTATCGCACCTGCTTATAGCAGGGTGCGATATAGGAGTCCAAATTTCTGTCCGTCCGTTCGTCCGTTCGTTCGTTCGTTCGTCCGTCAACATTTACGTCGAAGTTTGGTTTTCTCTACATCAGAGATAGCTGCGAGTCTGAAACCTTGCATAGTTATTGTCCCTGTCATACCCTTCAAGCACGCACCTTAACCCGGTGCCCTTGACCTATATTTAACGGTCCACTGACTTTGAAAATTTTTACGTCGAAGTTTTGTCAACATTTACGTCGAAGTTTGGTTTTCTCAACATCAGAGATAGCTGCGAGTCTGAAACCTTGCATAGTAATTGTCCTTGACATACCCTTCAAGCACGCACCTTGACCCGGTGCCCTTGACCTATATTACACGGTCCACTGACTTTGAAAATTTTTACGTCGAAGTTTGGTTTTCTCGATATCAGAGATAGCTGCAAGTCTGAAACCTTGCATAGTAATTGTCCTTGACATGCCCTTCAAGCACGCACCTTGACCCGGTGCCCTTGAATTATATTTCACGGTCTATTGACTTTGCCCGATGCAGGTGCGATATCGACCTCCGCGGAGTTCTTGTTGAGTTTTGAACCTGAATTTTTCATTAATTTTGACTATTTCAACATTTATGAGCAGTTGAAATTTCATGCTCAGCTGAGCTGAGCTTGAAAAAAGTTTTATAACCTCAGGGCCAGGTCTGACAAAAGCAGGCTTCACTACTACCAAGCAAGGCTGATGACTTGAATTTTGGGATCTAGGAGAGAAACTGGGATTATGTGGCTTGTGTATTCATTCCAGACAAAAATTTGCAAACAGATGTTTTTTTATGCAGGCTTTATGCAGTGACCGACTGATTAATATTTTTTGTCGTCCAAAATGATCTCAAAGTTACCCCGTTTAGCCTAAATCTGAATTGAGTCATTATTGTTAGATTGTTTCCGAAATTCCCACCATATGAGCCGCGTCATGAGAAAACCGTATAATTGCCTATGCGAAAACAAAGTCGCAGATCAGCTTCGCAGTAACTGCGAAGCTGATCAGCACCTTTGTTATAATTTTCTGTGGCTATACAGCCTGATTTCTGTCAGACCTGGTTGAAAACTCATGCATAGGCTCCAATGATAGTCCATTTTTTGTCCTTGCAAATCTCCTAATAAGGCCAGTCTCCTCTATTATTGACCATTTCTTGGACATAAATCCTGGCTTTTAAGCCAGGTTTGAATTATGCACCAGAAAAGCCCAGAATTATTTTGTCATCTTAACCTAAAACCATATAACAATAGTTATTATGCTGTGTTATGGGAAAACCATATTTGAGCCGCCTCATGGGAAAACCAACAATCTGCATAGGCGAAAACAAAGACGCAGATCAGCTTTGCGGTAACCGCAAAGCTGATCAGCGCCTTTGTTTTCGCTACTCGGATAGTACAATTCCTCTTCTACTTAAATCTGAAATTTCAAGCTTCTAGCTCTTTTCTGTGCTTGTACAGGCCGGTTTGTGTGGGACCTGTTCGGAAACCACATTGTTTTCCAACGAGGTGGCTCATTTAAGGCTCCGGTGAATAGGCTGACCAGATAGCTCAGATGTTAGCATGTCTAGGGAGCATGGTGGCCCAGTGGTAGAGTGTCAGACTCAAGATAGTGCGGTACATGAATCCTGTACGACGCTTAAATCGAACGAAAAATGCACCTTTGTAGGGAAAGGTTGAAATTAGTCTCAAATTAAAGCTTATCATCTTTTCTTTCATTTGCCGGTTGTCGTAGTGTCCGAAAAGTGTAGCGTCATATTGTAAAATGGGGAGATAACTCTGTACTAAAATCTTATAAAATGCAATATTCTAAAGGGTGCATAATGCTAAATCGTCCATATCTCCACTGTTAGTTATCTTAGATGACTAAACTTGGTCTCATTCTAAAGCGTAGACATCCCCCTTTCATCTACAGGTAAGTTATGCAAATTAGCTAATTTGCATATTCATGATTATTGATAAAATCATTAAAATGTCATAACAAGGCATGTTTCAAAATCATTTAAAATAAAAAAAATAAATCAATGAAGACAAAAATCATCATTGTGGCGAATTTTTATTGCACTGGTAGATATAATATAATTTGACAGCTTCTATCATGTCATGTACCTGTAGGGAAATCGTCTCATTTGCATATGCATGATTGAATTTTATTGGTATCCGAGATAAATCATACAAAAATTGAGGGACTATACCTATAAAACACATGTACCTGGGTTGTTGTTAGACCTAGGATTTTGAGAGTAACTTTCCAAAGAATGCTCAAACAATGAACTTTTGCACAAATAGTCAGGTATACAATCATGAGATTTTAGTTTCATGAATATTAATGAAAATATCAAAATGCAGAAAAAGGCGGAAAAAACTAAACAGTATAATTACAAAAATGACTTGCATCTCGGCTAGAATTAGAAACAGAGTGCTAAAAAGTATGTCATATTAAAGATAATCGTCCCTCCTTTCTGTTATTGCCGTGTCCAGGATGTGTACCGTCATATCGTTAATTGGGGGAGATAACACTATACCATAACACTTAGAAATACGATATTTTGTATGTATTTTTTTGTTTTGAGTGTAAAATATTAAATCAATATTATTGCCACTGCTAGTAATCCCAGCAGTTTAGAGCTTAAATATAGTTTTCCATCTGGTTAAGTCAACTAATCTAATGCATATTCATAAAACATCAATTTATACACAAAAAACAAGTTGATAAATTTAGACATGGTTTATTCAATTATCACAAACAAAATACTAATCATATCTCTAAAGCTTAAAACTTAACACAAGAAACAATATGTACACACTTCTACCATTTACATAAAATAAAAATAACAACTTTGGCTCTTTCTTGGGGGCAGCTCACTTCTACTATCTTGAATTGCTTTGGCTAACCTGGGGATCAACCCTACAGTCGGACTACTAAACTATGAATGCCGTTCAGCATCAGTGAATCGATTCCTCTTTTAGGCTGTAGCAAGCATGAAACGGTGCATGAAAAGTGGTCTTTCCAAGCATAATAGCGATGCATGTCATGGTATTGTCTGAGTATGAACAGATGTGAATAGGTCATCTAGACTTTGATTGTTAATGCTTGCTTGCCTTTTATATATAAGCTCGACTCCGAATTGCGGTATCAGACATGGTACTGAATTGTTGAACCGAAAGAATTGCATGTGACCTGAAGATTGCTACTGCGTAGGTAAATCCCATACTCAGGTTAGCCTGACTTTTGCATACTTGCTTGATAAAGCATGATATTTTGGGGTAAAAAGGCCAGGTTAGCCTGACTTTTGCATACTTGCTTGATAAAGCATGATATTTTGGGGTAAGAAGGCCATGCTGGCAGATAATAGGAGAAAACCACCCCAAAGACTGAATCAGAGTTTCCTTGAATTTCATATCTGTAAATTAATAATAAGCAAACTAAAGATATTTCATCCTATAATTGTGAAAGAAGACTAGCTAATGGTGGTGTTGGGGATGGCAGGCGGGATAGCTTAACAGACATGTTCATTAAACTGATCCAATTTGAACACTGAACCAAGAACTGCTTATCAGTAACCTAGTACCATCTAGACAGTTATACATAGTGACATAAGAGAATTCTTTGATGTTGACTCAGCATTGCATTGGCCAGACAATTATTTAAAGTTACATAACAGAAACTGTTTGATTTAGAATCTGAATTGCATAACACAACTAAGAGGCTATCCAACTTCATGCAGGTGTGTGATGCAGGTGCCGTCACCAAATTATCAATGTTAAACAGTCTGATCATGATTCCTGTTGAGCATGAAAGACCTTGATAGATATTATATCAAACCATAAACCATATCTAAAACATGAACATGAGCAAAGAAAAACAAAAATTGTGTATAAACTGTAAATAAAATTATTCTCATTTTATACACAAAAAACAAGTTGATAAATTTAGACATGGTTTATTCAATTATCACAAACAAAATACTAATCATATCTCTAAAGCTTAAAACTTAACACAAGAAACAATATGTACACACTTCTACCATTTACATAAAATAAAAATAACAACTTTGGCTCTTTCTTGGGGGCAGCTCACTTCTACTGTCTTGAATTGCTTTGGCTAACCTGGGGATCAACCCTACAGTCGGACTACTAAACTATGAATGCCGTTCAGCATCAGTGAATCGATTCCTCTTTTAGGCTGTAGCAAGCATGAAACGGTGCATGAAAAGTGGTCTTTCCAAGCATAATAGCGATGCATGTCATGGTATTGTCTGAGTATGAACAGATGTGAATAGGTCATCTAGACTTTGATTGTTAATGCTTGCTTGCCTTTTATATATAAGCTCGACTCCGAATTGCGGTATCAGACATGGTACTGAATTGTTGAACCGAAAGAATTGCATGTGACCTGAAGATTGCTACTGCGTAGGTAAATCCCATACTCAGGTTAGCCTGACTTTTGCATACTTGCTTGATAAAGCATGATATTTTGGGGTAAAAAGGCCAAACGAATTTGCGGTAGCAAGTGAGGCCCCCAAAATATTAGAGCCATGATTGCAATACTGATGAGTAACTTAATGTAAATAAAGCACGCAAAATTTAATAAATTCCAGACCAGCTACTCATTATGCCCTTCCAATTTTATACCAATTGTACAAAATTGAAAGAAAACAATGAAAGCAAAACTTGCTCTCAGTTGTGACTCATTATAAGCAGAAAAGCCTGGGCTAAAACCATATATAAAAAACTCCTTTTATTTTTTGGAGAAAAATTCATGGAAACCTTGGCCTTACTGCCAGTAATGAGAAACAAGTCATTCTTTCCATGTACAGATATTACCAACACAATGAAGAAGGATATCATTGACAATCAAATCCCTGTAAACATAAGTTTGCAATGAAGCTCTGAAAAATTGCTCATTTGTTTGTTTGTTTGAGCTTTATCCCAGTCAACTATTTTAGTCATGTCAGGATGGAGCCAACTCTAATTGCTATTCAGATGAGACATGAGAACAAGTTGTTAAACACATCCCAAGTCCTTACTCACTGTATTAAATGTTGATGGCTATCTAATAAAGGCATGTTTAAAGACATGATCTGAAGCATAACCATAGGGTCCTCTGTTCGATCCCCTTATAAGTTGTTAATCATGCTTGTGTAGACTTCTCGGCGTATAATTTTATAACCATGCCAGTGAAATAGAATAACTAGGTCAATCAGTCTATAACATGCAAACATTACAAACATATAAATCAATGGTATGAAATTCATACATAACTACGTTTGATCAGATGAAATATGAATGCAGGTTCTTGCATCCTTATAAGCACACTATGACGCTATCCTGATAGGGCTTAATATTATCCCAGTCTAAAATGTCAACATTTAGTCATGTAAAGACAGAGCCTTGTTCATGGGTGTATCTTGCTCATGGATACAACCAGCACCAGTAGTAGAAAATCCTGGTACAGCTATACGTCTATGTATCATGTAGAGCAGTAGGTTGTCATGGTCAAACAAAATACTTACTTACTTACTACATCCAAAAATATCATGACATGAAATTTAAGTATTTTTCTTTCCCTGGTAAGACCAGTACTGCAACCCCTGGTTTACAGGGAGAGTGACTTATCCACTGCACCACAGAAGTAGTTATTTGGATGGAACCTAGTGCAAGTTCTTTCGCCTAACTGCGGTCTCAAACTGGCCCTAAGTTTGCCTAGTTGGAAGGCAAACAAAGGTGCATGAGCTAAACATGGCTAGTTCGAAACACATGTAAATGCCACAATTTCATTATCACAACTAAGATCTATTTACACAACTAAGATCTATTTACTTCTATCTCTACAAATTCTGAATGGACACCTTGTGACACAACTGCAAATTGTTTGGTTAAGCTACTTTTGCAGTGTCCATAATAGCTGTTCATCATAAGTCCCAAAGCTGTCAAATTGTCAATCATATGGCCCCTGCTGCATCTGCAGGAATCTCCATGCAGATCGTTTATCCATTATTAGGTTAAACAAAACCTTAATGAACATTATACGCATCCTAACAGACTCTAAGTGACTTGCAGCTGTTCACTCTAACAGGTGTTTGGTGTAATTAAATTCTATTAAGACTGCACCTTAAGATTTTATTGCATATGAACACTTGGGCACATACTTGCTGTGATTATTGTGATCTGCCTAGGAGAAAAAACCAGATAGAACAGATTGCTCTGCTAAGAAGATAATACCTATAAATTGACTGTGCTAGCTGATTATGGTCAGCCTAGAAGATAATACATATGTAGATTTCCTCAGTTGATATCATAGCAATGCACACCATGTTGTACTGGTCAGTGACTGCCTAGTAGATAATACCCGAGTACAATCCACACAGCTTAAATTGGTGCCTAGAAGATACCTCTGCATCAATGCAACTATACTGTTAAACCATCACTAATTGTCACTGTGTATAATATTTAAACAATAGCATAGCATATTTTCATGTATATAACACCTAAAATTATTCTAACTTATAAACAAACCATAGTAATCAGCATATACTAATCATTACTAAATGCTTTGCTAAAAGCACTAAATTGCGACATCTCAAAATTGGTTCTGTCTTGACTTTGAATATTTGAGCTTTGGAAAATCTAACTGAGGAATTGTCCAATACTTTAAATGATTTGATTTCCCAGAGCCGATATGACAAAAATATGAGGCTTCAGACTGAGTAAGGCCATGATCCTCTTAGTTTGTGCTCCTAAATAGAATCATGATCCTCCCTCCAGGTATGACACTGGCAATCCAGTGGCATGATGCAAAGTGATCCAGTGATTGAGATGAAAAAGAGTATAGGCTGGGCGGTCCAGAGCTAGTGCATGCTGTTGGCCGATCTAGCAGTGGAGACGAGGCTGGGTGATCCAGTGGCTTGTGCATGATGCTGGGCGATCCAGCAGATTGAGACGAGGCTGGGTGATTCAGCGGCTAGTGTGTGCTGTTGGCTGATCTAGCAGTGGAGACGAGGCTGGGCGATCCAGCGGCTAGTGCGTGCTGTTGGTGATCTAGCAGTGGAGACGAGGCTGGGCGATCCAGCGGCTAGTGCATGCTGTTGGTGATCTAGCAGTGGAGACGAGGCTGGGTGATCCAGCGGCTAGTGCATGCTGTTGGTGATCTAGCAGTGGAGACGAGGCTGGGTGGTCCAGCGGCTAGTGCATAATGCTGGGCATTCCAGCAGTTTGAGACGAGGCTGGTAGATCCAGCGCTAGTGCGTGCTGCTAGTCGATCCAACAGTGGAGACGAGGCTGGTAGATCCAGCGCTAGTGCGTGCTGCTAGTCGATCCAACAGTGGAGACGAGGCTGGTAGATCCAGCGCTAGTGCGTGCTGCTAGTCGACCCAACAGTGGAGACGAGGCTGGTAGATCCAGCGCTAGTGCGTGCTGCTAGTCAATCCAACAGTGGATACGAGACTGGTAGATTCAGGGCTAGTGCATGATGCTTGGTGATCCTGCAGTAAGAGACGAGGCTGGGTGATCCAGCGCTTGTGCGGCTGCTAGTCGATCCAACAGTCGAGAAGAGGTTGGGCAAACCATATATTAGTGCATGATGCTGTGCGATCCAGCAGTAGAGACGAGGTGCATGACATGACCATATTAAGCTTGAGATTATCATATGGCTAGAGTACTGACTGCATCTATCCTGAACTTGTCATATGGACAATTCCCCAATAAAGATTAACCTGATGACATAAATTTAAACCATTCTTTACTGTGCTAAATCAAAACATGATTTTTACAAACAAGCACCTTAGACTGAATGAAACCCTCTATGTCTTACTCCATATCAGAAAAGAATGAAAACTTTCAATCTGTGACATGGATGGTTTGACCCATCACTTATCCTGGACAGGATCAGGAGAATAACCAGTAATCAGATGGCCCATGAGCAGGCTATTTAATTTTTGTTTTCCAATTCGGTGTTACGTCCCTTCAAGATTCTTTCAGCTCATAAGAGGCGGGCCAATCTGTAGCTGGTTGAAAAATGTGAGAACCCCCGAGAAAAACCACCCAACACACCCGCAAGCAGAACTTGGCTTGTCTTACATGTGGCCAGTGTGGGGCTTGAACCCACACCAGACACAGCAGTGAGATTATCAAGTGATTAAGAAAACAGTGATCTTAAACTTTCTGCCGCCGGACTGATGGTAATAAAATTGCAGACACAGCATGCCTCTCAGCCTCTCTTGTGTGAGAGTTTAAAATAGAAAAGAGCTATGGTATTTTTCCATAATATTAATCTTATTAACCAGCATTTGAACTTCAATCTGAACAAACTTATGACTTGGATCAGTACTCAGCACTGCAACCAAGGCTGCTTGAAGAGCTAACTAGATAAAACTAGAATACAAACTATGACAGGTTTATAGCATTGGAGCATGATCGGTGCTGGAAACATAAACATACATAATATATTTCATGCATAAACACAGCACCCAAGCATTTTCACTAATGCTTAACACTTGCTCTCCTATCTCCACCAACAGAATTGCAATAAACTAATTCCACCAAAAGAATAATTAAAAACACTTGGACGAAAGACATCAGATTTAAATACTGACACACTTGGAATGACTTCCTTTCCCATATAAACTGACACATATTAGACACCAATTTTTAAAAAAAAATGCTCTGCTTTCTTTTTAACACAAAAGATGGCTTCAAAAAACACATAATGCCACTATATCTCAACACTTTCTGCCCTTAAACTCCACCAATAGAATTAAAATAAACTAATTCCACCAAAAGAATATTTCGAACCCTTATAAAGAAAGACACAAAGCCTTATATAGCTGACACAATAGGAATGACTTGCTTATTGCATAAACACTGGCACAGACTAGACACTTAACTAAAAACAAAATGCTCTGCTTTAATTTAACACAAAAAATGGCATAGAAAAGCCCATGATGGCACTTAATCTGGACACTTGTTGATTCCACCATAAGGAATTGAAGACTGCATGGAAATTTAGCGAATCTGTTTAAGGCGAGCTGTTGACTTGGGTGCCTGCATGCGATACACAGCTTAATCAACCATGAGAAGTTAAGAGTCTGATCTTTCTCTAACACCGGAAGGCTTTTAAGCTTTGGCACTCCACAAAACCATGCTTTGCCCCATACACATTCCAAGAAGGGGATTTCTTTTATACTAAATTGTCCAAGACGGGGATTTCTTTTATACTAAATGTAAGTCATATGCACCATAGATTACATGAATTCAAGCAGAAAAGGAAAAACATTAGTTACACATTATCCCATGTAACCATATACAAGAACCTGAAATTCATGTAGTATAAACTCTGCCTAGTCATGGTGATCTAAATGAAGAATCCTGGATTGGTGGAATTGCCTTTCTGTTGATTTAATGCACTGTTTTATATGAAAGATTCTAATGTTCCAACATAATATGGTATCCATAATCATAACTGAATATATCACAATAATGTAATAAATGATAGAAAAATGTTAATCAAGAATCCTTTATAATCCAATATACATGTATATGTGTTAATACATATAAGTCATTATCCGTAATCCATTGCACATTGAATTCAATCCATGAAAGTATTAGGAAAATGTTAATATTAGAAGAAAACAAGTTATTATCCCAAAATTAATAACATTAAATGTGAATAATAATAGCTTAACAGACATGTTCATTAAACTGATCCAATTTGAACACTGAACCAAGAACTGCTTATCAGTAACCTAGTACCATCTAGACAGTTATACATAGTGACATAAGAGAATTCTTTGATGTTGACTCAGCATTGCATTGGCCAGACAATTATTTAAAGTTACATAACAGAAACTGTTTGATTTAGAATCTGAATTGCATAACACAACTAAGAGGCTATCCAACTTCATGCAGGTGTGTGATGCAGGTGCCGTCACCAAATTATCAATGTTAAACAGTCTGATCATGATTCCTGTTGAGCATGAAAGACCTTGATAGATATTATATCAAACCATAAACCATATCTAAAACATGAACATGAGCAAAGAAAAACAAAAATTGTGTATAAACTGTAAATAAAATTATTCTCATTAAAATATCAATAATGAAAGAAAAGCATTCAAACCCCAAATATATCAGACCCAAACCATTATTGTGGCACATTGCTATTGTACCAGTGATACCATTCGACACATTTGCTAATAAAATGGTCCTGAATAAAATAATCTTATTTACATATCCATTAATATTTATCAAAACATCACTGATCAGGGAAAGTAATGGAAAATCTGTCACTAAAGAGATTGGGGTGGTATATAGATTTAAGATCTACCTTATAACTGTAGATCGATTCCTCATATATATCAAATTGTTCAGAGGGACCACCAAAATGCCCCAAAAAATATTGCCCTGGCAGCGAAACGTTGGTATGACATAAATTTACAAGTTTTCCATATTTTCTACCAATAATATGGTTCTTTAAAACGGTGTGAACCTACTGAATTGCTATTTCTCCATTAACAATTGACAAAATTACTTAGATTGGTATTATATTAATACTTGGACCTGACACTTTTACCTGGGCTGTACACAAACATGCAACACTGAAGATAGTATCAAATACATGCTAAGCCTTATCTGATTTTCAATTTCATGAATATTAATGAAAAATAGAAACTGGTGAGAATAGACTTAAAAATTAAATGGGTATACCTAGAAGATGACTTGTATCTCAGCAACCAAAGGTTCTGATGTACTGAAATGGGTGTTAAAATATTACTTAGACAATATGATACACCCTGCACTATGTCATTTGACTGTATTCGTTTTATGACTATGAATAAACTCTTAAGAAAATGGAGAAATATTGCAGAAAAAGGCGGTATACCTATAAAACCACACGTATCTTAGCTAGTAATAACCCTGGAGAATTAGACTTTGTATAAGATAATAGCTACGACAATGCACTATACATTTAATCTTATTGATGATCATATGAATGTTTGCTTCATGCATTTTCATGAAAACCACAAAATATGTAAAAAATCGAGGAAAATTAACAAAATCACCTGTTTATCAGTTGTAAACATCCACAAATTATTCAAAATTGCATCAAATAATTTCTACGACTACTAGTCTTTGTTATATGGCCAGATTTACAATATCAATTAGTTAAAGCAAATGAACAAATTATTTTGTTTGAGCACAACTCTATTTTTTCTGTTATGTTTACATTCTTTGAAGTTTTACGTAACACTCACTAAACGCTATCTAAAGTGGTTAATATATCATACTGCAAGGCAATAGTGCATTGCTTTAGAAAGTCTTTGGTACCATTTACAACACTCTAAGGGTTTTGCTAGTTGAGATATAAGGGATTTCGTTGGTATAGTCCCTTTATTTCTGGTGATGTTTACTTAAATTTCTAATATTCCAATTAATATTCGAACAACAAAGAGTCAGATGATTTATATATCTTATAGCATGGATATAGTACATTGATCTAGCAATCAATTCGTACCATTTTCAAACGCTATGGCACTGGGTAGCTGAGATATTTGTGATTTTGTTGGTAAACGCCCTTCATTTTTCTGCGTTTTTTTCTCTGATATCTATTTAGTTTTCGTTAATGTTCGAACATAAAGAAAGTCAAATTGCTTACATATCTTATTTCATGATTATTGCACATTGTCCTAGCAAGTACTTGGTGCCATTTTCAACACTCTATAGCGTTTGGTAGCTGAGATATAAGCGATTTGGTTGGTACACCCCCTTCATTTTTCTGTGATTTTTCTCTAATATCTATATTTCTTATTCAAATAAGAGCTGTCGCAGGACAGCGTAGCTCGCCTGACTTGTGCTTTGCCACTAAATTTATCAAAATCTATGACCCATGACCTTAACCTCAAGGTCGCTCAGGTGGGTCGTAAAAGTATAAAATTTCAGACCAATATCTACAAACATGCAAAGTATCAACTTTTATCCATCAACATGTTCAAGAGATAAAGACTTCTAACAACTTTAACGAAAAATTTCAACAAAAAAATTCTAAATCTGTGACCTTGACCTCACGGTCACCTAGGGTGGGTCATGATGGTACTCCATAAAACTTTAGACCAATATCTTCAAACGTGCAAAGTATCAACTTGATCCATCAACATGTTCGAGAGATATAGACTTCTTAAATCTTTAATGAAAAACTTTAACATAAAATTTCTAAGTCCGTGACCTTGGCCTCAAGGTCACCCAAGGTAGACCACGATGGTACTGCATAAAACTTCAGACCAATATCTACCAACATGCAAAGTATCAACTTGATACATCTACATGTTCAAGAGATATAGACTTCTAAAAACTTTAACCAAAAGTGTGACGCGGACGTACACGTAAACGTAAACGGGGACGACCGAGGTGACAACAATAGCTCTGTGCACTTCGTGCAGGCGAGCTAATAAAAACAACACGAATTTCAGCTAATCAACATATCTTATTACATGGTTATAGCAAAATGTCATAGCAATCATTTGGTACCATTCACAAAAATCTCAAGTTTTTACTAGCTGAGATATAAGCGATTTTGTTGATATACACTTCGTTTTTCAGTGAATTTTCAAAATACACTCATAAGTTACTATACTGTTTTATTAACAATTGAACAATACTTTAGTCAGCCGATTTATATTTCTTAGTATTTGGTTCAGTGTCCTAGCATACAATTTATTCCAATTTCAGCTCTTTGGGTATATCAGTAGCCCAGATGGGTGTGGTAATATAGATATACCCCCTTCATTTTTCTGCATTTTTCTCCAATTTCTATAGACTTAATTAAAAACAAAAATAAAATGACTAAGATATTGTAGAATAGAGTGATATAATTTTGCTATAGCAATCGTTTGATACCAATTTCAGCACTTTAGGACTTTGGGTTGCTGAGAAACAAGTCATTTTATAGATATTCCCGTTTATTTTATTTTATTTTTATCTCCAATTTCAAGTTTTCATTAATATTCATGAAAAAGAAAATCAGATGAGTCTTATATCAGACATGAGGGTGATCTATCATTGTCATAGCATTCATTTGATACCACTTTAAGTGTTCTGTGTTTATAAACAGCTCAGATTCGAGTGATTTTTTAACTATTCCCCCATATCGTGCCGATTTTCTTATGCTTTATTAATTTCATGAATATGGAAAATCAATGATTTGAATATCAATATGTATTTATGTAAAAGTTTTATGTCCGTGTATTACTATTGCAAAATCTATAATCTTCAAGAGAATGCTGTTGATGGTATATGAGTAAGTACACCCCCATTATTTATGATTACATTCTGGGTGGGTTGGCATTCGGGATGGGTTGGGAAAACTATAAAATTTCCATAATATAACTGTGTTCAGTGTTGAAGGCAACACATTTGGCCATTCCAGTATTCTTCTAACAAAACTGGCCGCCATGAAAATGTGTATAAGAGTGCAAGGTAGATCAAATTACCCGCCCCAAAGTCGTCAATGGCAAGATATTTTTCCCTAGTTTTTCCTGATTGTTGAAATTTTCATTAATATTCATGAAAATGCTAACAATATAATTTTCTTTGCGGAAAATGACATCAACAATTTTGTCAAATGGTATTATTGGTGCAATAACAATTTGTCATAGCAATAGTTTATGTATAGAATAAGTTCATCTATTGTTTTTATGATCTGTACTGTCATTTTGATGAATAAATTAAAAGTCATGAATATGCAAATTAGGTAATTTTACTAATTTATTTACATATTTTATCATACAATATCAGAAATATGTCTCCGCTTTAAAATGAGACCAAGTTATGTGATCTAGGACACAAAACAGCTGAGATATGGTCCATTTTCTTTGTGTACCTCCATTATCTATTCACCAAAATGTGCACGTTTTAAAGGGGGATGCCATACTTCAAAGGGATGTAACTCAATTAATAAAAATTGCACAGAAACGTAGTTTGTATGGCTGAAAAGCTTATGAAATTCTCTATATGAAATAAGAAAATTCGTTTCAAAATTGTGTAAATGAGTTGCTCAAATTAAATTGAAAATATTCATTTACACCGATTTTATGAGTATATTACATAATATTACGTAATAACATCGCCTTGACGTTCAAGGAACCTAAACAGCAACCAATCGCCGCGAAATACATGTTTGTATTATATAACTTGAAAATTCACGTTGTTCCATGAATAATTCAATGACATTTTCTAACGGAAACAACTGTCTGTCGAAACTTGCTCTGTTATAGTAGGGAGTTATCTCCCCTTTTTCTAATATGACGCTACACTTTTGGAAAGCTACGACAACCGGGAATCAATAGCAGGGGTAATAAGCTTTCATTTGAGACCAAGTTTGTCCTTTCCCCTTACGGGTGCATTTTATGGCCAAGTTTCAGTTTCATGTACCGTACTAAGAGGTCCTGGGTTTGATCACCACTGCAGTCACGTTGTTGTGTCCTTGAGCTAGACACATTTACTCCTTGGGTACTGGTTAATGCACAGGAATGGATGGCTTAATCCTGACATGACTGAAAAATTGTTGACTGGAACGTTAAATATCATTACAAACAAACAAATGTTAGCATGTCTGACTCGGAAACACAGAATTGAAATATGAAGATTTTAGCCTTGTCATGAGAAAACCAACAATGTGGTTTCTGAATAGGTCAGAAACGAACCAAGCTGTACAGTCACAGAAGATGGCTAGAGCTGAAAATTTTGGATTTAGAATGTAGAGGAATCGTACTATCCATGTAGCGAAAACAAAGGTGCTGATATGCGGTTTTGTTTTCGCATAATGCAGATTGTTGGTTTTCTCATGATGTGGCTCATTTGGTCATTAAAGAATTTCTATGGTCATAGTGTTCCTGTTCTGTTGATTCAAAAAGAGCTGTTAGTTAATGGCAGAGGAAATTTGCAATGAGTACTGGAAAACTGCCCCCAGGGAGGTTTTCCCAGGAACGGTTTGGCTATGAGCCACGTCATGAGAAAACCGGATTTATGCCTAAGCGAAAAGAAAGGCACAGACCAGCTCTGCGGTAACCACGAAGCTGATCAGCGCCTTTGTTTTCCCTACTCAGATAGTACAATTCTTCTTCTTCTTAAATCCAAAATCTCAAGATTCCAGACTTTTTCTGTGACTGTACAGGCCGGTGTGTATTGGACCTGGTCGGAAATCCCGAAGCCCGGATTTCTCATGTCGTGGCTCATCTGTGACCAGACAGACATGTGAAAATAGTCCTGTTTTTCTTTCAGCTACGAGATATGTCCTACTTTGTGATAATAGTATTCATCGTGCTGATCAGCTTTGGTATTGTGCGGCAAGCCGTCCACTTCCAGGACGAGGAGCCCTCGTGGTTCCTCCTTAGGAGCATGCTCTTCTACCCCTACTGGATGATCTATGGAGAATTGTTTGCTGACGAGATAGATAGTAAGTATTAAAATAACATCACACTAACATGTCTGTGTTATGTTAACCCCCTCTAGCCCCACTTTTATATAGTAAAACAGGGGTATAAAAGGGGTAAACATTTTATCTTATTCTTGACCCAAAACATAGATTGTGGGTACTCGTTAGTACCGCCTTGCTGAGTCTGTTTTAACTTGTACCCACAATCAATGTTTGAGCAAATGAAATTACCAAATTTTTTTCTTATGACATTTTCAATTTTTACTGCTGAAAAAATTATCTGTGTATTGCTTGGGCATGTTTTCGTAATGAAGAAAGATTTGCTAGAGTCTTTGACTCGGACTCAATCTTCAGGTTTATGGTTGTATCAAGTTTTCAAGAACATTTTACTTTGAGAATGTTTTTTAAATCTACATATAGACACAGTTTCATGTCTCTCACCTGAGTATTGATATAAGCAATAAAATGCTCCTATAAAAACTTTGAAAAAGCCCACACATAATTTCAGCAGTACATTCTAATTCAGACTTTGTCAACAGCCTCATTAATTGAGCGGCCTCATGGGAAAACCAACAATCTGCATAGGCGAAAACAAAGATGCAGATCAGCTTCGCGGTAACCGCGAAGCTGATCAGCGCCTTTGTTTTCGCTACTCGGATAGTACAATTCCTCCTCTACTTAACTCCAAATTTCAAGCTTCTAGCTTGCTTCTGAGACTGTGCAGCCTGATTTGTGTCAGACCTGTTCGGAAACCACATTGTTGGTTTTCCCACGAGATGGCTCAATTGTCTTGTAGAGATTGTGACATAGATAAAGTGAGCTGTGTCAGGCAAAACCCAAACTTTTGCCCATGCAAAAACAAACGAGCAGCGCCTTTGTTTTCACTACATGGATAGTACAATTCCTCTTCTTAAATTTAAAGTCTGTAGCCTTCTTCTTCAACTGTACATGTCAGTTTGTGTAGGACCTGGTCAAAAACCCAGAAGACTGAGTTTCTCTCGACATTACTTGTTACCATACTTATTTGAGCCACGGCATCAGAAAACCAACAATCTGCATATGCAAAAACAAAGGCGCAGATCAGCTGTGCAGTAACTGCACAGCTGGTCAATGCCTTTGTTTTTGCTACAATTTGTCTTCTACTTATATCCAAAATTTCAAGCTTCTAGCCTGCTTCTGTGACTGTACATGCCGGTTTGTGTCAAACCTGCTGGAAAACCCAAATTGTTGATTTTCTCATGCAAAGGCTTATATCAAGTCTGTGACAAGATGCTAGCTGCAGTGAAGATTATTGATTGCTTCCGAATTCCTAAAAAAAATCCACGTACAGGATGTAACATGAGCCGTGTCATCATACTGTCATGAGATTACCAGATTTTCATGTATGTGAAATCAAAGACTCAGATCAGCTGATCAGCACCTTTGTTTTCGCTACTAGGATAGTGCAATTTCTTTCTTCCTAAATACGAAATTTCAAGTCATCTTCTGTAGCTGCACAGCCTGTTTTGTTTAGGACGTGGTCAGAAACCCTGAAGCCTGGTTTCCTCGCACCGCGGCTCACATAATTATAAACAGATTGAAAGGATTCTGAACTATGGCAGTAGATGTTTTTAATTTACAGGAAAAATTCAGGTCATACTAAGTACATATACTGAGCCAAACGGTTTTGGCATTTTTTTTTTTTTTTTTTTGCACTTTTATGTAATGTTAGAAGGTCTACCCAACATGATTATGGTGGTCTGCAATCGACAATGGATGAATTGGGTACAAAGCTTTGGTTATCGGAGCATGGATCACTGAGCTCAAATCTGATTGGTCAAAACGGTAATTTGGTGGCATGTGCTTTCTGAGAGATTCTGAAAGTCAGTTTTAACACATATTGCTTCTTTATGGATCATCCATTGAGATTCGATGAGGTAATTGCAAAATGTCTTCCATTTGTACCCAAAATTTCAAATCAAAGTTTGCACAACTGAAAACTGAACGTTTAATTATACTGAGCATTCCATTAAGCACATTAGAAAATAGATTGGTGAAAAATTCTAACGGCTAATGTTTTTAATGAAATCTTTGTGAAAGCATGTTCATTTCGCCATTCAACATTGTTAGAAAACCCAATAGCGTCCAGGAACACCTTAAACAAGTATTAAAATGTGAGTTATCTTGAATGGTTTGGAGTGAAAATGAGTCTTTAACTCTGTTCAAAATTGAGGGAAATTGATCTTTTGACAGTAAAAATTACTCATTGTCTAAAATGGAGCAAGATGATCCTGAAAACTGAATTTAATTTCAAGGGTACGGAATACACGTCACATGTCACATTATGG
Source organism: Rugalucina vietnamica (assembly GCA_964017185.1). Taxonomy (NCBI): domain Eukaryota; kingdom Metazoa; phylum Mollusca; class Bivalvia; order Lucinida; family Lucinidae; genus Rugalucina; species Rugalucina vietnamica. The sequence goes on along the minus strand of OZ024876.1, from coordinate 8,090,289 downwards.
AAAATGACAAAGCATTTCATTTTTAGCCCAGACCCTATCTCTGAAAAATGATTAATTTCTTGATACAAATAAAACGTTACAGCCAAGATGTTGTGAGAAGTGTCGACTGTCTGGCAATCTAATTCAGTGGAGACAAAGTTTATTTTATACCGTTCCGGTGTATAACGTTAAAAGTAAACCAGTGTTGCCTAATAAGTTTTGCTTAGTATACAATGTACTGTAAAAGTCCAGCACCACATAAAGTACTGGCTTTGGTGAATATAATTTTTGTCAGGAAGATAAATGTCTACCTCATTAAAGTCAATACAATAGTTTGCTTTTATCCGCGACTTTTCCTGTTGCGTCAATCCAAAATATTTTGAAACAAAACCAAGGTCAGTGAGTGTGTTTTCCGAAAATGGAAAGGTCACTTGTCCTATTAGTAGTACAGAGCTGCGTCACACAAAAGGTGTTGATTTGCCAATAACCGTTTTTGACTAGGCAGTTTATCTCATTCAGTCGCAATTTTCTATAATAAATTCACCCTATAATTGATCGTCATCTAATTGATTGCTTCTAAGCTTATGATAATGATGTAAATCAAGATAAAACATTGATAAATTCAATTGATATATTTTCCTTTTCTCTGGGCATGGCCATTTACTGCATCAGTGTGTGGACGTTAAGAACGAACTTCAATCGATAGAATTTGTTTGATGTATAAATTTTGACCCCGCATTCAAGTACAATTTGATCTTCTGACCTAAAAATGTTTCATTGACAGTCGTGTTTTCTCACGTAAGCAAAGCGGCTTTTGTCGCGCCTGTCTGCAATCAATTGTAATTTTGTAATATAACCATAATTTTTAAAGATCTTACTCTCCAAAACTGCTTGGCTAATCAAAGTCACTCTTGAGTGAGGGTGACATGACGATATAGGAAATGAAATATAAATGTTTTATCCTTTGGATTTAAGTAGAAGAGGAATTGTACTATCCGAGTAGCGAAAACAAAGGCGCTGATCAGCTTCACGAAGCTGATCTGCGTCTTTGATTTTGCCGATGCAGATTGTTGGTTTTCCCATGAGGTGGCTCATTTGTAGAAATCATTGAAGGGAAAAACTTCAGGAAAATTCTGAATATTTATGATTTTGAAAAAAAGAAATTAGCTGAGGTGTTATTCTTACCCTGCCCATGGCTATATACATGTATATGACCATTATAGTCAAACAAATTTATTTATCTCAGGTGAGCATTTACAGGACCATTGAGCCTCCAGCCATCTTCTGTGCTTGTACAGCCTGGTTAATGTCGGACCTGGTCGGAAACCACATTGTTGGTTTTCTCATGATGCAGCTCATTTATGGAGACTGTTTTTTTTTTTTTTTTTTTTTTTTTTTTTTTTTTTGACATCCTGATCTGACTAGTTAACTAGGACGTAAAATGTAACACAGAAAAACTTATATATGTAACATTTTTCAGCTTGCACCGATCCAGTGAGAGCGGAGATGTTAGAGGAGGGCAAGATTGACTTTATGTGTGTGTATGCGTCCTGGATAGCACCCGCTCTCATGTGTATTTACCTACTCATTGCCAACATTCTACTCGTTAACCTGCTGATCGCAAGATTTAAGTAAGTAAACCTATCGATTACAAGGGGAGGCGGTTCTGACCTGTATCCACAATCTTTGTTTTGACCAAAAATAAGAAAAATTTTCTTTCTTCTGAAAATTTTTGAAATTTTACAACTTTACAAAAAAATTGTATGTTGCATTATCATGTTTTCATAATGAACATTTTAGAATATATAAACTCTGTAGTTTTTGATATTTTATTTTGTTTGCTTTCCTTGATTATATGAGCGGTGATGCAAGAAAACCAGTCTTCACGACCAGGTCAGACACAAACTCACCTGTACAGTCCCAGAAGAAGGCTAGATGCTTGATATTTTGTCTATAAGTAGACAAGGAATTGTACTATCCGTGTAACAAAAACAAAGGCGCTGATCTGCGCCTTTGTTTTCGCATACTATGCAATTGTCTGGTTTTCTCATGACGCAGGTCATATAGGTTTATTAGCCTTCTAAATGAAGTGTTAAATTACACATGTATTTTAACAACTCATCCAAGGTTGTTAACATGTTGAAAATTAAAATTAAACTGACTTCCTTTAAAGACCACTGACTTCTTTTAAGACCAGTGAAAATGCTCATACCTGTGCTGAAAGAAAACCAGAATTTGCATATATGTACAATTAAAGGTGCGGTGCACTGGTCATCAGCACTGTTATTTTGCAGCTGATGAGCACCTTTGTAACCGTAGCACAGATTTTACAACCCCCTCTACTTTCTAAATGTGAAATTACTAGCTGTTCTCTATGGCATGATATGAGAAAACCAACAGTCTGGGTTTCTGATCAGGTCTGACACAAACTCACCTGTACAGTCATAGAAAAAGGCTAGAAGCGTGAAATTTAAGAATAGGGATTGTACTATCTGTGTAGCAAAAACAAAAGCACTGATCAGCTGTGCAGTTACTGATCTGGGTCTATGTTTTTTCGCATCGGCAAAAAGCTTGATTTCTCATGATGCTGCTCATGTGATAGTGAAGCCCTGAAGACAGGAGGAGTGAGGAGGGACTTGTATCCCGCATCAGGACAACATGTCGGTGAACTGTATACCCCCCCCCCCCCCCCCCCCCCCTGTAAACCCCAGTTGTATATGGTAAAAATGCGGTGTACAGGGATATACCTATATTTCTTATTTTTGATACAAAACATACATTGTGGGTACTTGCCGAGGCGGTTTTTACTTGTTCCCACAAACTGTGTTTTGATCAAAAATAAGAAAAATATCAAAATTTTTCTGCAGAAATTTTCAATTGTTTTCAGCTGAACCGCCCCAGTGCTGACAATCTATGTATTGAATCAAAAAGAAGATGTTAACCAAGTTGCCAACTTAAACACACACAACCAAACACACACAACAGTTATTACCTACATCTTACCTGTTTACCTATGTTAATTTTTTGTTACAGTGCAACATTTGCTAAAAACAACGCCAACTCTCGAGAAATCTGGAAATTCCAGCGATACCAGCTGATCATCAACTACGAACTCCGCCCGATACTCCCACCCCCTCTCATCATTCTCAACCATATCTACCTGACCCTCAAGTTTATCAAGAGAAGATGCCAGGGAAAAAGAGACACCTTTGATTCTGGTCTCAGTAAGTAATTTATACAGCGTCATGACAAAATCAACGATTTGGGTATCCGACCAGGTTGGATGCAAACAGGCATGTACAGTCACAGAAAATAGATAGAAACCTGAAATTTCGGATAAAAGAAGAGGAGGAATCATACTATCTGAAAGCGAAAACAAAGGCCCAAATCAGCTGTGCAGTAACTGCACAGCTGATCTGTGGCCTTTGTTTTCGCACAGGCAAAAAGCTGGTTTTCTCATGATGCAGCTCACTTGTTAAGAGGAAAATTCCACACAATCCTAAAAAGGAAGTAATTAGGCTATATTGAAAATGCTATTAAATTTTCAAATCCCTACAGCTCTTTAATGAGATGATGAAATGATGTACTTTTTTCCTGTTAAAAATGTAAAATATGTTGACAGGTGTGGTTGACTGTTTTTTTTTCTGTGACAGTATTATCGATGTGTGATACAGAAAAGCCCTACTATCAGAGTTTTTGCTGCATTGCTTGTAAACTACTGTTCAGTATTTATCAAGTGACCTGCTTACCCCCTCCTCCAGCCCCACCCACCACCATCCACCCAAAAAAATTACATCCCAAGCTCAGATACAGCTCAAGTCTTTGTCCATATACATAATACAGAATAATTGCCACACATAATTATTTCCGACCAGGTCCGATTGCCACGCATAATTATTTCCGACCAGGTCCGACACAAACCAAGCTGTACAGGCACAGAAGATGGCAAGAAATTGGAAAGTTGGGATTTAGAAAGTAGAGGAATTGTATTATACAGTTACTGCAAAGCTGATCTGCGCCTTTGTTTTCGCATAGGCAAAAATCTGGTTTTCTCATGAAGTGGCTCATGACGTGGCTCAAATGTACTTTGTATGTACTTTGATACGTAATTATTGCTATATGTACTTTGTTTGTACTTTGACAAGTCTGCTCGTTTTCTCATGCGAAGGCTCAATTGGTTCTATTTTCTCATTTTCATTTCAGAACTTTTTTTGTCGCATGACGACATGGAAAAGCTTCATGATTTTGAAGAAGAATGTGCGGAGGACTATTTCCGTGAGAAAGACATTCAACTACAATCATCCTCGGACAAGAGAATACAAGTCATAAATGAAAGGTTTGTATTATGGCAGGAAGACTGATTGATTCACTTTGCTAGATGGGGCAGCGCGGTGGTTTGATGGTAGAGCTTTGGACTCCGTAACGAGAGGTCCTGGAATTAGACCCCCAAACAGGGCACCATATTGTGTCCTTGAGCGAGACACATAAACTCCCTAGAGTACTGATAAATATCCAGGAAGCTGTGGCTCTGTCCCGACATGACTGAAAAATTGTTGCCTGGGATGTAAAGCCTCAATACAAACAAACACATTGCTAGATATTTTCTCCACAAAATCAGTTTTCGAGGGGAGTGTGATGGCCTAGTAGTAGGGCATTGACTCGAGGCCTCAAGGTTATAAAACTTTTTCAAGCTCAGCTCAGCTGAGCATGAAATTATACCTGCTCATAGATATTGAAATTATCAAAACCAGTGGAAAATTCAGGTTTAAGACTCAAATGCTAGTAATTTATCCTGCTCATAAATGTTAAAATGCCAACAAATGTTGGCATTTTAACATTTATGAGCAGGATAGATTTTAGTCTCAATTCAGTTGAGCATGAAAAAAGTCTCTTAACCTTGGGGCCTTGGGTTGGAATCCCTTTGGTGCTGAGTTGGTCCTTCTGGCATGACACAACTCCCCATGGTACTTGTCAAGTGCCCAAGAAGAGTAAGGCTGTCTCAATATGACTGAGACATTGTAGTTGTGATGTTAACAGTCTTTATCCTAAATCTCAACATTCTGGGCCCAGTTGTTTAAAATTAAGGACATCGTTAGTTAGCGATTTGTTAAAATTTCATATGGCAATATCAAAAATACACTGTTATTTTTTGTTGAAAAAAATGTGAGAATCCTTTGCATGCATTGCAAAGGATTCTCACATTTTTTTCAACAAAAAATAACTGCGATATATAGTTAACAAATTGAGGGCTTAATGACAGCGTTAAGCTAACAAAGTTTTGAACAACTGGGCCCTGGTCTCTAGCTACATTTTGTTGCTGTACATCCTTCTTTTTGTAAGACCCCAAAGACAGGTTTTTGACTGACTGGGCTCATAAATTATCATTTGGGCCACCACATCAGAAAACACATAATCTGCATATGCGAAAAACAAAGCCATAGATCAGCAGTGAAGTAATTGCACGGCTGATCAGCACCTTTATTTTCGCATCATAGATAGTTCAGTACCTCTTCTTTCCAAATCTGAAAATTCAAGCCATTCGCTGTTGTCTGCGGTAATGCATCCTGGTTTGTGTCGGACCTGGTCAGAAAATTAAATTGTTAAGTTTTCTCCTGCCAAGGCTCATGTTTGTTCCAGGGCTTAATGGCAGATGGGCAGGACAGTTTGTCCTCTGGTCGAAAAATTTTAATCAATAGGATTTAAACACGATAACTTCATATGTACGCCATGTTTCATATAATGCCATATTAAGAGAAACTAGTGATTTTTGTTGCTGTTTTTCTTGCAAAAGCACTGGCTACTGCACAATGAAACTGTTTCACCAAAAGGTGTGATCCCTTCAAAAATGTGAAATTTCAAGACTGGGGCTATCATCTGGGACTGTACAGCATGATCAGTGTAGGTCCTGGTTGGAAACCCAAAAATTTTTCATTACGACATGGCTCATTTACTGGCTGATAAGCTGACATTATGATGAATTGACATCTTGTTTTTGATAAATGTTTGTAGGAAGTGAAAACACAAATTTTAGCTATATTAGCCACTGCATAAGAAAACCAACACAATCCATAGGCGTAAACAAAGACGCAGATCAGCTGTGCAGTTATTGTACAGCTGATCAGCACCTTTGTTTTCGCTACACAGATAGCACAATTCCTCTTCTTTCTAAATCCAAAGTTTCAAGCTTCTAGCCATCTTCTGTGACGTTAAAGACCAGTTTGTGTCGGACCTGTTCAAAAACCATATTGTTGGTTTTCTCATGACATGGCTCATCTCTTAAGGGCAATTTTCTGTTTTTGATTTTAACAAATTTGTAGTTAGTGGGGATCGTCTTTAAAGCTGTTAAAGAATGTATATAATCAAAAAAAAATCATTTGAAAATTTTCATACTTTTCTTATTTTTGCTCAAAACGTAGATTGTAGGCTGTGAATTTTCCTGTTTTGCAAACCAAAAAAAGGAATGCCCAGTTTGATCGAGTATGTCCAAATCTGATCAATTTGTGTGGGGTAGGGTTGAGGGTGGGGAATCCCTTTTTGGCACAGATTTCGCTTTTTTGGTAAAAATATGTTTTCATCTCATGATTTACAAAATGTACTTACCTTACTCATGATGCAATTAAGATAGCATGGATAGATAGTGATAATTATTCTGGCCTAGAGGTTATAAAACTTTTTTTTCATGCTCAGCCGAGACTAAAATTTATCCTGCTCATAAATGTTAAAACGCCAACAATTGTTGGCGTTTTAACATTTATGAGCAGGATAAATCACAGGCTTTTGTGCTCTAAACTGGTAATTTCTATTTATATGTGCTATTTCCTCATTTATGAGCAGTTTAAATTTTATGCTCAACTGAGTTGAGGATGAAATAACTTTTATAACCTCGGGCCCAGGTCTAGTCCTAGACACATTTGTTTAGTGACTGGATCATTTCAATTTATAATTTTTCAGTTCCAAGAAATTTGCTTCATTTTATGGGAATTCTATTCTAGCCTGGCATCCTATTTATGTGACATAGGCAAACAGTATAGCCCCATATGTGATGCTGCAGAACATGGCGTCTATATAATCTGGGGCTATTCTGTTAGAGGAACTTCATCAAAAAATGGAATAAAAACTCAAAATCACTCCAGGACCTAATGCCTCTAAAAATGACTGTCGACTCTCCAATTTGATAATCATGGGGAAAGTCCATTCGTCAAAAAAAAAGGGGTTAAAGGACCATGTTTCAATGTCCTGTGGCCAATAGAAAATTTGTCTCTTGTGGAAACAGCATAAATGAGTAGTGATGCGAGAAAATGGGTATTCAGGGTTTCTGACCAGGGCTGTCACGAACCAGCCTGTACAGTCAAAGAAGGAGGCTAGAAGCTTGAAATTCCGGATTTAAGAAGAAGAGAAACTGTACTATCCGTGTAGCGAAAACAAAGGTGCTGATCAGCTTCGCAGTTACTGTGAAGCTGATCTGCCTCTTTGTTTTTGCATAGGCAAAAATCTGGTTTTTGCCTTTTTTTTCCACATAGGTGTAAATCCTGTTTTCTCATGATGTGACACAAATTAGAATTGGTAATCCAAGCATTCATTAGCTTCTTTTTGGTTGGCAATGTTCAGCTTATTTGCTTTCATATCAGAAAATTTTGGTTTATTTCATTGACTTTCCAGTGTTGACCATAAACAAAAAAGAAGAAGGAAAAAAATTGTGTCCCTGAGCAAGACACGTTAATGCCAAGGAAGTGGTGGCTCCATCCTATTAAACCTCAATAATACAATCAAACAAAATTAGTTAGAGTGAAATAGCGACATGAAACTAAAAAATGTCCCCACTACCGTTTTTGCTGTCATACTAACTGTATAATGAATAGGCCCTTAAATCCCTTAGTGTAGTGAGACTTGGGTGTACAAGGGTATACATTTTTCATATTTTTGCTTTAAAACATATATTGTGGATACTCTAGTCGGGCCTTTACCCACAATATGTCTTTTTAAGCAAAAATAAGATAAATATAAAAATCTATCAACAGAAAAGTTTGCATCTCTAAAGCATCTCTATATGAGCCGCCTCATGAGAAAACCAACAATCTGCATATGCGAAAACAAAGACGCAGATCAGCTTTGCGGTAACCACAAAGCTGATCATCGCCTTCGTTTTTGCTACACAAATAGTGCACTTCCTCTTCTTCTTAAATACGAAATTTCATGCTTCTAGCTGTCTTCTGTTACTGTGCAGCCCGGTTAGTGTCAGACCTGTTCTGAAACCACATTGTTGGTTTTCCCATGAGGTTGCTCATATATTGCATGGACGTGTTTTCACAATGCTTATGTTTGTTTATTACAGGGTAGAGAACATCTCGATGAGATGGGAGGATATGAGCTCTAAAGACAACAGTATCAAACTGTCCCTCCAGGGTGTCGACTACAGACTCTCTGTTCTAGAGGAAATAGCTCTACAGAACAAAGAGATCCTTGGACACCTGCAGTCATTCATGTCCCGCTACGATGCCAGGTCTCGGAACGCTAGCGCATCAAGTGATAGAAGCAGTATACAGGGTAGGCTGGATAGCGAGGATTCTATGCCTGAGAATGTGGATCTACAGTACGATGCTGTAGCTAGATCGGGGGGTCGGGATTATAATAAAGTTGAGTCCGGGGGTGAAGCATCACTGACCGACCCTTCAAGTTCCACAATGCGAAGTATGCCATCTCCAATTCTGGTGCACTCTCGCAAAGACAAGTCTCCTTCCAAATCTATACGACGGCTAGAACGTCAGTCAAGTGTGAAACAACGACGATCACTTCCAAAAGTACTAGAACAGGACTATACTCCAACGGAGGACATCAAGCCATCGCTGAGCCAACGACGACACGCTACTAACCTACATATAGAAACAAACCTTAGTGTTTCAGATTCAGAGCAAAGCTTCTCCAGCGCAAGTCTGGATGTATCCGACTATACTGGAACAGATGTTAATAATTCCACGGCGGTTTACAGCACAGCACATATTGGGGCAGATACTCATGTCAGCACAGAGTATCAAGGGAGGCCTAATTACAGCGAAATAACTCCTGGTTTGTTGATGAAATCAAAATCCTACGAGTCTCCTCTTACTGTCCAAGTTCCTGTGCATTCAGCAGGTATGACAAATGAATTTGCAAGTTTTACACCAATTCTGACGTCTCTGAGAGCTGAATACACAACCATAACTGATGTAATCGACACAACATGCATGATCAACCGCACTCCCCCCAGGAGTCCAACCTCAGCACATCCATACAACGCTGAAGGGATGTGGGACGATTTCAAACATTTAACAGAAACAGCCACACTAAAACAAGCTGAAGAACAAGAGAGTCGACGAATGGGAAAAGTGATCCGTAAACGACTACGGCAAATCTCTATGGATGAGAGTGATAGTATCAGTGACATTGCAAAGCTTGTTATTAGTGAAATGGATGTTACCGATGACATTCATTCAGAACATGATGATGACGATATTCCCGGGTCGGAGGAAAATGTTGCGCATATCTTGAAAGAAGCGGAAAAATCTCACGAAGACAGTGGTCCTGTCATGTTTGAGGCCGTCGAAATAAGGATCCGCCGAGCTTCTACACAGGATGGCGAAGCATTAGGTGAAGATAATGTTTAATGTAATGGATATGCTTAACAGTTTTATATTAAACAATATGAGCCTGCCCATGAGGAAACCAACAATTTGGGTTTCAGACCAGGTCCGACACAAACTAGCTTGTACAGTCACAGAAGTAGTCTAGGAGCTTGGAGTTTTGGATATAAGAAGAAGAGCGATTGTACTATCTGTGTAGCGAAAACAAAGGCGATGATCAGCTGTGCAGTTACTGCACAGCTGATCTGCGTCTTTGTTTTCGCATATGCAGATTGCTGGTTTTCTGATGCAGCAGCTCATATTCTTGATGAAATTTAAGAACAATTTGTAAATAACCATGTTAAGTATTATTGACTATATTAAAGTGATAGAATTACTTCAGGGGATGAATTATTTAATGTCCTGGTACTGAATTTAGTCAGATAATCAGTTGTTAGATTTAAATATCTAGGGTGTATATGCAAGTTTGTATGTATACTTTGTTTTATTTAAACTACGCATCAATGTGTACATTATTTTTGTTAAGAATTTGAACCCCAAGGCCCTGAACAAATTTGACACAAACCATGAAATTATTTGTACATAGTTGTTTATCTCCTACGTGTGCTAGTAGCATATTGTTTGAGCCGCCCCATGGGAAAACCAACAATCTGTATAGGCGAAAACAAAGGCGCAGATCAGCTTCGCGGTAACCGCGAAGCTGATCAGCACCTTTGTTTTCGCTACTCGGATAGTACAATTCCTCCTCTACTTAACTCCAAAATTTCAAGCTTCTAGCCTGCTTCTGTAGCTGTACAGGCCGATTTGTGTCAAACCTGTTCGGAAACCACATTGTTGGTTTTCCCACGAGGTGGCTCGTTTGTCAATTAGGAAACACAAGGATCAAACAATAAGCTGACCAGAGTTTTCTTTTGTGCTTAGGTGGTAAGATATTTTTCTTGACGGGCGTTTAACTCTCATATACATCAGGAACCTTGTGATTAAAGCTGTATATAAGGAAACGAAACTGTTTTAATAAACAAATTTTAATAGCTTTTAAACATTTCAAACTGTGATATTTATTACTATCACCAGAAGCAATTTGTATATTTATGATTTTTACAGGGTTTAAATTTTGCTATATATTTTGTCTGTATTTATTTGCCAACAAATGCCATGTTATTAGCCTCTCCTCATTACGAAAACACGCCTATGTAATGCACAGATTTTTCTTAAGTTGTAAAAATAGAAAATTTTCAATAGTTTTTTTTTTTTTTTTTTTTTTTTTTTTTTTTTTTTTTTTTTTGTTTTTTTTGCTCAAAACATAGATTGTGTAGATTGTGGGTACAAGTTAGAACCGCCTCCCCGAGGCAGTTCTAATGAGTACCTACAATCTATGTTTTGTAGCAAAAATAAGAAAAATAGGTACATCCCCGCATACCCCAGTTTTGCTATGTAAAAGTGGGGTTCAAGGGGGTATACATGTCATGGACATACATGTTATCCTGCTGTTTGGGGTGTACTACTGTCAAATCTGTCAAGACCCATCATTAAGTTAACTCCCCATAGTACTGGTTAATACCCAGGAATCAATGGCTCCATCCCAACATAACTCAAAATTGGTTGACTGGGATGTTCAAACATGATACAAACTAAAAAAAAAACTTCATTGTTTCAATACATGCAGTTGTATATGGCAGGTTTGACAGGACTTATATTCTGATGTATGTTTGGAGTTTTCTTGCCATTTTGTTTTGTAAAATGAGCCACCTCATGGGAAAACCAACAATGTGGTTTTCGAACAGGTCTGACACAAACCGGTCTGTACAGTCACAGAAGATGGCTAGAGACTGGAAATTTTGGATTTAGCAAGTAGAGAAATTGTACTATCCATGTAGCGAAAACAAAGGCGCTGATCAGCTTCGCGGTTACCGCGAAGCTGATCTGCGCCTTTGTTTTCGCGTATGCAGATTGTTGGTTTTCTCATGAGGCGGCTCAAATGTTTATGTTTTGTTGAGCCTTTGTCGTGTGATGTGTTCAGATTATGTTTTAGTAATCACAATATAAGTGTTCTCAAGTATTGGTACCTCTATTTTTTGTAAGTTATTTGATAGGATAGGATTCATTTTCATTCCCATGCCATGAACCCGGTCTTTTACATTGATGTGGAGGGGTTTAAAGGAAATATACTTTATTTTGTTTTCTTATATTGGAAAGTGCTAGCCTTTTACTTTCTAAATCTTCCATCAAGCCATCTTGTTGTTTTTAATATTATTGTTTGTATTGAAGTATAACAGCCCAATCAACAATCTTTCAGTCATGTTGAGATGGAGCCACTGTTTCCTGGGTAATAACTATGCACCAAGGACCTCTCTATTGGGATTTTGATGCTCAACCATCAGACCACCACCCACCCCTTTAGCCATCTTATTTTGTTGAAAAGCCTTTTTAGTGTAGAACCTGGACTTGGAGCTATGAAACTTTTTTCATGCTCAAGACAATTTAGATTAGATTGAAATGGTATATTAAAGTGCTTAATTTAAAAATGTCCTTAAAGCCAGAATTCGTAAATTCTTGCAGTTTTAATCTCCAAAGTCAACCATTTATCCTGCTCATGAATGTAATGATGACAAAAAGTGGCATGGTGACATTTATTTGCAAGATAGAATTCATACTTAGTTGAGCTGAGAAAGAAAAACGTTTCTTGACCTTTCGCGTTGATAAATCCACAAAATAGATTGACTGTTTAGGGTTGAGCGACACCGTAGAGACAAATGCAGAATAAAAGGTAAATGTGTTTAGCATTATTTGTTTTTATTTGAAAGAAAGATGAACTTACATGTATATCATATACAGTAGTTGCAATATTTTTTGAATCTGTATTTCATGCCATAATGTCTGGTATTTGCCAGATTAATTTATGATGTCATTTTGTGACTATATATTTACTCTATTGTTTGTTTATGTTCTTCACTATAAGAAGCAGATTATGTTATGTATTATTGCAGGGAATATTTATGCAGCCTCTCATACACTAAAACTTCACAGCTAACAAAAAGTCTGTATGCAACCTCTCATACACTGCAACCTCTCATACACTGCAACCTCTCATACACTAAAACTCCACAGCCAACAAAAAGTCTGTATGCAACCTCTCATACACTAAAACTCCACAGCCAACAAAAAGTCTGTATGCAACCTATCATACACTTAAACTCCACAGCCAACAAAAAGTCTGTATGCAACCTCTCATACACTAAAACTCCACAGCCAACAAAAAGTCTGTATGCAACCTTTCATACACTTAAACTCTACAGCCAACAAAAAGTCTGTATGCAACCTCTCATACACTAAAACTCCACAGCCAACAAAAAGTCTGTATGCAACCTATCATACACTAAAACTCCACAGCCAACAAAAAGTCTGTATGCAACCTTTCATACACTTAAACTCTACAGCCAACAAAAAGTCTGTATGCAACCTCTCATACACTAAAACTCCACAGCCAACAAAAAGTCTGTATGCAACCTCTCATTCACTAAAACTCCACAGCCAACAAAATGCCTGTATTCAACCTCTCATTCACTAAAACTCCACAGCCAACAAAATGCCTGTATTCAACCTCTCATACACTAAAACTCCACAGCCAACAAAATGCCTGTATTCAACCTCTCATACACTAAAACTCCACAGCCAACAAAATGCCTGTATTCAACCTCTCATACACTAAAACTCCACAGCCAACAAAACATCTGTTTGCAACCTCTCATACACTAAAACTCCACAGCCAACAAAATGCCTGTATTCAACCTCTCATACACTAAAACTCCACAGCCAACAAAATGCCTGTATTCAACCTCTCATACACTAAAACTCCACAGCCAACAAAATGCCTGTATGCAACCTCTCATTCACTAAAACACCACAGCCAACAAAACATGTTTGCAACCTCTCATACACTAAAACTCCACAGCCAACAAAATGCCTGTATTCAACCTCTCATACACTAAAACTCCACAGCCAACAAAATGCCTGTATGCAACCTCTCATACACTTAAACTCCACAGCCAACAAAATGCCTGTATTCAACCTCTCATACACTAAAACTCCACAGCCAACAAAATGCCTGTATGCAACCTCTCATACACTAAAACTCCACAGCCAACAAAATGCCTGTATGCAACCTCTCATACACTTAAACTCCATGGCCAACAAAAAGTCTGTATGCAACCTCTCATACACTAAAACTCCACAGCTAACAAAAGGTCTGTATGCAACACTAAACTTCGCAGCCAACAAAAAGTCGGTATGCAACCTCTCATATGCTTAAATCCGCAGCCAACAAAACATTTGTATGCAACTTCTATGAATACACTTAACTAAGAGCAGCCAACAAAACAGCTGTATGCAACCTTTCATACACTTCCGCAGCCAACAAATCGTTTGTATGCAATCTCTCATACACTAAAACTCCACAGCCAACAAAATGCCTGTATGCAACCTCTCATACAAACTCCACAGCGAACAAAAGGTCTGTATGCAACCTTTCATACATTTAACACAGCAGCCAAGAAAACGTCTATGTGCAACCTCTCATATACTTAACCCTTATCCTGCTGTTGGCGGCAACTTATGTTTTGGTAATGAATAACCTTTACAGCTTGCCCAGCTCACAAGAAAATGTTATTAGCAACCAACTGTGACTCTTCCAATTCAAGAGGAACCCTAGTTTCACCAGAGAAATACCACTCCCATTATGGTAGTTCCTAAGAGATCATGGGACATCCCAGGAATCGGGACCGAAATGACCCGGATCCAATAGATGCAATTTTGAGGAACACCACTCGCAACTTTGACGAGATTTTATGGAAAAATGGCTGTTACTCAGAGATCATTATTAGTGGTAAAGATGCAAAATTGAATAAGGATTTTAGTTATGTAACCATTTTCTTGCTGCTACATAAGCGTTAATCTCTGAGATTTTTTATAAGTATGTGAAATGGTTGCTGGTTTGTCACACGACTGCAATAGTTGGAAATCACAACATCTAGAGAATAATGGGTAAAATGGCAGCTCACTGCCAAACTTACAGCCTAAACAGACATTTTATGGTGGAGTTATGGGGTCCCAAACAAGGGTACCCCCAGTTCCAGCCCTATTTATTGTAAATTCAGCAGGATAAGGGTTAAGTCCACAACAAAACAAAAAGTCTTACGCAACAATTCATACACTTGTATGTAGAATTGTAGAGGCTTTTGCATTGGGAGTCCTACACTTAAACCAGGAAGGGCCCAACAAAATTTTGCCATTTAAAATTCCCTAACTGAGAAAATTATGAGGGTCTACACCCAGCTAATCCTCTGGACCTGTGGATATGATCTTTGGTATGAGAACTTGTGTCTATTGGTTTTATGAAACCCAAGCAGTATAACTTGAAAATTTCAATTTAAATTTAAGAAACGAAAAAAATAAAGGGAATGAAATTATAGAATTCACTTAACAATTGCATTCAGTACATTTTTGCAGTTACATAGAAAAGGGTTCCTCATGTTTCAAAATCCTTAAGTCTGAATCTGAATCTGAATAGTTTACTGGTGACACGCCAAATGACATTATTTCACCAGGGGGTTCGGATGGGGGGGAAATTAGTCCCTTGAACGCACGAGTGAAGCGAACTTGGACACACAGTCATCAGACATTTCAGCAGAGGAGACAAGTGAATCAGGGAGGTCATTCCAGTCCCTGATAGTCTGTGGAAAGAAACTACTTTTGTACGCTTCTTTGCTAGCTGAAGGTATCTGAAAAGCCAAAGAGTGTTGATTTCTACAACGCCTATTCTTTGGGATAAGGTCATCTGTGGGTATTCTGGCTTTACCCTTTAGACCTTTGTATAGCAATATAAGTCTACTATCCTTCCTCCTTTTCTTAAGAGATTCCCATTTCAGTTGACCTAAAATGCCAGTCATGCTCCCAGTTTCAAAAACATAATTTCCCGTCACAAACCTTGCCGCACGATTTTGGACCTTTTCCAGTTCTTCCTGGAGGCCATGAGTGTGAGGGTCCCAAACTGAGCTTCCATATTCCAAGACCGGCCGCACCAGTCCTTTATAAGCTGCTTCTTTCACATCTGGGGGACAAGAATACAAATTTCTCCTCAAGAATCCGAGAGTTCTGTTAGCCTTTGTACAAACATTGGAAATATGAGTATTCCATTTCAAATCATTTGTGATAGTTACACCCAGGTATTTTATGCTTTCAACGTTTTCCAGTAAAGTGCCCTCAAGGGTGTAGTTAGCCTGTATCTTACTAGACCGTTTATTTGTCAGCTGCATCATGTTGCATTTGACGGGTTGAAATCTCATTCCCCATTTTCTAGCCCAACTGCCTAGGCGATCAATGTCTCTTTGAAGTTTCAATGTATCCTCTTCATTCTTGATTTCACGATAGCAAACACAATCATCAGCAAAGAGTCTTATTTCAGACTCGATGTCTGCTGAGATGTCATTTATATACAAGGAAAACAGCAAGGGGCCGAGAACGGTGCCCTGAGGGACACCCGACACAACTGGAGCCCAATCCGATTTAATACCATTAACCACTACCCTTTGTTGTCTGAAACAAAGGAAAGCATTTATCCAATTCAATGTTGTTCCACCTATTCCATAGCTGAACAATTTGCTTTTAAGGAGTTCATGGGGAGGAGTATCGAAAGCCTTTTCAAAATCGAGTATAAAAGTGTCGACCTGGCCTTTTTTGTCTAAGATTTTGGCCCAGTCATTTATCACTGTAGTCAACTGAGTTTCACAGCTATGCCATTTCCTAAATGCGTGTTGCCTGTCCGACAGGAGTTCATGTTCATCAAGATGGGCCATAATATTTGAGCATACAATATGTTCAAGAAGCTTACAAGGAATGCATGTCAAAGAAACAGGGCGGTAATTGCGGGCAAGTGACCTGTCACCCTTCTTAAACAGGGGGCAAATATTAGCAAGAGACCATTCTTTAGGAATTTCACCTGTATCAATTGACTGCTGGAAGAGATGGGCAAATACCGGCCCTAATTCCATAGCCAGTTCCTTTAGGACTCTGGGATGAAGCTCATCAGGCCCTAAGGCTTTAGACGGGTTTAGACCTTTGAGAAGTTTGGTCACCCCTTCCTTTGTGACCACAATATCATGCATGAATGGGGCAGATCTATCCATAAGAGGGACCTGTTTGTATTCACTTTTAGTGAAAACATCCGAGAACTGACCATTAAATTCTTCCGCCTTCTCAAATTCAGATTGAGCTATTCCACTTCCATTTCTCTTTTTCAACGGGGGAATACCTTGGGTATCTTTTTTCTGACTGTTTATGTACCTGTAAAAATCTCTAGGATTAGCCTTAACATCTCCTACCAAGTTGTTCACATAAAGATCATGCTGCTTCCTGATATCAGCTTTGATCTCTTTCCGTAAAGATTCAAATTTAGATCTAAATTTTGCACTACCAGTCTTTTTAGCTTTTGCATGAGTTGCATTTTTTCTGCGAATCTTCCTTCTTATTTCAGGTGTTATCCAAGGGACAGAGGAAACTGAGCGACTAGTTTTTGAGGGGATATGTTTATCTGCCGATTCCTGAATAAACGATGTAATGAGATTGAAATTTTCCTGGACCGACCGAGTATCTGAGTAACCATTGAAGTATCTTTCCTTTGCAAATTTAAGTGTTTCTGCTCTCATAGATTCATAATCACCTTTCTGATAACGATACACTTTTCTCCTAGGTTTCTTTATAGGGGGGATAGCAATTTTCAATGTGCCAGAAACAATGTCATGATCACTGAGCTTATCCGGGGAATGAATGTCTACAAACTGACCAGGAAGAGAGGTCAAAATTAAGTCCAAAGTATTTCTTTCTCTGGTGGGGAAATTGACTAATTGTTCCAAACCATGGTCATTCATGATATCTATCAAAATCTGACCCTCCGTCTGACTCAATGATGACCCAGATTTGCTGAGTCTGTCCGGCCATACAATATCTCTAAAGTTAAAATCACCTAAAACATGAATTAAGGGGGGTTTGTTGCCTTTATTAATATTTTTGATTTTGTCAAGCTGTTCTCTAAATAAATTGTCAAACTTTTCCAGTGAATTCAATAAGTCATTTCCATTGTCCGATACTGGTAAATGACCATCGACAGGTGGTCGATACCAGCTAGCCACAAAGTGAGTTTTCTTATTTACAAAAAGTTTGACCCAAACTGACTCTGAGTCATTGTCCAATTCTGTGAGGGGCATGTGTGGGATGTCCTTGTGTACAAGAAGCATAACACCACCACCATGTAAGGTTCTATCCTTTCTGTACACGCTGTATGGAAAAGATTCCGGAAATAATTCAGACGTTAATATGGAATTGTCAATTTTTGTTTCCTGAATCGCCAAAATCTGCGATTGATGAAAATCAATGAAGGCCAACAACTCAAGTTTTTTTCCTCTTATACTGTTTATGTTGATACTGGAAAATTTCAGACCACTAATAAAACTGTTTTTGCTATTCAAGGTTTCAGTGGACTTGTTTTCATGACCTCTTGCAAGTAGGTCAAACCTATTTTCACTTTCCAAGTTAAACTGTTCATTGAAAAAAGAGTCTGAGAAATTGAAAAAGTCACATTTTGGGCAAATCCATGTACAGTTTGAGTTTTGCATCGTTTCATACTCCGAGTCTGACATAAAAGAACAGTTATTGTGCACCCACATTTCACATTTGTCACACTGGACAGCCTTATGGGAATTCAAAACAGCACCACTGCATAGGCTGCACTCAGCTTTGCAGTTTGAACAATACCAAGAATCATTACCCGACTCAATCTTTTGTAACTCAACGGAACCAAGATTTACGCAAGACGCATGGAAGCGTTTCTCGCAATCTTCACATTTAACTGCTTTCTCGGCCGCCTTACAATACTTCTTGCACGTGCGGCACTGGAACCTGGGGCCTGGGTTCATTTCTATATCTCCAGCCAAAATAATAAGAATCAACAAGTTTGTTCCCTTTGAAGGATTGAAACTGCGTAATCCTTCGGAGCCTCTTCGGTTACCAATTTTCCTTGTGAGAGCCAAGCTCTGAACAATTCCACCAACTGATTTACCAAATCCTATACTACAGTCCTAAGTTAAAGCCTGTAGCCATCTGTGGCTTTAAAGATTTTTATGCTGCACCAGGCTGGAAACCCCAGTGACAGTTATTCTTGCCACATGGACATTTTTATGCCATACCTTGACACAAAGATTTTGTAATCTATGAAAAAAAAATCCTTGTACACTGTATGTATACATTTTGACCGTTTTATTTATGTCTGAAGATCTGTTTGTATATTTTTCCCGAGTGTTGAGCTTTTGTTGTACATGTATATGTATAATAATATTGAAGTAAGATTTCTATAAGATTTGTATATATAGAAAATCTTCACGTAATTTTGATTATAAATGAGTGCTATGGTACATATACAGAGTTCCACTGCTAACACAACTTTTTTTTTTCATCTTTTTAATTGGTCAATATCTGAAAACTTTTGTAACCAATCAGCATCAAAATGAGTAGAAAGTCTTTGTGCACTATCAAATGAGCCACCTCGTGAGTAAACTAACAATTTTTGCATATGCGAAAACAAAGACGCAGATCAGTTTCGCGGTAACTGCGAAGCTGATCAGCGCCTTTGTTTTCGCTACAGGGATAGTACACTTACTCTTCTTCTTAAATCCTAAATTTCAAGCTTCTAGCCATCTTCTGTGACTGTACAGGCCAGTTTGTGTCGGGCCTGTTCGGAAACAGGTTTTCCCACGAGACGGCTCAAATCCAAGGTTTTAGTGCACATGGGCTGAAATATGCCTCAGTTCCGCAAATGCATTTTCCGTGCCTCGCACTCTCAGGCTCAAGAGTTTTCAAAAGAATGCATACATTTTAAATCTGGGAAGATCATCCGATGAGTGTATGGCAATTTCAATGTTTAACTGGCGGCTCAAGGCCAGAAATTACAACTGATCGGTACCTATGAATTGCTGATTTTTTGGTGCTTGTCACGTGGTCGAAGTCACTGCAGATATCAACCAAATGCTTTATTTTGTGTTAACAACCTATCTTTATTGAATAATTTATTGCAGCTATGGGACATTTGTTGTGTTTTTAGCTCACCTGAGCCGTTAGGCTCACAAGGTCAGCTTATAGTATACCCATACTCCGTTGTCGTCGTCCACAATGTCCAAACATCTCCTGGGCCAATCAAAGCCAAACTTCATGTGGAGCATCCTTAGAAAGGGGGAATCAAAGTTTGTATAATGGTCCTGGTCACATGACCAAGATGGCCGCCATGGCTTTAAATAGCAAAAACTTAAAAAATATTCTCCAGAACCAGAAGGTCTGTGATTTTGAAACTTGGCTTGAAGCATCAGGGAGAGAACCTGTTGCAAAGAAACTTGGCATGCAACTATTGAGACTAGAATACTCGAATATGTTTATAAATCATGACCCTGTGATGACCTTGACAAATTTTATGGCAAGGTGAACTTGGGTCGAATAAGCAGAAAACTGTTGAAATGTCATTGAAGGGAAAACTTTCAGGAAACGGGCAAATGAACAGAACATTTCTGATTTTGAAAAGAAATTGACCCCAGGGGTTATTGAGATCCTGCCCTGGGGCTATATATAAGTTTATGACCATTACAGTCAAGCAAGTTTATTGGTATCTCAGACCACAGGTGAGCATTTACAGTACAATGGTCAAAAGAGTTTGGCTGCTAAAGAATAGGATGGTTTGAGCAGTGTACCAATGAATTCATCTAACTCACTAATTGCTTTCATTTTCAAAATAAACAGTCAGTTTTTGCACAATTCTAGGCTAACAAAGAAGACCCATGGCTGATTTTCACGCGTTATCTATTAAAAATAGTTGGGCTACATATATGTGGATTTTTCAATGAAACAACTGAAACCACAAAAGGTTATTTAGATTTAAATGATGTGGAACTCTGTATATAAATGACATTGACAGTTTCAAGAACAATTTAGAAGTTTTTAAAGGGTGCGTTTCTTTACCAGAATGGACCGGAATGGACATAATTACTGGAATGGACTACTGGAATGGACATTTTGAAGTGGCTTTGGGTGCTTTTTATAAATGTATTTTATCTGCATAAAATGTACTTCTGTAGGCATATAAATAGTTTGCATACGATAAATTTCATCTAAGTATAGCAAAGTTGACTTCCCAGGGTGGTTAGGGTAACTCAGTGATGGGGTCTGGGATGAGGCCAGTGTTCAGAGGTTTCTTTGATTAGATTTCATAGAGATCATGAATGGTTGTTCTACAGCAAATGTATGGGTGAATACCGGTACAAGTAGAAATGAGTAAAATGTGCTGGCACTGTGACAGGGACCTACAAGCATATATGGGCACCTGACCTAGGCTACCCCATTGTACGGAACACAATTTAACTGTACTTAAACCACATGATTCTGGAACTAATCATTGCCTGTGTATATTGTAGGCCAATCTGTCCTGAAAAACCAAATGATAAGTACTCCAGGACACATATAAATGTCCATTCCGGTAGTCCATTCCGACAATCAGGCCCATTCTGTTCCATTCCGTGAAGGCACCGGTTTTTAACCATATCTGAGTTAAAAACTCTAAAGAGATTTAAAAACTCTAAAGAGATTGTACGCCGCTAAGAAACGCGACTTTATAAAAGCCGCGTTTCTTATGCTCTTAGCTGAGTTTCATCAGTTAATTGTAATTTGCAGAATTAGGATTAACTAAAGAGATTGTATTTATATTTGGCGTCAATGAAAAGTTACCAGTAAATCAGGTTCAATTAACATATAGCAATATTTCATTCATTCTGTATAGACAACCTGCCGGTACTTCAGCATTTTCATGGCATAAGATTGTCAGCCTTTATTGCTATTGAAAACGGTGCTCATCACAGCCAAAAAGATCATACAAATGTCAGAAGCTTCCATTGAAATTATAGAGAATTGCAAAATTTGGAAACTACCTGAATGTTAGGTCCTCTATTTCCAGCCGATGGAAAAATATAAATCAATTCGGTGAGGTTTTCAATGAGGGTGTTCGAGGCATTAGAAGGCATGACGTCTTGTAAAAAAAAAAGGCTTTCTAGGTCTGATAAATTAGGAAAATCACAAAATTTGCACGTGTATCACGTTCACTATAGTTCCAGTGGGACTGTTTAATGTCACTAAATCAACAAGTAGCCTAAGGGCAACGATCGCTCACCTGAGAGTCAACAAGTACAGTCACTGGACAAAGTGGGGTTTTTTTGTGTTTTTTTTTTTTCTATGAAAATCTGATCAAAATTGAAGATGCTGGAGTGACCACAACACTAAAAATTGATTTTCCAAACATTCAAGGGCAGCTAACTCTGCAGTCCAGGGTCGAATCCGGCTCAAATTTGAACTCATCCAAGATCTTATGGTTATCCTTGTTTCTTCCAAGAATGAAGAAGATCAGATCAAAATTGAAGGCGCTAGATTGGCCACAATACAAATTATTGATTTTTCAAACACTAAAGGCCAGCTAACTCCGCAGTCAGTGGTCAGATCTGGCCGAAATTCGAACTCATCCGAAATATTGTAGTTATTCTTGTTACCTGCAAGAATGAAGAAGATTCACTGAAAAACAAAGATGCTAGAGTGCCCACAACACAAAATATTGATTTTTCAAGCACTCAAGGAAGATAACTCCGCAGGTCGGATCTTGTCGAAATTCGAACTCATCCGAGATATTGTAGTTATCCTTGTAACCTGCAAGAATGAAGAAGATCCTTTGAAAAACAAAGATGCTAGAGTGGCCACAACACAAAATATGGATTTTTCAAACACTCAAGAGCAGTCAGAGGTCGGATCTGGTCGAAATTTGAACTCATCCGAGATGTTATGGATGTCCTTGTTACTTCCAAGAATAAAGAAGATCCAAATTAAAAATGAAGGCGCTAGAGTGGCCACAACACTAAATATTGATTTTTTCGCACAGTCAAGGGCAGATAACTCTGCAGTCAAGGGTCGGATCTGGCTGAAATTCGAAGTCATCCGAGATGTTATGGCTATCCTTGTTACTTCCAAGTATGAAGAAGATCGGATCAAAATTGAAAGCGCTAGAGTGGCCACAACACAAAATAATGATTTTTTTTTTTCAAACACTCAAGGGCAGCTAACTCCACAGTCAGAGGTCGGATCTGGCTGAAATTCAAACCCATCCGAGATATTATGGTTGTCATTGTTTCCTGCAAGAATGAAGAAGATCCAATGAAAAATAAAGGCGCTAGAGTGGCCACAACATTTTTCCCATTATAAGTCTATGGGGATTTTTCCAGACGCTCAAGGGCAGCTAACTCTGCAATCTGAGGTGGAACGTGGCCAAAATTCGAACTCATCCGAGATGTTATGGTTGTTCTTGTTACCTGCAAGAATGAAGAAGATCCAATCAAAAATGAAGTTGCTAGAGTGGCCACAACATTTTCCCCATTATATCTCAATGGGAGCTATCTGTTGCCATGGAAACCAGAGTTCTGATCTGACCTGGCCCAAAACCTAATGCAACCTTTCCCTCTCAATGATGCTTCAGATAAAATTTGATTGCGATTGGCCTTGTTGTCTTAGAGATATTCAAGTTTGAAAATGTGAACGCACGGACGGACGAACGACAGCTCGACTACCATACTATAAGCTCACCTTGTGAGCCTTCGGCTCAGGTGAGCTAATAAACCATTGACCGGAATCATGAACGAAAAAAAATGAAAGAAATTTTGTATTTTTCAAAATATTGAAAATTATAGTGGTGGTTACTTTTCATTGACCCGGAGTATATTATATTTGAGTCTTCACTTGAGAAAGCTGGTTTTTTGGCATTGGCAAAGACAAAGCCACAGATCTTAACTGCTAAGTAATTGTGCAGCAGATAAGGGCTTTGTTTTTTTATCATATAGATCTCAAAATCCCTCTTCTTGCTAAACCCAAAACTTCAAGCCTTGAACCATCATGGTCTTAAACTCTTACAGGGATAATATGGGGACCCTAATTTGGCAGCACAGGACTGATGTAGATTTCTTTTATCTGTTATTATGCAAAGAACAAATGAGCTGCGACAAGAGAAAAACGGTCTTCGGAGGTTCCGATCAGGTCAGACACAAAGCGGCATGTGCAGCCACAGAGGATAGCTAGAAGCTTGAAATTTCAGATTTTAGAAGAAGAGAATTAGTACTATCCATGTAGCGAAAACAAAGGCGCCGATCAGCTTAGCAGTTACTGCGAAGCTGATCTGAGCCTTTGTTTTCGCATAGGCAAAAATCTTGTTTTCTCATCATGCGGCTCTGATTGTCTCCTTCCAGATCTAGAACCATATGAAAACTCAGGAAAAGAACTCAATGATTCCAGTGTGTATATCTTAGCCTGCTGGTGTTTATTTGTCCTAACAAATGCAATTAGTCTTACAATAAAATGATCCTATCAAACGCAAAAAGTTGTGAATTTGTTTTTCAAAAATCCTGCTCAACTTAGCTGAATGTTCATGAGGTGAGCTTATGCTATGCCTGTGATCAGAAATCTGTCGCCCACCCACCAATTTCAGCAGGATAACATATTAGTGTATTTGATACAGTAAAACTGGGGTTTACAGTGTTAAACCTATGTTCAGCTTGACTGCACCAAGTGCGTAGAGCTATTCACCTTAGGTCCTTGGCAATCAGAGTTCCCGTGCGCGTCACACTTGGGTTAAAGTTATTTAGAAGTCCATAACCTGAGATAAAGATAATGTAACTTTATTGAAGATTGTATTCGGAAAAGTAATTGAAATAAATACATAATGCAAAAATAATAATACACTCTAGGCCAACATGCAACCACACTTTTCTTGCAATGTTAGCTCTCATCATGATATAGTCATACTCAAAATGTTGAAAAGATAATACTCTAGCTTTATATGTATACTTGCCCGTGCTGAGCAACGATTTCTTTTCTCACCGAGTACCCACAATCTATGTTTTGTAGCAAAAATAAGAAAAAATAGGTACACCCCTGCATACCCCAGTTTTGCTATGTAAAAGTGGGGTTCAAGGGGGTATACATGTCATGGACATGTTATCCTGCTGTTTGGGGTGTACTACTGTCAAATCTGGCCCCGAGGTTATAAAACTTTTTTCTTGCTCAGCTCAGCTGAAACTAAAATTTATCCTGCTCATGAATGTTAAAATGCCAACAATTGTTGGCATTTTAACATTTATGAGCAGGATAAATTACAAGTTTTTGAGTTTTGAACCTGAATTTTCCAATAATTTTGACTATTTCAGCATTTATGAGCAGTTGAAATTTCATGCTCAGCTGAGCTGAGCTTGAAAAAAGTTTTATAACCTCGGGACCTGTTCATCATTCTGGGCAAGACCCATCATTAAGTTACCTCCCCATAGTACTGGTTAATACCCAGGAATCAATGGCTCCATCCCAACATGACTCAAAATTGGTTGATTTGGATGTTCAAACATGATACAAACTAAAAAAAAACTTCATTGTTTCAATACATGTAGTTGTATATGACAGGTTTGACAGGAGTTGTATTCTGATGTATGTTTTGAGTTTTCTTGCCATTTTGTTTTGTAAAATGAGCCGCCTCATGGGAAAACCAACAATGTGGGTTTCGAACAGGTCTGACACAAACCGGTCTGTACAGTCACAGAAGATGGCTAGAGACTGGAAATTTTGGATTTAGCAAGTAGAGAAATTGTACTATCCATAGCGAAAACAAAGGCGCTGATCAGCTTCGCGGTTTCCGCGAAGCTGATCTGCGCCTTTGTTTTCGCGTACGCAGATTGTTGGTTTTCTCATGAGGCGGCTCAAATGTTTATGTTTTGTTGAGCCTTTGTCGTGTGATGTGTTCAGATTATGTTTTAGTAATCACAATATAAGTGTTCTCAAGTATTGGTACCTCTATTTTTTGTAAGTTATTTGATAGGATAGGATTCATTTTCATTCTGATGCCATGAACCCCGGTCTTTTACATTGATGTGGCGGGGTTTAAAGGAAATACACTTTATTTTGTTTTCTTATATTGGAAAGTGCTAGCCTTTTACTTTCTAAATCTTCCCTCAAGCCATCTTGTTGTTTTTAATGTTATTGTTTGTATTGAAGTATAACATCCCAATCAACAATTTTTCAGTCATGTTGAGATGGAGCCACTGCTTCCTGGGTAATAACTATGCACCAAGGACCTCTCAATTGGGATTTTGTTGCTCAACCTACAGACCACCACGCTCCCCTTTAGCCATCTTATTTTGTTAAAAAGCCTTTTTGGTGTAGAACCTGGGTCCGAGGTTATAAAACTTTTTTCAGGCTCAACTCAGCTGAGCATAAAATTTAAACTGCTCATAAATACCGAAATATCAGAAAAATATTGAAATTGAAGGTTTAGAACTCCAAAGCCTCTAATTTATCCTGCTTATAAACGTTAAAATGCCAACAATTGTTGGCATTTTAACATTTATGAGCAGGATAAATTTTAGACTCAACTGAGCTGAGCATGAAAAAATTTTTAACCTCGGGGCCTGGACTTGGAGCTATAAAACTTAAGCTGAAGACAATTAAGATTAGATCGAAATGGTATATTAAAGTGCTTAAAAATATCCTTATAGCCAGAATTTGTAAATTTTTGCAATTTCAATCTCCAAAGTCAATCATTTATCCTGCTCATGAATGTTATGTTGACAAAAAGTGGTGGCATGGTGACATTTATTTGCAAGATAGAATTCATGCTTAGTTGAGCTGAGAAAGAAAAAAGGTTCTTGACCTTTCTCGTTGATAAACCCACAAAACAGATGGATTGTTTAGGGTTAAGTGACACCATAGAGATTAATGCAGAATAAAAGGTAAATCTATGTGTTTATCATTATTTGTTTTTATTTGTAAGAAAGATGAACTTATATACAGTAGTTGCAATATTTTTTGAATCTGTATTTCATGCCATAATGTCTGGTATTTGCCAGATTAATTTTGTTTATAATGTCATTTTTTGACTATATATTCACTCTATCATTTGTTTATGTTCTTCATTATAAGAAGCAGACTATTATGTTATGTATTATTGCAGGGAATATTTATGCAGCCTCTCATACCCTTTAACTCCACAGCCAACAAAAAGTCTGTATGCAGCCTCTCATACCCTTTAACTCCACAGCTAACAAAAAGTCTGTATGCAACCTCTCATACACTAAAACTCCACAGCTAACAAAAAGTCTGTATGCAACCTCTCGTACACTAAAACTCCACAGCTAACAAAAAGTCTGTATGCAACCTCTCATACATTAGATCTTCACACCTAACAAACAGTCTGTATGCAGCCTCTCATACACTAGATCTTCACAACTAACAAACAGTCTGTATGCAGCCTCTCATACACTAGATCTTCACACCTAACAAACAGTCTGTATGCAGCCTCTCATACACTAGATCTTCACACCTAACAAACAGTCTGTATGCAGCCTCTCATACACTAGATCTTCACACCTAACAAACAGTCTGTATGCAGCCTCTCATACACTAGATCTTCACACCTAACAGTCTGTATGCAGCCTCTCATACACTAAAACTCCAAAGCCAACTAAAGGTCCGTTTGCAACCTCTCATACATTAAAACTCCACAGCCAACAAAATGCCTGTATTCAACCTCTCATACATTAAAACTCCACAGCCAACAAAATGCCTGTATGCAAGCTCTCATACACTAAAACTCCACAGCCAACAAAATGCCTGTATATAACCTTTCATACACTTAAACTCCACAGCCAGCAAAATGCCTGTATGCAACCTCTCATACACTTAAACTCCACAGCCAACAAAATGACTGTATGCAACCTCTCATACTTTCAAACTCCACAGCGAACAAAAGGTCTGTATGCAACCTTTCATACATTTAACACAGCAGCCAAGAAAACGTCTATGTGCAACCTCTCATACATTTAACCCTTATCCTGCTGTTCGCGGCAATTTATGTTTTCGTAATGAATAACCTTTACAGCTTGTGCAGCTCACAAGAAAATGTTATTAGCAACCAACTGTGACTCTTCCAATTCAAGAGGAACCCTAGTTTGACCAGGAACTACCATTCCCATTATGGTAGTTCCTAAGAGATGGAACTTCACAGGAATTGGAACCGAAACGACCCGGATCCAATAGATGCAGTTTTGAGCAACACCAATCGCAACTTTGACCAGATTTTATGGAAAACTGGCTGTCACTCAGAAATCATTATTAGTGGTAAAGATGCAAAATTGAAAAAGGATTTTAGTTATGTAACCATTCTCTTGCTGCTACGTATGCGTTAATCTCTGAGATTTTTTATAAGTATGTGAAATGGTTGCCGGTTTGTCACATGACTGCAATAGTTGGAAATCACGACATCTAGAGAATAATGGGTAAAATGGCAGCCTCCATTGGCATGTTCACTGCCAAACTTAAAGCCTAAACAGACATTTTATGGTGGAGTTATGGGGTCCCAAACAAGGATACCCCCAGTTCCAGCCCTATTTATTGTAAATTCAGCAGGATAAGGGTTAAGTCCTCAACAAAACAAAAAGTCTTACGCAACAATTCATACACTTGTATGTAGAATTGTAGAAGCTTTTGCATTGGGAGTCCTACACTTGAACCAGGAAGGGCCCAACAAAATTTTGCCATTTAAAATTCCTTAACTGGGAAAATTATGAGGGTCTACACCCAACTAACCCTCTGGACCTGTGGATATGATCTGTGGTATGAGAACTTGTGTCTATTGGTTTTGATGAAACTCAAGCAGTATAACTTGAGAAAATTTAAGTTTAAGAAATGAAAAAAAAAAAACGAAAAGAACTTATAGAATTCACTTAACAATTGCGTTCAGCACGTTTTTTGTAGTCTACATGGAAAAGGGTTCCTCATCAAAATCCTTAATTTAAAGCCTGTAGCCATCAGTGGCTTTAAAGATTTTTATGCTGCACCAGGCTGGAAACCCCAGTGACAGTTATTCTTGCCACATGGACATTTTTATGCCATAACTTGACACAAAGATTTTGTAATCTATGAAAAAAATTCCTTGTATGTATACATTTTGACCATTTTATTTATATCTGAAGATCTGTTTGTTTATTTTTCCAGAGTGTTGAGCTTTTGTTGTACATGTACATGTATAATAATATTGAAGTGAAGTAAGATTTCTATAAGATTTGTGTATATAGAAAGTCTTCACATATTATTTTGATAATGAGTGCTATGGTACATATACAGAGTTCCACTGCTAACACAACTTTATTTTTCCTATCATCTTTTTAATTAGTCAATATCTGAAAACTTTTGTACCCACTACCCAATCAGCATCAAAATGACATGAAAATCTTTGTGGGTTATCAAATCCAAGGTTTTAGTGCACACTGAAACATGCCTCAGTTCTGAAAATGCATTTTCTGTGCCTTGCATGCTCAGGCTCGAGAATTTTCAAAAGAATGCATACATTTTAAATCTGAGAAGATCATCCGATGAGTGTAATGGCAATTTCAATGTTAAACTGGCGACTCAACGCCAGAAATCGCAACTGATCAGTACCCATAAATTGCTGATTTTAGGGTGCAGATCATGTGGTCAAAGTCACTGCAGATTTATTTTGTGTTAACAACCTAGCCTTATTGAATATTGTATCACAGCAATGTGACATTTGTTTTTAGCTCACCTGTCGTGAGTGGTTCGGCTCACCTTGTGAGCTTATAGTATACCCATGCTCCGTCGTTGTCATCCACAAAAAAGTGACAATGCTCAAGCATCTCCTCCTCTGAAACTGCTGGGCCAATCAAAGCCAAACTTCATGTGGAGCATCCTTAGGAAGGTGGAATCAAAGTTTGTATAAATGGTCTAGGTCACATGACCAAGCTGGCCACCATAGCTATAAATAGCAAAAACTTCAAAAAATTTCATTTCCAGAACCAGAAGCTCTATGATTTGTAACTGGGCATGAAGTATCAGGGAGAGGAGCTCTACAAAGTTTGTATAAATCATGACCATGGGATGATTTTGACCTATTTTACGGCAAGGTCAGTTCAGGTGGCCCATGCATTTGAATGGGCAAAATTTTTAAAATGTAATTAAATTGGGGAATACTTGCTGGGAGTATCCTCTGGTCAAAGTGTTTCGCTGCTAAAGAATAAGTGGTTTGAGCAGTTAACCAATAAATTTATCCAATGTTTTCATTGTCAAAATGAACAGACATTTTGCACAATTTGTAAGTTAAAGAAGACTGACGGCTGATTTTCACAGGTTTTCTATTTAAAATAGTTGGGCTACACATATGTGGAATTTTCAATGAAACAACTGAAACCATAAAACGTTATTTAGATTTAAATGAAGTGGAACTCTGTATATAAATGACATTGACAGCTATTTCAAGAAGTTTTTCACCATATCAGAGACACAAACTTATATGCTCTTAAATGAGTTTCCTCAGTTAATTGCACATGTACTTTGCAGAATTAGGATGTATTTATACTTAGCGCCAATGAAAAGTTATCAGTAAATCAGGTTCAATTAACATAAAGCAATATTTGATTCATTCTGTAAAGACAACTGCCGGTACTTCAGCATTTTCATGGCATAAGGTGTCATCCTTTATTGCTATTGACAACAGTGCTCATGACAGTGAAATAGATAATACAAATGTCAGAAGCTTCCATTGAACTGTATAGAGAATTGCAAAATTTGGAAACTACCTGAATGTTAGGTCCTCTATTTCCAGCCAATGGAAAAATATAAATCAATTCAGTGAGGTTTTCCATGAGGGTGTTCGAGGCATTAGAAGGCATGACGTCTTGTAAAAAAAAAAAAAGGCTTTCTAGGTCTGAAAAATTAGGAAAATCACAAATTGCACGTGTATCACGTTCACCATAGTTCCAATGGGACTGTTTAATGTCACTAAATCAATAAACATGAATGAAAAAAAATTGAAAGAAATTTTGTATTTTTCAAAATATTGAAAATTATAGTGGTGGTTACTTTTCATTGACCCTGAGTATATTATATTTGAGTCTTCACTTGAGGAAGCTGTTTTTTTTGGCATTGGCAAAAACAAAGCTGCAGATCGGCTGCTCAGTAACTGTGCAGCAGATGAGTGCCTTTGTTTTTTTATCATATATATCTCAAAATTCCTCTTCTTGCTAAACCCAAAACTCTAACCCTTGAACCATCATGGTCTTAAACTCTTATAGGGATAATTTGGGGACCCTAATTTGGCAGCACAGGACTGATGTAGAGTTCTTTTATCTATTATTATGCAAAGAACAAATGAGCCGCGACGCGAGAAAAGCGGTCTTCACAGATTCTGATCAGTTAGGACACAAAGCCGCCTCAGTGCAGCCGCAGAGGATGGCTAGAAGCTTGAAATTTAGGATTTTAGAAGAAGAGGAATAGTACTATCCATGTAGCGAAAACAAAGGTGCTGATCAGCTTTGCAGTTACTGCAAAGCTGATCTGCGCCTTTGTTTTTGCATAGACAAAAATCCGGTTTTCTCATGACGTGGCTAAAATTGTCTTCTTCCAGATCTAGAACCATATGAAAACTCAGGAAAAGAACTCAATGATTCCTATGTGTATATCTTACCCTGTGGCCAGTTGTTCAAAACTTCGTTAGCTTAACGGTGTCGTTAAGCCTTAAATTTGTTAGCTAAATATTGACTTCAAAAGCAAATACACTGTTATTTTTTGTTGAAAAAATGTGAGAATCCTTTGCAATACAAAGGATTCTCACATTTTTTCGACAAAAAATAACAGTGTATTTGTAATATTAATGTTTGAAATTTTAACGAAACGTTAACTAACGACGTCGTTAGTTTTGAACAACTGGCCCCTGGTGTTTATTTGTCCTAACAAATGCAATTAGTCTTACAATAAAATGATCCTATCAAACGCAAAAAGTTGTGAATTTGTTTTTCAAAAATCCTGCTCAACTTAGCTGAATGTTCATGAGGTGAGCTTATGCTCTGCCTGTGATCAGAAATCTGTCGCCCAACCTACCAATTTCATCAGGATAACAAGTCCATGTAAAGTATTCCCCCGCAAACAGTAAATTTGGGGTTTACAGGGGTAAACCTATTTTTAGCTCGACTGCATGAAGTGCATAGAGCTATTCACCTTGGTAATCCACGTGCGCATCACACTTGCATTAAAGTTTTTTAGAAGTCCATAACTTAACTGCCACAAGATAGCATTCATACTTGGTCCCCTATGTACCCTGTAGGGTTGGCTTTCATTCCATGGCATTGGGCCCAAGAATGATGTTAGAGGTTAAAATCTAAAACACATTTTCTGTGTTAAAGTTTTCTAGAAGTACATATATTGACAACATCATATCAGAAAGTATTGATACTTGGAACGTAGACGCCCTGAAGGGTTGGCTTTCACTTCATGGTGTCGTAGTCTGATGTCCTTGCTGGGGGTTGGGGCTAAAGGTTAAAATCTAGAACACCTAAAATGACTGTTAAAGTTTTCTAGAAGTCTATATTTAATATTGACAACCAATTATTAGACAACATTCATAGTTGTGATGTTGGTACACTATAGGGTTGAGTTTCATATCATGGCATCGGATCCCTGGGTCCAAGGTTAAAAAGCAGAGCACTATAAAACGGATTATGACAGGGTTCCCACGCGCACTGGAAAACATGGAAAATGGCTAAAAAAATTCATGCATGGAAAAATCATGGAATTTGAAAAATGATGAAATATCATGGAAAAATCATGGAATTTTGTTATGAAAATGCAAGTTTGGGTGTCTTTGGGATTCTTTTTTTTTCTCGCTCACTCAACAAGTATTGATAAAGTTCTGTTTTTCAAAAGGGCATTCAAACTAATTAATCTTCATCAGAAAACAAGATAATACCTTGAAGTAAGTTACTTTTGCAATATAATTACCTGTTTTTGCCTTTTAGACAGTGTTATATGACAAAAAAATAAATGAATAAACAGAAAAATTGATCCTAGAAATTTAAATGATCATGGAACTATCATGGAAAAGTCATGGAATTATATTTTATACTTTCCATGGGAACCCTGTTATGAGGGAGTATGACCAGACCTTTGACCCCAATATACCTGTAGGTCACTGACCTAATTTCATGGTTCAGTGATTTTGCCTAATGTTACGTCTACACTGGACCACGTTCTCACTACGTCCTTACCACGTTCTAAAAATTCAAGAACGTGGCGAGGACGGGGTCAAAATGAAACAATTTTGGATTTCTAAGTTCCCACTACGTCCTTACTACGTCCCCGCCACGTTCTTATTACGTCCGCACCACGTCCTTACTACGTCCTTCACGTTTCCACTACGTCCTCAATACGCGCTCACCAAGTTCATCCCGTTTCCACTACGTCCTTGCTACGTCCTCACAAAGACCAAGCAGTTCATACCACGCGCGAACTACGTTTCCAGTACGTTCTAATTGTAAATATATTAATCAGTCGTGTATTAAGAGTCAGATAAGTTGCGAAACAGCTTGAAATTGCAGTAAGAAAATGACGGGCGGACAACATTTCCGGTGGTATTCGCATGAAACTGAAGAATGCCTCTATCCTCAACTCCGCTAGTAGTCGGTCGTAATGCCCATACTGAAGCCTCCTTTCAGCTGATAGCCAAGGGCGCACCCAACAAGATCTTGCCCTTCTATTCCTCCTCCTGTGAAATAGCACAGGTGCAGCATGTGCACCAAGTAAGGCATGATGTCCTCGAAGAAGAGCAAGTTACAAGAGCACTTCTCTGTTCATGTTTCGATTTCGATATGATTTAAATAAAAGCGAAAGCAATTGCTTGAGGGTACAGGACAATTAAAACAAAATTAATAAAACGTGGAGGACGTAGTTCGAACCTGGTGTGAACGTGATAAGAACCTACTAAGGACGTGCTAGGAACCGCTAGGACGTGATAAGAACGCAGTGCAGTCTTCTAGGACGCGGTAAGGACGTACAAGAAGCGTGGTATGGTCTTGTCGAGAACTTAATGGACGTAGCGAGGACGTAGCGAGGACGTAGTAGAAGCGTAGCGAGGTCTTGATGGTCTGCAACAAATTTGCATCGCGTCCACGAAGACCGCACTACGTTTGCGGCACGTTCTTTCTACGTCCTACAAGTTCCTACTACGTCCTTACCACGTCCTTACTACGTCCTTACTGCGTTCTAATTCCACCCCGTCCTCGCCACGTTTCTTTTGAGCATGTTCAAAATTTGACCAAGACCTCCGCGTCCATCAAGACCTCACTACGTCCTTACTACGTTCCTACTACGTCCTACAAGACCCTACCACGTCCTCACTACGTCCTTAATTTTTTTAGGACGTAGTAAGGACGTAGTGAGAACGTGGTCCGGTGTAGACGTAACATAACATCTTGACACTCAGTATATTTTCTTACTTTTTTAAATTATGAGTATGATCAGACCATTGACCCCAGTATATTTATAGGTCACTGTGACCTAATTTCACGGTTCAGTGTTCTTGCCTTGTATCTCAACATTCAATTTGTATACGCGCTCTTTCACATTATAGGGCATGGTTGGTTGGTTGGTTGGTTGGTATATCTTCCGCCGTGTTCGACGCACCTCTTCTTGAGTAAACGTTATGTACACTTCAACGTCTTTATGTGATGTGGCTTAATGTTTATCTTTCTTTACAACCAGGGTTAAAACGATTCACCATCACCGTATTTACAACTTAAAGTCTCTAAAAAGTCTGCATTAGCTTGGGTGCACCACGGCCTTCGTACTAGTGAAGTCTATACCGACTTCTTTTTGCGTTTTCTTCTGGGAATAATTGACAGTCTCTTATATCTCTCTATATGTAGTGCATAACATAGTCTTCTGCCAAGGGCGATAACTTCACCAATAATCTTGGGATCAACTACTGTAGTACAGTCTGTTATGATTTGTATTAATGTATCTTTGTCACTGAGGTTTATGTTACTGTCTTTAAGGAAATACTTCAAGTCTCTAAGTATTGGGTGTCTGACACAGTTTAAGCTTTCACACTCCAGCAAGAAATGTCGAAGAGTCTCTTCACCACACTTACACAGCATACACGTTGGATCAATCTGGTTCTGATTAAAAGCTACCCGATTCGTTTGAAGAATGTATGTTCCGGTGACTATCTTCAGGTGAACAGCTATACGCGCGACATCCCGAAGACTGCCAGATGACACTATCAGTGGATGGTTATTTGCACACTGTCTAGGAGAATACTCTAACCATTTGAGACTTGGGTATAATGGAACCACAGCTTGAATCCTATCAGACCAGTATTTCCTTACTGCTTTGTGTACTGTAGATCCCCACTTGGCCTTAGTTGGGGTATTGTGTAGAATCTCTGTACATTCCGGAAGGTCATACAGTATACATAGTTTCTTTATGGCGATATACCAACTGGAGCTACTCATGGATTTCACTGAGAGCTGCCGCAATGCCAACTGTCTCTCCACAGATGTATCCGGTAGTCGAGCAATATTGCCAAAGAAAATAAGAGCTCTTTGATGTATCATTGCTTCAGCCGGGAGTGTTCCTGAGAGTATGTATAATGCCGGGTCAGCTGCAGTTGTGGGAAGGGACAATAGTTGTTTGAGATTTTTCTTATTAAACTTGTCCAGCATGTCTGTATACTTTTGACGAGGCAGAATCACTTCCATACCATATAGAAGGACAGGTAGAACATATATCTGGTACAAATGTATAGAGGTTTCTGGATCTAAACCATTTTCTCCATGTAGTCCTGCTGACATCAGACTATACATAGTTCGCCTTGCTTTCTTTATGTTCTCTACAACTGCGCTTTCGTCTGTATCTGATGAGCGACAAATCCCCACATGCATTGTTTTGTTGACCGTTGGCATTTTCACCCCGTCTAGATCCCAACCTTCAGAGTGGTGTGAAGCAGAGCGCTTAAGCTTATAAAGGATCTCGAGTATGACACTTTTGACAGGTTGTAAGATAAATCTTTCCATCTTGCTGTTGTCAACACCAATATCCAATAGAGACTGCATAATATCAGGACTGTCGGCTCCAATGGCTACATCGTCAGCACATGCTGGTGCAACGCATATTACTGGCCCAATTCTTGTGGCATCTTTATTGGTAGATAAGCGATCTAATAGGCTATTGGAGTAGACTTTGTACAGGTCTGTACTGAGAATTCCTCCTTGACGGACACCCTGCTCCACTTGAAACTTCTTTGAGATGTCTCCCTGCCACTTCACTGCTGATTTCGCATCCTGATGTAGGCTATTGACGAGCGTCCACAGGTTGCCCTCGACTCCAATGTTGAAAAGCTTTCGCATTAGGCTCTGATGAGAAACTACATCAAAGGCTGCCTTTGCATCTAAGAAGGCAATATAGGCTGGAGCTCCGATGTCTCGCCTGTCACGGATGTACTCTTCTAAGATCAACGCTGTGTTCATGGGTGAGGAATTCTCAGTAAAGCCGCGTTGTAGTCCGTTTTGGGATTCAAGTATTAGAGGCTTTATTCTTGACCTGATGACTGTTTCTATTAATTTGGTGAGGATTGGGATAACTGTTATTCCCCTGTAATTCTTAGAGTCTGTGTTACTGCCTTTCTTCTTAAAGACTGGCGTTATCAGTCCTAACTTCATTGATTCGGTCACTTGTCCGGACTCAAATATTTTGGGATGACGTCATACAGGTAAGTTTGTTCATTCGGCGGAGGTACATTACTCGGTGTTTATCGCTATGCCATACCAAATTTGGAGCGCAAAATATGGAATCAAAATGAAATTTTTCCATCAAAGCATTGCATATACTATTAGATTTCCGGATATAATTTATTCCAATGTAAGGAATGCGTAATATTTTGGTCAAATTATGGTTTTATTAGCGTCTGAAAGTAGTAAACGCATAGCGATAATGACCGAGGTTACCACCTCCACCGAATGAAGAAAATAGCGGGAAAGGTGACCGATATTGATTTTTTTTCACGGAAGAGTACCTTGCCGACATGCCCTATGTTTGCGAATAACCCTAAAACAGCAGTCACATAGTAGCGTATAACCCAAACGCGTGCCGGGCATATGAAAACTCTCAACACGCTGAAGACTTTGGACGTACATGTATAAAAATTAATTTATTCCTTTAACTCGCTTTAGTAGTCACACATTAGCGCGTGACTGAGGCGAGGGCCGGACGTATAAAAAATCTCAAAGTTTTGGAGTACGGTTGTGATACGTCCAAGACACGCGCTACAGGCCCGCATCAAACGTTCAACGCGCGTTTCACACATGCTTGGTGCACGCTACTGAAGCAACATCTCGTAAAATCGGAACGCGCATGTTACGTACACTGGCGTGCCTCAAACGCGCACCAAACGCGTTCAGAGTGTAATCAAGGCGCCTGTAACGCGTGTGGGACGTATTCGAGACGTATAAGTCACGAGACACGCCGAGCTTCTAGAAAATTTTTAAGCATGTTTAAAAGAATTTTGAGCCCAAACGTGCGCGAAACAGGCTGAGACTTTTAGCGATGAACAGCGACACGCGCCGGACGTACACCAAGCGTACCCAACGCACTTGTAGCGAGTTTTGGACGTGTTTCCGACGTGCGTCTGGCGTATGTGGAATTTTGCTATTTTTTCAACACGCCAGGCACGCGTTTCACTTATACGCTACTGTGTGACTGCTGTTTTAAGTAGTCCTATGTCACTGTGACCTAATTTCATGGTTCAGTGATTTTGCCTTATATCTTGGCACTCAGTTGGTATATGAACATACTTATTTCACAGTATGTTTGCATACGACAAGACCTTTGATCTTAAAGTAGTCCTATGTCACTATGACCTAATTTCATGGTTCAGTGATTTTGCCTTATATCTGAACACTCAAATGGTATATTTTTATACTTCTGTCAGATTATGAATGCGTATGACCAGACCTTTGACCCTAAAGTACTTGTAGGACCTAATTTCACGGTTCAGTGATTTTGCCTTATATCTCGGCGCTCAGTTGGTTTATGAACATATTTCTTTTACAGTATGTTCGCGTATGACCGGACATTTGATCGTTAAGTAACCCTAGGTCTCTGTGACCTAATTTCATAGTTCAGTGATCATGCCGTATATTTTGACACTCAATTAGTATATTTCATACTTCTTTCAGATTATGAATGAGTATGACCAATCCAAACCTTTGACCCAAAGGTACTTATAGGTCACTATGACCTAATTACATGGTTCAGTGATTTTGCTCTATATCTCAACACTCAATCATACTTCTTTAACATTATGACTTAGTATGACCAGACCTTTGACTCTAAAGTACTTATAGGTCAGTGTGATCTAATTTCACGGTTCAGTGATTTTGTCTTTTATCTCGGCACTCATTTGGTATATTAACAATCTTCTATCAAATTATGGGTGAGCCCCGTTTAAACCTTAGGTGTTTATACATGTAGTTCTCTGTCACCTTAAATTGAGCCGCGACGCGAGAAAAGCGGTCTTCGGGGTTTCCGACAAGGTCTGACACAAACTGACCTGTACAGTCACAGAAGCAGGCTAGAAGCTTGAAATTTCGGATATAAGAAGAAGAGGAAATGTACTATCCGTGTAGCGAAAACAAAGGCGCTGATCAGCTTCGCGGTTATCGCGAAGCTGATCTGCGCCTTTGTTTTCGCATAGGCAAAAATCCGGTTTTCTCACGATGCGGCTCCTTTCATGGTTCGGTGATTTTGCCTTATAGCATCAAGGCAAAAACATGTATGAGCATGATGCTTTGGGTTACAAGTCGAGTTTGCCCTAATGTTTAACAAAAGCCAGAAGCAGTCGAGCGCGCTTTCCTGCGACAGCTCTTATTTTTAATTTTGCTCCAAAACATAGACTATGTGTACTCTTTAGAACAGCCTTAAGCGTTAGGGCGTTATCATATTAACGGACTAAGAAAAACATCAAACCTAACAAAATAGGGACTTCTTTTTTTTAGGGATTTCTTTTTTTTTTTTTTTTTTTTTCAAAGAGAAAACGCTCGTTTCCGAATGTTGTTTTTGTTGTTTTGTTGTTGTTGTATTTTTTTTTTTTTTTTTTTATTTTTTTTTTGATTAACTCATTTAACACGGAGTCCCATCTGGGTCTATTCTGTAGTGTGTAGAGGATTTTCATAAAAAATAAAAAGCACACCTGATGCCCCCAAAAATTAAAGTGAACTCACCCAAATGATAATGATGGGCAAGTCTATTCGTCACGACTGGAGGGTTAAGCATGGTTTATGTATCCCACCAAAAGAAGACCCGGGCCTGACAATTGTACTAAATACAGACATTTATTTTAGCTATTCAATGGCAGCTTACTCTTAAGTTAGTAGTCATTCAAGGGCAGTAAATTTAGAAGTCACTGGTATAGTACGATCTAGCATCTTGGATAAATGTTTCGATGGATTCTTTTATAGAGTCTCCAATACAATCATGTTTTGTTTGTTTTCCAGTCAAAATCCAGTATATAATGTGATCAGAAAAAATCAATATTTACAATCTGAGAAATAAGCGTAAAATAGCCGTGATAAAAATATTTTTATTTTTTATTATTTTTTTTTTTTTTTTTTTTTTATTAACTTTCGGATTAAGAAAATAAAGATTTAGATTAATAGATTTACCCTCAACATGGT
The DNA here is from genome assembly GCA_964017185.1 of Rugalucina vietnamica. NCBI lineage: Eukaryota > Metazoa > Mollusca > Bivalvia > Lucinida > Lucinidae > Rugalucina > Rugalucina vietnamica. Next base: position 8,051,018 of record OZ024876.1, on the reverse strand, counting down.
GCAGAATGGAGATATTAGTTTAGCATACAAAGCATTCTGTACATACACCACCCGATACACCATGGGGTGCCTAGTACACATGTAAATACATTGCACAATTAGTGTACAAAGTGTTTGTACTGGCAAGAAAGTTTATTGTTAAGGTTAAACAAAAATTGGTAAATCTTAGTTTTCACCATCTAACTTGAACAAATTTGCATGTAATGTAATGGCAAAGTTGCATGTATATAAAACTCTGGCATTGACTTGTTATCGGCCGTGTTTCAATATCGACGTTCTAGCCGCTGAATGTTGAAGGTAGCAATGTTCTTCATTGAAGACCGAAATCATTCCATTTTAGCTGCTTTTAACCCAACTCTGGGCTTCAGTCTGATTTATGAAAATGTCAAATTTGCAAGCGGTGCAACCGATCCGTTAGCGTGATGGTAAGAGCGTCCGCTTTGGGAGCGAGAGGTCGTGGGTTCGATCATGTGCCGGGTCATACCAAAGACTACAAATGGTACCAGTCGCTGCCTACATAAGGCGCCTGGGCCAGATGGCCTGAGTGCTAGGGTGACTTCAATGACAATTGTGTTGGTATTGAGTGGAGCACAATGCAGGTGTTGAAAGAATGTAGTTCTGAAATTGCTCCTATCCTGTCCTATATCTATACTGAACAAAAAAAAAAAGAAACGCAACAATAGGCCACCGAGGATTTTTGAGTTTAAGGATAAAACGTTCAGGTCTGTTGTTGTGTGATTTCCATTCGTGTGATATTAGGGTATATCATGCGAAAAACTAATTTTCATTTCGAGAAAATTGAATGAGAAATTTTTGTCGTCTTAAATAATGCAAATCGGGAAAGATTTATGCAAATCGGGAAAGATTTGCTCTGCGCATGCACACACTTTTGAACCTCCAAATCATCAAGGAACAATGTCAGCTGCTCCTTAAGTAAACTTCACGAAAAAGAAATAAAGTTTAAAGACACACAAGCTCGTAATTAAAACCACCAATTTCCCTATATGTTTAATTGAAAGGGGGATAATTTCAATATTATTCATTTTATTTCTTCAACGTGTGAGTTATCTGCTGAGTGGTACATTGTGATTTTGAATGGTTGTTTATAGCGGATTTAAATTGTACCATTATTTTAATACTTGCGCATGCGCAATTGTGTTGTTTACTACTTTCAGCATGCCCATGGTCGACATCAAATAACTCCGTAAATACTCATTAGAATTAAAATCGGTTTCTTGCATTCGGAAGCCTGATATCTAATGCAGAAGTAAAAAACGCAATGATTTCTGATTGTATAGTTTGCTCAAAATTTTGTAAAATATAATTGTTGCGTTTCTTTTTTTTTTTTTTTTTTTTTTTTTTTTTTTTTTGTTCTGTATACAATGAGTCGATTGGCGACAGGCAAATGAGAAAGGCGAGAAATATAATAAGCTAATTATCGACCGGGGTCGCTTGCATCTGTTGCAAAACTCAAGAGCATATAATAGCAACATATACAAGCACCTGGCTCTTGAAAGCATTCTTGCTGCCACTGTCAACATGGGTTCCGAAGTCAAAGGTCTTGCGAAACCCAGTTAGTTCAGTTTTATCATGACTTAGTAATCGGGATCGAGCTGTGAACTGTGGTCACAAGCAAACGGACGTGATTGTCATGGATTTCGCTAAGATTTATACAAACTTGACTTTTGCGGGGTTAGACCGGGATCTACACACTAAGTGGATCGACTCGAAGCTAAGAAAGAATTTTTCTTCCCTGACGGGGATCGAACCAGATTTTCCCGCGTGCTTAGCAAACACTCTAACACATAGCTATAAAAGCCGGCTTGTACCGCAAGGCAGTGCAAGAGTCACATGCCTATACCCTGTGGCATGTTGAAAAAGTGGTTTGCGGTCCTCCCACCAGTGCATCTCTGTCTTACATTATAAATGTGTTTTTGTGTGCGCGCAAACGTGGTTTTGCGGTAGCAATGTATTGGTATTTATATGTTGAAAAAGTGGTTTGCGGTACACTAACTCATATTCTACCAGCGTTACAGTCGTTGAATATTGAAAAAGTGGTTTGCGGTCCTCTGATGCATCGCGCCCCATCAGTGAACGTGATGTCTTACATTATAAACCGCGTGTTTTGTATGTTGAAAACAACATGGTTTAGTACACTAACACATCTTACATCATGTCTTACCGCAAACCTCTCCGTATGCCGTATGTCATTGTTACACGTGTTTAAAAAGTGGTTTGCGGTTCACTTACACACCATATCTCACCCCTGTTATGGTTATTGTGGTGAAAAATATGGCCTGTGATCCACTAACACACCACACCGAACCCATCTAGAGTAATATAATGTTGAAAAAGGTGGTATGCGGTGGTTTGTGGTGATTATGCGTTGGTTTGGGTGGTTTGCGGTAATTCGATGGACCGTGATTTATCACGATTAGCCGATATATACATGTAACTTACATATTATTCATGTATTTAGTAAAATTCTACTTAAATTCGACAAGCTTCAACAGCACAGTGTAAAACACCCGGAATTTAACAGGCAGCAAGAACGACATTTGCCTTTTGTTCGAAAATGTTTCGAAACTACGGACGAAGAAATTTGAAACGAGACTGAATGTCCTACCCCTACCGAAGTCTATGGAACGTAAAATTCTGAGTTTTGACAAAAACAGTGGTTCTTTTGAAAACTAGCTCACACACGATCACTGCAAGCAAGCTTTTATCTCGCACTGCACAGATAATATGTCAGAACGCATTTCAGACTGACTTTCACAGAAAAATCAATTTCAAGCCGAATGTTTGGTTTAAGCAATATTTATTTACATTTCAAGAACATGTACAAACAAAATTTGTAGAAGTTACATAACAGGATTTGAAAACAAGCATTCCGCTTATGCAAATCATCTCCTGTGACTAGATAGGAGCATGCGTGAATGGCATATATAATATTTCCAAGTACAATGAATTTAAGTAGTCTAATTAATAAAAGGATAAAGTGCAAAAATGATTAAATGTTAGAGAGAGAGAGAGAGAGAGAGAGAGAGAGAGAGAGAGAGCACGTCAAGCTACAGTTCGCATTGTCAAGTCATACATACATCACAGATGATTCTCAATCAAAACAGTGAAATTAAATTTGCATACACGATTATGAAGCAAATCGTTTTGTAAGTTTGATGTATTTTTGAACTTCAGCGAAAACAAAACTGTTTTCCTGCATAGAAAGAGTTTCTTGATCGCCAAAGAGCATAAGGGTTGAGTTAATAGGTATATTTTGTGGGATTGTTGACTGAATTAAGTTAAGCATATCCTGACGAAATATATTGTATCTAGGACAGTTCAACAAAAAATGGCGATTGTCTTCTATTTCTCCACATAAACAATTCGGAGATGGTACTAGGTTTCGACGGAATAACTGTTCATTTAATGAACTGCATTCAGTTCGAAGACGCGTATGAAAAATTTGCAACATTCTCTCACCTTCAAAGTAATATTCAGGAATTCTGGTGTTATTTTGTGCAAGCATATGTTTAAATGATGCTATTGTTGTGGCAGACTTTATCGTGACTGGGAGGTTATTCCATGCAATTATAGTTGATGGTAGAAATGACCTACTGTAGGACCTGCTATTTGTTCTCATGGTTATGGTTACATAGTGGTCGGAATTACGAAGTGGGTAATTTGTTCTTTCGCCAACACGAGGAGGAATTAAATTTGTCAGATACATAGGAGAAAGACCATTCTCCATTTTAAAAAAACTGATATAACTTATGTAAGTTTCTTCGTTCTGAAAGCTTAAGCCATCCTAGCTCTGCATCTAGTTCCTCAATTCCGACCAGCTTCACGCTGGATCTTTTCTAGAAGTTTGCTCTGTTGTTCAGTACAGTTGTCCCATACTACATCTGCGTATTCTAGGACGGGTCAAATGAAAGTAAAGTATATTTGCTGTAGCGATTTTCTATCGAGCGTAAATTTTAAACTTCGTAAGAGATTCATGCGTGCCCAAGCTTTTTCTTGTATGTATTCAATATGAGACTGCCAATCCAAACGCTTCAAAAAGAAAAGCCCAAGATGTTTGTGAGTTGTAACCTCGCGAATAGGTACATCATTGAGAAAAAGAGTTGGGTGAATAACTTCATCTGTTTTACGAGATGCAAGGAATGCTTCGGTTTTATTGGTATTAAAACCAACCAACCATACACTTGCCCAGTTACCGATCCGTTGGAGATCAACATTTAAGATTTGAGCTGCCGAGTCAGGATAATCAACTATAATGTAGAGGCTCGTATCATCGGCAAATAAGCGAATATTTGAATGAATTTCGTGAACGATATCGTTTATGTATATGATAAAAAGCAGCGGTCCAAGAATGGACCCCTGTGGGACACCTGCTTTTATTTCCACCCACTCAGAGTTGCCTCCTGGTAGGACAACCCTTTGAAATCGACATGTTAGGTAGTTTTCAAACCAAGACAGAAGACTGCCTGAAATACCATAATGTTTGAGCTTAGCGATTAACCCCTTATGCCAGACCCTGTCGAAGGCTTTGCTAATATCGCAAAAAACAACGCGAACTTCCTTGCCTTCGTCCAGGGCCCGGCTAGAGGTATTGTAGAGATCAAGAAGTTGATTGACCGTCGAATCTCCCGGTACAAAACCAGATTGGAAAGGAGTTATTACATTGTTTTCAAGCAAGGAATTATACAGATGTTTATGCACGATCTTTTCGAACGTTTTTTCCGAGAGAACTGAGCAAAGAGATTGGTCTATAATTTTCGACCTGCGTTTTATTATCCTTTTTATGAATCGGAGAGATGTTAGCTTTCTTCCAAATATTTGGCACCGTTGAATGTGCGAGAGAGGCATTAAATAGATGAGTCAAGGGTCCAGCTATTGATTCTGCAACTTCCTGTAGAACTCGATTATTTATTTGATCCGGACCACATGCTTTCCCTACTGGCAGAGCTTTTAATACTGAACAAACCTCATCATAATGAATGCCTATGGAGGAAAGTAGGTATTGGGATTGAGTAAGGTTCGGCACAGCTTTGTCTGTGTCATCCAATTGTGACTGAAGCTGGAAATATTTGTTAAAGATGTTAGCTTTCTCAGATGGATCATTGATCTGATCTCCGTTATGATTAAGCGGAGGAATAGGTGAATGCTTACCCTTACCTATAAGACATTTAAAAGTTTTCCACCAATCCTTGCCGGATGTATTTTTGGAATTTAATTTTTTGGCTAATTCATCCTTTAGATCCTTTTTCGATGTTCTTATTGCATTTATGACGTCATTTCGAATCTTCCTAAAAGCTCTCCAATTTCCTGGTGTGTTAAAACGCTTAGCTTTTTTATGAGCACGCTTCCGTTTACGAATCAGCCTACGAATATGGCCATTAATCCAGGGCGGATCGGAAGATCTTACAGTTATCATTTTATTGGGAATCGTAACTTCGCATAATTCTAAAAATTTATTTGTAAAGTTTTCTGAGTAGATATTTATATCAGGATTTTCTAAACTGAGCCAATTGAAGTCATTAATACGTTGTCTAAGACTTTCATAGTCACCATTTTCATACTTAAATATTTTCCGTTTGAAAGACTGCTTTTTAAGTTTATCATATTTAAATACTGAATATATGGGACAGTGATACTTTATATTTTGGTTTAAGAAAGCCTCTCCTACTCCACTTAAAATTACAGTTTCAGGATTACTAGTAAAAATGAGATCAATTAAAGATGATGATTTTTCTGTGAAGTGAGTCGGTTCATCAATTATCTGATGGAGCAAATACTGATTAGTTACTGACAACAGTTTGTTGCGACTTGCATAATCCATCAAATTAAAATTAAAGTCCCCTGTAATAATGACGTCAGATACGCCAGCGTCGATGGCTTGATCAATAGACTGATCGATTTTTTCGAGAATATCATTGTTTGTGTCATAGGGCATGGTGTTTATCCGGTCCCCTACTATGCTTACGTCACAGATGACGTAACGTTTCCATGAGATGGGGCTACGATAGTGTGTCCCTATTTATGTGGGTTCTTTTCAGGCGGATGAAAGACGATTTAGACGAAGTTTGTTACGTTGATTGATGGTTTATTTACATGATGATCTGAAACATCCAAAATCCAAAGTAAATACAACGAAATACATGAAAGCAATGTATATCTAAACTCTTTACTTTGTGACTGTGTGAACCGATGTGGCATTCTAACACACGTGAAAATAATATACTGTATCAGTTGAACTTGATAAAGTAATAAATGCATGGCAAACATTGAAGCTTAGAAAATATGAAATGTGTCACAGAACACACACGCTTCAACTTTGACAAAACTGACAAATTATAAAACTAAGAACGTTAACAATATCTCTCTGTTTCTCAGTTTTTCAAACAACAGAATAAATTCCGCTTATCTTAAAATAAGAGATAAACTGATTTACTAACCTGAAACATCCAAAATCCAAAGTAAATACAACGAAATACATGAAAGCAATGTATATCTAAACTCTTTACTTTGTGACTGTGTGAACCGATGTGGCATTCTAACACACGTGAAAATACCCGCTCGGTTAGTTTTTACAGGTTAGTAAGAATGATGTATGACATGCGAAACGATGATAAAAATGTTGCTGTTGCGCATTGAATGAACGCTGATGCTAATTAGAATGGAATATGATAATTACTTTTAATTTCGTACTGTGACATATTTCCCCTCTCAGGAAAATGTCGTCCTCGACATACTCTGTAACAAACAATGAAATCATTGCTTGAGGGTGAATTGACATACATTAGAGAGACATTGATGAATCATCTATACAGATGTAAAAATGTTGTAAGCAACGCATATGTATTATTTCAAGATTGAGGGTGATAGCCGGATTGTTGTCTAAACAACCACGAAAAGCGTTACTACGTATTGATGAAAGAAGTGTAGTGATAGAAAGAGAAGACGAAACGCCCTATCAAAGCGTTGCATCGAATGGATGACATAGTTAAAAAAAAAACGTATGGTAAAACGTGCAGGAAAGTATCATATGTATCTCTTTCCTGATGCTAAAAAACCTAAAATTCACTGAAATTATGTACAGGTTCATGGGGATAAAAATACATCTTTTCCCCGCACTGTCTCCTCTTGTTTAGACTTAGGTGACCCAGTTTCCTGTCGCCAGCCAACCTGGAGGTTTCTTCTGTCTCGTTGGTCTCCTTGAGGGCGGTAGTTTACGGACTGGTGCCCGCGGACGAAGGTCAAGATCACCAGGTAATCTGTCAGGACGTCGTTGAGTGGCTACGTCATCTTCTCTGTCGTGTTCCTCGTCACCTGATGAAGAATCTGAAAAAGAAGAAGCTGAACTTTCGGACTCTTGGGGTACTGAATGTCTGGATTCTCTGATGAAACCACTATCAGCTACAGCCACTCTACGCTCATTCTGCAGCTCTTCCACTGGAATGCTGTTGAACGGTAGGAGCTCATTGCGATGCAATGTCTTCGTTCGTCCGCTACCGTCTACCTGGCGCACGTCGAACACAGGAATCTCAGGGTTGGGCTGCCTGAGAACTATGTGTGGTTCTTCTTCCCACACATCCGCAAGTTTGTGTCGACCCTCAAAACCTACCTTTTTGATAAGGACACAGTCACCCTCCTCCAGTTTGTTCTCCCGAACACCCTTGTCATAATGAAACTTATGCACCTCTGCACGCTTGCTAGCTTCCTCTGCTGCTTTGCGATATGCGAATTTGAGCCGCGCCTGTAATTTATGGACATATTCAGCCTGATTTCGTGGCGATTCTCTGCTGTTGTCCAAACCAAAGAATGCATCCACAGCCAGACGTGGATGACGGCCAAACATTAGGAAGAATGGCGAGAACCCTGTTGAGTCATGTCTCGTAGCATTATAAGCGTGTACCAGGGGCGATACATAGGACTTCCAGTCGCTCTTCAAGGACGATTCCAAGGTCCCCAACATCTGTATTAAGGTCTGGTTAAATCTCTCGACTTGGTCATTACCCATAGGGTGGTATGGTGTAGTCCGAGATTTCTTGATACCAGCTATCTTACACAGATGCCGAATGACCTTGGACTCGAAATTCTGAGCCTTGTCACTATGCAACCTGGCAGGGAAGCCATAATGCACGAAGAACTGCTCAAACAGAGCTCTCGCTGTAGTGCGGGCTGTCTGGTTTCTGGTAGGAATGGCCTGAGCATAGCGGGTAAAGTGGTCCGTAATGACAAGTACATCCTCGTACCCACCCTTTGGTGTCTCCAGCTTCAGATAGTCAATACATACAAGCTCCATAGGATAACTTGATGTAATGTTGACTAGTTCTGCAGCTGGGACAGGGCGGGTTTTACGAAGAATGCACCTGACACATTGTCGCACTTTCTCCGCTATGACGTTACGCACAATAATGGTGACCACTAACGTTACAATTGTTACGTTACGGCCGTAGATTTTAACAAATGGCATTATGCTTTTGTCATCAACATGCCAAACGTGAACATGAACAGTACATTCATTTCATGAATTTTGTTTCACTAAAGATTTAATAAGCTCTGACAAGATTTCCTGTATATGAATTAGGAATTCGCACCGTTAAGATGCGATTTTACAGAGACGATGTAATGACGGTGGTAAACTGTGGCAAATACTTGCAGAGTTCTACTATGCTAATAAATAATACATATGAACATTCTGATTTTGTACCACTTGTTATGCCGGGATATGTTAAATTTAAATCATTGCGGGCATCCTTGATGACCTTGATGCAAAATAATGTGATTCATAAGCGATTTCATTACGAGTGTAACTACATACTGCTAGCGAATGATACGACTTTCATGTCTGCAAATATCTTGTCGTCGATAAGAATGGCTAACAACTTTTATTTGGAAAAAAAAATAAAAAGAAAATATAAAATAAAAACATAATAATAATAGAATAAAAAATGGTAGCATGCTCCTCGTTTTCGCAACTATCACAAAAAATGACGAGAGTAGTCATACATGTATATATGCTTGCGAACATTAACATATGTCAAGCGCACAACAAGCAATCATTGCGAATTTGCGACGAATCGCATTCGCATTCGTAAGCTCATTCTCGGTTTACATGAAAACACTTTTATGGAGAACTAGAACCGGTTGAAGTAAGCACGGCTAAGAATCCCTTTTTAAATCAATCATTTTGCCCCGACAAAAGATTTATACATGACGTCAAAATCTGAAAAAATCGCGAGTGGGACATTTTGGGAGACATTTGTATTTTCAAAAATAAAGAAAACGCCACGACGTAGTGTAACAAAATTTACATCACCGTAATCAGTAAAGAAAACGTATTCTCATATATTTTTATTATTTTGATTTGATTGATATAACCTGTTCAAAAACGTCTTCAAAATTACGTTTTGTTAGAAAACAACGTCAATTTTAGGCTTTGGGACATTTTAGGAGACAATTGCTTTTTCACTTCGCTTTTCAACATGACCTCAAACCCATAAAATAATTGCATCTATCGAATCTATGCAAAAAACGTATTTTTCAGCAGGAAAATTATTGCGATGACTTGACTAGGAAAGATACTGCTTTTACAATAAAGCGCTTCTACTTGTTTTGTCGCCGAGATGGGACATCGCTTTTGTCTTTAATCCCACGCCCGGTATTTCTAAAGTTTTTCGATTTCATCGGAATAAATTTGACAGCAAAACAGAAAATGATGTCTCTTTCCTACTATGAAACCCATTCACGGTTTATACCGCCAGATAAATCTTACCGGCGATGCAACTACCGCGGCATGCAGTTAAATGTAACGCGGGACACGCCGTCTTTTCATTGTTTTCGACAATTTTGAATTAATCACTCTTAAATTGATCAGAGTTATTAAATTTATTTCTAAACCATCGTTTAAATAATTATTTGCTGAAAATTTTAGTGTAAAAAAGTTATAAAATACGCCCACAAATAAGCATTTTATCGGTTTTACAAGCAAGCAAAGCAAGCGTTTTCACAAAGTGTCACCAGTTTCTTGCGTAACGTCTATGTCATTGTCCATACCTATCCAGAAAAACCTTGTTTTGACAAGATACGATGTCCGGTCACGTCCCTGATGTCCCATGCCGTCATGCATTACCGTAAGGACGATATGCTTTGCTGTGGTAGGGACAAGAATCTGGTCAAACTCTTGATCATACAGGTTTGCTCGTCGGTACAAGACGCCGTATTTTAATACGAGCTTGTCCCAATCTCTCAGATATCTTCTGACTTCAGGGAGCTCACTGATAGCCTCCGTCCGAGATGGTCTCTAACCACCAATTACCAGATATTTAAGTCTGGAAATGACTGGATCACTGTCTTGACCCTTTATCCAGTCTGTTGCCTTCAATGCAGACGCTTGCAATCTATCTTCAGGTATCTGAGATGCTGCATCAGATTCCACTGTTTGAGAAAGCAATACTGCTTCCGCGAGCGGTCTCTCTTCAGTGGTTACCTGAGAAGTATGCATGATTGCCTTTAGAACATCTGGGTATATTATGGGCTGTACTTCTGGCGTCTCGGGCAGTCGAGAGAGTGCATCAGCATCTTTGTTTAGCTTGCCACTCCTGTATTGCAATGTAAAATTGTAATTTGAGAGCGCAGCTACCCAACGATGTCCCGTAGCGTCCAGGCGCGCAGTAGACAATATGTATGTCAACGGATTATTATCCGTGAAAACTTCAAACTTTGCGCCATACAGGTAGTCATGTAATTTATCCGTAATGGCCCATTTTAGAGCAAGGAACTCTAATTTATGGGCCGGATAATTCCGTTCAGCAGGTTTAAGACTCCTGCTCGCATAGGCTATCACACGATCAAGACCGTCTTGGTGCTGGTACAGTACAGCACCCAATCCGTTTCCTGATGCATCCGTGTGCAATTTAAACAGAAGACGGTAATCTGCATAGCCAAGGATTGGCGGATTGGAAAGACGATCAATGATAGTCTTGAAGGCATTTTGCTGAGGCTCCCCCCATTTGAATGGAATCTTCTTGGTTGGTTTCTTAGTAGACTGACCAACGAGGAGGTCATTTAATGGCCGGACAATGGCAGAAAAGCCTTTACAGAACCGCCTGTAATACCCGGCGAAACCAAGAAATTTCCGGACGTCCTTGATACTTTTAGGTGTTGGCCAGCTCTTTAGCGCCTTAATCTTATCAGGGTCGGTCTTGATACCATCTTCAGAAACTACGTGCCCGAGATACGTCACTTCCGGCATAAAAAACTCGCACTTCGAGGCCTTAAGTTTAAGGTTGTGCTCATGTAGTCTTCCGAAGACGGCATCAAGGCGCTCCAGGTGCTGGTCAAAGGACTCCGAAAAAATGATAATGTCGTCCAAGTATATCAGACAGTCCTTGAGATTAAGTTCTCCCATGGCTCTCTCCATTAGACGCTGAAATGTTGCCGGTGCATTGCAGAGGCCAAACGGCATTCTATTGCACTCATAAAAGCCAATATTGCCGACCTGAAATGCCGTTTTTGCCTTGTCCTCTTCTCTCAACTCAACTTGCCAATATCCGGCTTTGAGGTCAAGTTTTGTAAAGAACTTTGACCCGGCAAGGAGATGAAGGGAGTCCTCGATTCTTGGGATGGCATATGCGTCATTGACTGTGCGCTGATTGAGCTTGCGGAAGTCTATACAGAAGCGTATAGTGCCATCTTTCTTCCGCACAATGACAACATTGGAAGAATACGGGGACTGTGAAGGACGAATGGCCTCTGCAGCAAGCATTTCATTTATGTGTTCACGGACCTCGTCGATCATAGCCGGTGAAATTCGACGGAAAGGCTCCTTGAAGGGCTTGTCCTCAGTCAACTTGATCTCGTGTTTCACGAGATCAGTATGACCTAAGTCCGTGGGTCCTTTGGAGAAAATGTCTTGCCATTTCTGGAAGACTTTGACTGCTCTTTCTCTTTGATCAGCAGTGAGCTTGGAGTGTGTTAGATCAACTCCGATATCTAAGAGATGGAACTCTGTATCATTGCTGCTATCAGTTGCCGTGTGTTGCTGAGCCCGTGCAACGTTGTCAGTTTTTGTTTCAGGGATGCATGATCTCAACACCTTTACCTCGTGTAAATGGCAAAGGATTGACTTTGGTTGCAGCGTCAGTACTTTTGCTGACATGTTGAAAACACGCACTGGGACTCTAGCATTTTTCCCGGGTTTATCTAGAGCGACAACTCTTGGGCATACACCCAGTTTACTGGATGCCCTATCAGTTGGTTCTGTGACGGCAGAATTAATGTTCTTCTGCTTCCTAACCAGACCCGAGATAGTAATGGTCTCCATTGGTTGTATCTCAATGGGCATCTTATTTGTGGATCTGACAGTGCCAGCATAGTCATCACGTATGGCCATAAATGCCGCCTTCCATTGCGGTGGTATATCGGATTCTTCAGAGTACAGCGATTGGTAAGTGCGAATGACATTCGTCCCAACAATAATTGGGACTTGTCGGTTGTACTCTGTGTTGGGCATAATAAGAGCAAGAGCTTCAACTTCTTCACCTTGCATGAAGTCGGCCTTAACCGTGACCTCTATAAGACCAAGGTATGGTATTGACCTACCATCTGGTCCGGTGACTGTTAGATTATAATCACTCATATTTAGAAGATCAGGTTTATCATGAAGAGAGTTATAGAACATCTCAGACACGGTTGTGACTTGGGAGATACTATCAATCAGTGCCGTAGCTCTTGTGCCGCAAAATGTAATTTCAGACTCATTTGAGTCACCAACTAATCTGGCATTTATGCCTTGTTCATTGGGGCTTTCTTTGTATTTGTCTCCTGTTTGCCCCGCAACAGAGACTTCTACTGGTTTTTTGACTTAGTATCTGCTGGCTGTTTTGGCACAGTCTGATCTCTCTCTGAAGCCGGATTTTCCTTTTCAGAAAACTGATTCTGATTATCAAAGTTATTTCCTCTGCCTCGGCCTCGACCTCGGCCTCCTCTCTTTCCTCTGCCTCTACCTCTGTTATCGCTATTCTGTTTATCATAATTGGCACGGTACTGCAATGACTTTTCTATTGCTTCCATTCTGCCACAGATGTTAGTCAACAAATCTATTTGTTGCTCAGGCAGACCCTGAATTGGGTTATGTTGTGCTCTAGCACCTGTGCTTTTCTTTTTCTCCTCCACCTTAGGCTTTCTCATCTCACCATCTTCTGTTCTCACTTTGACTAACAAGTCTTCAAAATCCTTCTCAGACTCAAAGTAAATTTTCGTTGCATTTTTCAGATCCTGACTGTATAATCCTCTCCAAAATTTAGTTCTCAAAATCTCATTTCTATCCTCTTTAACTTGACCTTTATCTTCAGCCCTCTTCAGTATTTCATTTAACCTAACTGCCCAATCGGCGACATTTTCATCAGCACCTTGTTCTGAGGTATAAAACTCCTCTATAACTGCCTGTCCACATGCAACATCTCCATAAACATTCTCTAACTTTGAGATAATATCTCTTGCTGAGGCAGTGGCACTCATAGTAAGCAGAACTCTTTTAGCAGGCACTCTAAGAGACTTTCTGATTGCCTGTGAGATTGCAAAGTCAGAATATTGATTTGATGCCATTAGACTTTCAACCTCCATTCGCCAGACATCAAATGAGCCTTCATTTTTAGGTCTCGGCTCTGCACCAGAGAACGTGCCTACATATGCTTTATCAGGTTTCTGGACAAATACTGTGTCATAACCCTGATTGCCTTTACCCCCTTTTTCAAAATTTCCAGATCCTTCTGGAATCTCTCTACTATAACTGCAAACATGTGCATTTGCAGGAATACTTTCAGACATACTTCTCTTTCTATCTGCTTCAGAACTTTCTTCCTGTTTCAAGAACGTCATGTTCTTTCTATCTGCATTTTCAGTCCTATGTATAGCTATTCTATCCTGTTTCATACTATAGTCAGGCAGTGTATGTTCTCTAGTTATTATTTCAGGACTTTCTTCTTGCTTAAAGAATGTCACTTTCCTGGGTGTACTGGTTGGCAGACCCTCAGGAAGTGATAACTCAGCAGCAACTTCCCTCTGCAGGCGCTCTCTAAAAGCATTTTCCATTTCTCTTTCTTCCTTTTCCCATTTAGCTTTTCTCAACAATAATTCCCTTTCCTTTTCTATCAAGTCTTTCTCTTTCTGCTCAGAGATCATTTTCTTTCTATTCAGATCTAATTCTAGATCTTTCAAAATTCGCAGACTTTCACCATACATTTCTTCCTGCAATCTTTTTCTCATTTTACTACGTTCTCTTTCTTCATTTTCTTGCAATGCTTTATGAAAAGCAGCCCTTCTGTTCTCTAAATCATATTCTTGTTCCTGTACTAAACGCTCTCTGCGTTGCAATTCATCCTCTTTTTCTTCAAATTGTGCTTTTTCTTTCTGGAATTTATCTGTTCTGTCTTTTATTTCTGAAGAGGAATGGGGCAAAGTAGACTCTTCTTCACTCCTTTCATTATCTGTTTCAGTGTTACTGTCATAAGCATTATAATCCTGAACAGATATCATGTCTTCCGGCATTAGTGCACCATCTTGACCTATTCTTATGTCAGGTATGTCCTCTTCATCTAACATAACCCCTTGATCCTCCAAACTCATTTGCATTGTTGCCCTTAACTGCTCTTCCCTTACTAAATCTCTTCGCATTCTCCTATCTTCGCGTGGATCAAATCCTCCTGTAGCCATTTTTCAATTTCTGATTGTCCTACTATAAGCAGTGTCTCAACTAATGCTCTTTTTATACTTTTATTTACTGTATTTAACAGTAATTGTTCAGTTTTTATAGAGTTCTTCTCCTCTGTGTTTGTATAATAGGCAAAACAAATTATTTTCAGGTAGTACGCAATTTTAGCTATATGCTGTACACAATCAGAAGACCTTTTGTTTTTAGCAAAAGCTAATAGTTGTTTTTATTTCAATGTAAAATAGAATTATGATCAAATTTGTTAGCTGGTTTAGCTAATATGTATTTCCGCTATTTGCTGTACACTGACTATTCTATCTATTGCAAGACAATGCATCTGCTTGCCTATCAACAGATTTATATTTCAATGCAATACACTGTTATTGGTAATTTATCCTGTTACTGCCAATTTTTATCAAATATACTATTTGATCTATTGGCCGTACACTACTTATGTTTGTTAATGAAAAACTTGGCAGAGACACACAACATACAATTTAGCCACTTGTTATAATTTGTGTAATTTAATTAAGCTTATTAAACTACAGTGATTTTGCTATTGACCGTACACCGTGTTTGTCTGTACTTGTAGCTGTATATGCTCCTGTAACTCTGTTTGATTTCAATCAGTATGCATCTATCTGCTGTGACTTTTAATATCAAACTGAGTAATGTGTATCGGTATGCGTACACAAGTGTTTAGCTATCAACCGTACACAGCTTTTTTTTTTTTTTAGCACAAAGTGTTCAACTATCGACCGTACACCAACTATTTATCCAGCAGTTTTCCTGAATTGCCTTTTTTTCAAATCTGTTGTCTCGCACGATGAAAATGACACTTTATGAAAATGTATCGCTTTTTACGCAATTTGATTTTCTTTATTTGTATGTTTTATTTCAGCTGATTGTTTTATGCGTAATGATTGGTACACCTTTGTATTCTGAACTGGCTTATCAAATTGTTTAATAAGCACACCGTTTCATTAATAGCAATTTTATGTACAAATAGTACCTATTTAATACGGCTGCATTTATTATGAATATTGTTTATTCATTTAGGTTATGTGTATGTTGAATTTATGTTTATAGAAAAAAAACGATGTTTGTTTTTAGCTCTGTGTAGCAAAAATAAAACAAAAGAAACGGAGAAGAAAAAAAAAATTATTTAGATAAACGAGATTTCGATCGCGGATCGCTGGATCAAAGGCCGACCGCTCTCCTAACTGAGCTATAGCGGCTGATACTATTGACAAATACCTATGCGGCAATTATTAGCAAACCTTTCGCCACGTGACAAGGGGGCGTTATCAAATAATTGCTTACTACTGTAAATACTCGCTTAAGAGATAAAAATCTCACACCCTTGATCATTTACGATAAATGTCACTAGAGTGGCGAATATAACGGCAAGTAATTGGTCGTTTTCAAAAACTGAATAACCAATGACAAACTTTCAATTTGAATTGGAAATTCGCACAAACGGTTAGAAATCGGCGGGAATAAATCAGATAGCGCCAAAATCGGATGTAATCATGTAAATGGCAAAGAAAATTGGCGGGAAAATTTGGACGGCGCAAAAATTGACTTGGGCGGTATGAATACACAGTTTTATGGGAGGGGCGGATTTGTTTCAAAGACGCCGGTGGGTTCGGTACAAAATTCCGCGTTCTCGTAAGATAAACTGCTTCAGATAGGCCAGATTTTGAGTGGTTTGGGCTTCGGATGGGCTGGGGATGTGTGGTGTATACGCAGTTTTAGGGGAGGGGCGGATTTGTTTGGTGGGTTCGATACAAAATACCGCGTTCTCGTAAGATAAACTGCCACGGGTAGGCCGGATTTTGAGTGGTTTTGGCCTCGGATGGGCTGGGGATGTGTGGTGCTATCGGAAGTTTATGGCAGTAAGGGTTCTAGGCAAAACCGCGCGAATACGATACGACGTGCACGTTTTAGCGCTAAAGTCCTTGCAAACCAAAGTGTGTGGTTTGTCTTTGAACCTTGAGAATTTTTAGCAATGCTATGCTTAGGCCTATTTGATATTTTACACCTTGGTTCAGTTTAGCGAACCATTGACTCTATATTCAGATTTCTGTATGTCAGTTCTAACTCGGCATGTCAGAAATATCTAAATATCAATAGAGATTCCTTACATGCCAGCTACCAATTAATATTTCATCATATATACCAACTGCAGTTGCAGTTATACTTTATTCTCAAACTGCAAAGTTCACTTTTACTACGCTTAAATTATTTACATCTTTTAAGCGAGTAAATGTTCAACTTGATTGACAGGTAACGGTGTAAAGGATGAAAACTTGTAGCAGACGACAACTTCAATGGACGCAAGGCTGTGCAAAATGATCAATGATGATTTGAGGATGGGGTAAGTTAGACATGCATTATTATTTGGGCAGTAAGTGCTAACTCACTCAGACTTGTTGTCACACACGCTGTAAAAATGCTTTAAAATAAGCTATTTACACCCACAAAAAGGTGGCAAAATACATTATGATGCGAAAGAAAAAAAAAATTGACATGACAACTAATTTGTAATCTAATTCTTTGTTTCAGGACATTTATCAGCTGCTAATTGGACGCTGAAAGGAACAGTTACAGACTGTTAAATTCAGACACTGTGTAGCAGATGTTATGCAACTATTTTGGCAAACAGTGATAGACTTTTGATCTCAAACTACACAGGATGCATCGAGCTGCAAGACATAGATCTTATACTGAAAAATGGCTCAACGACATGACTAAACAAGACATACAGCAACTATAAAATTTAGCAAGGCTGAAACAAAATGAACTTAACAAATGAACTGAATACCTTAACTCCTAAATGAACCTCCAGTTTCTACACTGTACACACTAAAAAGGCATACGCCAGTCCTGTATTGCTGCACACTTTGCACACTTGTAAAAGTCTACACTGAGTTCCGTCACACGGCGCTGTTTCGCGAAGGATGAGTGTCAATCGAAGAATTCCATCTCCTGCAGGAATACGACGCGACACATGAAACCCGGGCCCAGGAATTTAGTCCATACAGATACGAATATCTGGCGATCGCTGCACGCGCGGAACTCCCCAACACAGGAACTGGAACAGCTTAAGCCGGGTGGCTCAAGGACAACCGAACACGACTGGAGTAATCCATGGTATATTGAATAGTTTCACTGATCAGTCCCAGATGGCTCAAGCCGGGTGGCTCAAGGACAACCGAACACAACTTGAGTAATCCATGGTATATTGAATAGTCTCACTGATCAGTCCCAGAATGTCCGAAGGTAAATCGTCGGATCACAGGCCCGAAAGCGTTATTGGGCGCCAATGTCATAGGGCATGGTGTTTATCCGGTCCCCTACTATGCTTACGTCACAGATGACGTAACGTTTCCATGAGATGGGGCTACGATAGTGTGTCCCTATTTATGTGGGTTCTTTTCAGGCGGATGAAAGACGATTTAGACGAAGTTTGTTACGTTGATTGATGGTTTATTTACATGATGATCTGAAACATCCAAAATCCAAAGTAAATACAACGAAATACATGAAAGCAATGTATATCTAAACTCTTTACTTTGTGACTGTGTGAACCGATGTGGCATTCTAACACACGTGAAAATAATATACTGTATCAGTTGAACTTGATAAAGTAATAAATGCATGGCAAACATTGAAGCTTAGAAAATATGAAATGTGTCACAGAACACACACGCTTCAACTTTGACAAAACTGACAAATTATAAAACTAAGAACGTTAACAATATCTCTCTGTTTCTCAGTTTTTCAAACAATAGAATAAATTCCGCTTATCTTAAAATAAGAGATAAACTGATTTACTAACCTGAAACATCCAAAATCCAAAGTAAATACAACGAAATACATGAAAGCAATGTATATCTAAACTCTTTACTTTGTGACTGTGTGAACCGATGTGGCATTCTAACACACGTGAAAATACCCGCTCGGTTAGTTTTTACAGGTTAGTAAGAATGATGTATGACATGCGAAACGATGATAAAAATGTTGCTGTTGCGCATTGAATGAACGCTGATGCTAATTAGAATGGAATATGATAATTACTTTTAATTTCGTACTGTGACATTTGAATCAGGAGGTCTATAGAATAGACCAAACAGAATGACTTTTGATTTAAGTTTCAATTCTAACCAAATCGATTCGAGACCCTGAACTTCAAGGTCTTGTCTTCTTTTGCACGGTATATTTTCTTTGACGAAAACTAGAACTCCGCCGCCATAAGTGTCTGTTTCCCTATCTTTTCTGTAGGGATCCTGGTAATTTGCCAGTTTAATATCATCATCAGGGATTCTGGGGGACAGCCAGGTTTCGCTCAGCGCAATTAAGTCAAAATGGGAGAGCTCGATTTCAATTTGGTCAATTTTGTTCAGTAGGCTTGTAACATTGTAGTGAACAATGGAAAAATTGTTTTCAAATAGAGAGACGTCCATATAGCTCATAGAGGATTCTGTTGAGGTGGAGAGGTCTACACTTAATGGACCTGGGTTGATTTCAACATCGCCCGACATCAGAATTAATATGTATGACCAAAAGACCACAACATGAAATATCGTGAGGAAATGTAATAAGAGATCATTGTTTTTAGCATATGAATAACTTTCTGAATGAACGTGAGGAAATTTTATGAGTTTTGCGTGTATACTATGCCTTTGTAATATTATAGAGACGCTTAAAGTGTTTGTGGTGTTGTTGTAATTTGTAAGCCAGAGACCAGAGGCAAACAGTGGTAATAATATAAGAAAGATGGATCTGATAGACACTGTTTTGTGTGATTGAAACTGGTGAATTATAGCAATACCATAAAAGCCACCCAAACACGGTGCTCTAAAATATGTACTATTCATTTGAAGCGTGGTCAGGAGGATCGCCCGTATCGAGTTGTTTGAGTGGCTGCACGGTAGTACGTCTGCAAGATGTTTCATTCATGATATCAGACTGTTCTTGTATACTTGACAAAGCTTGATTGACGTGGTAATAGAAGTTGGAGAAAAAGATTTCAAGAAGAGAAAGACAAACAACTACATAAGACATAACAGAATTAACAGAAAAAAGGCCAAGGGTTTTGTTCATTTCTAAAGCTCGTAATGTTTGTGCACTTGTGGACTTTTTATACCCCGCCACTTGAAACAGTGCGGGTCATGATTTTGTTATACCCTCCGCAAAAAATTGAGTTCGAGTGTCCTTCCGTCTGTCTGTCTGTCCGTCCGTCCACCCGTCAGTGCTTCGTTTCCGGGCTAAATCTTGAGCATTTATTCTTCAAACTTTTACAGGAGTTTATATCAGGAAGGAATGGTTTGGGATTGAAGATTGGTAAATTTCGTCAAATAAGTACAGAGTTATGGCCCTTGATTTATGTTAAAATTTCATTTCTGGACTTTTTTGGAGCATGTATTGACCAATGTTCTTCAAACTTTGCAAAAGAGTCCATATCTGGAAAGGGTGGTTTGGTATTGTAGGTGGGCGAATTGGTCCTTGGTATTTTCCGATCAATGTCATCAAGATAGTCTTTGCATTTGTACGTGGCGGTGTATCATGCATGCCTGCAGCGTTTTTCTTATACACCCCCCATCTGCAAATGCAAGAAATGAATTAGTGTTGACACAGACCAAATATATCTGTAATATGCACCAGTCATTTGTATCCCCGGCCCCCGGGACCGGTGATAGCGGGGGTATAGCGGGGCTTAAGTGCCGGGGTTTAACCTGCGATGTGTCCCGGCAGTGCCGGGGATGTGCCGGGGTTTTAACTTCCCGCCAATATAGCGGGGATATGTGTGTATCAGGTTATAAATTCAATAAGGTTGGAAATAAAGGTGTCTGCAGAAACTGTAATGTGTGCAAAGTTTGTCCTCTTCCATTGCTATATGCAACATTTGCAGATATATTTGGTCTGTGTCAACACTTATTCCTTTCTTGCATTTTTGTGTCCAACCACACTTTCAAACATAAATGTCTCGCATTAACTGCCAGAACCATTTAGCTGTATTTTCACATTCAATTACATGAAAACAAGTCACATCTGTTGTATTCCAGTAAGCACAATTTCAAGAACATGTATTAATTACATTTTAATAATGCCAAAGGCTCTCTCTCTCTCTCTCTCTCTCTCTCTCTCTCTCTCTCTCTCTCTCTCTCTCTCTGTGTGTGTGTGTGTGTGTGTGTGTTCAAATTCTCTGAAACCACAGGGCCAACTTATGTCTAATCTCACCACCATGGAATAGGTGATTTAAGATTATTCAAACAGCTTAAGGTCATTTGTTGTTCCCCATTATATAGTCAGTCCCCGGGGGCCGGGGCTTTTACCAGGGGTTTAACCAAAAATTTGGCCCCGCAGGGCGGGGCTTTTACCAGGGCTTTAAAATTTGAAAAGTTAAAATCCCCGCTATGTTGCATATAGCAATGGAAGAGGACAAACTTTGCACACATTACAGTTTCTACAGACACCTTTATTTCCAACCTTATTGGATACACACATATATAGTAAAACTCAGCCTAGTTTCCCCGCTATATTGGCGGGAAGTTAAAATCCCGGCGCACATCCCCGGCACTGCCGGGATACATCGCAGGTTAAACCCCGGCACTTAAGCCCCGCTATACCCCCGCTATCCCAGGTCCCGGGGGGGGGGGGGGCGGGGATACAAACGACTGGTGCATAAGGGATAATAAGATTACAAGTCTACAGTGTGTGCTTCCGTCTCGGGATGTCTGAATCTCATGATACAAAAACAAATGTGCAAAACATGTCGATGTGGTTATTTATGACGACGACCCCAGGACAGCTAACCCTATCGTCAATGGTCCAATATGATTAACACCAAAATTCCAAGCCACCTTGCATATACTCATTTCCAAGTTAAAAAGATGGGGTCAACAGCAACCGAGAAAAATCACAAGAGGGACCATTTTTGACAGCTATTTCAGACGGAAGTCAGCGGCAGGATCTCGAGAAAGCTCAAATGCAGTTAGAATTTGGTTACGTGTCCTTAACATCAATTTTAAATTAATTCATTTGAAATTGAACACGTGACACGGGTTAAAATAAATTGAAGGTGAAACATATGTGAAAATGTTCACGGTTTTTAAGCATAATTTTAAATTGTATCTTTGCAGAATGTGACACATATATAAATATTATGGAAGAGTCTATTGACAGTCAACTAGCAGTAAATGGCTATTACCAGCCAACTGTCAGTCGCCAAAACACGTTTAAATGGCCATTACCAGTCAACTGTCAGTAGCCCAAAAACGTTAAAATGGCTATTCACAGTCAGAATTTTTATTATCGCTTGAAAAGTGTTTTGTCTTTTATCCCTTATCTTCTTTTCACCATTAAGATAATGTGACAAATTAATTCAGCCTCCAATGGCGGAACGCAGTCCTTATGGGGTTCGGCTAAACTCAAGTCAGATGAAGGTGTTATGTCCCATTGCACCACTCATTCATTCGAGATTATCTGCTGTGGTTGGAAGGTCGGGTTGGGGGATTTTCTTTTCAAACTATGCATCATTTTTTCATATAAGAACGGTTTACAAATTTAAGAAATTCATAGGAAGAAATGATTTTTTTTTTCAGTTATTATATAACTGATGACTGTGATCGTTTAGTTACGCGTTGTGTTTTAATTAAGTAATAAAGTCTTTCTAAATTTTCATAATTTTATTTACAACCCAAGAGTTCTACTGAACAAAGTAGTTCTGATACTGTCTAATCCAAATCTGAAGTGCATGATCAGAGCGGGACATTATATACAGAAAGCGACGTGCCCACATACATTCTAGAACCTATTTTGGACTTTCAATAATTTTAAAATAAATAACAATCTGTCAGTTTGATTAGTGGCATTAAACAATATATGGGACGATAAACATCATATGATCAACTGTCCCTTAATGAACTCGCGTATTGCACCTTTATAAATATCATGGTATTTAATTGTTTATAAACTAGAATAACAGACCAGCAGTTTCATGACAGATTTTAAAACACTGACTTGTTTCCACGCCAAGTAAACATTAGTAGTTTGAACTCTTTAAAAAGTACAATGCTGCAACAATTGTGCAAAGTTATAGAGCTGATATTTTACTGTTATAAAAGTGAATAGATTTCAACAATATAATGCTCCTTTACAATGCTATACTAAAGTTCCCTACAGTATCAAGTTA
This sequence comes from Rugalucina vietnamica, assembly GCA_964017185.1. Taxonomy (NCBI): domain Eukaryota; kingdom Metazoa; phylum Mollusca; class Bivalvia; order Lucinida; family Lucinidae; genus Rugalucina; species Rugalucina vietnamica. The sequence continues at coordinate 8,028,102 of OZ024876.1, read as the reverse complement.
ACTTACGGACCCTTAACAATACTTCAGTAATAATAGTCTCATACACCTTCAACATAACTTAACTCATACAGAAAGGTACAAGTAGGCAAAGATCAGGAAAAGGCGCAATCAGAAAAAGATTCCCACTCCAAAAACCGAGGTGGGAAAAAACCAAACTAACAATCAGGTACTTATACCATGAAACATATCGTAAGCCGAATGAGCAGCTATTTTCCCAATAGGTGGCCACTCAGTTACCTTAACTTAACTAAAAATATGAAAACATACATAAGGCGCCAACAGCACAAAAAATTGTTTATACACCAAGACATAAAACAAAAAGAACCACCACAGAAGTATCGACTTGGAACGATCAGTAACACAAAGTTACTGGCGGGCTTAAACCGGTTTTACATGGCCATAACCTCACCCTCAGCTTCTGCGGTGGTTCACAACATTTAGTTAGTTATTCGGTCCTCGTGGTGAATCTCTAACTAGTTAATTAATCATCAAGAACAAACAAATAAATCATGATAAACATCCTGATGAATCAAAAACCAGGACTCACAGACTGAGTAAGCTGCCCGACGATGGAGATCCCTGGGCGCCGAATAACCTACTAACTCCGGAGCAAAAGAAAAACACCAGTTGGACCCCGGTGGGCCAAGCAACAGACAAGAAGCTCCGGCCCCAACCAACTAAATGAATAGCTTTATGTCGGGGCCATCATAGAGTCTGACGCCCGACCCACCGGCGTGCAATTAAAGAAGGCAGCATAGTTATCAACCATGATTGGGTTAAAAACTAAGCATGCAGACTGTCGCATAACATTCAAGTTATAACCTATACGTCTGTAACGTGTTATGATTTTTCTGAACTGAAAAGAAAAATCATTAATTCCTTTAAGTTTCTTAAATTTGTAAACCAAGTCACCATAAAATTCAGGTTCCGAAAGGCCCTCACTTAAAAGCGTACGCATAGGGCGACTATGTTATACACCTCCCATTCTAATTAAATTAATTTAATACAACATTAAATTAATTTACCTATAATAAAATCATTTTACCATTAATACAATTAACTCTTTACAGTCCCCACAATCTGATCATGACTTCTTAAGTTTGCATACTTATTGATAAGTGTACATCAATACAACATTGTTATTCAATCAATGTTAACAAGAAATCAATATATAACATCATCAAATCATTTTATGTACATGTAACAATCAATCAAAATTGACCCACCGGCGTGCAATTAAAGAAGGCAGCATAGTTATCAACCATGATTGGGTTAAAAACTAAGCATGCAGACTGTCGCATAACATTCAAGTTATAACCTATACGTCTGTAACGTGTTATGATTTTTCTGAACTGAAAAGAAAAATCATTAATTCCTTTAAGTTTCTTAAATTTGTAAACCAAGTCACCATAAAATTCAGGTTCCGAAAGGCCCTCACTTAAAAGAGCACGCATAGGGCGACTATGTTATACACCTCCCATTCTAATTAAATTAATTTAATACAACATTAAATTAATTTACCTATAATAAAATCATTTTACCATTAATACAATTAACTCTTTACAGTCCCCACAATCTGATCATGACTTCTTAAGTTTGCATACTTATTGATAAGTGTACATCAATACAACATTGTTATTCAATCAATGTTAACAAGAAATCAATATATAACATCATCAAATCATTTTATGTACATGTAACAATCAATCAAAATTGACCAGGATAGCATGCACCTAGACTAGGATGATATGCATTAAATGCATAATTAGTTTGTGTCTAGAATGTGACAAGGACTTTATAAAATCTGAATAGTCATTTATGTACCCTGACCAGAATGTCCATCTGTATGCACATTGCGACCAGGATGACCAAAAGCTTTTCAATTTTACAGATCATTAAAGTGACCAGGATTATAGCTTCATATTCATGACAAGTACTTTAGTCAATACTAAAAATTAATAATAAATGTAAACCTGAACATCACCAAATGTGACCAAGTGAACAAGATCCAAGATATATATACATCATTTGTGATAATCATAAGGTCAAGTCATTGAAACATAATTATTACACAAAGTCTCTGTCCCTCATTGTCTTTCTAACTAGGATTACTGAATGTCACTTTCATTTAAAACACCACAGTCTCATTCTGTATCGTCGGCCCAACAATTTTCAGATCAAGTACGTCTGGCGGTTGTGGGATGGAGATAACTGGTAAGCGTTGGTCCTCGTTTGTTTGAAATCCTTCCCTGTCAACATCTGGCGTTGGTGTGTGTTTATTCACAACCATGTAGATAGGATATGGTTGTGGTATCGGGTATGGTTTGTAACAACCATACTTACACTGCAACAGTTGTATATGAATCTGACGATGTGTAACTGCAGAGCAACATCCGTAATGACACCTCATTACCATTTTATCGTCCGTTTCTCTCCACCACTGTAATGTACAAAGTAATGTACAATATTTTTTGTTGTCAATCGTTATGTCCATAATTAACTTGACTTATGAATCTTCACCTAAGCATGACCTTTAGGGTCATACCCAGGACTTTAAACAAAGTCACTAAATGTCAATAATCTTCATCTTCGTCCAAGCATGATCTTTAGGATCTTACAAGGCACAATAATATATACATAAATTCATATGATTTATATACATGATGATTGGGTTGTCTCCGTAACGATCACTACATGTAGATTTTCATACTGTTTATGCATTTTGTCCATGCATCCATGCCAAAGTAGTGCTGGCATTTCTATTTGACTGCCCGAAGGAATTTAACTGTCCTTCCTGAGTGTGACTGACACTTTTATCTTCGATAAGGGCAGACATTTCGACATCTTCAACTTTGGAAGGCGCCTGTTTCACATTTACCCACTCAAGGTCATGTCTATTAGCCAATTTTCTACCAATTATCCGATACAACGGCCAATTATATTTCCGTGCAACTAAGCAGACAATTACAAGTATGAACAGGATTGACACAACTAGGCTGACTATAACAATTGTCCAGTCAAGACTACAGCTGTATTTTGACTGTCTTCAACATTTACCGTTTTATATGCATGTGTTTCGCGAAGAAAACTTTGCATAGGAATCTCTTTTAAGCCCGACAAATGTGGTGGTAAATTCAATGGCTTAAACTTTTTGAATTCCGTTTTCGAATTGTTCCAAATGAAAAGCTGTGAAATGTCATGCAGTTTCACAAGTGCTTTAAGTGGATCTGACCTTTCAAAGTGAGTGTGTTTCTCAAAATATTCTGGCAACTGTAAATATTTATTGGATGCTTTACATGTGTTGTTTAGTTTAATAATGCCAAATGGTGGTACAATTTTAATGTCACTCGTCATGGGTTCATATGACTGACAATTTACCGTAAATGTCAGAGGTACATGGGTAACAATAATCCAAATACCATATGACAAATACCTTGTTGTTGGCAACTGATCCAAAACAACAATCTGTTTACAGTTTGTCTGAATGTCATGCGCATTTTGTTTAAACAAAGCAACAATACAAAACTTGTTTATGTTTGCCTGATAAAACGCTGTCTTTGGATTACAGAATTGGAAATGATAGCTGTTGCACATTTGAAAGTTACTTTCGGACAAAAGTGCAAATGTTTCCTTATCTTTTGATACCAGTATCATTTCGGATTCCAAACTGTACTTTATCAATATGTCAGTCTGATTAGGAACTACCCTGTGGATCGGTAATGGTAAATTATGCATTTTGTATACTTCAAATTCTTCCCTAGTGTTGATTAGTGGAATTTTAAGGACAACTCTGATTTCATTGTTTTCAAGGTAAGTTATACATGTCAAAGTCTTATAAAAGTACCATATTTCTTTTCTGGGATTTCTGGGGAGTTCAAAGTTATTCGGAAGTTTTGATTCCACTTCAATTAATAGTTTTCTAAGATCTTTGGGAGATATGGTGTTTGTTGATAAATGGTGCATTGATAACATGTTTAGTTCAGACCTAAGATTTTCAAGATAAACTATGGCGTCTTGAGTCATTAACCTTATTTCATCTAAGATCATTTGAAACTGAAGGTATGTATGAATAAACTGTTCAAGCCTTATAAACTTTTGTGAGAAAGCTTGTTGAAAATTGAATATTTTTCTATCCAGTTTTTGTACCACTACTATCAAATCCATAATAAATCTTCGGTTTTCTGAGACTTGCATTCTGGTTAAATTCAGTACTGACAAACTTACATCCAAATCATGTATAATTTGTTCTTGACTACTTGCCAAAGCTTTGATATTTCGGTTGATGTTATCAAGTTCATTTTCTGACACAGTGCCAAATAATGTACTCATTAACTGACCCACCAGAGGTATAAGTGACCTTTTACCTCTTTGAGTATCTTCTGATAATGATTGATATTCATCAAAGTTGTCATAGACTGATTTGTATGTGTCTGTCAGCAGATCAATTTCAACATGTAAACTTTTAAATGTTTCTGAGTATCCAGTCAAGTTTAAACTGACATAATTGTTTGTTAATAATTTAACAACCCCACTTGTAAGCGTCAGATCACTTTCTATCTGATTAATTAAAACTTGAAACGGCCTTAAATCATGGACAAAAGTTACAGACCAATGTGCGTCATTTATGAGGACTTCATTTGTCTTCTGAAACACAACGTTTTCGGATGTAAAGAGTCCGAAAACATGGCTAACTAGCAATGACCCTAAGATAAGTGTATGCAACTTGACATTTGTCTGAAATGAAACAATAATATTTCACTGTAATGTAGTACACATATCATGAGGTACACAATTATTTACAATTCACCATCATAAATGTGTCTAATGTGAGGTCGTTTTACAACATATTGGATATTAACCTCAATAATTCTTTAACGTCTCCCTTTTGAGACCGAGGCTCCTGATGCCCCCCTCCTCCAACTTAATTGATTTACGCTGCATGGAGTCAGACTGTGAACGAACTTCGTTCACTTCCATTTCTCCATCAGAATCTTTGTTGCTAACAAAAGACAAGGAAGTGGAATTATCAGAGTGCAACTCGTCATTACAGTCCATATCCCCGACTTCTGTCCCTTGATTTTCACGTTGCCTATTATCCCTATACCTTAACCGTTTTCTTAATTCCATAAGAGGAATGTCTTCTTCATCAGAAGACGTTTCTCTTTCTTGCCTATATTTTTGTGCTAATCTTGCCAAAGGTATGTTTTCTTCTGACTCAGAATCAGATGTTTCTGAATCAGAAACCTGAGGCGGAATTGCATATGCTGCGTTTCTCAAACGTCTACTTTCTGTGTCCTTGGCAATTTGCCATTCATCTATATGAGCATGTCTTATTTCACCTGCATATACTCTACTTGTTGAACCGTCTTATTGGTTTTAAATGATGTAGGAAACAGGACCTGTTTGTTGAATAATTCTATAATAAGGCATAAATCTCATATCAAATTTATTCTTTCTAGTCATATTTTTATAGAAAACAGGATCCCCTACTTCAAATTTTACTTCTTTTGTTCCCCTATTTGCATATTTTGCTTGTCTTTTCTTTGCCTTCTTTAAGTGATTTCTAACAGAAACAAATGCTTTGTGCTGCTCTTGCAAAGCAATCTGGTGATGGTCTTCACCCAAATACTTCCTCCTAGGTTTAAGTATATTGTCTATGGGCAAAACTACATCCCTATTATACAAAAGAAAGAATCGAAGATTCACTAACATTGAATCGAATTGCTGCTAAAGCCTGATTAAGATTTAAATCCCAGGTTTGAGGATTATCAACAATTTTCTTTGACAACACATCATGCAAAGTTCTATGAAACCTTTCTACCTTAGCATTGCTTTGGGGATGATAAACACTTGTCAAAACATGATCAACCTTTAATCTTGCCAACGTTTCTTTCACAACTTTATTTACATTTTCTGTACCATTATCTGTTACCAACTGTAAACAAGAGCCAAAGCGTGGAAAAATCTGATCAATTATCAAATCAGCCACAGTTTCACCAGTCTTATCAGGAACTGCAAAAGCTTCTGGCCATCCACTATACCAGTCAACAAAAGCTATAATGTATTTATTACCTGACATCGTGGTAGGATAAGGACCTGATAGATCGAGGCTCAATTTAGCCATTGGATATGGTGGAATGTCTGTCTCTTGTAAAGGTGGTCTTATTTTCTGTAATGACCTGGTTTGACAAATGACACACTCATTTACATATCGGTTAATCTCCTTGAATAGATTTGGCCAATAATATTTCTGGCGTATAGAATCAAATGTTTTCTGTACACCCATGTGTCTATTTTCATCATGATACTGTTTTACAACAAAGCTTGTCAAGTGTTTTGGTATGAACAATCTCAAACAAGGATCATCATTGACACTGGAGAGGTAGTATACTAAGTCATCTATCAGAAGGTAATGTTTTTGCACATCTTTACTTTCTTTACCATTTAAGATCATTGACCTAATTTCTGAGATAGAATCGTCTCTAGATTGTTCAACTGTCATGTCAAAACCTCCTTTTACAAAATCTGAGCAATCACATTTCTCAAAGGACTCATCATTGGGCAAATCACAACTTGCAAATGTTTTGGGGTCGAACTGATTGGAATCTAGGACATTGACCTCATACAAGTTGTCATTGACATCAAGCACAGTCTGATCCTCAACTTCGTCACTGTTCTGAATAGCTGAAGCTTTCTGAACATTGTCTGGATGTCTTGAGAGCAGATCAGCACATGTATTTGTAGTACCAGCAATGTATTCTATTGTACAGTTATAGCCTGACATACTTAAGGCCCACATTTGAATTTTCTTGTTTTGCATTGGACTGTCAAGCAAGTATTTCAAGGGTTTATGATCTGTTCTGATAACAAACTGGCTATTATGCAAATAGTAATCTAATTTCTGAAGAGCAAAGTGAATACTAAAGGCCTCTTTCTCAACCACTGACCATTTACATTGTGACCTACTTAACTTATGAGACAAGTAATAAATTGGTTTCTCATCACATTCACATTCTTGCGTCAAGCAAGCGCCTATACATATATCACTAGCATCTGTGTACAATACATAAGGCTTATTTGAATCTGGATAAACCAAAAGTGGAACAGCAGTTAAACTTTCTTTCAGATATTCTAAAGCTTTTTGATGTGCATCTGACCATTTGAAATGAGCATATTTTCTTGTCAAAGCAACTATGGGTTCTGCTATCTGAGAGAAGTTTGGTATGAACCTTCTATAGTATGAGCACATACCTATAAATGATCTAACATCTCTGACACAAGTTGGTACAGGCAAAGATCTGATTACTTCAACTTTCTTTTCATCAGGTTTGATTCCATCCTCACTTATGACAAAGCCTAGATAGTTTGTTTCAACCTTAAGAAAGCTACATTTCTTAAGTTTCAGCTTCAAATTATGCTGTCTTAACTTGCCAAATATAATGCTCAAATGTTCTAAGTGTTCTTCAAATGTTGAACTGAAAATCATTATGTCATCTAAGTAAGCCGTTGCGAAGTTACTACAGCCTTGTAAGACAACAGACATAAGTTCTTGAAACACTGCAGGAGAATTAGAAAGGCCAAAGGGCATAACATTGAACTCAAACAAACCTTTATGGCATGCAAAAGCTGTCTTTTCTTTGTCCTGTTCATCCATGGCAACTTGCCAATACCCACTTTTCAAATCTAAGGACGTGAAGTACCTAGCTTTACCAAGTAATGCCAAGATATCATCAATCAGAGGCAAAGGGTAAGAGTTTTTTTTGTTATTTTATTCAGCTTCCTAAAGTCAACACAAAACCTTTTACTTCCATATTTCTTATCAACTATGACCACAGGAAATTACCAAGGTGATCTAGATCTTCTTATGACGTCAGCATCTAGCATTTCATTGATTGCCTTCTCAATTACCTCCCTATTTTTAATTGGTGTCCTATAAGGCCTCATTTTAATGGGTTCATTGTTTCCTACTTCAATTTGCATTTTAACCGTGTCTGTATGTCCTAACTCTGAATCTTTACTAGCAAACAAATCCTGATTTTTCAATATTAACTTTTCTATGTTTGACCTATATTTCTCAGGGACATCTAAGTCATTTAAGTTTAGTTTACTTTCAGCTTGTTTGTTTTCAATTACTGAATTAATATTTGAAACATTGTTTCGAATTCCTGTAATTTTTGCCAATAAACCATGTCTAAATATTTTGATGAATTTGTTTGTACTGTTTACAATTAACAAAGGCACTGATCTATCTTATGCCAAATTTGCTACAGTATTTATGATTTGTAACCCTGGTTGGTTCACAAGAAAACCTTTATCAATTTGTGAAATTTCATAAGTTTGACCTATTGGTAAGTCCGGGTTTTCTCTAACTTTACCATAGCAAATTACAGCAGATTGCGGTTTTATTAAGCATGTCTTTTTCATCCTAACTGTTGAGGCAATGTGAATATCTTCTTCCAAGTTAACATAATGTTTCCCATTAATTCTAAGGCATTTTAAATCAAAATAAATCCTAACGTTGTTTTGTTTAAGCCAATCCAAACCCAGTATCAAGTTTCTATTCAAATCTCTGATCACATAGAAATCTTGAGACACTTCGGTACCACCGATACAAATTTGTACATTAATGCAACCATCACATTTTAATTCAGACCCATTTGCAGATTGCAGACAAACCTTTTTGTTAACCAATTTAGGTTTGTGTTTCAACTGGTCATAAATTCTACGGTGCATTAATGAGCACTCTGCTCCTGTGTCTACAAGAGTTCTATACCTTTGTTTCCCTATCTTTACAAGGCATGAGTTTGGACTACCTGAAACACTGATTTTGTATGTTTTCTGTGATGCATTTTCCAATATGTTATTTTGTTCACTCTTTACATTGACCTCCCTATGTAAAGAGCGTCCTAGTTTTCCTGACTTCCTGGTTGTCGTGGCTGTTGCACTCTAGGTCTACCATGACCCAGTGGTCTCCTACTTTGATCTGTTTGTTTACAGTCCCTACTAATATGTCCCTGCTGACCACAATTCCAACATCTGATTGGTGGTCTGTGAGACTCCGTACTATTTACCTTATGGATAATAAAAATAATTGTTAGATCCTTTGGAAGCAGTAAAACATTTAAAGCGAGAAGATGGGCCATATTGTACAATTTCGGGTAATGAACCTTCGTCAGTGACCCTTTACAAAACTGGCAGCGAAAGCCAGACATTTTTGCTGCAATTTCAAAAATTTACATCGGTGTAGTCTAAATCAAAGACTTGTATTCCAAAAGGGGCCAAATAATCAAAATATTGTTAAGAAGATGATTCTTAACGTACAATATATTTGAAACACTCCAAATATATTCACTGATCCCAAAGGATCAAAAGAAAAATATAATCTGCACTATGGATGATGTACGGGGAGACTTTTTAGGGCCGCCACACGGCACAACACCAGCTGCAGTAATAGCAAATAAAAATAATTGTTAGATCCTTTGGAAGCAGTAAAACATTTAAAGCGAGAAGATGGGCCATATTGTACAATTTCGGGTAATGAACCTTCGTCAGTGACCCTTTACAAAACTGGCAGCGAAATCCAGACATTTTTGCTGCAATTTCAAAAATTTACATCGGTGTAGACTAAATCAAAGACTTGTATTCCAAAAGGGGCCAAATAATCAAAATATTGTTAAGAGGATGATTCTTAACGTTCAATATATTTGAAACACTCCAAATATATTCACTGATCCCAAAGGATCAAAAGAAAAATATAATCTGCACTATGGATGATGTACGGGGAGACTTTTTAGGGCCACCTATTCCTATAACGAAATTTTTGACCTCTAGAATGGTCAACTTCCATTGGCTGTTCTTTTGAGCTTGCACTGTGGGACAACTGAACCCTAGTTCTTAAATTCACTTCATTGGTGGCAACTACCACAGCCCCTTGTAATGTGTTCGGTTGATCACGTAAAATTTTCATTTTCAATTGATCATTCTGTAATCCATCGACAAAAATATCAATGAGTTGTCTCTCAACCGCGTTCCCCCCTTGATTATCATATGCATCCTCAGCTAAAGATAGGATGCGTTCAGCATAATTCTGCATTGTCTCACCCTGCTTCTGTCTAACCTGCCTAAATAGAGACAATGCCATCTGCGCATCAGTGACATCAGAAAATCTGGTTGCCAATTGCTGTTTCATCTGGTCCTATGTATGACCAGCGTTAGCTTGCATGAACCCAGACACAGCAGCACTTGAAGTTTGGTATGCAATTAATTTTTTCCTATCATCATTTGCATTTACTAATACAGCATATTTCTCAATGGATTAAATCCATTCCCGGTAATGTTTTGGATTGCCATCGAATTTATTCACCACGCCAGAGATTCCCTGTGCGGTCAATGCTTGCGTTACATTGTTTAATTCTAGCCTTAAATCTTGAAATGCCTGTACAGCTGGGTCTACCGGACCTTGTTGTTGACCCTGCTGAGCCTGCGCCATTTCAAATTAATTATTACCTTCTATTTAGTTAATTTCTTAAAGCATTATTTAAATAAGGGCCAAGTAATTGGTAGAATCACGGCTAACATTCATAACCAAAAGTAAAGTAAAAGTAAACAGCACCTACCTTTTTGAAGTTTTCTTTCTGTTCCATTTTGTTTTATTTCTTTTTGTTCAGCCTGCGAACGGCACCAATCAAATCGGCTATTATATAACTGATGACTGTGATCGTTTAGTTACGCGTTGTGTTTTAATTAAGTAATAAAGTCTTTCTAAATTTTCATAGTTTTATTTACAACCCAAGAGTTCTACTGAACAAAGCAGACGTGTTATCGATTGATTTCAAATTTAATCACTAACGATTACAATTACTTTTAATCTTACGATTAACGATTACAATTGAAAATACTTTTTTGCTGAATGTAATCGATTACAATTACAATTGATTTGCAAAATTAATCAAATAATTAATCAATTACTTTTGCCTTCATAGTCTTGCCAGTCTTGATTTATGTTGTTATGCTTTAACTCAGTATACTAGTTTGACATAATTTATATGAATCCTCTTATTCTTTCTTCAGATTGTAGACTTTTTTATTTAAAATACTGTAAATTATAAACATTAAGTTGTGTTTCCTCGTGTCCTATAATTTGGTGAAAGTCTGTCAAAATTAGACAAAAATTTTAAAAAGAAGTTTCAAAATTTTTGTTTGAATCCTGCAGTAACAAAATAACAAATTTTTCAATATGACTCTCACAGTTGTTGATTGCTTTAATCCTTTGTTTATTGTCACTTCTCTAGAGTGTTTTGACAACACAATTTTTAAGAAAATGCTAAATGACACCTGTTGAGTGCTTAATCTGTAAAGGTGTTACAACCAGGTAACATATGTATAGCTGTAATTTAATATTAAATTTTGCAGATTTTAAATAAACTTTAACAAGCATGGTGAGATCACTATGTAAGTAATGTAAGCAATAATGAGTTTTGTATTTACGTTGTATGACCTATGCCTCATATGTTTGCTTTTTCCATGTTCCTCATATTTCCATGTACTGTATGGATTGAGTGAAATAAACTTATGTTATGTTATGTTATGTTATGTTCTAAGAGGAATCCTGAAATGAAATGGAAAATGTCAGAGGGGAGAACTTGGGTGAAAAGCAAATAGGACTAGAAAAGATAAAACAACAGTGTTAAATTTGTTGTCAGGCCAGTTTACTTTCAAAATGTGCCTTTGTCATTGTAATAATAATCTGTTCCATAATTGGCAATTACATGTAATAGCAAATTTATTACTTCAATAAATGTTGTTTGTTTGTTTGTTTTAAATATTGTGTACCTCTTTATTCCTGTTATCATAATTAAAGATATAAATTTCTTCACTTTCTTGCTTTCTGAGGAAAAGAATGTTCAGCACATTTTCAAATGTAATCTAAATTTATTCGTGAAATTAATCACGATTACAGGCATTTTTGAAAAGTATTCGAATAAGAATAAGATTAATTTTAATCATAAAAATCTATGATTACAGAATAATTTTTGATTGAAAAAAATTTCAATCGAATAAAAGTAATCATGATTAACGATTAAGATTAACCCAGGTCTGGAACAAAGTAGTTCTGATACTGTCTAATCCAAATCTGAAGTGCATGATCAGAGCGGGACATTATATACAGAAAGCGACGTGCCCACATACATTCTAGAACCTATTTTGGACTTTCAATAATTTTAAAATAAATAACAATCTGTCAGTTTGATTAGTGGCATTAAACAATATATGGGACGATAAACATCATATGATCAACTGTCCCTTAATGAACTCGCGTATTGCACCTTTATAAATATCATGGTATTTAATTGTTTATAAACTAGAATAACAGACCAGCAGTTTCATGACAGATTTTAAAACACTGACTTGTTTCCACGCCAAGTAAACTTTAGTAGTTTGAACTCTTTAAAAAGTACAATGCTGCAACAATTGTGCAAAGTTATAGAGCTGATATTTTACTGTTATAAAAGTGAATAGATTTCAACAATATAATGCTCCTTTACAATGCTATACTAAAGTTCCCTACAGTATCAAGTTAACTTAAGGACCCTTAACAATACTTCAGTAATAATAGTCTCATACACCTTCAACATAACTTAACTCATACAGAGCACGCATAGGGCGACTATGTTATACAGTTCAGAAACATCATTACACGTTACAGACAGTCTGCATGCTTATATTACATTACGGAAACATGATCGTGCAATTTACACAGTGAAATCGCATGTGCTTCGAATGTTTAGAAAAATTTTTTCTTTCCACATGTTTTCCATACAGTAACATATGAGCCGCCTCGTGAAAAAACAACAATGGAAACTCATCTTGACGATAATATCGATAATGCGGAATTTTTTTTCACAACGGACTTCTCTGTACCATATCGCAAAGATAGAACAAATCATGGTGGTGGCATCTTGGTTTATAATTAATAATAACTTAATGCATCAGAGAAGACAAGACCTAGAAGTATTTTGGGAGGAATCGATTTGGGTCGAACTTAAAATTAATAAACGACCATACCTCTTAGGTACATTTTATAGCCCTAAACCGCAGGACCAAACGTTTTTTTTTTTTAATGCTTTAGACCAAAATATTGAAAAGGCGATGGAATTTAGCCAAACATCATTATTTTAGGTGATCTGAATGAGGACATTGAATGTAAACTATAGAAATCTCCGTGACGTTCTGCTTACGAATTCACCACAAAATGTTATTTATCAGCCAACAAGGGAAAACGTACTTCTCGACCCTATCATTGTTCCTCACGATTTTTACTGTTTATGATTCTGGAGTTTTGCCTACGCCACATCATATAACTGACCATTTTGCTACCTACATAGTCCTTCCTCATAATTATTCTGTTTCGTCTGTGTATACTCGCAGAGTATGGTTTTATATGAGAGCTGATTTTGTAAAGCTTGATAATAATTTAAGATCATTTGATTGGAAAAGTCTTTCAGAAGGATCTGTTAATGATTCTTGTACTTTGTTTACAAATAACTTTATGGACTTTATTAATGAATGTATACCACATAAAGATGTCACAATAAGGCCTAATGGTACGATTCGGATCGTCAAAAATCAAAAGCTACTAAGTCAGGTCTGCGGTCCGATTGGACTAAATACAAATTACTTCGTAATAAAACTTTTATCTCGCACTGCATAGATAATATGTCAGAATGCATTTCAGACTGACTTTCACGGAAAAAATCAATTTCAAGTCGAATGTTTGTGCACCTGTGGACTTTTTATACCCCGCCACTTGAAACAGAGCAGGTCATGATTTTGTTATATCCTCCGCAAAAGAATTGAGTTCGAGTGTCCGTCCGTCTGTCTGTCGGTCCGTACGTCCACCCGTCAGTGATTCGTTTCCGGGCTAAATCTTGAGCATTTATTCTTCAAACTTTTACAAAAATTTATATCAGGAAGGAATGGTTTTGGATTGAAGATGGGTAAATTTCGTAAAATAAGTACGGAGTAATGGCCCTTGATTTATATTAAAATTTCGTTTCCGGGTTCTATCTTGAGCATTTATTGACCAACTTTCTTCAAACTTTGTATAGGAGTTCATATCAGGAAGGAGTGATCTGTAAATTTTGTCAAATAAGTACAGAGTTATGGCCCTTGATTTACGATCCAATTTCGTTTCTGGGCTCTATCGTGAGCATTTATTGACCAATTTTCTTCAAATTTTGTATAGGAGTTTATATCAGGAAGGAGTGGGTTGGGATTGAAGATGGGTAAATTTCGTCAAATGGCCATTGATTAAGGTTAAAATGTCGTTTCCGGGTTCTATCTTGAGTATTTATTGACCGATTTTCTTCAGACTTTGTATAGGAGTTTATATCAGGAAGGAGTGGGTTGGGATTGAAGATGGGTAAATTTCGTCAAATGGCCAATGATTAAGGTTGAAATGTCGTTTCCGGGTTCTATCTTGAGTATTTATTGACCAATTTTCTTCAGATTTTGTATAGGAGTTTATATCAGGAAGGAGTGGGTTGGGATTGAAGATGGGTAAATTTCGTCAAATGGCCATTGATTAAGGTTAAAATGTCGTTTCCGGGTTCTATCTTGAGTATGTATTGACCAATTTTCTTCAGACTTTGTATGGGAGTTCAATTCAGGAAGGAGTCGTTTGGTGTCGAAGATTGGTAAATTTCGTCGAATACCTACAGAGTTATGGCCCTTGATTTATGTTAAAATTTCATTTCTGGGCGCTATCTTGAGCATGTATTGAACAATTTTCTTCAAAATTTGTATTGGAGTTGATATCGGGAAGGAGTGGTGTAGGCTTGAAGGTTGGCAAATTTCGTCGAAAACCTACAGAGTTATGACCCTTGATTTATGTTAAAATTTCATTTCTGGGCTCTATCTTGAGCATGTATTGACCAATTTTCTTCAAACTTAGCATTGAGTTGATATCAGGAAAGAGTGGGTTAGGATTGAAGATTGGTAAATTTCGTCAAATAAGTACAGAGTTATGGCCCTTGATTTATGTTAAAATTTCATTTCTGGGCTCTATCTTGAGCATGTATTGACCAATGTTCTTCAAATGTTGTACTGGAGTTGATATCAGGAAGGAGTGGGGTAGGATTGAAGATTGGCAAATTTCGTCAAATAAGTACAGAGTCATGGCCCTTGGTTTATGTTAAAATTTTCTTTCTTGGCTTTTTTGAGCATGTATTGACCAATGTTTTTTCTTTAAACTTTGTAAAGGAGTCCATATCTGGAAAGGGTGGTTTGGTATTGTAGGTGGGCGAATTGGTCCTTGGTATTTTCCGATCAACGTCATCAAGATAGTCTGTGCATTTGTACGTGGCGGTGTATCATGCATGCCTGCAGCGTTTTTCTTATACATCCCCCATAATTTCGGGATTTTTAGAAAAAAAAATGCAATGAATGTGCTATGGTTGGACATTTGCTGTTTCGGCATTATCTAAGAAAAATCTAATGAGGCCGACATTCTTGCTCCTCGGGCATTGCCATCAAATTTGAATCAAACTCAAGAGTGTTTTACAGTTTGAGCTGTAACCCTTGCGAAAAACGGCATTTCTACAGCTTCTGCGAAGCTTTCGCAGAAACTGTAGAAAAGCCGACGGTATCCGCAGAGCTTCTGAAAATCCGCGTATGTGCAGTTATATTTACAAAGCTTTACATAGAAAATCTGGCTTTTGCGAAGCTTAAACGAAGCTTTAGCGCAGGAAAGGCACATAAACGCAGAAAGGCGTGTAGGTGCAGAAAGCTTTGCAAAAACAGGCTTTTCCGCAGATCTCTTGCGAAAAAAAGTACAGCTCCACTTTAAAGCTTCGTAAAAGCCGGGTTGTCTTCAGCTTTTCTAAAGAAGAGCTATAGAAAAGCTTTACTTGTTCTATTCAGTCTAGGTGCACAAAATGCGCGTTTCAAATAGCTCAAACAATATGATTAACACCAAAATTCCAAGCCACCTTGCATATACTCATTTCCAAGTTAAAAAGATGGGGTCAACAGCAACCGAGAAAAATCACAAGAGGGACCATTTTTGACAGCTATTTCAGACGGAAGTCAGCGGCAGGATCTCGAGAAAGCTCAAATGCAGTTAGAATTTGGTTACGTGTCCTTAACATCAATTTTAAATTCATTCAGTTGAAATTGATCACGTGACACGGGTTAAAAATAAATTGAAGGTAAAACATATGTGAAAATGTTCACGGTTTTTAAGCATAATTCTAAATTTTATCCTTGCAGAATTTGACACATATAAACTATATAAACATTATGGAAGAGTCTATTGCAGTAGGCAAAAATGTTAAAATGGCTATTACCAGTCAACTGTCAGTAGCCAAAAAATGTTAAAATGGCTATTTACAGTCAACTGGCAGTAGCCAAAAACGTTTAAATTGATATTACCAGTCAACTGTCAGTAGCCCCCCCCCCCCTATTTGCAGTCAGAATTTTTATTAACGCTTGAAAAATGTTTTTTGTCTTTTAGCCCTTATCTTCTTTTCACCATTAAGATAATGTGACAAATTAATTCAGCCCCCAATGGCGGAACGCAGTCCTTATGGGTTCGGCTAAACTCAAGTCAGATGACGGTGTTATGTCCCATTGCACCACTCATTCGTTCGAGGTTATCTGCCGTGGTTGGAAGGTCGGGTTGGGGGATTTTTTTCAAACTATGCATCATTTCTTAGTTTACGAATTTTCATATTCTGAAGAACGGATAGTCTGAAATTCGAATTAATGTTTATCGTTTGAATAAATGCATTGCTAACGACGGTTAATAGCTGATCTGATGTCCGGGTATTCTGCTATACCAACCACACTGTTCCTGTACAAACTGTTTGGGGATATATTACCAGCAATTAGATCACGAACTGGAAGAATCTCGTATCGCAAAGCAGGAGAGAAAGAATTACTTCAGTTAAAATATTTAGAGTATACAATACTAAATCTTAACGAAGAAATCAGCATTTCGTTCCTCTAGTTCATGTATCTAGGGCAGTCACTGCTATTAATATATGTTTAGACAAATATGAACAAGCATGTCTGGCAATACTCCGAAATATTATACCCTATAATGACATATGGCAGGAACTCTATCTGTTGAATGGCCATAAGATAATTAGACACACGTCTATGGCTCCATCACATTTGAATAAAGTTGCATTTGATGGCGAGATGGTGAAATTACTGACCCTGACTTTGACTAGGCCGCTCGTCCTGTAAACAACGTTCCAGCCACTGAATTATGGAGGTTGAACTGAGCGATTCTTAGAATCTGGTAGAGAATCTGTCCATAGATTCCATTATGTGTGATCTGGAAATGAATGTGTAACAGCCAAACATCTCCTGCAGGGCTGTCGGTATCATAAACTTCGAAAATCATTTTAAATCATTTTTACTCGCAGACACTATGGATTGATTTCCAAATTTAATGTTGGGCTAATGATGCTTTTACGTGAGGGCCTTTCGGAACCAGAATTTTATGGTGACCTGGTTTACAAATTTAAGAAACTTATAGGAAGAAATGATTTTTCTTTTCATTTCAGAAACACCATTAGACGTATTGGGTATAACTTAAGTGTTATGCGACAGTCTGCATGCGTATAAATTACATTACGAAAACATGATCGTGCAATTTACACAGTGAAATAATAAAGCAACAGCCTCGTCCACGTAAAATCGCATGTACTTCGAATTTTTAGAAACCGTTTAAGAACGTTGTAATATAAACTGGTCAAAATAAATTAAGCCCCAGCTGAAATTTTCCTATAGACTTGCTGCAAAAACCTCTAGCTTTTTTATAATAACTTGTGATTGAAGAAACGTTTTTACATGCAGTTTTCAGGACGTAAGTTTGAAATATTTTTTTAAAGATGAATCGATTTTCATTCCTTTCAACACCTTTTCCACAGAGTGACATATGTTTTCGTAGATGTTTATCACGAAAAGCTCTGTATAATTCCTATAGACGTTATGTACGCTGTAGTTGAACGTTACGACACTCATTGTTTTGGTGCGTTTTTACTGCGTGTGGCATTTTTTATCCATTCAAAAAATAACAAGTACAGGCGTAGTATAACGCGTTTCGATTTAAAACAGTATGCCCCAGATTCTCTGTTTCATGAACAATGTAACAGGACAAAAATAATTCTATGGACCGGATTATTGAATTGAAAAATGATAGTCATTCAAAGTCTATCGGTGCGCACATTGTTTGCCGGAAAGGAGTTTTTGCTCGATTACAATGCTGCGTCAAATTATATTATTAAAATTCTGCCACACAACACACATGATGTCTTATGCTTGCCATTAAAAATTGTATTCAGCTTGGTGTTTGGTTACTGAACGGAGACAGTTTTTGTTTGCCTTTCTCTGTGAATTTGTTACTGCGGACACGTACTTTTGTACATCGTCGACATATTTCGCACATGATTGCTACATAATGGTACGCTTCAATGGTATCAAAATTTAACAGATCGTATGTTCGAATATACCTTTCTGACGGTATATAAACCTTATATGTTTGATTTATTTCTTCCAAAAATATAAATGACACTATTGAAGGCACTATAGAGGCAAGAAACGTTCACCAAAACGTACAAAATTTCATAGTAAAGTTGGCAAAAAATATGGACACTTTAGATGTTGTTGTCTTACTTGGATTTTGTTAAGCATTTTCAATAGCTTTTGAAATTTATTATACAAACAGTTAAATTAAGGCAATTTAACCGTATGCCTATGAGGAAAAATTGATATGGGGCTTAACTTATTTTGCCCAGTTTATTTAAGTTATAAAGAACTGTAACGGTTCTGATTCAGTTATCAAACTGGATTTTTAAAAGTCGAGAAGCATGATTAAACTTCTTTAGCCTCTAACACAACACAAACTGCGTGATTGCAGGTTGCAATTGACGTACTCGAAATTAAATTTTGAGCCGATAGTACCTTTGAATAATCTCGTAGCAAACCCGAAATAAAAATTCTAGAACATTATGAATTTGAACAAACTTTCTGTGAAGACAAACTTTGTGGGAAAATCTCGCTTGCTTTTCATCAAAATTTTTGCCGGGTAAGTCTACAATTAACGACGTCAAGCCTGTTAAATTTATGGTATTTTGATACTAGTAGTCCAGTACGTTGTTTTTGAATTTTCAATTGCCAAAATGTTTTTAAAAGTACATAGCATACAATACATTTTTCTGCACATCTGTTGTTTCAGCCAGTGTAATTCAAAATCGAGCTTGGTTAACTCTATATTCATTTGCTCAGTACAAGGTTTGCCATAAAAGAAGGAAAAAAAGATCGGTTTTATCCTTAAATATACTTTCACGAGACACGGTAATGCCTTTGGCACTCAAATCAAACTTAATTTGCATGCTTCTTCCGTAATATTTTTAAATATCAATGATTTTTTTTTTTCATTTCAAACGTCATCAGAACGAAGTAAGATTTCCGTCCGAGCAGACCTATATGCCGAGAGGTCAGCTTATTCATGGAAAGTCTGCGACCCCGGTCCCTACTCGGACCTTTCATTAGTATAGTAGTGTTATCTATCTGGATACTACCTGTGGTAGCTCCTAACGGTAAGTAAACTATTCGTCATTTTATGGCAAAACGTGCTCATACATATAGACATATACATTATATATTTTGATGCTAATGACTTCTTTCATAATAGCAATCTAATAGATCGATTAGTTCAGGTCATCAAACAAGCGGCCGTTTTACGCGAGCATTCACAAACGGAATTGGTTTCGGGTTCTACTGGGTTGAGCATGAAAAATATCTTGTATTTTAGTTTTGCCGCGTCGTCAAAACTTTAATCTCTGTTTCCCGTAAGTATAACGTCAGGACGTTATAAATTTGATTTTTTTTTCTATTAACACCGACACAAGGACTACTATATATATATAGACGAGTGTGCTTGCACAACGAAAAATAGTAACCTATCAGACGGGTTATGCAGGGAAATCGCCTCTAAACCTGAGCTATGATAACTCCTTTTTAAGGAGCGTAGTAGCGCAGTCGGTAGAGGGGATGGTCGTGTATAGCTAGGCGCCGAAGCCGAAGTCTGCGGGTTCGAAACTTACCTTCGCCAATTTAGTACATCTTTATTTCTCTACTATTTCTATATAATAATTAATTGCTTTTTCGGTAATGCCAAAATTATAGAGTTTAGAGAAAAGGTCGTCATGCCATACGTGATCCAAAGCTTTAGACGAGTCTAAGGAAGCAATGTAAGTATCAAAATTAAGTTCTGTGTTATGAGCAATTTGTCTCCCAAAGTAAATTAAATGACACCGTAATTGAGCCTAAGTACCTTTGATATGCATTTTGCTGTGGATTGGAAAATTCTCTGCCTTGAAGGGTGGTTCAAGTCTGAAGCCTATGGAGAAAAATACGTTCGAACAGCTTGTATAATGCTGAAATAAGCGTTATGAGTCTATAGCTATCGGGAGATTCTCGAGGTTTGCCTGGTTTATGTATCGGAATGATCATGCCGACCTTGCACTGATCATAGATAATGTTTAGTTTGAATATTAAACAGTATGGTTTCTGTAGGCTGTGAAGAAGCACAGGTCCTTTGTGTAGAATATGTTCATTTGTAATGTTGTCTGGCACCAGGTGACTTTCGCTTCTTGAAGTCCTTAAGACATTGTTTTAATTCACTGAGCTCTACGGGACAAATAAGGTCACTGCTGCTATTATCTGGATCCCTGGTAAATGCTTTCACTTTATTTTGTATGTGAATGTTGGATCTCGTCATCATAATTTGGGTGCTTATTCGGTATATAAAGCGTTGAAAAATGTTCTGCAAAAACACCTGATATATCTTTTGGTTTGCTTGCAGTCTTTTCTCCTGTTGCCAATTTGCAAACACTTTATGATTTAGTTTTGCCAATTGACAATGTGCCAAAAATGTCTTGCATCACATTCAGCGAATTCATCTAGTTCTGAGTAATATTTTAATTCAATAGCATTTATTTCCTCTTTTTGGATTTTTCGAAAATTGCATTTCGCTTTCTTATATGACTTATAGTAAACGTTTATCGCCCGTTCTTAATCCATCATGAAAACCACTATGATGAATCGAAAACGAGGACTCACAGATTCAGTAAGCTACCCGACGATGGAGATCAACACTAGTTGAGCCCCGATGGGCCAAGCAACAGACAAGAAACTCCGGCCCCAACCAAAAATGAATAGCTTTAAGTCGGGGCCATAATAGAATCTGACGCCCGACCCACCGGCGTACAATTAAGAAGGCAGCGTAGTTATCAACAATCATTGGGTTAAAAACTAAGCATGCTGACTGTCGCATAACATTAAAGTTATACCCTATACGTCTGTAACGTGTAATGATTTTTCTGAACTGAAAAGAAAAATCCTTCCTTCCTATAGGTTTCTTAAATTTGTAAACCAAGTCTTTATAAAATTCTGGCTCCGAAAGTCGCCGAGGAATACAACTGTTCCTAGTTCGGAGAAGGTTTCTTTGATATTCTCTAAGAAGTCTATGTACTCATGGAACTCTTGAATACTGTAATTAACAGAGGGCATATATACTGAAAAAAAAGCATAAAGAACTCTTGAATCATGTAAAACTTTTTTTGCTGTCAACTACCAAGGGGAAATAACACAGAATTTCCGTCAAATAAGCCTAATCCGATAAAAGAAGTTATGTCCCTGTAGGCCGCAGAAACCGATATACCTGAGTTTTATCGATATTGAGCGAGAGAGAGTTTTGACCGATCTTTCGTTTACCTGTACAATGCCTATTGCGAGAATCTCGTCTAATGGGTGAAAGTCGGCTCTAATAAACTTTAAATCGGATGAGTTAGTTATTTAATGCGTTTCCCATGACTGAATGAATTGTTCAATTGTTCAAATAGCTCAATTTGGTTTTCGTTGCGTTTTTCATATTTCTTTAGCACACTTGGATTAAGTTGGGTTCGTCTGCATCGTCACAGCCTATGCACTGTACACAGATATACAACCATGGCGGAAAATAAGCATATACTATATACCGCAAGCTCAGAATTTCCCTCATTCTGAGAAAATGAAGCTTCTGCAATCTACATTTATTTATTGGTTTTCAATTACAGGAAGCTGTGCAGAGTTTGAACTTTTAACTAGGTCAATTACCTATCTAAAGTGAAAGACCAACACCTTATTAAAATGTTATTTTCATTAAACATTAGCAAATAAAATAATGCAAGTAAAATCATTATCACAAGCCCTACAAAAACAGAAATGTAGCTTGTGAGTAGAAGTACATACAGAGCACATAATAAAGCGTACAGAGCACATGATAAAGAGAAGAAAACTAAGTCAACATTTTATTTGTTAATTAAATGTAAAAGTAGAAGAAAACATTGAGCAATAAAATGTAAAACAAGTCATAAAACGTAAAAATAAAACACAAAAATCCGTAGACGGAAAAAAAAGTGACATTACGAAAACTTGCCCATGCAATATACAGAACGTTGTTACGCAGAAGAAAAAATAAACATCAATAAAAACTATATTTACTCAAAACATTGATTATGGGTACTCGGCGAGGCGGTTAAAACGAGTACCCTCAATCTATGTATTGGATCAAAAGTAAGGAAAATAGGCAAAGCCCTGTAAACCCAAGTTGTACTATATAAAAGTGGGATATGCTGGGGTGGTTATAGATTTCACGGACATGTCTCTCTGATGGAAAAGTTGTAAGTATTAAGTCTTTCAAAAAAAAAAGTTGCGTTGGTCTATTATTATGCCTAATATACGGTTATTAAATTGGATATCCAAGTGTGAGACAGAGAATAGACACTCTTTTTTTGTCGAAGACATCTCAGATCATTTTTGACCTGCATCCGTTTTTTTTTCCATATGGAAGATGAAAAAGGCAACAAACTGCATCTCTTTAAAAAGTTCTTTAAGATGATGTTTTTTACTATACAAGTGATCATTGATCCTTATTGTTATTCATTTTAATCGCTTTTTGTGTGACGAAAGCTTTTGCAAAGAAAAATTAAAATAAAAATCTGTGGATTTTGAAATTTTATGACCCATGCATGCCAACGTAGATAAGATGCGTTCGGATTGTCTCCATTGAATATAGGCGTGTTTGGATCAAAGGCTCTGCTTCACAGAACGAGTTTTTTTTCCTCCAGTAAGGGCTCACCGCAAATAACGATATTTTTACTACATTTTTTTTAAAAATCAGATTGATATCCAGGAATTTTGGGGTAGGTATATATGCATTAAAACTGTCAACGTTAAAACGAATAGGTACAGTTTTTTCACTGAGCGTTTAGCTGTCAGGCTGCTAAGGTAGTGATGTCATTTCAACAACAGAGTAAACTAGACTTGTGTCCTTCAAAGATGGATTTCTGTCCCACATCTATATATCTTGTGCTTAGGTATCACTACTTCATCACTGAGCTTCTATGCACTGTCAACAATTGATATTTTAGAATAAAGCATAAATGAAATGTACACCATGCATCCTGTACCCTATTGCAGAACAGATATTTACTCTTCGACAATTATCATTTTTAAAGATGTGTCTTGTTATAGATAATGGCAACGCCTCCTTTGCCGCATCTTGAGCCCAGAGTGATGGAAGTATCGCAAAGAGTAATTGCCCTGTAAATGTTATGTACAGAATCATATACATGTACATAGGACTCGGAAACTGGACTAGTCCCACAAACAGGGCTAAATTCAGAGCCGATTTCCACAAACTGGCACGATCTAATAAATAGACTTTGTTTAATAGTCGAAACCGCGGTAAGGTCCACCCCCTTTCTCATTAATGTGTTCACTGCTCTTAAAGGATCTGTTTGAAATTTTAGCTCACCTGAGCCGAAGGCTCACAGGTGAGCTTATAGTATGCCCATGCTCCGGCGTCCGTCGTCGTTGTCCGTCGTTCACAATTTCAAAGATCTTCTCCTCTGAAACCACTGGGCCAATCAAAGCCAAACTTCATGTGGAGCATCCTTTGGAAGTGGGAACGAAAGTTTGTATAAATGGTCCAGGTCACATGACCAAGATGGCCGCCATTGCTATAAATAGCAAAAACCTTTAAAAATCTTTTTCTCCAAAACCAGAAGGCCTATGATTTTGAAACTTGGCATGAAGCATCAAGCAATGTAGCTCTACAAAGTTTATATAAGTCATGACCTTGGGGGTGACCTTGACCTTTTTTACAGCAAGGTCAACTTAGGCCGCCCATGCATTTGAATGGGACAATTAGGAAATTGTCATTTAATGGCAAAAACTTGCTAGGAATGAGCAAAAGAACAGAATATTCATGTTTATGAAAATATTTTGGGCCCAGAAGGTTGTTTGCCCCTGCCCCGGGGCTATATACATGTGTATGACCATAATATTCAAACATCTTCTTCTCTGAAACCGTTTGGCCAATCAAAGCCAAACTTTATGTGGAGCATTCTGAGGAAGAGTGAATGAAAATTTGTATAAATGGTCAAGATCACATGACTAAGATGGCCGCCATGGCTATAAATAGCAAAAATCTTTTAAAAAATCTTATTCTCCAGAACCAGAAGGCCTATGATTTTGAAACTTGGCATGAAGCATCAGGTAATGAAGCTCTACTAAGTTTATATAATTCATGACCTTGGGATGACCTTGACCTTTTTACGGCATGGTCAACTTAGGTTGTCCACGCATTTGAATGGGGGAAAATTGTTACAATGTCATTTGAAGGGCAAAACTTGCAGTAAATTGGCATATGGACTGAATCTTTATGATTTAAAAAGGAAATTGACTCCAGAGGTAGCTCTGACCCTGACCTGGGGATATATACATGTATATTACCATTCTAGTCAAACAAGTTTTTTGGTATATATCTCAGGTCTCAGGTGAGCGTTTACAGGACCATTGGTCCTCTGGTTATTTGCTATTACTGCAGCTGGTGTTGTGCCGTGTGGCGGCCGTAAAAGTCTCCCCGCACATCATCCATAGTGCAGGTTATATTTTCTTTTTGGTCCTTTGAGATCAGCGAGGATATTCTGAGAAATGAAAAATATTATCGGTTAAGATTAATTTTCTAACCAATGTTTAATATATTTGGTCCCATTTAGATAATACCAGTCTTTGTATCGACTATCTTGTTGAAAGTTGCAAAATTTCAGTAACTCTCTTTGGCTCCATACTGCCAAATCTAAAGGGTCACTGACGAATTAATAGTCGAAACCGCGGTATGGCCCACCCCCTTTCTCATTAATGTGTTCACTGCTGTTAAAGGATCTCAGTTTTAATTTTTATTATCTAGTAAGCAAAACCAAATCCAATACTATATAATATCTAAAACTAAATCTAACATCTAATACTAAATGCTAATACCCCTAAGTCTTGAGATTGTAAAGATTCAAAATATCTTTATCCACCCGCCGGACATATATTAACTGGAAATTAAAAAATAATTTCGGATTCTGGAATTCGCAAAATTGTTTCTAAAGGTCCGAAATACAGATTCCTTTCCTACTAAGCTTCACAAAAAACCCGTACAAAGCTAGATTTATTGCAAATTCTAGTTTTTGTACTACAACTGAACTTTCTAAACTAACTTCCTGTCTTACTGCTATCAAATCTCATGTCATACGATACTATGAGACGTTGTATGAAACTTCAAAGGTCAATAAAAAATTCCGGCGAGGTGCTCAGTAAATTGAAGTGTAGAGGGTTCAGTGCGACGAGCTTGTCCACATACGATTGTTCCACTCTGTATACCACATTGCCATATAATCTGATTAAAGAAAAACTACTCGATTTGATAGAGTGGACATTCAAAAGAGCATTAAAAACTATCGTTCACTTTATTTGGCCTGTAATGACAGAAAAGCTTTTTTTGTTTTCACTTCCTCTGACCAAAGTCGATATACACTTTGGTCATGTCAGAATGTAAACGACGCCTTATCCTATCTTCTGAATAATATTTATACTCGTTATACAGACAAATTGTTGGAATACCGATGGGTACAAATTGCGCCCCTCTCGTATCTGATTTATTTTATACTGCTTCGAAAGAGACTTTATGGATTCTCTTAACCATGACAACCAAGCTAATGTTATCGAGGCTATTAATTTGACTTCTGGGTACCTCAATGACCTTTTGAACATTGACAATCCTTATTTTGAAGGCTTGGTCAAACTTTATCTACTTGAACAACAGTTGAATAAAGCAATTATCACAGATACCGAAACCCCCTTCTTTAGACTTACATCTCTCTATTGGAAATGGATTTGTTTCCGTTCTAAAATTTATGAAAAACGCAATGACTTTGATTTTTGGTATAGTAAATTTTCCCGTTTTTGGATGGTGACGTTCCTTGCCGTGCTTCTTATTGTGGTTATATTTCACAACTTATTAGGTTTGCTAGAGTCTGCAATCATGTTGCGGACTTCAATGGGCGAAATATAAATGTTTAACAGCCAAATTTCTCCAGCAGGGTTATCGGTATCATCAACTTCGCAAAACATTTTCTTTATTTTATTGCAGACACTATGAATTGATTTCCAAATTTAATGATAGGCTAAAGACGCTTTTACGCGAGGTCCTTTCGGAACCAGAATTTTATGGTGACTTGGTTTACAGATTTAAGGAACTTATAGGAAGGATTGTTTTTTGTTGTTGTTGTTTTTTTTTCTCCAATTCAGAAAAGTCATTACACGTAACAGAAACATAGGAGAGAACTTAAATGTTATGCGACAGCCTGCATCTTTAGTTTTTAACCCAATGATGGTTGATAAAATATGCTGTCCTCTTTAATTGCACGCCGTCGGGTCGGGCGTCAGACTCTAAGGTATTCATTTTAGTTGGTTGGGGCCGGAGCTTCTTGTCTGTTGCTTGGCCCACCGAGGTTCAACTGGTATTTTTCTTTTTCTCCGGAGTTGGTAAGGTTGTTTGGCGCCCAGTGATCTCCATCGTCGGGCAGCTTACTCAATATGTGAGTCCTCGTTTTTGATTCATTATGGTGGTTATCATGATTTATTTGTTTGTCCTTGATGATTCATTGACTAGTTAGAGATTCACCACGAGGACAAAACACTAGATGTTGTGAACCACTGCAGAAGCTGAGGGTGAGGTTAGGTACCTGTAAAATCGATTTAAGACCCCCCACCCCCGTTATTTATTACTGACCGTTCCAAGGCGGTACTACTGTTGTGGTTCACACTTATCTAAGTTATCCCAATTACGAGTTTCATGCTGCATGGCTTTGTGGCCACCCGAGTATAATTTGGCTGTTCACTTAGCCATCTGCATTTTACTTGTTCTGCCCAAGCTAGCAATGTGAACACCTTACCTGCAATAGCTGCGTTATTCTTGTTAAACTTTGGTATCTATGTTATGATTTTTCTTATTTCTTGTATATCACTGAACCACTGCAGAAGCTGAGGGCTAGGGTAGGTACCTGTAAAATCGATATAAGCCCGTCAGTAATTTTATATTACTGGTCATTCCAATGCGATACTTCTGTGGTGGTTCTTATTGTTTTATGTCTTGGTGTTAAAACCTTTTATGCTGTTTACGCCTTCTATGCGTTTTCATTTTTTAGTTAAGTTTAGGTAACTGAGTGGCCACCTATTGGGAAAATAGCTACTAATTCGGCTTACGATATGTTTTTATGGTATAAGTGCCTGATGTTAAGGATCATTGACCCTTTCTTGTATTATATGCCTTGTTTTCGAAAGCCAAACACTCTGTTTTAAAGCAATGTCTACTACAATTTTGCAATTGGGACGGTAGTAGGATGTCTTAGGAACGGATAAATGCTATAATGTGTGAAGCATTCCTTCACATACTGAAGAAATGGCTAGCGAAGCGGAGGTAGGGGTCAAATTTGAAAATATAAATTGGAATAAAAATCATTTTTTGTTGCATGCCTGTATACAGTTCCAACATTGTTGCGATTTTTAAACGAGTAGGTAAGTGTTAAGAGTATTAGACACCCTATAATTCATCTCAAAAGTTTGGTGCTTAATAAGAGAGTCAGGTGTTATTTTCATATTAGTTGGGGAACTTTTGCGGCTATCACTTGTACTTATAACGCTCGTAAAAAGAGAAAATCTATGACAAATAATTCGCAAAAAAGAACTATTTTAGTTGTCTATATCTATTATGATTAATATTTAAGAAATGATTTTCTACTGTGAATTATTGCGATTGACACGCAATGTTAGAGGGCAGATTTCGATGTATTAATTCACGACGGTGGAGCCGGAGTGAATTATCGCATTTGCCCGACAACATCACGCGTTAGTCGCGATAATAAACAGTTGAATAAGAGAAGACTGAACACCGTTGAACTTCGTATTTTTTCTGGAAAAACTTATTAGCACTCTTATAATTGTTTATTGTTATTATTAGCATCATTTTATTTTATAATTATTATTATTATTATTATTATTATTATTAATTATTATTATTATTATAGTTCAAAGTGATTTATGTTGATATATTTATAACAAAATAAGGAAACTAACAAAAATTATAAGAATATCAGTTTAAATTGCTATAATATTCAAAAATAATGATTTTGCGATATAAGCACTGTCGTCGTCGTGTGAGGTTCTATTTTCCTTTTCAGACAAAGACTTCCAAAGACGTTTATACGAGGAGCGCGGTGGCTCAGTGGTACAACGTCGAACTTCGGATCTAGAGGTCTTCGGTTCGAATCCACGAGCTTCATTTCGTGTTTCCCTCAGCAAGACACTTTAAGCTCCCCAAAGTTCTGGTTAACTACCCAGGAAGCTGTGGCTCCGTCCCGGCATGACTGAAAAATTGTTGACCGGGACGTAAAACTACAACCAAACCAAAGACATCCATGGCCAAATTACAAAAAAACCTACATCCAATTGCAAGCATTCAAACTTACTCATTTACTGGTGTTTACCTGCTTATACAAATATATGCAATTATTTACGTTTTTTCAATGAGAATCCATTGCGTAGATTGAATTTTATAAACTTTTGCCGAAGTGCACTGTATGTCAAATTGACGCATTTATTGCGATTTACGATCACAAAATCTCGCACAAATGTTACTGTTTATTAACAATTGGATATATGTAAAATGTGCCGTATTATTCGTGTTTTTCAACATTTGAGTACCTTTCAAATCAATGAAAAGAGTTACATTTGGTTAGTTCTAAACAACACGTCAAAACATATGTCTTGTCCACGTTTAACGTTCTTTCCTATACTCTTTTTTATTTAGAAACGCATGCATTTGCAGCACAACTTCAATGCATCCAAATGCGATAAAAGAATACATCTTTGGGAAAACAATGTGAAGTACCTGAAATATTACAGCACAACAGTATTTCCGAAACATTTTTTGATATACACAAAGATAACATTTTACAAGCTTTTACGATGCCAAGTTGAGCTAGCATGCGCAGTGTACACTCAATGCCTGCAAACTAATACGTAAATGTGCAGGTTTAAAAGGTAGTGATTTTTTGAAATTTTGTTAATTTTGTTATATGTGATAAAACCTTGTGAATGATGAAATTTTTATATGATTTCCAAGTCTCTTGCATTTTACGCAAAATGCGGTAGTTATGATCTTTGCGATACGACCGCAATAGGTCAAACCATTATGTTTTCGTATGTGCAAATGCAAGGCAAATTCTCGCGAATCAATTGTAAATGTATGGAAACCCTAATAAACTTTGGCGGTTCCAAATGTTTGAATTGTGTTTGAGGCATTCGTAAATCGGACTTTTCATCCAGTGGGAGTGAGTTAGGCTAACCCTTGCACCCAAAAATAATACAGCTGAATAGTATATGGTTGAAAAGGTAATTATATGGAGTGTATGAAACTACTGTTTAGAAGTCACGATCGACAGGCGTTTTTCTATGGTGGCCCATTAAGTACTTGTGAAAAATAAAATTGATAAACAATCGAATAACTTCTGTCAGAATTAAGTAAATCGGCTAAAATTCGGCAGATATAAAGATTAGCATCTATATCAACATTCCTATCAAGGATGGTTCTTTGCATGCATGCAGTGGTTGTTGTTTTATAGATATTTGATTGAGCGAACCCCGATTTTGCAATTTTACCTTTCTTAGTTCATCTAAAATGCATTTATTGCTTAAAAGTGAATTTTAATTCTGAATATGTTTAAGTCATTTATTGCAAAACGAATTCAAATTAATACGTCTTTTATGTTTTCCCAAATAAATGTTCAAAAACACAATTTTAGCATAATTTTTGTGTGTTCCAACTTTGTTGTGTTTGAACACCTTACATCGCCAGAATGGCATTTGTGGCTATTATATAAAATAATGGCATTCATTTTTGAACAAAACTGTGGCAACAATTGAGAGTCAACTTATGGAAAAATATCGTTTGTGAATAACTTTCTTTATTTTTTGCCGTTTGTTTACATGCCAAGACAGAAAGGAGGTAAAAACAATCCAATAAGTTGTATCAATCCCTAAAACATTCTGCTTTATTTTTCTATATGGGCCACAACGTGAGAAAATGTACCTTCGGACAATTTTTTGGGTATAAGAAAAACAAAGTTACTTTGAATGTTTAATGTTTCTAGAGTCTATTAGTCTTTATTTGACCAGATTATTTAAGTTATTTTGTGAGTTATGACCACTTTACTATATGAACCCTACAGACGTCATTGTCCTGAAAAATGACGACAAAATTGCGTAATGCATTTCTGCTTGCCAGTAGAGCTTACAAAACACGATGTATTTGCCTAAAACTGTTTATGCGTTGGCTAGAACCTATTGTTAAGATAGAAGCATACTATCCTTACAGGCAATTTGTCATAATTATTTTTCTATTTTCATGATGATGCGGTTGCTATGGTTACCGTTTAACGATAGATAATGGATAATAATGTGTATTATGGGCTAAAACAAGGGCAGATAATTCCAAATATTGAAAAATAATATGTTTTAAAACTCACTCATTCGGTTGCCCAGTGTTCTAAGATAACAAATACAGTGTTATTTCTAAATCGTATATTACATCATTTTTCCGCATTTTGCTGCTTTCCACTAGTAATGTCAGAATGTCCCAAGGTACATTTTGTCGCGTTGAGGTTCATATATATTGACGGACTTGAGTAAGGCAACACTCTGTTACCATTTGCTTGAAATGGATTTAAAGCTGAACTTAAGCTTAAATAAACTTAATATCACCATACAAATATCTTCGCTAAAGCTGCTTTCTTCAACGACATCGAGACGTAACTTTTCAGAGGAAAACCTAACAGTGGCTACAGCAAAGATATTTTGTCAAAGCAAAACATCTCCGATGATAGCTA
The DNA here is from genome assembly GCA_964017185.1 of Rugalucina vietnamica. Lineage (NCBI taxonomy): Eukaryota > Metazoa > Mollusca > Bivalvia > Lucinida > Lucinidae > Rugalucina > Rugalucina vietnamica. The sequence continues at coordinate 7,996,771 of OZ024876.1, read as the reverse complement.
ACAATCTAAACCATAAGACAAGTATAAGCTTTAACAAAAAGCTTGGTCTACGCTTCGCATATATAAATTAGAATATCAAAGAATCTGACAGTCACGTGACTCCCATTTCATCGCGGTGCATTTGACTGAACAGAAATAAAACGCTGCGCGGTGAAAGCATTCAAACCTGACAATCGACTGTCACAGTACTGTCGGTTCATTTCATTCCGTTGTGGCTTGGATAGAATGTAATTGGCTACGCGGTCAAAGCTTTCATACCTGACCATATAGCGTCACAATACCGTCGGTTCATTTCATTCCGTTGTTGCTTAGATAGAATGCAATCATGCACTAGTTCCACGAATTTAACAATTTGCCCCATTTTGGTACCTACTGCACCATTGTTACAAATGTTACCAACCAAAGGGAGGTTTGCATGGGTGTTTGGGGTGTTTACACGGTCCTTAGCGAAACGACCCGGAATCCTACTAACACGATGGTCAAGCCACTAGACTCAAACGTGCAGTTGCAGTTGTAGAGAGGTGTATGAGTTGTCTTGTAAGTAGGTCAATCTCAAACCTTAGAGTAGTCTACGCGCTGGCGCGTAGACAAAAAGCAAAATAAACATTGGCGCTTTCTTCCAATGTCGTTTAAGGCGCCAGCGTGTTTCGCTGACGTCAAACGTAAAGTGCCCAAAACACAGAGACATTCGATTACAGCACCAAATTTTTAAATTAGTCCCGTGGCTATGTAATTTGTACGAAATATTTTGAATTTGTTGTACAAAAATGAAGTTTACTTGATAAAAGTAAAAGTGACGTAATTACCACGTTTTTAATGCAAATGAAAGCCAAAAAATATCGCATTTGTTCGCGTGTTCGACTTGAAGAATTTTTTTCTTTTTTAATTTTGGGCACCGCTTGAAATCATACGAAGTTCAGCAGACAGATTGTAGTTTACAGTTCAATAAATAATTTTCGGAAAGGTCCTGTATACGGAGAGAAAGAATCTTATAATGCATGTGTTGCGTTTTTAAAGCCCGTGTGTATATATATAATTTCTATTAACCTCAAATGACGTGACTGCAGTCGATAACAATTTATAATATACAAGAAACATCTTTAAAAAAGATAATTGTCGAAGATTAATATCTGTTCTGCAATAGGGTATAGGATGCATGATGTACATTTTATACATGCTTTATTCTAAAATATAAATTGTTGACAGTGCATAGAAGCTCATTGATGTAGTAGTGATACCTAAGCACAAAATATATAGTTTTGGGACTGAAATCCATCGTTGACGGACACAAGACTAGTTTGCTCTGTTGTTGAAATGACATCACTACCTTAGCCTGACAGCTAAACGCTCAGTGAAAAAACTGTACCTATTCGTATTAACGTTTACAGTTTAAATGCATATATACCTACCCCAAAATTCCTGGATATCAATCTGATGCAAAAAAAAAATGTAGAAAAACATTGTTATTGTGCGGTGAGCCCTTACTGGCGGAAACAACTCGTTCTGTGAAGCAGAGCCTTTGATCCGAACACGCCTATATTCAATGGAGAAAATCCGAACGCATCTTATCTACGATGGCCTGCATGGATCATAAAATTTCAAAATCCACAGATTTTTTATTTTAATTTTTCTTTGCAAAAGCTTTCGTCACACAAAAAGCGATTAAAATGAATAACAATAAGGATCAATGATGACCTGTATATTAAAAATCATCATCTTAAAGTACTTTTTAAAGAGATGCAGTTTGTTGCCTTTTTCATCTTCCATATGGAAAAAAAACCGGATGCAGGTCAAAAATGATCTGAGATGTCGTCGACAAAAATAACACTACGAGACGATATTCAAAACTTGTTTTCGCTTTTTTGAGCGCATTGAAATGCACACAATGAGTTTCTTTTACTCTAGGATGGAAGCAATAAACTCTTCACGGAGTCTATTATTTTTGCCTTTACGAAAACTTGCCAATACATTATATATGGTCATGTTGGCCATCTTGGTCATGTGACCTGGACTTTTATACACATAGTGGTTCCCCTTTCTTATAGATGTTCCATATAAAATTTGGCTTTGATTGGTCAAGCGGTTTCAGAGGAGAAGACATTTGAATATTATGATAATATACATGTATATTGCCCGGGGTGGGGACAGATAAACCACTGGCGTCTTTTGTTTGAAAAGTATTAATATTCGTCCTACTGCCAATTCCCTGCAAGATTTTCCTTTTAAATGACATTTTAACAGTTTTCCCCATTAGAATGCATAGGCGACCTATGTTGACCTTGCCATAAAAAAGATCAAGGACAGAGTCATGATTTATATAGTAAATTGTAGTAATTGTGGCATCGATGCTTCAGGCTATGTTTCGTTGAAATTGGTTTACCGCTTCTGGAGAAGAAGATTTTTGAAGGGTTATTATCATATTTTTGGCATGGCGGCCATCCTGGTCATGTGACCTGGATTGTTATATACACACTTATTCCCCCTTCATATGAGATGAGCCCTGGGTCCTTTTTTTTCAGAATCATTGATATTCCGTCCTACTGCCCATTTCTTGCAAAAGCTTCCCTTTAAATGATATTTTAACAGTTTCCCCAATTCCAGTGAATAGGCTACCTATGTTGACCTTGCCGTAAAGTATGTCAAGGTCATCACAGGGTCGTTATTTATATAAACAAAGTGGTACCTAAGTCAGCGATACTTCAAGCCAAGTTTCGTCGAAATTGGTCTACCAGTTCAGGAGAAGATTTTTGAAGCGTTTTTACTATATATGGACATACCCCGGGAGCTAATTTGACCTACCTTGCACCCCCCCCCCCCCCAGGACAATTTTTCATGGGTGCCAAATCGTTCATTGGGACCCCAGAAATGCAAAGAATTTTTGTCCTCAAAGATAAACTTAATTGCACTATGAAAAAATGCATGGTTTCCATGACAACCATTAACACGATTCTTGAGCATGGGGGTGGTCATAGAAAATTGACCATATCCCAACTGTTACTTATCCTAGACCACTGAAACTGGTCTCATTTTAAAGCTTTGACATAGCCCTTTTATCCTATAATAAGAAATGCAAATTTTCGAATTGGTATATACATTTTAATGAAAACATAAAAAAATGACAGAAAAAATCGCTAAAATTCCATAAATAAACTAATTTCAGACCCAAACTGTCATTCTGACACTTTGTTATTGAACCAGTAATATCATATGGGAAATTTATTGATGACCTGGGCCTAAATGAACATTATCTCATTTGCATATTCATGAATATTAATGAAATTGATAGAAATTGAGGAAAAACGAGGGAAAAACTATATCCATTGCAAGGTATTGGATAGGTTATAAGGGCTATCTTTCATCCCTGGGACAAATTCTGAAGGCTGCAAGTGTGGTCAGAGGGACCACCTTAATGCCATAAAATATTGTCCTCAATGATAAACATGTTTGCATGATGTAAAATGACATAGTCTTCACACCCACCCCTAGTGCGATTCTAAAGAATAGGGTGTACCTACAAAAATACATCACACCAATAATAGCGTACTCTAGGATACTATAATTGGTCTGATAGTGATGCATGAACCTAACAATTTAACCTTGATACCTTATATTTTAATCATTGAATTTGCTTATTCATGAACAGTAATAAAAACATTAAAAAATGGAGAAATATCGTGGAAAAATAGGGGGTATACATACAAAATCGCTTGTACCAGAGCTATGAATAAACCCAAGATGCTGAAAGAAGTTTCAAATGAATGCTATTGCAATGTACTATGACCCTGAAGTATGATTTAAGAATAATCTGATTTTCAGTTTCATGAATTTTCTTGAAAACTTTAGAAATTTAAGGGAAAATGTTAAAAACGTAAATGGGTAAACCTACAAAATGACTTGCATCTCAGCAGTCAAAAACCCTATAGTGCTAAAATGGTATCAAATGGTTGCAATTGTAATATTATACCATCCTGTACTACAATATTTAAGTTATTTGATATTTTGTTTGATGAATATGAACAAAACTTTTTGAATTTAGTGAAAAAAATACAGAAAAATAATGGGGGTATACGTAAAAAAACGAACATATCTTGGCTACTGAAAGACCTAGAGAGCTATAATTGGTATCAAATGATTGCTAGGACAATGTTCTATGACCATGTAATCAGCAATATATAACATCAACTATTGTTGTTGTATGGATATTAATGAGATCGTTATAAATAAGAGAAAAATCAATGAAAAATGACGGGGTACACCAACCAAATCGCTACTATCTCATTTACCAATAACCATAGAGAACTCAAAATGGCATCAATTTATAGCTAAGACAATGTATTATTGCCAGGTACTCAGATATATAAATCATCTTCGCTGGCAAGCAAGATTTAATAAATTTTGTTTAAGCACAGCCTTCAATTTTCTGTTATTTTCACAATTTTTCAAAACTTTGTGTAACATTCAGAAAATTTTATAACATTTTGATAAACTATCAGGCCACATGGCAGTAGTGCATTTTCCTAGCTATCTATTGGTACCATTTTTAGCACTCTAAGAATATTGGCAGTTGAGATATAAGCAATTTTGTTGGTGTACCCCTTCTTTTTTCGTCGATTTTTCTCTTATTTATGACAATCTCTTTAATATAAATACACCAACAATAGTTGATGTTTTATATTGCTGATTATATTGCTGATTAAATGGTTATAGAACATTGTTCTAGTAATCATTTGATACCAAATATATATCTCTAGGTCTTTCAGTAGCCAAGATATGTTCGTTTTTCTACGTATACCCCCGTTATTTTTCTGTATTTTTTCACTAAATTCAAAAGGTTTTGTTAATATTCTTCAAACAAAAAATCAAATGACTTAAATACTGTAGTACAGGATGGTATGATATTGCCATAGCCACCATTTGATACCATTTTCAGCACTATAGGGCTTTTTATTGCTGAGATGCAAGACATTTTGTAGATGCAAGTCATTTTGTATGATAAGCGCGATGACTTTGATTTTGATATAGTAAATTTTCCTTTTTTGGATGGTGACGTTCCTCGTCGTGCTTCTTATGGTGTATGCATTTCGCAACTTATTAGGTTTGCTAGAGTCTGCAATCATGTTACAGACTTCAACGCTCGAAATAAATGTTTAACGGCAAAACTTCTCCAACAGGGCTATCGGTATCATAAACTTCGAAAAACCTTTTCTAAATTTTATCGTAGACACTATGAATTGATTTCCAAATATAGTGTTGGGTTAAAGACACTTTTAAGTGAGGGCCTTTCGGAACCTGAATTTTATGGTGACTTGGTTGACAAATTAAAGAAACTTAAAGGAATAAATGATTTTTCTTTTAAGTTCGGAAAAATCATAACACGTTACAGACGTATAGGTTATAACTTGAATGTAATGCGACAGTCTGCATGCTTAGTTTTTAACCCAATCATGGTTGATAACTATGCTGCCTTCTTTAATTGCACGCCGGTGGGTCGGGCGTCAGACTCTATGATGGCCCCGACTTAAAGCTATTCATTTTAGTTGGTTGGGGCCGGAGCTTCTTGTCTGTTGCTTGGCCCACCGGGGTCCAACTGGTGTTTTTCTTTTGCTCCGGAGTTAGTAGGTTATTCGGCGCCCAGGGATCTCCATCGTCGGGCAGCTTACTCAATCTGTGAGTCCTGGTTTTTGATTCATCAGGATGTTTATCATGATTTATTTGTTTGTTCTTGATGATTCATTGACTAGTTAGAGATTCACCACGAGGACCGAAGAACTAACTAAATGTTGTGAACCACTGCAGAAGCTGAGGGTGAGGTTAGGTACCTGTAAAACCGGTTTAAGCCCGCCAGTAACTTTGTGTTACTGATCGTTCCAAGTCGATACTTCTGTGGTGGTTCTTTTTGTTTTATGTCTTGGTGTTTAAATTTTTTGTGCTGTTGGCGCCTTATGTATGTTTTCATATTTTTAGTTAAGTTAAGGTAACTGAGTGGCCACCTATTGGGAAAATAGCTGCTCATTCGGCTTACGATATGTTTCATGGTATAAGTACTTGATTGTTAGTTTGGTTTTTTCCCACCTCGGTTTTTGGAGTGGGAATCTTTTTCTGATTGCGCCTTTTCCTGATCTTTGCCTACTTGTACCTTTTTATCCATATTAGTTTTTAACTTTTTCTCTCAAATTTCTTAAGTTTTCATTAAAATTCATGAAATTGAAATTCAGATTATTCTTATATCATACTTCAGGGTCATATTACATTGCAATAGCTTTCATTTGAAACCTCTTTCAGTATTCTGGGTTTAATAATAGTTCTTGCACAAGCGATTTTGCATGTATACCCCTATTTTTCCACGATTTTTCTCCAATTTAGATATTTTTTTTTTATTAATTTTCATGAATAAGCTAATTCTATGATATAAATATAAGGTATCAAGGTTGAATTGTTAGGTTCATGCATCACTATCAGACCAATTATAATATCCTAGAGTATGCTATTGGTGGGATGTGAGTATTTTTGTAAGTACCTCCTATTCTTTAGAATCGCATGGGGGGTGGGTGAAGACTATGTCATTTTACATCATGCAAATGTGTTCATCATTGAGGACAATATTTTATGCCATTTAGGTGGTCCCTCTGACCAAACTGGCAGCCATGGGAATTGGTAAAATGGATGCAAGATAGACCTTATAACCCATCCAAATCCTTGCAATGGATATAGTTTTTCCCTTGTTTTTCCTCATTTTTTGATATTTTTTGTTAATATTCATGAATATGCAAATGAGATAATTTTCATATAGGCCCAGATCATCAATAAATGTGTCATATAATATTACTGGTTCAATAACAAAGTGTCAGAATGACAGTTTGGGCCTGAAATTAGTTTATTATGGATTTTTAACGCTTTTTCTGTCATTTTTTTATGTTTTCATTAAAATTCATGAATATACAAATTCAAAAATTTGCATTACTTACTATAGGATGAAAGGACTATATCTAAGCTTTAAAATGAGACCAATTTCAGTGGTCTAGGATAAGTAACAATGGAGATATGGTCAATTTTCTATCTACACCCCCATGCTCAAGAATCGCTCTAACGGTTGCCATGGAAACCATGCATTTTTTCATAGTGCAATTGAGTTTATCTTTGAGGACAAAAATATTTTGCATTTCTGGGGTCCCAATGAACGATTTGGCACCCATGAAAACTTGTCCTGTGGGGTGGGGGGGGTGCAAGGTAGGTCAAATTAGCTCCCGGGGTGTGACCTGGATTTTTCAGATATTAGATTAATTCCCACTTTGCTATAGATGCTTCATATAAAATTTGGCTTTGATTGGGCAAGCGGTTTCAGAGAAAAAGTACAAGTAGGCAATGATCAGGAAAAGGCGCAATAAGAAAGAAATTCCCACTCAAAAAACCGAGGCGGGAAAAACTAAATTGACAATTACGTACTCATACTTAGAAAACATATCGTAAGCCGAGTGATAAAATAAAAATAAAACAGATCCTTTAAGTGCAGTGAAAGGGGATGGGCCATACCGCGGATTCGGCTACTTAAGCCTCTTCAGTGACCCTATAGATTTGAGAAGCCATTTCCCAACAGGCGGCCACACAGCCACCCGAACTTAAATAAAAATATGAAAACGTACATAAGGTTCAAACAGTACAAAAATTCGACTCCAACATATAACGAACCTGAATTCGTTTCATATACTCAATCGGGATAATGAAAGTAATCATTTAAAGCAGAAAAAGTAAAAACTGATATTTTTATTCAGTTTGAACAAAAATAACGATTTCTGAAATGTTTAAATTCTCAGTTAAAGCTTTGTAACTTATCTTTCCAACAAAATGGACTGTTCTTCCACAAAACACAGCTTGCAGTAACCCTTAGTTCTTAAAGAAAAGTACCACGAATCAACCTAACTAAATTGAGACATTTTTAAAAGCTGCATATCAACAATTTGAAAATGCTTGTGCGAAATCTTTGACATGAGATTCCTTTTTGAGATTCCTTTTATCAGAAAGGAAATAGGCGGTAAGTTTTAGTGGAAAATAAACTCATATTTATCCAAACTTGATGAAAAAATTGAGCTTTCTCATTTTCTCCAATATTTATGAAAACTTCTAAAAAAGCAATTTTGTCAAAAAAAAAAAAAAAAAAAAAAAAAAATGCATTTTTACCAAAATTTTGAGATTGTTTTCAAATGTGGTTTGGCTTAATCATTTGTTTTGGAGCTTTTCTGCGTAAGTTTGGAAATAAGAGGAGTTCTGTCCACTTTGACAATTTTTGTGGAATTGTTTCGGTTTTCAAATTTTCAGTATTTACAGAAATAACGAATTTTCAATTTTTCATCAAATTGTTTCCGCAAAATTTTATTGTTTGATCACACTCTTTAACAAATTCTTAAAAACTGTCCAAAATTATAAAAGATAGGTTTGAATTAATTAGTCAAACTGTCACTTGAAAATATTTTAAAAAAATCTAAGGGGTGCTAAACTTCTTTCGAGGAGAATATGTCACGCAATAAATAGTAAAATGGTGGATAGTTTTTATAAAAGTCATTTTCTTTTTTACAGGTGACAATTGTGGTACAAATCACTGCGACCAATGGCACGCTTGCGACTTCAGTCAGACTGCTCCATCATGTGTGCCCATGAATAGTAAGTTCTCCTAGCTACATGTACATCTTTTTTTCAAAGCATTGTGTCAGTTAGATAATGAGATTCTTGGATATTATATCTTTGGGTGTTCGGCGCTGGATAACTTATCTAAAATCTTGCTTCTGATAATAGGTTTTCGCGGATAATTTTTGTGTGGAGGGCTATAGGAAATTATATTCATGTCAAAATATTGATCTCAGTTTGTCCTAATAGAACCTGCAAAACAATTGAAAATCGGTGAACATATGTAGTTTTAATAGCCAAAATGAAATTTGAATACGGATTTTACATTGTCAATGGAGATAATCAATGATTATGAAAATGCTTACTTCTCGAAAAAATTTACTTGGTCATGAAGATTGCGTCTCAGGTATGTCATTTAAAATTGGTTTGGAGCCAGCATAACAAAAAAAAATTAAGACTTTTTTTTTTTTTTTTTTTTTTTTTTTTTTTTTTTTGTGGGGGGGGGGGTGAATATTTACCTCCCTTGCATGAGATTTTTGTACAGAAAATTCCTATTCAAAAATGATTTTGACCAGATTTTCTTTTACTTGTAAACTTGTTTACTGCACAGTTTGCGACATAGTAAAAGCTTAGTTGTGACATGAAAATATTTTATATTTATTTAAACAGTTATGAAATATCTGCGAAAAACCATTATCATTCACTAGCACTTCATATAAGCACCTAATTGGAAACATATTTCAAGAACCGGATAACACTTCAAAGCTCCAGATGAAGCCTACGTGGTGCAGTGAATAAGTCACTCGCCTTGTAAACCAGGGGTCGATCCCGGGCTTCTCTAAAAACCACAACAAAAACAACCACCTACTCGGTTGAGCCTTTAGGTGCTCCCGGGACAATAAACTACTTCCTGGTACTGGTCAGCCCAGGAAAGGTAAAAAAAATCATCGATTGTTCGGTTCTCATCAACCATTAAACCACTAGCAAGAGAAATATCAGAATTCAAGACCTATCGGAACTGGAATTTCGCGTGAGACGTCTTACTGTTTCATGTGCTCCAGGTCAACAGATATAAACTGCTGAATAAGGATACATCTTAAAGCTCAGCTGTGTAGATCCTGATTTTATAAAATATAATAATATGTATATAAATGTATATCCAGGTGTAGGATTCTTACTACGACTGATGGTGGATTAAAAGAAACTATGATGAGGTTGAGGCCGAGACAAGGAAATCTCAGGCAAGTTTTCAGATTATTCAAGTCTAATCCGAGGCTCTGCCGAGGATGAGACGAATAATCTGAAAACGAGCCTCAGATTTCTGTGTTGAGGCCTCAACACCATCATTGATTATTTTTTCTCACCCATCCCTTATAGCATTTTGACTCTGAATAGGCTACAAGTGGTGTTCAGGCAGCCATTTTGTTTTTACACGAAAAAATATACAAATTAACCAATGAAAAAATAAAAATAATTTTGTATATGCACTAACCTTACAAAAAGATTCAATCAGCTTTTTGTTTTGTGCATAAAATTCTCAGCAAAATTACATTTTGAGATTTTTATCAAAGCAGCAGACTGAAATTACTCCTGCAAACTTCCTGAAATTAACATTTCTAAGTTTATTCTTGTAGTTGACCATTGACACTTGGCTTATCACTTCCTTATATGGAAATACACATGAAGATGTACATTTCTATTGGCTATATACAGAAATGATTGGCATTTTGAGACAGCTGAAATCTACTAGTACTGAGACAGAAATTTCTCACCCATCAGACGAGCATATCCCTTTGAGTGCCTGTCTGAGATATTTCTGTCTCAGTACTAGTACAATTTTAGCTGTCTCAAAATGTCAATCATTTCTATATTTACCTAATAGAAATGTACACCTCATGCTTACTTCCATATAAGGAAGTGATGAGCTAAGTGTCAACTGTCAGAGACAAAAATAGCCTAGCTGGTGTTAATTCCAGGAAGATATCAAGAGTAATTGTAGTCTGCTGCTCTCATAAAAATCTAAAAAAATAATTTTGCCGGTAATTTTGTGAATAAAACAAAATGATGATTTAATATTTTTGTAAGGTGAGTGCAAATAAAAATTATTTTTATGTGTTTCACTGGTTAATTTGCATATTGTTTTATGTCCAAACAAAATGGCTGCCTGAACAGAACTTGAATTCTATTCAGAGTCAAAATGTTTTAAAAGGTGGGTGAGAAAAATAATCAATGATGGTGTTGAAGCCTCAACAAGGAAATCTCAGGCTCGTTTTCAGATTATTCGAGTCTCATCTGAGATTTCCTTGTCTCGGCCTCAAATCCATCATAGATTCTTTTAATCTCAGACAGGCACACAAAGGGATATGCTTGTCTGATGGGTGAGAAATTTTATGCTGCCCTCTACCTGGTAAATTGGAACAAAAATAATAAACTGTCACTAAGAAGATTGTTATTCGCACAAAAGTGCTCTGAAGTAAAAATATAGAAAACAGGCACAGGATTGTGTGTACTTGTTAGAATCGCCTGCCGACGCGGTTCAAATAAAAATAAAATCAAAATCAAATAAATTTATTGGTATAAAATCCAATGACAGGATTGTCACCATGTACAATACAGTACATATAACATACATGTAGAGCAAATTCAAGCGAGCAACCACAATCTAAGTTTTGGATATAAAAAATATATACCCTAATATACCCCACTGAGTTTTACTTCAGAAATTTGGGGTGATCAAGTGACTGTTTCATGATCACAAAAGATAGAACTGATATATTTTTGTTGGTTTGATTTATGGCTTAACGTGCAGGTCAACGGCTGTGGTCATGTCGGAGCGTTGTCTTCATTTTATGGGATTTTTACCCATTAGGATGCTAAATTATACTGCTCTCCCATATACCGAATTTCCCTTGCGAATGCCCTTCCGAATGCAATTTTGAGCAAATTCGCATTAATCGCTAGAAATTCGGAAGCATTCGGTAGCATTTGTAAGCATTCGGAAGCATTCGGTGAAAATTTCGAGTCGTTGCGAAAATTAGGAACATACTCCTGAAATTCGCAAGGAAATCATATTCTTAACATATTCGTAAAGAATTCGTAAACAATTCGGATTGATTGCAAGACATTTGTAACACTCGCAAGCCATTTGCAAGGATTCGGTAGCATTAAATTCTATTGAGTTTTGATGTCGTATAGAATCGCTAGTGAATCGCAACATTTTCACATTCAAGACTCAGTTTTTTAGCATAATTTATTTATCCTGGCCCTATCCTTCAAGTAAAGGCCATAATTTATGGTGATTAGCCTTAAGCTATCCATCAATGCATGATAGACAAACTAAAGTCCCGTGAAATTTTTGTTTGTCCAGTAAAATTGTCTTTTTATTGTGTACATCGCAATTTGAGAGAAACAAGAAAGTGGTGTGTGTTTCAAAAGAAGACTTGGATCAGTAATGACATATTTTTTCATGCCCCTTGGCATTGTAGGTGATTTCATATTACATTGATATTTTTGGCTACAATGTTTGCGAATGAGTAAAAAATGAAAATAATTCGGCGAGCATTCGCTACACATTCGCTTCATTTGTAAGGTATTTGCAAGGCGTTCGTATTATTTGTAACGGCATTTGTAAGCGTTCGGAACATTCGTAAGGGATTTGCAAGAATTCGGTAGTGTGGATGGCAATCAATCGCAACATTCTTAAGACATTTGTAAGGATCCGCAAGCATTCTTAACGCATTTGCAAAGACGTCGTTTTGTACAAGCCCCGCCCGCCCATTCGCATCATATTCGGTAATTTCAGCGCGAATTTAAAATTTTAGCATTCGCAAGGGATATTCGGTATATGGGAGAGCAGGATAAGGTATCAAAAATGTGCTTCAAAATACATATTACCATCCAAGTTATGTGTCGACGATTTGAGCTGACCTCGTATTTGATAATCATGGGTCGGCTCTGACATTCTACACGGAGTTAACAAGTAATCGGATGGTCAGTCAGTCAGTCAGTAAGTAAGAGGCTTACCTACAGGCACATTGACATAATATGAGCCGCTGCATGGGAAAACAAACACTCTGCATAGGTGAAAACAAATGCGGAGATTAACTTCGCAGTACTGCGAAGCTGATCAGCGCCTTTGTTTTCACTACACGGATAGTACAATTTCTCTACTTTCTAAATCCAGTATTTCCAGCCTCTAACCGTCTTCTGTGTCTGTATAGCCCGGTTTGTGACAGAGGTGGTTGGAAGCCACGATTGTTGGTTTTGTCAGGCACAGGCTCATGATATGTCAATATATTTATCTCACCAGATAGATGCTGTATCCATTGGATGGAAATTTCGAAATAAATGAGCCGCCTACAATGAAAGTGGAATAATCTACGTGTTGTACATGTTCATGTTAATGTAGTCTGGCTCCAGACCATATCTTTTTCTCACTTTTCAAAGGTAACTTAATGTTGAAGAACTTACTTCAGAACTATTATTTCTGCCCCCTTAATGATCGTACATGGCCATCAGAAAAAAAGCTGGGGATAGAAAACAAAAGTTGTAAGAAAAAGGTTTAAAATGATAACTGTGGATAGTTTAGGGAATGCTCATATTAACTATTATAGATTGTACCGGTCCGACCGGCGAAGGGTGCTACCATGGTTTACGATGTTGTGGTCATGGTATTGAAAAATGTATGTGTGAATCACCGAAAATGATCAACACTATGGGGCTGTGTAAAGGTAGGTTAATATAAATAAATAAATAAATAAATAAATAAATAAATAAATAAATAAATAAATACCGTATTCGTTCTAATTATCGCACGGTGCACTTAACTTTTCAAAATAATGTAAAGTTTAGGTAACAAAATATCGCTCTAATAATCGCACATTTAGAACCAAAACAACACATTAACTAATTCAATAATCAGGTGAAAATAATTAATGATGATGTCATTTAAGTGTTCCAATCGTTTCAAAATAGTGTTTGACCTTCCAAGGTTAAGTTTCAATGCGGTTAATTGACCTTTCTAACGGAGTTGGATTTGGAGTTGGAATTGGACTTGGACTTGGACTTTGTAATATATGCGAGGGTTGTTTCAAAACAACCAAGGTAAATAAGTATGAAAGCAAAACTGCACACAAGGTGTTGTATTTTAATAAAACAAAGTGAACGATAACATTCAGCCAAACAGTGATAGTCATGTTATTTATTGGAATTGTTTACGGCGTTGTACTAGACAGGCGCATATTTTGACAACTCGAGGAAGCAAGCGTCTCGAATGACCAAAGCGTCTCGAATGACGCCACTTCGAGCTCACTGCAGAGTACGTCTTCAACTTTCCAATAGCATGCTCTACGCAAACTCTAGCAATATTTATCAGTCTACTAAGTTTGCGACATCTTCGCTGTTCTAACATGGCTTGCCGTCTTGTTATTTGTTGAGTCGTACAATATGGAGTAATGAGCGGGTATCTGTTAGGGTATATCTTGTCTGCAAGCAGAATGCACTGGAAGTTGATTGTTAGACATCGTTTAGATACCCAGGAAATCCAGATGATATAAAACAGATTTTGCCACCCGTGTCTGCTATGATTTGAGTATGAATGGCGTCGTACTTTCTATACCCGAAGTAAAAGAGCTGTTGGGGATCCTTTGTCGGCTTGAAAATCTGGTGTAAAATACCGCCAATGGCACCCACCGCAGGGTATAGACCCTTGTTTGTTATAGCCACTCATCTTCGGTTGGCCATGTCAAATAGTGTTCCATTTTCTGGTAGAGTATGTCTATCATTTTACGAATTTCGACTTGGACTATGGTCATATATAAAACATGGTGGCTAGAGCAGCGAATGTTGGGTAGCATCTCACCCATAGAAACACTCTGTTTAAGGGAGAAAGTTTAAAGCCCGTCCCTAGTCTGAAGCTTAATTCCACGGGCAAACACAATAAACTCTCAGGAGTTTCACCAGTAATGTTATAGAAGTGGTATCTATTCTCAGAATACAAAGCAAAGAGATCTCTCCTGGTATATGTGCTTTCATCTCCAAGAAATAGACGATTGCGTACGTCAGAGGTGGAGTCAGGTGGTGGCGGCACAAGGCTGATCGCCAATGAGCGTCGATTCTTATTGTAATCGTCTACATCTCTGGAAGCCTGCAAAATCGCAGGGAGAGCTGCCGCAAAATGACTCCGCCGAGAGCGATTCATTCTGTCATAAAAATAGACAGAATCAGTGTGGTGACACAATCAAACAGAAATACATACCGTTTTCCCTTGACCTAAGGTTTCAGGGTCATAATAGTCCCATTTATACAAACAACAACGTTCTTTTGCAAGTCGGGCCATTTAGGAAATATGAGGGTGATTTTGAATTCATAATTGGATAAGAGAAAACATTGTATTAGAATAATTTTCTTGTATTAACAAATTTATGCCTGGTTTAATAAGTGGACTGGTCTAAATATTCATTAAATCAAGTCCATTAACAACAGAAAAAGCTTTTTTGATTACGAAATTTTGAAAACCTAGATTTTGTTTAAACGTGGATGATTGAATTAAGCGGCGCAACGCTGATCAGACGGCTCCTTTAAGGGTCCCATGATCTGTGTCTACGCTGTTTGCCTTTGCCCCCTTTAAAGGGACGCTATGCATAAATGGGTTAAATAAGGCAAATTCGTTTTTTAAATGCATATATGTATTACAAATTGATTATATTCATTTTGTATCTACGACCCCCCCCCCCCCACACACACACATCTACATGTTTTGTGCTTGTACAAGCGCATGTTGTATTTTACAATCGCTTGTGTGGGTCATTGTACTAACGCACGGGTGATTCGTGTATTGTATCTCTAAGTTTTCGACCGAAACCAATAAATCAAGAGATAATGGCTGGCGAAAATAGCAACTTCTGCAAGAACTGAGCGATGGTGAAGGCCAGGGTGCAAATAACCAACAGGAGCCTCCTGCAGAAAATCCACCAGTTCCAGAGAATCCGTCTATCCTGGAAAATCTGCAAAATGCGGAGAATCTGCCAAACCCAGCCGGGAGAGCTGGGTGTCGACGACGACGTGGCCGTAGGATGTGTTAAGAGAGAGAAAAAGCACAAGTAGGCCAAGATCAGGAAAAGGCGCAATCAGAAAAAGATTCCTACTCCAAAAACCGAGGTGGGAAAAAACTATATTAACAATCAGGGACTTATAGCATGAAAACATATCGTAAGACGAATGAGCAGCTATTTTCCCAATAGGTGACCACTCAGTTACCTAAACTTAACTAATAATATGAAAACATACTTAAGGCGCCAATAACACAAAATTTAAACACCAAGACATAAAAAGAACCACCACAGCTTCTGTATAGAAGGTTCCTAACAAAGGAAGTCCCAAAACTTCTGAGAGAGCTTGGCGTCAGCAGTGACACTAGTGACGACGATTATCTCTAATAAAATTCTATTGAAAAGTTTACTTCATGTAATGAAATTAACCAATCGCTGTCAATCAATTGAAAAAAGAAGTAATAAAACTCTTCGAGACACCCCTCTTTTATATTCCATATTCAGCATTCAAAAACCGTATCCCACATTGCCCTGTATACAGTTCTGCTTTTATACTTATTTACCTTCGTTCTTTTGAAACAAACCTCGCTAATATTACGAAGTCCAAGTCCAATTCAAATTCCAACTCCAACTCCAACTCCGTTAGAAAGGTCAAATATGGTATTTTATGTAAAATATACCAAATTGTTAGTCCAGAAGTGTGCGCTTATGCACATGTTTTTCGGAAACGATCAGGGTGTGCGCTTATTGGAGCATGTGCGCTAATTAGAACGAATACGTTAAATAAATAAATAAATAAATAAATAAATAAATAAATTAATTAATAAATAAATAAAATTAATAAATACATAAATATTTCAATAAATAAACCCAAATAAACTATAATTAAATTATGATAAATTATGATAGATAGATAGATAGATAGATAGATAGATAGATAGATAGATAGATAGATAGATAGATAGATAGATAGATAGATAGATAGATAGATAGATAGATAGATAGATAGATAGATAAGAGTGAGTGAGTGAGTGAGTCAGTCAGTCAGTCAGTAGCTAAGTATATCAATAAACAAATGAATAAAGAAATAAAGTAACGATATAGTTTAGTGACTGCCTGGTTTTCCAGACTGTGATTGTATGTGGAATGAGCGTTGTACTGTCCCACATGGTGAATGTGTCTGTGGGGATCACCAGGTTCGAGACAAGCACGGGAACTGCGTGGACTGTGATCCGGAACTCTGTAAGCTATTCAATATAGGGATCAAACATGATTTTCCATTCATTAACATTCTCTAGGTCCCGAGGGGAGTGTTGAAAACCGAGGGCGTAGCCCGAGGTTTTCAACACTCCCCGAGGTACCTAGCATTCATTAACATTCGCTAGGTCCCGAGGGGAGTGTTGAAAACCGAGGGCGTAGCCCGAGGTTTTCAACACTCCCCGAGGGACCTAGCGAATGTTAACGAATGACAAAATCATTTTGATCGCTATTATTGCATAAATTCTGCAGAAACGAAAGAAATAAGGTGCAAGAACGAAAGAAATATGGTGCACTATATTTTGCAGCCTTATCACATTTTCATGCGCGTTAAAGCTTTCGTTTTTATGCTCGTTCCGGGCGGACTTCAGTTTCTCATTACTAGCACGTGCTTTGCGTGGCGCCCGGTAACGAGCATAAGTAAAAGCCATGTATTAACAGCACGTGCGCGCGTGAATTGCAATATTAATGCATGGTTTTCTCTTCACTAATAAACGGCTGTTGATATTGTGTGACACGGGTATTTATGCAATAATTATTCTTAATTGTTACTGCAATAGAGCATGATACCGAGTATATTTGAGCCTGTGCATGAGAAAACCAACAATTTGGGTTTCCGATCAGGTCTGACACAAACCGGGCTGTACAGTCACAGCTTGAAATTTCGGATTAAAGAAGAAGAGAAATGTACTATTCGTGTAGCAAAAACAAAGGCGCTGATTAGCTTCGCAGTTACTGCGAAGCTTGCCTCTGTTTTCGCCCATGTAGATTGTTGGTTTTGCCATGAGGCGACTCATTTCGCTAAATTCCTGCTTAACTCAAATAAGCATGAAATTGATCCTACTCATATGCATGTATTGTAACAATTATACGCATTTAGCATTACTTTGCAAGATAATGACTGGCTTTGATGATCTAAAGCTGTCGGTTAGCAATATACTTGTATTGCCTGATTTAAATTCTAGAAATTAAAACACACGTATCGTCACTGATGAGGGGTCATAATCCGAAATTAAACAATATGGATAACTTTCTCCCGTTGAATGCTTCCAAATGATCTAACCATTAATGTTTTATGACATTCACACCTTTTCAGCTTGTCCGCATTGTAGCCACGACAGAGTGTGCACCATTAACCCTGGTGATAAATCCAGTTCGTGTGAATGTCGGCCCGGGTCTGTAGAACGAGACGGAGAATGTGTATGGTGTAAACGTGAGTAGTATTTCACATAATAGTTATTATTATTATCATTATTATCATTATCATTATTATTATTAATTTTATTTTCAGCTTAGGTCAAAAGCAAATTCAGTGCTTTAAGAATGATGATGATGATGATGATGATGATGATGATGATGATGATGATGATGATGATGATGATGAATTATATTACGCTGCAATTTATATAGGACACTTTAAATTCTGGTTGTTTTAGGTACCATGTTATTTTCAAAACTCTTTGCGGTGTAAATTATAAATTCATAATATGCATAAATGATAAATACCATATGCTCTCAAAATACGATCTGGACGGGTGAAATGAAAATTGAAAACGAAACAACGATGCAAACTTGTTTTGTCCTTGATGCCAACTTTCATATTTACCATTTTCAATTGCACTGAATGATATTTCAGCATGCCCAAACGATTGTGATCGTGACCACGTGTGTATAACCCCGGGGTTTTCGGACCCCTACTGTGGATGCCCCCCGGGAATGGACGAGATTGACGGCGAATGTGTCCAATGTCCAAGTAAGAGCCATGCAGTGTGGAGTAAATATGAAATTTCAAAAGACTCGTTATGAGCAATGAGGCTATCAATGAGAGAGGAAAATTAAACTCTGCGTTTTGCAGATCTGAGTCGCAATTAAGGAGACCTGATTAAATGTATGCGTAAAGACTCAATTTGGATCTTTTATTCAAATATTGTTTGACACAGTTCAACGGCGATGTGTGCATGTATAAAAACAAAATGCATAGTTTGGCTACCCACTTTCTCTATACGTTCTGAAATCGGCCCCACTAAAATGAGCGTTGTAATATTTACTCCTCAAAAGAAGTTTTGCACCACTTAGATTTTTTCATATTTTTAAGTGTCATTTTGACTAAAATTATTGTGTTTATTATACAGGATGTCCAGACTGCGGTCCTGAACGCCAGTGTGTTGTGCGTGACGGATCTGCCAGGTGTGAGTGCCCCCACAGTACCTACGATACCCCCTGGGGCTGTATACCACTGCACAGTAAGTTTCACGTACATGTCCTGGAAAAGCATCGGACTCCGAATCGAGATGTCCTGGGTTCGATCCCCTCTTGTGGCACCGTTTCGTGTCATTGAGTAAGACACATTGACTCCCCAGAGTACTGGATTATACCCAGGAAGCAGTGGCTTTGTCCCGACATCACTGAGACATTGTTGACTGGGACGTTAAACCTCAATACAAACCAGCAAACAAAACGTCTTACACGTTCAATATCTCAAAACTGACTAAAAACCTTCATTGAACCTTATTGTTTCAGTATGTTATAATCGAATATGAGCCAAGAGACAAATAGTTTGTATCGGGGATTCGAGACACCATATTCCGAATTCGCATTTGTACATTTCATGGGTAAAATGTGTTTTATTACTTCACTTTGACTAAATTGCCTATTGAATGCTATTTACTTTATCTAGCATGCCCGCCATGCCGCTTTGATGAGCACGAGGTTTGTGTCCTACCGGAGTCAGGTTCCCCGCACTGTGAGTGTACGGAGGGTTATGTAAGAGACAGGTTCCAACGATGCATCCCTTGTGTTCAAGGTAGGGAAATCGGGAACCAATGGAGCTTCGTAATGATAAAACCTTGCCTCGATGGTTCTGAATAGGTCCTTCACAAACCGTTACCTAAAGCTAGATGCTTGGAAACCCGTAGTGCATTTAGAAAGTTGGCGTCTAGCATGTTTATTGTGCAAACAAAGGCGAATATGTATTGTGTAGTTGTTACGATTCACATTTGCAAAAAGCAGGTTTTCTCAAGACTTAGCTGAAGTACTTGGTGCATTGTAACGTAAGCCGACCCAAACCATTGCAAACTCCGTCAGTGGATAAACATGCTTAACCACCAATGGTGGTTTACTCTTCGCTATGTATCAAACTTTTTTCTTATTTCTCTAATTACTGAGTTTAAATTAGCATATCTGTTTATCAGCTGGGGATAATTCTCAAAAATCGAGACATTCTCTCGATCAGGAGACATTGCCATAGAGTCTAACGCATTTTTGCCAATTTTTACAGGACGAGTTAAAATTTCGTCCCTGATCGGGAGACAGGAAATGACCTCAATAAAAAGCTTCAGGTTCAAGTTCCTGCATTCTGCTTGAAAATTTATCGTAAAAGTAATCATGCTTAACAATAAAACCACCAGGAAAATAAACATTGATCTAGAGACTATACCTGCAACGGTGATTTTTTCTGATGCAACGGGTTAAATTTAGGTCTTGACGGACTGATATCCTCCCAACTAGTTTCCAAATGCGCTTTATTTGTGATAAAATGCGCAGGACAGTCTCAAAATACCTAATATAACATTGTTTTCATACTGTCTCCCGATGAGGAGAATGTCCCCCGAATCAGAGACATGTTTGTCTCTAAAACGGGAGACATTCCCCCGATCGAGGGATTTTTGGGTGATGTAGCTCTTTTTCAAAATAAATTGTCTCCTAAAACGGAGAGAGTCAGCCAATATGGAGATGAAATAAAGACTATATCCTATTATCAGCTGGGGATAATTCTCAAATATGGAGACAATCTCCATATCGGGGGACTGTCTCGGTTTTTAGGAGACAAGTTATGTTTAAAAAAAGCTACATCCCCCAACACGTAGATGTCCCTCGATCGGAGACTAAACATGTCTCCGATTCGGGGGACACTCTCCCCATCGGGAGACAGTATGAAAAAAAATATCATATTTTAAGCATTTTCTGACTGTCTTGCGCATTTTACTACGAAAAAGCGCATGTTAAAACAAGACACCAGTCCATCAAGACCTAAATTTAATCTGTTGCATTATTGAAGAAATTCACCGTTGCGTTTAGTACAGAGATGCGGGACAGACCCTGGTATAGTCACTAGATTAAAAACTTGGAAGAATTGTTTATTTTCTTTGTGATTTTATCATTAAGCATGGTTACTTTTACGATAAATTTTCAAGCAGAAGGTACAAACTTTAATCTGAAACTTTTTATTTAGGTCATTTCCTGTCTCCCGATCGGGGGACAAAATTTTAACACATCGTTTATAAATTGATCAAAATGCATTAGACTCTATCGCAGTGTCTCCCGATCGAGAGAATGTCTCCATTTTTGAGAATTATCCCCAGCTGATTATATTCCTAGTTTTTTTTTTCCTGCCACTGTTTCAGATGAATGTAGCTCTAACGAGGACTGTGCTAGCACTGGTGAGATCTGTCTGGACGGTCACTGTACATGCCCACACGGCTGGCAAATACACGATGGGGAGTGCTGCCCAGGTACGCTCGCAGTATTACAGTTGTATGTTTCAGGTATCACGACAGCGCCTGATTTTACCACCAACACTAACATTTTTGGCATTTTTAGGGTATTTTCTTGTTCTGAAATCTTGATATTACAAAAACATGTACATGCAATATACAGCCTTTTTTAATTGAAAATTTTCCGTAGATTTTTTTTTATATATTTTTCTTATTTCTGCTCAAAACATAGATTGCGAGTACACGTTAGAACCGCCTCGGCGAGGCGGTTCTAACGAGTACCCACAATCTATGTTTTGGAGCAAAAATAAGAAAAATAGGTATACCCCTACAGACCCCAGTCTTGCTATATAAAAGTGGGGTTCAAGGGGTACACATTACACTGACATGTTTTCCTGATATTTATAGATGGGTATCTCGGCGGTTCGTGTAAGTTGGGGCGTTGCCACGGGAGGAGGACTCATTGCAGTGGTCACGGGAAATGCGAGTGTAACGACGATTGCTACAAAGAACCAATCTGGGCTTGTATCCCGAAAACGAAGAACTATTGGGGTAAATCGTAAAAAATATCTTCTTCATTACGAAAACATGCGTATGTAATATACAGCGATTATTTCAATAGTAAAACAGAAATTTTCAGTTTAAGAATTCTGAGTCTTTTCCTTATTTTTGCTAAAAACATTATTATTATGATTATGGAGACATGTAGGCGTTTCTTACAAATATCCACCATCGTTTTTCATTATAAATAAGAAAATTGTATAATTTTCTTTTCCAGATTGGCAGTAAAACAGCAGATAACTAGATGGAATTTTCGACAAATCTACTGTCCTTATGCACCTTTAAGCAGAAAACTTCAACACCTGTATACGCCCATCTGAGCCGTGTCATAAAAAAACCTTCATGTTGCAAATGCGAAAACAAAGGCGCTGATCAGCTTAGCAGTAACTGCTAAGCTAATCTGCGCCTTAGTTTTTGCTACACGAATAGTGCAATTCCTCTACTTTCGAAATTTGAAATTTCCAGCCTCTGACCATCTTCTGTGCTTTCACAGTTCGGTTTGTGTCGGGTTTGTTCGGAAACCAGTTTTCTCATGACGCGGCTCATCCTCTGTATCACCCTAAACTTGTCCGCAACAGCAACGAGCATATTTTTTTTTTTTTTTTTTTTTTTTTTTTTTGTTTTTCGAAAACGAATATGGTTAAAATATAAAATGAATGCCGAGTAGCAACTAAAATTCCCTACTTGGATAAGTTAACACTAGGACCACGCCATCTCGTCACATTTAGATGAGTTGAAGCATTAATGGAATTTACATGTAAAGTGGTCCGCCTTTCGTTTCGGCAAAGTTTATCTCTGAAAACTGAGAAAAAAAAAAAAAAAAAAAAAAATAAAAAAAATAAAAATAATCTAGAATTTTGTCAAAGGGCATTTTTAATCATTTCATACTGTTTTCATGTTTTCAAATATATCAAGACTTATGCTATGCGTCCCGTACATGTATACTGTGCGTATGGAAAGAAAAACATAGGTCGAGATATATTCAATCCGAAGTCATTTGAGATCATTCAATTTAGTTGTTTTTTCAGATGCTTTCAGAATTTCATGTTGTTTTCATGTTTTATAATATATTTGGGCCGATATCATATGTAAAGCGAATAAGTAAGTCAATAACAGGTTAAAAGTTACACCCCAAAGAGCTGATTTTTTTTTCTAAAATACTATATAAAACAGATATTGCATCCTCGCTCTGGATTTCCAAAATTGTATTACATTGCAAGTTCTTCATCAGGAAAACATGTCCGTGCAATGAATACCCCCTTAAAACCCACTTTTATATAGCAAAAATGGGGTTTGCAGGGGTATACCTATTTTTCTTATTTTTGCTCTAAAAACATAGATTGTGGGTACTCGTTAGAACCGCCTCGGCGAGGCGGTTCTAACGTGTACCCACAATCTATGTTTTGAGCAAAAATAAGAAAACTATCATTTTTTTAGCGGAAAATTTTCAATTTAATTTTTTAAAGCTCAAAATAATCTGTTTATTGCATGGGCAAGTTTTTGTAATGTTAAAGTAAATTCTGTACTCATTTCACATGGGGTTTCAGAGAGTCACTGTACATGCAATATCGGCCAAGATGTATTTCAATGTTTACCATTAGACACCATTTTGTGAAGCTGATCAAAATACACATATCTGCAATTTTCGGTGATGGTGAATTTAATCGTTTTTTTTTTTTTTTTTTTAAAAAAATAAATGAAAAAAAAAGAAAAAAAAGTGTTAACTGTCACACTACTATTTTTAAAGGATTTCAATTCTTAACACTGTAAAATTTACAAATCAATGCTTCCAAGTAAATAAAATTATAAATAAGTAAAAGGAGAATTTGGAGAAACATCTTTCTATCTCGACTTTCCAGTATAAGTACAGTGTCATACATGTGGAAACAAACATTCAAATTCTTACCTTTGGAAACAAAACGTTTATAATTCAAAAAACAAAGTACGTTAATATCTATGAAAATTAAAAAATAGTCCACTGATCGGTAATGTAACACTTAACACTGTTTTTGTATATATTTAAAAACAAATGACATTTTTATGTCGTTCCCTATGTATTATTCAGAGCTTGCTAGCTGTTAAATAGTTTGGTTTTATTTGTCACATGTTATGTATATTATGCAGCGAATAAATTCGCACGCTTTACTCGGCGAAGCTTGGCGTGTTATTCTTGAGCACAGTCAAATAGTTTAGCCCTCGGCGAAGCCTGGCGTGTTATTCTTGAGCACAGTCAAATAGTTTAGCCTCTTTCTATTTCAGTGGAGAACAAAGTAATCAGTATAAATCTGATGCCTGTGAAAATAAATAATGTAAACAAATGAAAAATTGAAAATTTCATTCAAGTATTACGAGTTCGTATTTTAGTTCACTGACAAGCAATATATGAGTGTTGTATATTGTTCTCAAGCATGTCACTTAAAAATACCTGGTAGAATGTAGTTGTGAGTTTAAATCGGAGTATTGGTCAAGAAAACAGGACCAGAGTGCGAAAATTACGGGGTAATTTCGAGGATTGATGCCCCTCTAGGGAGGTCACTGCTCCCTAAAAATAATTCCTTGAACTCCCCGTTGTTTTCTGCATCTCCCTGAAAATATTTTTGCACATTTGAAAACATGAGTACATATATATATATAAATAAAAATATTCACTGCATATACATGAATGTAGAAAATACGTTGCTAAATTGTTATACATGTATGTGGGTTCATTGGTGACAATTATACTACATTTTCTTAACATTTGCTTGTAATGTCTTAGGAGTGTACATAAAGTAAACAGTGAAACGATGATGCGCGCGCTGTTCAGTTGTTGTACACGAAATTTCAATACGAAAATATGCCCATGTAAATACAAAGATTTTTTTTTCAGCTGTAAAGATTGAAAAAAATGACATTTTTAATATTTTGCTCAATACATAAATTGTGGGTACTCGTTAGAACCGCCTCGCCGAGGCGGTTCGCCTCGCTGAGGCGGTTCTAACGAGTACCCACAATCTATGTTTTGGATCAAAAATAAGAAAAATAAGTATACCCCAATTTTACAATATAAAATGGGTTTAAGGGGTATACTTTTCATGGACTTGTATTCTTGATGTTATACAAAAACGTTAAGTCTAAACGGGTGAAAATCACAGCAAAGCTTGTATAATACTTCTTCTTCTTAAATCAGAACCTACCAGCCCCAGCCATCATAAAATCATAAATAGATCTGGTCGGAATACCCGTTATTAGCGTTTGAAATTGACAATTGATTCCATGTGCTGAAACATATTTGGAATTCTTTGGCATTACAAACAAATAAAGGATAAAAAGAAGAATGTTTTAGCTTGTACTTACTAAGAAGTATACTCCTTAAACACAGGTATCGTAAGTACCGTGGTGCTACTATGTTGTTATTGCAGTAAGCGCCACCAGTTACACCCTTTTTATGACAGACCTCATGGATCCGGAATGGCGGCTTTATTAGATAAGATTCGGAACCAAGTTATACAGACAAATTGTTGAAATTCCGATGGGTACAAATTGCGTCCCTCTCATAGCTGATTTATTTCTGTACTGCTACTAAAGAAAATTTAATGATTCTCTTAACTATGACAATCAAGCTGATGTTATCGAGGCTTTTAATTCGACTTCTAGGTACCTCGATGACCTTTTGAACATTGACAATCCTTATTTTGAAGGCATGGTCAATAAAATATGGGCTACATGCATTTTAATAAATACATGCATATGTTCTCGTGTGGTTTATCTTTAGGTTGTCTGTTTATTCGGTCTGCCTCTCTGTTGTGCCAGTCATGTTTGTTTTGTGTTGATGCTCCTCAGATGATTATTTGCTAGGACAGAGCTACTGTCAGCTTGCTATTTATGGGTGTTGGCTATGTGGAGTTCCTGATCTTTGCCTACATGTACCTTTTCCCATCGGGAAAACATGTCCGTGAAATGTAATATATAGTTTGGCCGTTAAACATTTATTTCGAGCGTTGAAGTCCGTAAGATGATTGTGGACTCTAGCAAACCTAATAAGTTGCGATATATATACACCATAAGAAGCACGACGAGGAACGTCATCATCAAAAACGGAAAATATATTATACCAAAATCAAAAGTCACCTTGCTTATCATAAATTTTAGAAGACACAGATCCATTTGCAACTGAAAGATGTAAATCTAAAAAGGGGGCTTCGGTATCTGAGATTTTGGCTTTGTTCAATTGTTGTTCAGGTGGATAAATTTGATTGACCACACTTTCAAATCGAGGTACCTGGAAGTCGAATTAAAAGCCTCGATAACATCAGATTGGTTATCATGGTTAAGAGAAGGTACAAGTAGGCAACAAGATCAGGAAAAGGCGCAATCAGAAAAAGATTCCCACTCCAAAAACCGAGGTGGGAAAAAAACCCAAACTAACAATCAGGTACTTATACCATGAAACATATCGTAAGCCGAATGAGCAGCTATTTTCCCAATAGGTGGCCACTCAGTTACCTAAACTTAATTAAAAATATGAAAACATACATAAGGCGCCTACAGCACAAAAAATTTAAACACCAAGACATAAAACAAAAAGAACCAACACAGAAGTATCGCCTTAGAACGATCAGTAACACAGAGCTACTGGCGGGCTTAAACCGGTTTTACATGGCCATAACCTCGCCCTCAGCTTCTGCAGTGGTTCATAACATTTAGTTAGTTCTTCGGTCCTCGTGGTGAATCTCTAACTAGTCAATGAATCACCAAGAACAAACAAATAAATCATGATAAACATCCCGATGAATAAAAAAAACAGGACTCACAGATTGAGTAAGCTGCCCGACGATGGAGATCCCTGGACGCCGAATAACCTACTAACTCCGGATCAAAAGAAAAACACCAATTGGACCCCGTTGGGCCAAGCAACAGACAAGAAGCTCCGGCCATGAAATCTCTTTCGTAGCAGTATAAAAATAAATCAGCAAGCAGAGGTGCGCAATTTGTACCCATCGGAATTGTATAACTTAGTCCCAAATCTAATATTAATATTATCCAGATGACAGGATAAGGTGTCGCATACATTCTAACATGACCAAAATGTATACCGACTTTGGTCAGAGGAAGTGAAAAAAGCCTTACTCTCATTACCTGCCAAATAAAGTGAACCATAGTTTTAATGCCCTTTTGAAGGCCCACTCTATCAAATCCAGAGGTTTTTCTTTAATTAGATTATGTGGCAATGTTGTATACAGATTAGAAAAATTATATGTTGACAAGCTCGTCGCTAGAAACCCTCTACACTTCAATTTACTGAGCACCTCGCCAGAATTTTTTATTGACCAAAACCAATTTTTATTTGAAAAAAAAAAAACAAAACAAAACAAAAAAAAAAAAAACGTGGCAACTTAAAGCTATTCATTTTAGTTGGTTGGGGCCGGAGCTTCTTGTCTGTTGCTTGGCCCAACGGGGTCCAACTGGTGTATTTCTTTTGCTCCGGAGTTAGTAGGTTATTCGGCGCCCAGGGATCTCCATCGTCGAGCAGCTCACTCAATCTGTGAGTCCTGGTTTATCATGATTTATTTGTTTGTTCTTGATGATTCATTGACTAGTTGGAGATTCACCACGAGTACCGAAGAACTACATGTAACTAAATGTTATGAACCAATGCAGACGCTGAGGGTGAGGTTATGGCCATGTAAAACCGGTTTAAGCCCGCCAGTAACTTTGTGTTACTGATCGTTCCAAGGCGATACTTCTGTGGTGGTTCTTTTTGTTTTATGTCTTGGTGTTTAAATTTTTTTGTGCTGTTGGCGCCTTATGTATGTTTTCATATTTTTAGTTAAGTTAAGGTAACTGAGTGGCCACCTATTGGGAAAATAGCTGCTCATTCGGCTTTCGATATGTTTCATGGTATAAGTACCTGATTGTTAGTTTGGTTTTTTTTCCCACCTCGGTTTTTGGAGTGGGAATCTTTTTCTGATTGCGCCTTTTCCTGATCTTGTTGCCTACTTGTACCTTCTCTTAACCATGATAACCAAGCTGATGTTATCGAGGCTTTTAATTCGACTTCCAGGTACCTCGATTTGAAAGTGTGGTCAATCAAATTTATAAGTACCTGATTGTTAGTTTTTTCCCGACTCGGTTTTTGGAGTGGGAATCTTTTTCTTTTTTGATCTTTTTTGATTGCGCCTTTTCCTGATCTTTGCCTACTTGTACCTTTTTATTTGAAGAAATTTACCGTGACAATATAAGGTGTCTAGTTGTTGTTGTTTGACCGTGCCGCTTTACTTCTGACATACATGTATTAGTGTATTTTCTATGGGAATGTCAAAGTAGACAATGATCAGGAAATGGCGCAATCAGAAGCACCAATACTAAGAAAACAGGTACCTGCTGGGAAGTAGACTCGGCGATCCTTACCCAGCGGGCACATGACGTCGACAGTGATAAAACTTTACCGGCGTTCCACCAGAATGCACAGTATCTCTTGAAGATTAGGCTGTCTATGAATATCACAAATGGTATGTATAAATGTTAGATCAAATCGTTCTACATGTACCTTAGCTGTTGTTCGAGTAATATCTGTACAACAACTGCTGTGGTCCGAGTAGATCGATAGCCATATGTCTCAGTCGACAGCCAAATCACTACTATCATTAGGCCTACTTAAACAATTTTTGAATCATGTAGGGACTAACACTTCGGAGAAAAGAAAAGAAGAAAAAAAAAAAACTTCTAAAAATATTTCAAAATTTTTCGTATACTCCAGGAAGCTTGGTAATCGCATGAGCTCTGAATGTCTATAAAACATGTTTCTGAAATTTCTTGTAAAGCAACTCAGACAAATGAGTTTTGGCTCTTGCGCCGCGGCACGCAAAGGAAGTTGCATACAAAACATTGGTTCGTCCTCAGCTCGATTTGGCATCCCTTTAATGACACCGAGACAGAGATGGTGAAGAAAGTGCAGAAGACAGTAGTCAGGTGGGTCTGCAGGCGATGGAGGAACAGAAGTAGCGTCAACGATATTTTGGACGAACTCGAGTGGCTATCCCTGAAGGACCGCAGGGTGAAGTCCTCCTTAACTTTCTTTTACTGATCGTTCCAAGTCGATACTTCTGTAGTGGTTCTTTTTGTTTTATGTCTTGGTGTTTAAAATTTTTGTGCTGTTGGCGCCTTATGTATGTTTTCATATTTTTAGTTAAGTTAAGGTAACTGAGTGGCCACCTATTGGGAAAATAGCTGCTCATTCGGCTTACGATATGTTTCATGGTATAAGTACCTGATTGTTAGTTTGGTTTTTTCCCACCTCGGTTTTTGGAGTGGGAATCTTTTTCTGATTGCGCCTTTTCCTGATCTTTGCCTACTTGTACCTTTTCACTCCGGTACAGTGTCTCTTGATAAAGATAGATATCTGACCCCAGCACCCAACTTAAGAAGTACCAGGGCATCTCATGATTCTCAATACACAAGATACATGGCCTTTAGTGATGCTCTGATTTTTCCCTAGGACTATCCCTTTATAGAATAGCCTTTCCTTTTCAGTGGTCTCATCAAAGACTGCGGAAGAATTCAAGGCTCTTATTTAGGTCAGGGGTTCAGAGGTATACGTTTTAGTATGTTGTAAACTTTCTCTAAACAGAATCAATCTAAAAAAAGGTAGCCCAGGGGCAACGATAGCTCACCTGAGAGTCAACAAGTACAGTCACTGGACAAAGTAATTGGGGTTTTTACCATATATGGGTATGGTGGCCATCTTGGTCATGTGACCTTGAAACCCTACTTAATCAGCAGAAGAGCTCTTGTCTGGATTGTGTATCCTCTTTTCTGCCATTTTGGTTCACTTGAAAAAATCATCTAACAAGGTCAGGGTCCTATAATGACCCCCGTGGTGGGGCCATATTTGACCCCAGGGGCAAGATTGGCAGGATTTACGTAGAGCTCCACATGACAATGTTGTATATCAAATATACAAGCTTTGCAGAGAAGATTTCCATTATAAGTCTATGGTAGATAATGACATGCCTGGGGTGTGGTCTGTATGGAACCCAGGGGCACCCTTGGCAGCATTTATAAAGGAGAGTATTATACATTGGTCCACACAACATATGAAAGCTCTGGGCCATAATGGTTTCGGAGAAGATTTTTTTTTCTTTGTTTTTCCCATGACGCCCCCGGGGCGGGGCCCGTATGGACCCCAGGGACACAGTTGGCAGGATTTATAAAGAGGACCACTATACATTGCTAAAAACAAAATATGAAAGCTTTGGGCCTTGCGGTTTCGGAGAAGAAAGATTTTTTAAAGTTTTTCCCATGACGCCCCGGGGCGGGGCCCGTATACATTGCTACTAACAAAATATGAAAGCTCTGGGCCTTGTGGTTTTGGAGAAGATTTTTTCATGTTTTCCCCATTGTAAGTCTATGGGAGCTAATGACCCCCGGGGCGCGGCCATTTTTGACCCCAGGGGCATGATTGGCAGGATTTATATAGAGGACCACTAAACACTGTTACATACAAAATATGAAAGCTTTGGGCCTTGTGGTTTTGGAGAAGATTTTTTTTTTATGTTTTTCCCATGACACCCCCGGGGTGGGGCCCGTATGGACCCCAGGGGCACGGTAGGCAGGATTTATAAAGAGGATCATTATACATTGCTACACACAAAGTATGAAAGCTCTAGGCCTTGTGGTTTCGGAGATTTTTTAAAGTTTTTCCCATGACGCCCCCGGGGCGGGGCCCGTATGGACCCCAGGGGCACGGTTGGCAGGATTTATATAGAGGACCACTATACACTGCTACACACAAAATATGAAAGCTCTGGGCCTTGTGGTTTCGGAGAAGATTTTCCCATGACGCCCCCGGGGCGGGGCCCGTATGGACCCCAGGGGCACGGTTGGCAGGATTTATATAGAGGACCACTATACACTGCTACACACAAAATATAAAAGCTCTGGGCCTTGTGGTTTCGGAGAAGATTTTTTATATTTTCCCCATGACGTCCCCGGGGCGGGGCCCGTATGGACCCCAGGGGCACGGTTGGCAGGATTTATGAAGAGGACCACTAGACATTGCTACACACAAAATATGAAAGCTCTGGGCTTTTTGGTTTCGGAGAAGAAGATTTTTTTATGTTTTTCCCATTGTAAGTCTGTGGGAGCAAATGACCCCCGGGGCGGGGTCATTTTTGACCCCAGGACCATGGTTGGCAGGATTTATAAAGAGGACCACTAAACACTGCTACACACAAAATATGAAAGCTCTGGGCTTTGTGGTTTCAGAGAAGAAGATTTTTTTATATTTTCCCAAAGACGCCCCCAGGGCGGGGCCCGTGTGGACCCCAGGGGCACGGTTGGCAGGTTTTATGAAGAGGACCACTAGACATTGCTACACACAAAATATGAGAGCTCTTGGCCTTGTGATTTCAGTGAAGAAGATTTTTATATGTTTTTCCCATTGTAAGTCTATGGGAGCTATCTGTTACCATGGAAACCAGAGTTCTGATCCGACCTGGCCCAAAACCTAACACAACCTTTCCCCCTCCTCAATGATGCTTTAGATAAATTTTGGTCATGTTTGGCCTTGTTGTCTTAGAGATATTCAAATTTGAAAATGTGGACGGACGCACGGACGGACGCCGGCTCGACTACTATACTATAAGCTCACCTTGTGAGCCTTCGGCTCAGGTGAGCTAAAAATCAGACAGATATCTCAAACACATGAAAAGTTATAGAAGTTTAAAGAATGGCATGTTACATAGTGAAAACGTCGTGTTTAATACACAAATACCTGTTCCTGTATCTGTCTGTAACTGCCATTAAAACATTGAGTGGAAGAAAACTTTTCTGGCACATTTTTACGATATAACTCTAGTTTCTTTCCATGCCTATACCAACTCAGCGTCGAACATATGGGGATCGGTTAAACAACGTTTAATGGCATAAATAGGCGTAGGCGTATTCAGGACACCATCGAACTTAAGCGACAAGGTCAAATGCCATACTGAAAGGCCTAACAAATCAGGCCTGGGACAGACGCGAGTTAAAGACCCTTACAAACTAAATGATGTTTTGCAAACATTTTACTTGAAAAATACTTTTAGAAAAAAAAAAAATAAGGATGATGCTTAACTTATGCCCGACTGTATATATTTATACATGCAGTAAGGGAGTATATGTAGTTAGCATGATTAATGTTGATATTCCCCGGGGCACTCACATATAAAATGGGTATGTATGTGCCGCCCTAGGTTGAAAAGAAGGAGGCTTACGGAGGTGATCAAACTGAAAAAGTGGGTGCTTTCAGAGCTGAAAGAAAGGTAAAAGTTGCACCTTTAGAGCTGATCGAACTGGGGAAAAATGGGTGCATTTAGAAAAAGTGGGTGCTTTTAGAGCTATTCGAACTGAAAAAGTAGCTGCATTCAGAGCTAATAAAACTCAAAAAGTGGGGCTTTACCGCGGTACATACCCGTACTGCTTTAATATGGGAGTACCCCCCGGGGTGATATTCATGTTTAGAAAATCACCGAATGAATGCGCATTCATCTTTATATTTACTTACCCTTATACAATTTGGTGAGAAATGGCCAAACTGGTCACACTCAGCATCTTGCAATGGACCAATTCATGTTTCTATAAGAAACTTTAGCCATAAAAGTTTAGAACATAGTCTAGAATGTTTATAAATCCCAAGTTCATATATAAACTTTTTTTTTTATATAAAAAGTTATAATGAATGTGTATAATAGTGTGTATATATATATATATGTGTGTAAAAAGGTGTATGTAAATGTGTATATATGTTTTTTGTTTTTGTTTTTTTTTGTTTTTTTATTCAGTTTTACGTCCCTTTCAAGCTTTTTCACTCATATCGAGACGAATCAATCGGTAGGTGGGGCGAAAACCGGAGTACCCGGGGGAAAACCACCTGACACACCCGCAAGCAGAACATGGCTTGTCTCACATATGAATTCGTGCCCCGTGCGAGGCGCGAACCCACATCGGTGAGATGATCGAATGATCAAGAGCACTGAAGTCAGCGACCTTAACCACTCGGCCACGAGGGCCGCCGTATATATGTGGGTATATATATGAGTGTGGGTGTATATAAATTATCCTCTGAAGGATTTCTGTAGCTGTGAGTTCTTTACTTTGGAAATTTTCAAGTTGGCTGCCTCATGAGGATCCGTTTTTGCTCTATTTTCCTTCCGCTGGCTATAAAAATTTAAATCAATGCAATGTAATGAGAACGTTTGTCTTAACACAGCTCAGTTGAGAAAGGATCGAGAATGTTGTGAAAATCGTGGATTTTGTGAGTTGTTGAGGCAAATCGATGTGGCTTTGTTACGGATGTTCGCTGCAAATAAAAAAGTATTCAAACTTTTTTTTTTCTAACCACTCTTTTTTTTTATTCCAAATTACAAGACATTTGAAAACAAAGTAAATATATATATATATATAGGGTAGTGGTGTGCATTATTTCGAGAATGAGACCACTGAACACTATGTTTTAAATTTAGTAAAATTAATTTAATTTTCAATTCTTTGAAACATACTGTACCTGTCTTGAACAAAAATACACCTAGAATGCTTTAAAAGTCATAATATTTAAATAATGCAGACTATTTTTGACCAAAAGCAATGAAAAAAATGCATCTTGAAGTGGATGACAAAATTTTACGATTTGTTTTCCAACCCTACCCCCATACTTGAAAAGTCGAAAAAAATCAATATTTTGAAATGTGCCAAACCCATATTTGTAGATTCAAACTTTTTCTTGTATTTTCACACAAGATAGAACTTCGTAATATTGTTCTAATAAAAGAAAGAAAAATGTATAGGGTAGTGAACATATAAGAGAGAACTAACAACTTGAAAATCGCCATTTTAAGCCTTTTTTCATATGTTTTGTTTCTTAAAGCCCATTTCATAAAACCACCCAAAATTTTAAAACTAGCACACCAAAGACAAAAAGGCCGACTTAGAAGAACATTTACACATATACTGATCGAACTAATGCAATTTATTTGAATATGTATAATATTCAAGTTTAATCTACCCTACCCCCTAAATTTTACTGACAACTAAAGTTTTCTGAAATGTTGCAGAAAATGGGGTGAAAAAAAATGAAGTTCCTTAGACTGACAATTTTCATGGCTCATTCAATGCATATTATCAATATGCATCCAAATATTCTAAGAAAATTTCTGGAAATTTTGAAAAAAATGTGCTAACTATTTTGTTGTTTTTTTTGTATGATTTCATGAATTATAAGTTTTGGATTTGCAAGAAAAAAAAAAAAAATAATAATAATAATAATAAAAAAAAAAAGCAAATGGACGTTCAAATGACTTTTCCAAGAAAAGCTGAAATTTACGACTCAGAGAAAATCGTTCATAGAAAGATTTTCTTTAAATTGGCCTTAAAGCGTTGGTTTACCGCTTTCCCCTGCATTGTAAGAGGTCGTCCGCACCTGCATGTAAATCTACAGCTATTTTCTTCTATCCTAAGTAAAAAAGAAAAAGAAAATGAAAATATAAAAGAAAATATAAAAGGAAGAAGTTTTTTGGGCTGGGCGGCGGTCATACTTAAATGAGGATAAAGGTTAAGTTTTATTGCTTTTTGTTTTGTCAATTTTGATCAAGAAATCGGTGTATAATTGTGACATGAAGTTTTTGAATTGGGATTTCATGTAATGTGAGTATATTATGAAAGCAAATGTATAGAGGATATTCAAGTTTTTGGAGTGAATATGAGTTTTATTTCATTGATAGTCGAACGGCAACGACGTCAAAAGTTGTGAAAGTATTTACAAAACGTCACCAAGCGCGTCACAAAATAATCCCTTAAAAATGGCGTCATAAAAATGGCGCGAAATTCGTCATAATTTCAGCAGAGTTCATGTTATTATCGTGTGCGTCGCATGCACTGACAGCATTTTCTTGATATTTGATAACGTTTTGGCATCCTTTTTACAGCTTTATGTCACTTTCATACAAGTTTTAGGTCATGTGTTGCTTTTTAAATGCACGGAAAACTGAAGCATCAGAATCTCAAAAAAATCTTCTTGTGAAACACCTGCCTCAGAAAATAATGGAACAAAAAAATCCCCCAGACGGAAAGTCGATGTTGGTATCAAAACCCTTGGCCATCTTTCTGCTAAACCCCTTCGTGGGAGAAGTTTCCTGTGCTGAGCAAGTCGCTTTCAAAGTTGAAGCTTTGTATCTCGTTAAATACGATCAAATCATGCATACGAACATAAGTTTCTGGGGTTATTTTTCATAAAATGAACACACAAAGACATACCTTACAAGAATTATTTCATAAGGAAGCTACTGTCATGTCTGTTTGTTATGATTTTACAAATTCAATGTGACGTAATCATTGAAACGTCATCAGTTGCGTTCGATTTTCAACCACTAGTCTACAAGTACTTGAACAGAATGGAATGCAAATGTACTTCTGCAGCACACTTTGAGAAATCAATTACTAAAAAGATGTTGCGTAGACAACAGTACAGGTTGAAATAAAATCCCGACAAAGTTACTTACCCGTATCTGCAGCTAATATAATGTAAAACCTCTACATAACGGGAGTAGCCTACATGTACTTACGTACCGTGGGATGACTGTGTGAATTTTTTTATTTAGCTGTACACATTGATTTATTTTCGTTAATTCTGTCGTGATTGCTATACTGAGGTTCGACACTTGCTATCTGCCAGGCTTAATTGACCCCGACATCATTCGTGGTTTCGGTCGGTAGGGGAGACCGGGGCTAGTTGGTCCGAAAATTGCATTTTTCCAATGTCTGATTTTAATGTTAATTTGCTGCTATTAGTTTGACATTTTACACTCAGAATGATCATTTTTCTATCTAATTAGGTAGATTTTCGTTTATACAATGAAACATTCTAGGAAATATAGCCGTTTTTCGAGACACGGTAAACCGGGCCAACTTGCCCCGATGTTGGGGTAAGTTGGTCCGTGCAGCGGGGTAGGTTGGTCCGAGGTAATCTGAATGGAAAAAGAACGTAAGTCTCAAACAAACATATTTTAATCTTAAACAACAATAAATAACATGAAACTGTTTTCAAACCGTGCATATCCTCAGTACCACAAACACATACATTCTTAGAAACCGATTCGATGAAAGTTTATGATGACAATCGGGCTTAAAATATCATTATAGTAAACTACTAGCACATTAAGTAGGGGAGACCCGGGCTAATTGGTCCAAAAATTGCATATTTCCGAATTCTGATTTTTATATTAATTTGCTGCTATCAGTTTGACATTTTATACTCAGAATGATCATTTTTCTATCTAATTTATATATAGTTTTTAGTTTAAACAATGAAATGTTCTAGCAAATATAGCCGTTTTTCTAATGGACCAACTTGCCCCGTCACAAATGGACCAACTTGCCCCGACCATACCGCATTGTAAATTTTCACGCATGACCGGAGCGTCGTTGAATTTAGAAAAAGAAAACACACACGATGGAATACCTTAGGTATTGAGCTTTCAGAAAATGTATAACATGTACGTGTTATTTGATACACTGGGAAGAAAAAAGCAAAACGATACAGGGGCGAGAAAGTTACTTACGTGATGCAAAATTGGATTTTCTTCTCTAATGTTTTAACGTGATCTCAAGCAGCCATATCGTTTACTTCAGTAAATGTGTCGTAATGAAATGTTCTATTGGGTCATATTACTGTCGTCATAATTGTTGTCAATTAAGAGAAATTGCCCTAGGACCAACTTGCCCCACGGACCAACTAGCCCCGGTCTCCCCTACCCCCCCCCCCACCCCACGCACCCCCCCCACACACACACAAAAAAAAAAAGCCCATTAAAAATAGATTTAAACAATGATAATGTGATAGTGTCAATGGTGATTTGGTTATGAAACTGTTTCTGTGGTCATTTTCGTCTCTCTGACTGTTAAATATCGTCACCTGCTTGCAAGCCTGAGCCTGCAATGGTTGCAAGAATGTGGAATGAGTGCTATAGTTACATCAAGGTGGCTTGCCAATCAGCCCACCATGGACGAAACGGTAATTAATCAATCAATCAATCAATCAATCCATTAATCAATCATTCAATCAATCAATCAATCAATTAATCACTATATCAAATCAATGATCAATCAATTGATCGATGCGTGGTTCTGTATTAACAGTTTGCGTGCTAGTCGAACTCGCCCCATGACGTTTAATTTGTTTACATCTCAATTTCTCGGAATTTCACGGGGTCTAACTGTGTATGATTTATTGAGCGTTGTACGCAGAGATAAACAACTGTAGCCCGGGACGCGAATTATTTTAAATATGCCATCGTTTATTCAGTTCTGTGTTTTTGCAAATAGTCAATAAGTTTAGTCATGCAGAGACAAATTCACGAAAATTCCCGAACGATTTGAAATTAAAACAACGGTCACACATTAGCGTATAAATCAAACGCACGCCGGGCGTGTTGACAAAATGTAAAATTCAACATACGCCAGAAACACGTCGGAGACACGTTAGTAGCGCGGTACAGGCTTGGTGCACGTTGATATACGTCGCTGAAGGTCGCTGCGCCTCCCTGGTTTGGGCTCAAAAAATTTTCAAACATGCTTAAATTTTTTCTAGAAGCTCGGCGTGTCCCAGGCGTATGTCTGATACGTTTCGAATAAGCTCCACGCGCGTTACAGGCGCGCTGAATACGCTTCGAATGCATTCGGCGCACGTTTGAGGCACGCCAGTGTACGCTACATGCGCAAGTTCCGATTTTATGACATATTGCTCAGTCAGTAGCGTGCTCCAAGCGTGTGTGAGACGCGCGCTGAACGTTTTCTGCGCGCCTGTAGCGCGTGCATAGCGTGTTTGGTACGTAACACAAACGTACTCCAAAACTTTGAGATATTTTACCTCCGGCACACGCCCCAGTCACGCGCTACTGTGTGACTCGGCTAAAGCGAGTTAAAGGAACAAATTAAGTTTTATACGTCCAAAATCTTCAGCGTGTTAAATTGAGAGTTTTCATACGCCCGGCGCGCGTTTGGGTTATACGCTACAGTGTGTGACTGCTGTTTTAGCAATTTCGATAGATTTAAAAAGAGACTGTCCAGTCGTCCTAACACACACACACACACACACACACACACACACACACACACACACACACACACACACACACACGTGTACACATATTGTTTTGATTGTTTTGGATGCGGATCCTGTCGGCGTCCGCATATAGCTTCTTTCTGGTGCGATATCCTTTGAACCAGTTACTGGATTTTGACCAAACTTTCACAGATACATGGTCGGGACTTGGGAGGAGGAAAGAGTTGATTAGACTTTGGTGACCATGGCCTAATTTTCAAGGCCAACGTTCATTAAAAACTGGGGGAAAATCCGCCGCAGTATCTTCTTGACAAATGGATGGATTTTGACCAAACTAATGATAGAAGATTTAGAGTTCACTACATGTTGTTGCTGTAACTGATTTCAACTAAATTGAAAAAAAAAAATAAATGTTGAGAGAACTCAATGTCAGATCATCAGGAATACATATTCGTGTAATATATACCCCCTTAAACCCCACTTTTATATAGTAAAACTGGGGTTTACAAGGGTATACCTATTTTTCTTATTTTTGCTCCAAAAATAGATTGTGGGT
This sequence comes from Rugalucina vietnamica, assembly GCA_964017185.1. Taxonomy (NCBI): domain Eukaryota; kingdom Metazoa; phylum Mollusca; class Bivalvia; order Lucinida; family Lucinidae; genus Rugalucina; species Rugalucina vietnamica. Next base: position 7,958,161 of record OZ024876.1, on the reverse strand, counting down.
ACTCGTGGGTAACGTGTACCCACAATCTACATGTATGTTTTGAGCAAAATTAAGAAAAATATCACAAACATTTCCTGCTGAAAAATTTCCTTTTTTTCACAACCTAAAAATCTCTGTACATTACATGGGCAAGTTCTCGTAATGTTTGGGTCGGTTGTGGTGATATATATAGTTTTCTTCACACTTGTCCGTTTTCTTTTCTTTTCTTCTTCTTCTTCTTCTTCTTCATTTCTACCCGTTTGAAGACCCTAGCAAAACGTACAAGCCATTAGTTTTTATTACAATCACATTTATCAACACCCACCCTCGGGTTAGGGGTAATAGTATATGGGATTGTAATAAAAATGTTTCGCCAGGGTCTTCAAATGGGTGAATATGCAAAAACCTATCCAGTCGTCGAGCGCATGTGGTCGGTCAAGATTATAAAGTACATGTATCCTCATACCATAATTCGTATCGGTTGTTTCCCCTGAATTGCAATCTTAACTTGACATACAACAGACTGTACAAGAGCGATCAATTAAGGTTCCTTATTACTATAATAATAGTGTTTTCTGCTCATAAATATTTCATAGATTTTTTTAAAAAAATGTGGCATGTTACATACCAGAATAATCCCTAAACATTAAACTTTCTTATGAATGATAATGTTTTCCAAAGGGAAGCCATTGTAATTGAAATTTTTAGTGAAATTACCTATTTTTCTAATAAATTTCCATAAATAATCCTTTAAAATAAATTTTTGATTTTAATTGATAGAAACCTTTGTGAAGGTCTAAATAATGTTCTCCAACTAATTTGCAAGCTGAAAAATTAGCTTAGAAACGATTTGCATGAATAGCAGGTGCATCATCTTTATCAGATTTATTACTTTAAATAATATTGTCCGTCACTTATGCAAATACCTGTACCTTAAATATACCATGCCAAATAAATTAAGCAACTTTTACTTTGAACAGTGTCTTCATACGTTTTAGACATTAGGGAAGTTCTTCTGACAATATCTTTTATATATCTAATAAGGGTAAAAACAATTGTTGTGTGGTGTTGAAGTAACGTTGGATTTAAAGTCCTCTGAGACATGTCTCAAATAAAACATAGATAGAATTATTTTGTACAGTATATTTATATGCATTATAGTATGTACACGCTGTGTATACCTGTTAAAATAGGACAGGTAGTCTGTACATTCAGGTAGAACATACATATACAGTATATTTCCATAGCCTTTTTACATAACAAATAAGCCCATTAATTTGACCTTGATTAGTCTAAAAAAAACGGGCTTTTTGTCTGCAGATATTTCGGTAAGAATTGTTTCAAACAGAACAAAAATGATAGCAGTTGATAGATTTTTCTACTTACTAACTACCGTGCCAACACTCATCCCACAATATTTCTTATTTAAGCGTAAAACAATGCAAGAAAAATAAAAGCAGTTTTCAAACTAACAGTGCATTTCACTACCAACATGCACGAAAATGCAAATACAAATTCTGGTTATATTACTAGGATAACGTTTGTCATTCATAGCCCTTTCAGGAGATGTAATATCATGAATGATCTGTATCCCAGGACTGAGAACAACATGTTCAAAGTTTAGGGGGGGTTAGGGACTTTGTAAATATATCAATCCACGTTAAGTGGCGGGGTCTTGTCAACAAAGGAGCAGCTTTCTATGAAAAGAAGAGAATCTGTGAAGCTGAAAGAAAGCGCAGACAACGCAAAGCCAATACCAATGGGCCACCAGCTGACTACTTGCAGCTAGAATTGGCCTAGTCAGCCATCAAAGAACTCACCAACACATATGAACCTATTCAAGAAATAATGATAGTCTTTCACATTAGTGAGAGACAAACGGCCAATCTTAACTTACTGTGTAGATAACAGACCTCATAACAGTCTATTTAGATTGTATACATCTATTTATTCAATTAAAGCACATAAAATGAATATCGCAAAGTTGTGTAAAAAATTGACAACGTTAAGCTGGCTTCTGAAACTTGTCCCGTTTGAATAAGATTTAATCGCGGTGGTGGCATAATGTAATTAGCGAATCACTGCAGAAGCTGAGGGTGAGTTTAGGTGCCTACAAAACCGGTTTCAGCCTGCCCCCTCCCCCCCCCCACACTAGAAATTTTGTATTTCTGACCGTTCAAATGCGGTACTTTTGTTGCAGTACTGTGGTTCTAACTTTCAGACTTTGAAGTCGATTTTTATGTTCACGTTTACGCCTTTTATGAATCCAAAGTTCAGTGTAACAGAGTAGCTACCTTAGGAAAACAGCTTGCGACATGTTCTTTGCTTATATTACATAATTGCCGTTTTGGTCCCCACCTATGTTTTAGGAGGATGTAACTTGAATTGCTTCTGATTGCACCAGTTCCTGATCATTTATTTTACCTTACAGTCGGTCGGTAACTATGGGCGGTAGCTGTATTCTATTATTTTTGTGCTTCCGCCATTTGGGACTATATTTTGTCTTTGAAAAATCTACAAAATCGTCATTCTACTTCCGGTGTTTTAAACTCGCTATATTTGAGTATAAAACTATTAAAACTGTAAAAATACGTATGCAGTGGATAATTTGGTTTGTCATCTTCAACTTGAACCTAATTTGCATTCTGACGAATCAGATATGTCCTAGAAATTAGCGCTCGAATTTGACCACCAAAATCGAATCGGTGGTCCATTTCAGGACAGTGCCTCCACAAAATTGTGGCAGAAATTTAGGGCCTATAAAAAGTTTTCAAAGATATTTTTATAACGTGTTCTAGAGATGTCAATCTAACCTTGGGCCGAATGTGTGATTTCCAGTTTACTCGGTTTCAGAGAAAATTGACCATAAATGAAGACAAGATTTTGACACTCGAAACCCCTTTGCGCAGCCGCAGTAAACATCATCAACACGTGTTTACAAAACAAGGGACGACTAAAGACGCTTAAATAACCAGGCTTCATAGCAAGTTTTCTTTTAAGGACGTTGAAACAAATTCAGGCAATTGCTGAATGATTTCATGGGGGGACTGTTGGCCTAAAATGATCAGTTGTCATTATTCCTTTTTTGAATGCAATCGATCAAATAATGGTACTCACCGATTTTTACAGTGTGTATCTCGGCATGTCTTCTCAGATTTGTAACCACATGAAGCATGATAAATTTTCCAAAAGCAAGAAAAAAACTTGAAAATACAAGCACATACAACTCTCATGCCTTCTTCTTTTTTGCTTCATAATGATGTCGTCATAACAGAGTGACATCATGCGTCATGTGACTACTACAGAATGTGGCCAAAAGTATTCGATTTTCATTGATTTTTCGAATTTGGTTTCACACCACAACTAAATGCATACGCATATATCTATTATTTTTTCAGTTTGTGATTGCTTTCCTGCTATCAAACCACGTAATAATGATTTCATTTCTATTGAATTTACGCCATGGAAAGGGTGAAATGATTTCGAAAGTGTTAGAGTGGCCTGAGATGGGGCACGGTGCCCCCACTCCCTCCACCGTTACTGTAGGCCTTCTTTGCAAATAACAATTACAATGATATATCCAGAAAACAAATCTTGGTTCTAAAGCCTAGGTTACATTTGGCCTACGATTAGCGATGATCGTACCATACACATTTTTGCATTTCGCGCGATCTCCGTAGGGTGACCCTAGCTACGATACCCCTACGATTTTACGGCTTACTACGATCTCCATAGCTTCTACGATTTTGTAGTAGGCCTAGTCTGCACTTTTACAAGTTTCTAAAAATCGCAAGACCGTAGCCCGTAGACACATCGCAGTTAGCATCGTACGGGCGCCGTACGGAACCCCTACGCTGATCGTGTGGTCACCGCACGGTTTTTATGATAATTTGGGGACTAAAATCGTAAGATATTCGTAAACCTTTAGGGTGATCGTAAAGGTTATTAAAATCGTTCGCATATCGTTCGGTCGTTATACGGACATACAACGGCGTCCGCGAGTTTATCGTGTGGCCGCCATATGATTATTGAGCATTTTTGACGGGATATGGTTCCTTACGATTTCCACTTAAGGATGTTCGCTGCTAACATTTGACATTTCGGAACTTCCGGTTTTTCTTTTCTTGAATATCTCGTAAACGGTTGCAGATATTTTCCTAATATTTTATATTTGGATACATATTGATAATATGCATCGAATGAGTCATGAAAATTGTCAATCTAAGAAACTTCATTTTTTCACCCCATTTTCTGCAACTTTTCAGAAAATTTTAGTTGTCAGTTAAATTTAGGGGGTAGGGTAGATTAAACTTGAATATTACACATCTTCAAATTAATTGCACTAATTCGATGTTTATTTTAGCAGCAGTATATGTGTACATGGTATTCTAAGTCATTCTTTGTGTCTTTGGTGTGCTGGTTTTAAAATTAAAGGTGGTTTTATGAAATGGGCTTTTAGAAACAAAACAGCCGAAAAAAGGCCGAAAATGGCGATTTTCAAGTTGTTGGTTCTCTCTTATATGCTCACTACCATATATTTTTCTTTCTTTTATTCGAACAACATTACCAAGTTCTATGTTGTGTGAAAATACAAGAAAAAGTTTGAATCAACAGATATGGGTTTGGTACATTTCAAAATATTGATTTTTTCCGACTTTTCAAGTATGGGGGTAGGGCTAGAAAAGGAATCGTAAAATTTTGTCATCCACTCCAAGTTGCAAATTTTTCTATGCTTTTGGTCCAAAATCGTCTGCGCTACGTAAATATTATGACTTTTGAAAGCATTCTAGGTGTATTTTTGTTCAAGACAGGTATGTTTCAAAGAATTATAAATTAAATTAATTTTACCAAATTTAAAACATTGTGCTCAGTGGTCTCATTCAGAGGCCTGTAGCTTGAAAAAATGCACACTACCCTATATTTATTTTGTTTTCAAATGTCTTGTGTTGTATTTTGGAATCAAAAAAGAGTGGTTAGAAAAAAAGTTTGAATACTTTTTCATTGGCAGCGAACATCCTTAAAGTGTGCGGAGACCCTACGACTTTCCTACGATATCCGTACGTTTTTGACTCGGAACATAAAAGAAAGTCAGAACAAAAAATCATAAGATGCCCGCATGAATTGTAAACACATACCGTCGTAGCCCATTATCGTCTACGATGTCTAAAATATCGTAGGGAAAATCGCAGACCGAAAAGTCGTACAATGATCGGGGAAAATGTAACCTACTAGGCATGACCCCTTGCGGACTCCCTACGATCGCTGCACGATTTTTGTCCCCAAACTATCATACAAAAATCACGAGGTGACCGCTTGAACAGCGCAGGGTCTCCGTACGGCGCCCGTATCATGATGAAAATGTAAAACTTGTACGATCATCGCAAGCTAATTGTAGCCAAGGCATCAGTCAGAAGTCCAAGGGACTCCGTACTTTGTCCACTAAAAGTCTTCGAAGACCCTACGACTATCGTACGACCGCCTTTCGTTTTGTATCAGAACGTATAGTGACTCCGTACGGACATCGCACGGGTTCCGTACGATATCCACTTAATATAGGCTTAATGGAGATAGAACGTATTATCGTTGCAAAGATTGTACAGAATTAGCAAACGTACATATAGTTGGTTTATGAAAGAAAAAAATGTTTCCAGGGGTTGTATTTTACAACATTTTCTCTGAAACTGCTTATTAATCGCAGGCCTTTTGTTTTGGTTCTAGTGATATTTAAAGGATCTTGTTATTTATACTCTATCTTTGTAATCACAACCTGGATTCTCGATTAACGAGTTTTTATGAGACACGGTAAATGGCGAGGGTTGTTCGAAATTAGTCGCCCTGTCAATTTAGATCAGTATATTTGAGAACGCTTGATGATAAGAAAAAGTAAAGATCAGAATAAGTTTAAAAAAAAATCATATATGCGCAGCACACTGCATTACTAAATTTAGTTAAATCATAGTAACTGAGTGGCAATCTATTGGGAAATAGAAGCTCACTCGGCTTACGATGTATTCTAAGTATAATAAGATTGTACCTAAATGTCAATTTAGTTTTTTTCCCATCTCGGGTTTTGGAGTGGGAATTTCTTTGATTGTGCCTCTTACTCTTACTTTTTAGGGCATGTGCATATTAAAGGGCACTGTGTTGTCATCGGACCTTTATATATATAGCTCTCGTTATTTATTCTATGAAAACGTACAATAAGTTATACATCACCGACATTGAGGATCCATGGGCGCCGAATAACTAACTGAAATCCGAAGAAAAAGAAAAAACACAAGTTGAACCGCGGTGGTATGCCCGGCGAGTGCATAGGCGTGACTAACAATGCTTAAGTAAAATCTATAGAATATCCACTCTCTGTATCGGTACCCAACGCTACCCATAGAGAAAGGAAAATATTTTTAAAAACATAATTTGCAAATAAAAGTTTGGATGACCAAACGCTGAGCTAGGACAAGACTGAGTTGATAAAATCGTTCGGAAACTGCCGGAGTTCGGGAATTCATGAATAGACATGCCCACTCTGGTATTTAGCCGTCGGTTCAGGGATTACATGTTCAATTATCTTATATCCGTCTCGACGTGACTTTTACCTTGTTGACTGTGGCGCGCTAACATGGCTAAACCACATTTAAACATACTAAAAAAGCAATGGTTTAAATCTCTCATAAGGTCGTACGAGTTACCTTTCTTGACTATTTCGAGGTCATGGCTCTATCATTTGAAGTTGCCTCAGCGGGCCAAATAAAGCCAAATAACAAGAAGTGAGAACCAATGTTTCGACATTATGTGTTTAAACATAATCCTAGACAAATGACCAAGATGCCTGCCATGCCCACACACTTCTTCCAAAATTTTACTCTCGGGAACTGCTGAATCTATTGCAATGAAACTTGACATGTTGCAGATAACCACTATGTGTTATTCTGGCCCTGCCCTAGGGCTATCTATATGACCATTATAGTCAAACGAATTATATGTACATGTATCTCACACCTCAGGTGAGCGTTAACAGTACCACACTCTGCATGCCAATATCGATATTTGATCAACGCCGGAGTGAGATAGCCAACTCCGAGGATAACGTCTACGCCTGAGGAAAATAGAGAGTGAATGTCAAAATAAATTGGAAAACACGCTGTTTGCTCAGTTCCGTTGATTCTGTATCATCCCATGACAATGAGTTTGTTGTTCAAAGCAATTTAAGGCGCAAAGATATTCGTATACTTGATAAATTTACGAAAATGTACGTTATTACAACAACCTAATTTAAACAGCTACACGTGCGTTTCTGTACGAAGATAGTGGTTGAAATTTTGCATATGGAAGAAACAATCTATATCTGACATTAACAGAACCAAAGCACGCTTGTGTCTGGTATATTTTGAACATTTTCAAGCATTTAATTAACAGACCCTCTTTAGTGAGGAAATGAGGGTAACGTTAACGCCGGAGTAAGATACGACTGCAGCCGGAGGAAATGTTAGAGAAAAGACAAGACCAACTATGACGCCCGACTTTGTTCTCAAGATTTGATGGTCTTCTTACCAAGAAATCATATTTACTTTCACCCTATAATGGTCTGTAATGCCTATAATCCCCTACAAGATGCTTACCTTGTGGCGTGGGATCGCTCGCGCTCGTTTCTGTTACACATAGAATTGAGCACATCTTGCTACACTTATTGTCTCAAATTCGTAGTTTATCCATAGTACAAATATTTCTGTACACGAAGATACAATCGAGCAATAATTGAAACAAAATCATGGCTTGCTTGATTCGCCACAGACATGCAATGCAATATGCACTAAAAGAGCAAAGTTTTACTTTCTTTTGCAGGCATATAAATTGTACAGTGTCACTCGGTCGAGTCATTCGTATTGATTCAGAAAACCTTTTGTTACAATGCTTAACTTAAATGTTCATGTCATGCTTTTTAAATACGAATAGTTATAATTTTATTAAAACACGGTAATGGATAGTCGTATGTGCTTAAAACGGGAAGAAAATGCATCGCGGTAAGTTTCCATAACCGTGCACGTGCGTGCACGTATGTATCATTACACAGGTAAAGCTGCCAAATACTGCTGCTACCACTATATTGAGTAAAAGTCGAGTAAAATAAGTTTTTGTTTTGAATCAGCATTCTGTGCAAACGTTATCATCCTCAGGCGTTGGTCATGTCCATATGCAACCTTCCTCCGGCGTTGGCGATCCCATTCTTTTTCCCCACAAGGAGTCTTTGATGGCGAATAATGTCTAAATGCTCCGTCAGAAATGAGTTTTAAGTAAAACAGTTTGTACAGCGAGTATGAGTTATAAATTATAGCGTGAATAAAGAATGAAAAGTTTAGACCTTAAAGACTTGTTGACTTCTAAATCAATCTCGACAGTCAAAACCACAAAATGGTGCATGTTTTCTTGCATTTTATATGTTCTAGTCAAAGTATTGTAACATTATGTAAATTTTATTTGGAAGCAAGACCATCTTACAACATTAACATATCATTACAAATACATTATCCCCTTGCTCTTTAAAATATTTCATATTTTTGCTGACAACCCTTAACACACTGTTCCTCAGGCGTTGGCTATTGCCTCGGAGTTAGCTATTTCACTCCGGCGTTGGTCGAATATCGATAATTGGCATGCAGAGTGTGGTACCATAGATCCTCTGTTTTAACACCATGCTGTTCAATACCCGGTTTGGGTCGGTGAAGTATGACCCCATGTCGCAGAACTGTACATGTAGAAATAAACTGGGCCGCGGTAAAACTATGGCGCTATCATAGAAAATTTGGTAAAAATGGTACTTTTGCTGTCGGGTGGCAAGAATTTTATTACCTGGGATTACCTGTTGAAATTTAATTGGGCGTGGACTGACAACTAGCCCAGGTAACATTAAACCATATTATTGCATAAATACCGGTGTCACACGATATTAACAGCCGTTTATAAAAAAAAAAAATATGCATTAATATTGCAATTCACACGCGCACGTGCTGTTTATACATGGCTTTTACTTATGTTCGTTACCGGGCGCCAGCAAAGCACGTGCTAGTAATGAGAAACTGAAGTCCGCCCGGAACGAGCATAGAAACGAAAGACTTTACGCGTATGAAAATGTGATTGAGGTTGTAAAATATAGTGCATCATATTTCTTTTGTTTCTGCGCCTTATTTCTTTCGTTTCTGCAGAATTTATGCGATCAAAAATGTTTTTGTCATCCATTTACATTCGCTAGGTCCCTTGGGGAGTGTTGAAAACCGAGTGCTACTGCGCCCTCGGTTTTCAACACTCCCCGAGGGACCTAGCATGAACCGTGATAATTTGGCGTAACTGTAAACCGTTTGTATCAGCTAGGTGGGGAGGGGGCACCGGGATATACCGGCAGAAACTGCTTACCCCTGGATGTAAACCTGGATGCTTCGGCGAAGTTTGACCGATGCCACAGTACAACTTTTACTTACAGCGTAAATGAAAACATGCCCATGCAATATCAGTATACAGCTTAGTGTGTTTCTCCTCTTCTTTTTCTTTTTTTCTTCAAGTATTGCATGGACATTTATAGTTTGTGTCACAGTGATACGATGATTTCGTCGCGAGCTGGCTTTTCGTCCAGGTTCGTCCTCGTGCTCGGCGCGTTAGACCAAAAGCTTTAGCCGGCTACCTTACACACAGATGAGCCATTTGCTCTATTTTTAAAGCGATTAAGATCTACCATCTCCGATTATATATATGACTTTTTAACGCCTTGGAATCACCTCCCTGTCTCGCTTCTGGTAGAAAACGCGCACAACATGTAACATAACTGTTTTCAGAATCTAAGTTCTGCTTGCACACTGATGTGGCGGTTGACTTTTAATCATGGGATTCGTCTGGACTCAATCATTATTCTTGAATTGACGGTGAAATAACAGCAAAACTGTGCTTTTATGTTACCAAAACTGTGCTTTTATGTCAGCAAAACTGTGTTTTTATGATTGCAATGACAAGGACAAAGTTTTCGGGTGTGCCGAGTGTTAAAATGCTATGTAACGTTCTTTCTGTTTTATCCTGCATCCACGCGCGTGCGTGCGTGCGTGTGTGTGTGTCCGGGGTGTGTGTGTGTGTGTGTGTGTGTGTGTGTGTGTGTAAGTGTGTGTCCAATTAATGGGTCCAATTAGGAATAGCACTTACAACATTAAAATAGAAACTCAGCACGTGCAAATATTTATTGGCACACACGTCGTATAGATTACAGATACCCTGTTCATGTGTTGTGCATTCAATCAAAACGAACCGAAACACGCCTATCATCAAATTATAGCGGTGTGCTACCTCCCAGTGTCAGTGCAGTGGGGTGACGACAGCTGATTATTGTTACGTCACAGATTACTTCATAGACCTGCGAAATTTGCAGATTCCTCCTGCATTTTGCTCCCGGGGAGGGCACTCCCTGGTAAGCAGTGTACCGATGCGTGATCAAAGGATTGTTGAACATACCCTAAACAGTGTGATCGACATTTAAAATTTGACCCCCCTTTTCACTGTGTTTGCTTTAAAATGTGACCCTTTCCACTGTGTCCCGTCAAAAAGTACCCCTTTCCACTGTAGTCAACTAAAACACTGGAATGCAATAATTCTTTTATAACCACGTGAAGATGCTATATGTGTAATATGCAAACAATCTGCCCGATGGCTTCAGAGAAGTAATTTTAAAATATAGACAGACTACAGTAACGGAAGATGGATGCCAGGTACCTGCCTATCCTATAAGATCACCTTTGAGACTTTGGCTCTGTTGGGTTAAAATGCTTAAAAATGTGGAACTGATATGATCATAAACAAACATTTGGTCATGCAATCAACACATGAAATAGCTAAAGTTACAAATAGGCAACATACAGGTACAATAAGAAAAGATGGTAAACCTTAAAATGCACATACAAAAGAAATTGTCATCACTGAAACGAGAAACAGACTAACCACAGAGGAAGTATCGCCTTGGAACTGTCAGTAATAAAGTATTGGGGGTTTAAATTGTTTCAGGGCTTTCAAGCTTTGCCCTCAGCATCTGAATTTGTTCAAATGTACACAGAAAATTGACACAAATATATATATGAAATAATGGTTGGTTGGTTAATTTTGTGTTTTGTCCCACTAAACAGCTAAGGTAATATGGCGATAGGAAATTAGTTTAAGTCTTGTACGAAAAACTGGAGAAGCCTGGAATTGACCCCTGGTTTACCAGGCAAGCAGCTTTCCCACTACACCACTAGGCTTCTATACATACGTATTTACTTGAAATAAATCTTGATATAGTAGATAAATACCAAGCACTTACATATAGCAAGCATTATGGAGAGCAGGGTACAAAAGACAAGATTTAATACAAACCATTTTTATTTGTATGAACTACCCATACCAAAATAAAGTACAAAATAGGCACAATTTCTGGGTACAAAATAGGCACAAAATAGGTATACCTATTTTGTACAAGATTGGCCCATTGACTGAAACTGGGCCAAACTGATACAAAATAGGTACATTTATACAAATATAAGAGTGTACCTATTTTGTACTCGAAATTCACTGTATCTATACATGTGCCTGCAATGTACCCTTTGTACCTGTAATGTGCCTAGTGTATCTTTAATGTGTCTGGTGTACCTGTTATGTGCCTATATACCTATCTTGTGCCTATTGTATCTTTTTTGTGCCTTTGTACCTATCAAGTACCTACTGTACCTAAATTGTGCCCAGTGCACTTATTATGTGCCTTTTGTACCTAATATGTGCCTTTTGTACCTAAAGTGTGCCCTATGTACATATTATGTGCCTATGCACAAGATTACAATGTGCTTATTGTGCCCTAGTAGTTAAATTGTGTACCTATAATGTGCCTAGTGTACCTAATATGTACCTTATGTACCTCATATGTGCCTGGTGTACCTAATATGTGCCTGTTTGTTTCTAGGGGTACATTTTAGGTACCATACCTTAGTTCTTGAAAACAGCCAATCATATTGCAGTCTTCAGGTGCATTAAAGGTACACAATAACCCCCCCCCCCCCCCCACTTTAAAAAGCCACATTATAAGAAAACCTGCCTTTAGTACATTCGTAAACAGCTCTAGGCTCAGATCAGTTATACAAAAAACTGTAAGCTCACAACAGCTGATCAGCACAATGTAATGTACTACTTTTACCACATAAAACCCACCATTTAAAAAAAAATATGTTTTTGAAACCATTTTCAATACAGCCTGGTTTATATCAGACCTGGTCAGAACCCCTACGCTCAGCCATCCCAATCTCCCATTTTGAGCTGCTCAAATAAACATATTGTAATCAAAATAGCTTACCTGTGGCCAAGTGGTTAAGAGCCCTTATTTCATTACCATTCAATCATCTTAACTGTGTGTCACATGTTCAGCTTGCGTATGTACCAGGTGGTTCTTCTTGGGGTTCTCCTGTTTTCGCCTCACCTAATAATTGACCTGTCTAATATGAACTGAAATTATCTTGAAAAGGACATAAAACTGAATAAAATAGCTTTAAATATCACCAAAATCTGCAGTTACATGAGACATAATCATCATCTATTGTCAACAAGAAGCTGAATCTCAGTATGGAGTCAAAATATTCAGATATTTACGAAAGTCAAAGAGATAGTACATATTATGGGAGGTTTAACTCAGCATACATTTATGATAAAAGTATAATTCTAAACAAACAAATTATTCAGCTGATATAATTTAATAGTAAGTTACAGTTTTATTTGTTTTAAATTTAAAATTCAAACAGATTGAAAAAGTGTAGCAGCAAAAGTGCAAATTTGAAAAAAATACCAGAAAATATGTGTAATCACACCTAGTTTATGAAAATAAAAAGTCAAATTCTTACTTTCTATATTCTGTTCATTCCTTGCATCCACATGTTAACTGGTGTATGCCTCTCTATAAAATGCAGATTTTTGCATAGATCTTGGGTGTTTTGTGTACAAGTTAGTGGTCATAAATCTCATTTTACACAGAAAATGTGTTGTGCATGAGATAAGAGTCATTAGAAAGTCATTAAGTGGCTCATAGGCACATTTTAGGTACATCCAGATGCCATTGTCATTAGATACATGAATAATAATGTTATGACATATGAATTACTGATAAAATAACATAAGAAAATAAATACAAGAAAACAAAACAAAATCATTGTGATTCATTTTATTTCAATTTACTGGAAGTGAAATATTTCTTTTAGTTCCATATTATAAGAAACAATTCAATACAAATTAATTTCATAAATGTTATGAGTTACTCATTTGTTCTGAGAAAACTTAGTACAGCCTAGGATGAAATTAAGTTGTTGCTTAAATCTCATGAATTAAGTCTGATTAAAATGCAGCATGCTTTTAAAAAAGATATTTTGACCATTTTTATAATGTATCTTTATATTCTATTGTTTTCGATCCATTATGTCCTTCTGGTTGATTTTAGTCAAAAAATATTACAAGTCTGTGAAGAGGCACAAAAAAGGTACATCTAAAAATGGCTAAGTCCAAAATACAGGCAGAAAAATCTAAGTTCTTCAAAATGGTAAAGTCCAAAATACAGGCAGAAAAATCTAAGTTGTTCAAAAGTACAAAAAAAGCACATCAAAAAATGACTAAGTCCGAACTAGGTATAAAATAAGCACATGAAAAAACGACTAAGTCCTGAAAGGCACAAAATAGGTATAGGCAAAAAAGTCTAAGTCCGCAAAGGCACATGAAAGGCACATGTAAAATTTCTAAGTTCTCAGACTGGTACAAAATAGGTATACCTATTTTGTGCCTAAAATGAAAAGGCACATAAATGGTACAAAATAGGTACAAAATTTTGTGCCTATTTTGTACCTGATTTCGGTATGGGTATACTCAATTAGCAGAAACAATAATTTCTATTGAAGCAACACACATTGTTGAACAGAAAGGGAAAATCATATCTTATCCCTTAGGTTTTAGACATTTTAGTCATTTCGGCCCAAAACATATCGGCCAAGGACGCCTCGGTCCACCCCTTTTCACAGCGTTTTAGTAGAATTGTAAAAAACATACCCTTTTTCCACAAAAACGACATTTTGCCTACCCTTAATGATGTCAGCGCTGCGCACTGCCCTTCTTGAAAAAAAGTACCCTTTCTCATCGTTTTTTTGATCACGCATCGGTACACTGCTTACCAGGGAGTGCCCCCCCCCCCGGGATTTTGCTGTCGTTGTTTTTAGACGATTCTTTTGAAAATAAATGAAATTGGACATTGTATGGAATATGAATTTGATCATAGTGCTACTAGAATTACTAAAATGACGGGATCAAAGACCAATGGTAAGATAAAACATTTGCTTTTGTTCACATTTTATGTCAACAACAAGCCAAACACTGTTCCAGAAATGTCGCCATTTTCGCCGGTTTTACCATTTTGAAACCGAAAGTAGATTTTAGATTGTGGCAGAAATTTAGGGCCTATAAAAAGTTTTTGATGAAAATTGGCACACAGACAGAAAATTTTATGCTCTGTTTGGTTGTCAAGATGAAAAATTTCCAGTTTATTCGCAAATTACTGCTTTTTTCGTTTTTCTGAGGGCACTGTCAAACGGCAAAAAACTCGCAACTTTAACGCGGTTCTTCAGCGACACCGGGATAAATTCACGCATACAGCAATTCTTTTTGAACCGAATGATGTTCGCTTTTTCTATTTTCATCGCTGACAGATCGCAAATCTGAAGTATAAACGAGAACTTTGATGATAAACGCATCAACTGAAATGGGGCTTCAAAAATTGGAAGTAGTTCCCGGGAACGAACGCACGTGAATTTTGTTTTTAAAATCCTACGCTAGGCCCATCTCCGTTCCCGACTGTTATGCTGCCGAAATATTGTCACAGTCTTATATGTCTGTTGGTAGCAGGGCGTTCCATCTCAGTTTGATTAGCTCAAAAGAATAGAGATCGCTTGCATAAATGTGCTGTGAATCAGTCTGATGATTTCGTAGATAATGCACTGGTCATTTGTAACCACGCCCACGCGGTGACTTTGATTTTTCATTCAGCAAACGAAACGTATGTACCCCGGGTATGTACAAATGGCGATTTCCTTCTTGTCAGTGATTTAGGTGTTGGAAATCCGGGGTGGTGGGTGTGGTTAGGGGGGTAATTCCTTGAAATGTTCTGGAAAAATCCAAAATTTCTTCTTGTGTCATTTGTATTTCTAAATACCCTTCAAGAGCTACTTATGACCACTTATGTCATATCCCTTTCTGTTTAGATAAATTGACAAACGTACATATTTTTTTCTCTGTATCCCCAACATATTTTTCAACATTATTGCCCTCATGCACACACCCACTTGTCAATTAGCAGGTGCCCGTGCACGTGAGGGACATAGCTACATGTAATTGACTAGTTGAGTTATTGTTCACGCGTATTTTGAGCGGACATTCGCCTTTACAATCTGACACAGGTATGGTCCGAATTCATATTTCGCAGATAGAGTCCGGAATGGTTATGCACCGTGAAATCGATACCCGCTGAACATGTGACGCAAAATTAATTGATTACGTCACCAAATGTTGTGACTTCCAAGAAATGAAATCAGAACAAAACATGAAACTGTGTCATAGTGTGTGAATTTTATGTTGTTTTAAACATCAACCGTGTTG
The DNA here is from genome assembly GCA_964017185.1 of Rugalucina vietnamica. Lineage (NCBI taxonomy): Eukaryota > Metazoa > Mollusca > Bivalvia > Lucinida > Lucinidae > Rugalucina > Rugalucina vietnamica. The sequence goes on along the minus strand of OZ024876.1, from coordinate 7,942,504 downwards.
TACATTTGGATTAAAGTAAAACAAATAAGGTATCACATCATTTTGAAATGGTTAACAAGTGTTTTGATTCATTGCCTTTCTGTTTGTAGGGAGGGAAATAGCTGTACTCAAGCGGGAGGCTTGTTGAGCTCGTTGCCATTTTGAAAAGAGTTCCATTTTTAGAGGGGTCCTTTCGTAAATACTGGAACATAAAAATCCCCCAGAGCCTGGCCCAGAACCCTTGGTATCGTTTGAAGGCAGATACCCTGAACTTTTTAATGACCTGGGTGAGCCAATAGGAGCAATTTCACACGCTGAGATATTTACAATCAAAGATGAGCTTTGTTTCGACAGCCATTTCCAGTTTTTTGAATGGTGCATTTCGATGCATTTAGGGGCTTGAATCGATGTTTTATTATGATAAATAGATGCGATGATATGTTGTAAAGTCACTTTGAATATTTTTAGCTTTGCAAAGCTATCACAACATGACTTTGAATTGTGGAAAGAAAGGTGATGGTCTGTCGATTCAAGAAAGACCACAAAAATTTCGAACGTTTCTCTTGGTTACAAATGTTTGATAATATTCTTGCGCGGCTCCGTTGCTTTCCGACTATGAGTGAAGTGAAAAAATTTTATATTTCATGAGTGCCGAAGGCACGAATGAAATATATAGAGGATATTCAAGTTTTTGGAGTGAATATGAGTTTTATTTCATTGAGTGAAGTGAAAAATTTTTATATTTCATGAGTGCCGAAAGCACGAATGAAATATATAACTTTTCACTTCACGAGATGAAATAAAAGTCATATTCACGACAAAAACTTGAATTTTCTTTTTATTATATTGCATGCAGTCATTGTAACGTTGCGCGCTAAAGCATATGACGTCAAAATCTTAAATGACGTCATTAAGTCACGTCATTACGTCACTATTGTGTGTGAACGTTCATTGCGTCAACAATAGCATAGATTATAAAATTTAGTTATGTATAAATTAGAAATGAAACGGTGGAATCGTAATTTGCGTATTCCCAAATCTTATATTTTCACATGTGAAAATATAACTTTTTTATATTTTCACATGTGAAAATATAACTTTTTCAAATATTGGTTATATTTAGTACATATTTCTCTATATTTCATCACTTGGCACTTGCCATATAATAAATAATTTTTCACTTCAAGAGATGAAATAAAACTCATATTCACGACAAAAACTTGAATTTTCTTTTTATTATATTGCATGTAGTCATTGTAACGTTGCGCGCTAAAGCATATGACGTCAAAATCTTAAATGACGCCATTACGTCACGTCATGACGTCGCTATTGTGTGTGAACGTTCATTGCGTCAACAATAGCATAGATTATAAAATTTATTTATGTATAAATTAGAAATTAAACGGTGGAATCGTAATTTGCGTATTCCCGAATCTTATATTTTCACATGTGAAAATATAACTTTTTCAAATATTGGTTATATTTAATACATATTTCTCTATATTTCATCACTTGCCATATAATAAATGTATATTCCCAACCTCATGTTTATTGTACTACTCATATACGTACTCTAACATAAAGCTCGCTATTTGCAAAACAGAGTGTGTTGTTTTGTCTTTTCGAGTGGGGCTGTGTTAAGACGTACGAAATGCCGCAGGTTTATCGTTACATTTCGGTTGAACACACAGTAGGTATTTGTACAGTTATATACAATCTGAATATCATTTCACGTGCTACAAAGCAGACTAATCGATCTTTTGACGCGCCTACAAGAAATTTACTTCTCTTGTGAGAGCTCGGGACTAATCCCCTCCGGTCAAGCCCCATCCCCCCTGGTGTAGTATTGTCAGTTTGACGTTTCACCAGTAAACTATTCTGATTCTGATTCTGCCTAAGGTCAAAATCGAGCTATACATTCAGTCATGATGCAGCATCATGAAGGTACATCAACAAGTGCAAGGCCAAATATCATACGATTACATAATTTGTAACATGACCTGTTTTTATAACCGGTTGCAGTTTTGGACATTGGACACTATATACATCATTTCAATACTCTTCTAGATCACCATTGTTCACATAATTATAGTTGACATGGAGTGCCGTGTAGTTTTCCTGCTGTTAGTGGTAGGTGTTACTCTTTCCTGGGCTAATCCACAGGATGACCACGTCGACGGTCGTGTCTCATCTAATAGAAGTAAACGTGGACTGATTAAAGGAACACTGAAAGCCATGATGAAGGTGCATAGCACCAATGCGCTTCGTGTCAGGCAGGCTAAGAAAATTCTTTTAGCCGGCGCAACGTTCGAAAGGAAGGATCTGAAATACGGTCGCACACGATACCGATACACCAAGCCAGGGGGATTTGAACAGGCTCAAAAGGATTACCGTGCGATGGATGTGAAACACGTTCGTGAAATCGACAACACGTTGACTGGACACAGGTGGAAGCAGGGTGTTGTGGGCAATGATATCGCCATCCGACGAGTTTCCGTTTACTATCATCACGATCGGTAAAGAACAGGAAGGATCGGTTTTCACGTCGGTGGTTTACAGAGAATGATGAAAAGAAAGGCAATATTAAAGTGATAAGCTAACATTCCGGGCTAACATTATAATGTGAACGTGTAATTTTATACTGAAATTTGACAAAATCACTTTTTTTTTCTTTTGTTTTATAATATGGCTGTATTGAATACGCAAAAAATATGCATTTTGAAGAATGTTTTACAACTATTATGATCGAGTTGATAATAGTGGCGTTGACATTACATGATTTGTGTTTATTTATATAATGGGAAAAGTTCACTGTTCAGACCTTGTGTACATGTAACTGCCAAGAAGGCGAGATAAAGCTGTATTTGAGCCTGTGCGTGAGAGAACAAACAATTTGGGTTTCCGACCAGGTCCGACACAAACCAGGCTGTACAGTCACACAAGATGGTTAGTGGCTGGAAATTTTGGATTTAGAAAGTAGAGAAATTGTACCATCCATGTAGCGAAAACAAAGGCGCTGATCAGCTTCGCAGTTACTGCGAAGCTGATCTGCGCCTTTGTTTTCGCCCAAGCATTGTGTTAGTTTTAAATTGAGGCACTTGTGTTAGTTATGTATGGGCAACAATCTTTGCTGTATTCCTCATCGAGCATGTTATCGTGTACACACAGCTTGGTATTTGGTGGCGAACTCCATTTATTACCATCAAACATCATTTGTGGCCTTCCGACTACCCGGCTACTTAAGGAAGTCGCATTAAGATCTTGCGACAACCGTTTTTGTTGACATTAATGGATTACTACATGTTATTAACTTCTAGATAGAACGATCTTATTACAAGGTTTTTAGTAATGTATTTTACTCATAACCATGGTATTAATGGGTGTCTGGAGAAGATTTTGAAAGGTTTTTGCTATTTATAGCCATGGCAGCCATCTTGGTCATGTGACCTGGACCATTTATACAAACTTTCGTTCCCTCTTCCTAAGGATGCTCCACATGAAGTTTGGCTTTGATTGGCCGAGCGGTTTCAGAGAAGATGTTTGAAAAGTGTGAACGACGACGACGACGGAGCATGGGTATCCTATAAGCTCACCTGTGAGCCTTCGGCTCAGGTGAGTTAATAAAAACACAAGAGAATGGTCTGAATGTCAGTGTATAGATGCAAAATACTAGTTAACCGATCAGAAATAAGAATAGATAGAGGATATTTGCTTTTTTAAGGTGAATACCAAATAGATTTCATCGAGTGAGTTGAAAACATCAGAATTTTTATGTTTTCAACTCACGAGATGAAATATATTTGGTATTCACCGAAAAAAAGCAAATTTTCTTTTTATTTTATACGATACATGGGCATTTTCCAATTCACAAGGCAGGGGGTGAAAGTGCAAAAACCAAAAATTTTTTAAAACACAAATAATTTTGGTACCACATTGTTCCTTACGTTCTAACTAAGAAAATGAATACCCACACTTTGTTTTCTTTCATATACTCATCAAAAGAAGTTTTGCACCATTTATTTTTTCATATTTTTAAGAGACATTCTAACTAACAAATTTTAAAGTTAGCTTTTTGAATTTGTACAGTCTGAAAAAAGTTTGATAATGTGTGTGATAAGACCAAAAGTTGTTGCGGAAACGATTTGAGGAAAAATTGAAAATTCCAATTTTCTGTAAATGCTGAAAATTGGAAAATCGAAAAAATTCCACAAAAAATGCCACAGCATCAAGAACACATTTTTGTTTCCAAATTTTTACACAAGAGCTCTAAAGCTAATGATTAAGCCTAAAAACAATTTAAAAAATTTCAAAATTTTAGTAAAAATTCATTTTTTGACAAAATTGCAATTTTTGAGAAAAAATGATAAATATTGGTAAAAATGAGTAAAATCGAAGTTCATTTCAATTTTTGATCATTATGAGATGTTTTGACACCGAAAGTTGCCGCCTGTTTTCTTTCTGTCAAAGGCAATCTCATGTCAAAGACGTTGCATGAGGACTTTTTTGACATGCAGCTTTTTAAAAATTCTGAATTTGGATGGGTTGAAAACCAGTACTTTCAGTTAAACATTAATGGGTGCTGCATGCTGTGTTTGAAAGAAAAACAACCCATTTTATTGGAGAGATGAGTTACTAAGCTTTATCTGAGAATTTAAACAAAATCTCAAAAATCGTTATTTTTGGTCAAAAATAGTGTTTTTGTCAAAAAAAATCAATTTTTAGTTTTTTGCTTTAAATGATTGCTTTCAGTATCCCGAATGAGGATGTGAAACGAATTCGGGGTTGGAAGCCCAGAAATAAAGATATGGGCTTTTTGCTGCATCCCAAATTTTGGTGTTTTCAAAAACATGCATTTTTGCACATTTTTATTTAATCTTTTTTAGAAGAAATATTGATTTGTCATTCAGGAAGTCCAGCCCTTTAAGATGGTATTCAGTTTTAAAAGTTTATTTGAAAAATGTCCATACTAGACATTATTTTAAAATGAGAAAAATATTAACTGGTGCAAAACTTCTTTTGATGAGTATAAATAACAGAGTTATAGGCGTTTGAATTTCTGAAGTGAGACACATTTAATGACGTGAAGTAAATGGAAACGTCAGAAGTAATCCAAAATCTACAGTGAAGATATAGGCTGATATCAGTCACTAGTGACTTTTGATATCAGTGAGATTTGATATCAGTGAAATTTCATATCAGTGAAAATATCAATTTTATCAAGTTTTGATATACATTGGTTTTCACTGTAAAGTATAAGATAAAACAGTTTTATTAGCATTGTCAGTGCTAATAGCATCCATAATACGTTTCCTGGAGACAAACTGAAATGAAAATCTGTCTTCATTGTTATCATGATTATCTGATCTGGCTTCCTTTACATCCATTTGTAAAGTGATCTGTCAGTAGAGTTATGGACACTAGGTCTCTTCATGCGCTTACACTTCGTTTATTAAACAGAGTTGCAGGATAAAATTTAGCACAATTCTTGCTGAATAGCTATAGTTTAAGGGTGTGTAATTGAAAGTTATATGTTTTGCTTTGTAGACATAAGGCAGGAGCAGAAAAAAGAAAATTATAAAAATTTCTGAAAAAATAATTTTCATGGATTGACAGCAGTCTTATTTGGGCACGAAATAAATTATGGTTGCTGCGGCAGTATCCCCAAACACCAAAGACTTTCTCCATCAACGTCAGGGCACAACAGATTCACTTTTTGATTTTTACAAACAAGAAATCTTTACCTACCCTCTTTCCAACAAGTTACACTTGAGCTGTCTTCAAAACAGTAATCTGTCTTCCAGTCAGTTGGTTCTACGGTGTGTTTATTATAATTGAACAAAGAATTGTTGAAGACAGAACATCCAGTCTTAAGCTATAAAGATTTAGGTGGAGGAGTGTCCTCGTAAGAGCTGCCTTGTGGGAAAACCAACAATCTGCATAGGCGAAAACAAAGACGCAGATCAGCTTCGCGGTAACCGCGAAGCTGATCATCGCCTTTGTTTTCGCTACTCGGATAGTACAATTCCTCTTCTACTTAAATCCGAAATTTCAAGCTTCTAGCTCTTTTCTGTGCTTGTACAGGTTGGTTTGTATCAGACCTGTTCGGAAACCACATTGTTGGTTTTCCCACAAGGCGGCTCGTAAGTAAACAACCACTTCAATTTGAAAATAATTTATTGTCATTTAATCACACATTTTCACTTAACAGCATTATCATTTTTATTTAAGAGCACTATATAGCTTTTTCTGAACACAGAGTTGTAAACACTAAGAAACACAATAATATTAATGGAGTCGAGCGGCATTATAAGCAAGCCAGCTTTATGCATATGGAGCAAAAACAAATGCACTGATCCGCTGAGCAGTAAGTGCACAGCTGATCAGTAGATTGGTTTCTGCCTAGACAAAGATGCAGGTGACACTTCTTATGTATCCTTGTAATAAAGTTACATGTAATTATGTAAATTAAAAAATCATCACAAGGATGAGCTTTTTAAAGCAGGTTTTTATGATTCAGTCATGTTAAACTGAATAATCCGCTAAGAAACAAATATCACTAATAAAAATCAATGACAGTCTGTGTGTTTTCTCTAGTGTTCTCAAACATAACCAATGATCAACATCCAATTCAAAGTGATTTCAGCATAACTGCACAAGTACTTGATATCCGGGCTACTTGAGGACCATTAGGATCCAGTAAACGCTCACCTGAGAGCTCAGATATATACCAATAACTTTCTTTGACTAAGATGATCATATACAAACCAGAGGACCAATGGTCCTGTAAACGCTCACCTGAGTCTGCTGCATATACCAATAAACATGTTTGAATATTATGGTATTTAACCCCAGTGCAGGGGCAGATGAAGCCCTTTGGCCGTTTTCTTTTTTCAGAATAATCAATATTCTGTCCATGTAGTACTTTAGCCATGGATGCTTCATGCCAAGTTTCCTTGAAATCAGTCTATTGGTTTCAGAGAAGACGATATTTAAAAAGGGTTTTTACCATATATGGGCATGGCGGCCATCTTGGTCATGTGACCTAGATTATTAATATACACATTGGTTCCCCCATCCTATAGATGCTTCACATAAAATTTGGCTTCAATGTGCCAAGTGGTTTCAAAGGAGTAGATGTTTGAATATTATGGTAATATACATGTATATTGCCCCGGTGTGTGGGCATATGAGCCCTCAGGTCCATTTTTTTTTCAGAATCATTAATATTTACTCCTACTACCCATTCCCTGCAAGATTTTCACCTCAAATGACTTTTTAAAAGTTTTCACCATTCCAATGCATTGGCAACCTATGTTGACCTTGTCGTAAAATAGGTCAAGGTCGCACAGGGTCATGATTTATATATACATTGTAGTACTTCAGCCATTGGTGCTTCATGCCAAGTTTCTTTGAAATCGGTCCACCAAAGTTGGAGAAGATTTTTGCAGGGTTTTTACCATATATGGGCATGGCAGCCATCTTGGTCATGTGAACTAGATAATTTATATATACATTAATTCCCCCATTCCATAGATGCTTCACATAAAATTTAGCTTTGATTCGCCAAGTGGTTTCAGAGGAGAAGATGTTTGAATATTATGGTAATATACATGTATATTGCCCCAGGGTGGAGGCAGATGAGCCCCTGGGGTCCAATTTTTTTCAGAATCATTAATACTACTGCCCATTTCCTGCTAGACTTTCACTTTAAATGACATTTTAAAAGTTTTCCCTATTCAAATGCATTGGCGACCTATGTTGACCTTGCCGTAAAAAAAGGTCAAGGTCATCACAGGGTCATGATTTATATATACATTGTAGAACTTGATCCATCAATGCTTCATGCTAAGTTTCTTTGAAATCGATCCACCGGTTCTGGAGAAGAAGATTTTTGAAGGGTTTTTACCATATATGGGCATTGCGGCCATCTTGGTCATGTGACCTGGATTATTTATATATACATTGATTACTCCTTCCTATTGATGCTTCACATAAAATTTGGCTTTGATTGGCCAAGCGGTTTCAGAGGAGATGATGTTTGAATATTATGGTAATATACATGTATATTGCCCCGGGGTGGGGGAATATGGCCCCTGGGGTCCAGTTTTTTTTCAGAATCATTAATTTTCAGTCCTACTGCCCATTTCCTGCAAGACTTTCACTTTTAAATGACTTTAAATGACATTTTAAAAGTTTTCCCCATTCAAATGCATTGGCGACCTATGTTGACCTTGCCGTAAAATAGGTCAAGGTCATCACAGGGTCATGATTTATATACACATTGTAGTGCTTGAGCCATCAATGCTTCTTGCCAAGTTTTGTTGAAATCAGTCCAACGGTTCTGGAAAAGAAGATTTTTGAAGGGTTTTTACCATATATGGGCATGGCGGCCATCTTGGTCATGTGACCTGGATTTCTTATATACACATTGGTTTCCCCTTCCTATAGATGCTTTATATAAAATTTGGCTTTGGTTGGCCAAGCGGTTTCAGAGAAGAAGATGTTTGAAATTGTGGACGGACGGACGGACGGCGGATCATGGCCATCCTATAAGCAACGGCTCAGGTGAGCTAATAAATAGCCCTAGAGCAGGCTTAGAATAACCCCTGGGTCAGTTTGTTTTTCAAAATCATAAATATTCTGTCCATTTGCCCATTTCCTAAAGTTTTTTCCCTTCAATGACATTTGAACAGCTTTCTGCACCTGACCTAAGTTGACCTTGAATTAAAATTTGTCAACATCATCAAAGGGTCATGATTTATAAACACATTATAGTACTCTATTCCCAACTGCTACATGTCAAGTTTCAATGCAATAAGCGCAGCAATTCTGGAGAAGAGTTTTGCAAAGTTTTTACCATGTATGGGCATGGCAGACATCTTAATCATTTAATTATTTAAAAACACACTGGTTCCCCCTTCATATGCTTTCTATAAAATTTGACTTTGATTGGCCAAGGGCTTTTGGAGAAAATTATCTTTGAATACTATATAATAATTATTTATATATATGTATACTGCCCTGGGGTTGGGGCCGACCAACCCCTGGGTTCCAATTTTTTTCAGAATCTTCAATCTTCTATCCGTTTGTCCATTTCCTGCAAGTTTTGCCCTTCAAATGACATTTTAACAATTTTTCCTCACTCAAATGCATTGGAGGCATATGTTGACCTTGCCCTAAAATAGGTCAAGGTTATTCCAGTGTCATGATTTATACAAACTTTGTACAGCTATTCCCTGATGCTGCATGCCAAGTTTCAAAATCATAGGCCTTCTGGTTCTGAAGAAGAAAATATTTAAAGGTTTTTGCTATTTATAGCCATGGCGGCCATCTTGGTCATGTAATCTGGACCATTTATACAAACTTTCATTCCCTCTTCCTAACAATGCCCCACATAAAGTTTGGCCATGCGATTTAAGAGAAGAAGTTAGAATATTGTGGCCATTAACAAGTATATAGCCCCTGGGCAGGGAGACAACCCCCTGGGGACAATTGTTTTTTTCATAAACATAAATCTTTTGTTGTTTTGCATACTCCCAGCAAGTTCCCCCCACCCCCAGAAATGTAATTACATTTTATTAATTTTCCCCATTCAAATGCACTGGCGACCTGAGACGACCTTGCATTAAGATAGATCAAGGTCATCCCAGATTCATAAATATTGTAGAGCTCATCTCCCAGATGTTTTATGCTGAGTTTAAAAATCATAGGCCTTCTGGTTTTGGAGGTAAAGATGTTTTAAGGTTTTTGCCATTACTGTAAATTCTGAAATTTTCGTGTGACTTTTATTTTGTTAATTTTGTTTGTTTGTATTGAGGCTTAACGTTTAAGTCAACAATTTTTCAGTCGTGTCCGGATGGAGCCAACGCTTCTTTGGTTTAACCAGTACTGTAGGGAGTTAATGTGTCTTGTTCAAGGACACAACATGGTGACACCTGTGGGAATCGAACCCAGGACCTCTCGACCCGGAGTCCCATGCTCTACCAATATGCCACCATGCTCCCTATTTCGTAAATTGTCTATTTCCGTATTATTGCTTATTAGTGAGATTTTTAATTTGCGAGAGGGTACTCATGCCTTCTTAAACCTTATGTAAGTTTTTTATTAGCGAGAACTTTGAATTAGGGAGGCAATGAATTCACAAAAATTAGCAAAAATTAAGTTCTCGCGAACATTTCCAAACTTACAGAATAGCCATGGTGGCCATCTTGGTCATGTAACCTGCACCATTTATACAAACTTTTGTTCCCTTTTCATAAGGATGCTCAAGATGAAGTTTATCTTTGATTGGCCAAGCAGTTTCAGAGAAGAAGATCTTTGAAATTGTGAACGACATCGGACGCTGGAGCATAGATATACCTAAGCTCACCTGTGAGCCTTTGGCTCGGGTGAGCTGAAAAGTGCAGTGCATTCATGTACTAATGAGGTGAGCATATTGTCAGAGCCTTCCTGGTTAGTATCCATGTTTAAGGCCTTCCTTATTAGTATCCACATTCAAAATCGGGAGAAATGGCCAAATTTATCTTCTTCACCAAATACACTTTCATCAGGAAAACATGTCCATGAAATGTATGGGGTCCCCTCAAACCTCACCTTTACATGGAAAAACTGGGGTTTGCAGGGGTATACCTATTCTTCTTATTTTTGCTCCAAAACATAAATTGCTCCAAAACATAGATTGTGGGTACTCGTTAGAACCGCCTTGCCGGCGGTTCTAACGTGTACCCATGATCTATGTTTTGAGCAAAAATAAGAAAAATATAAACAATCTTCCACTGAAAATTTTTACAACTTGGGGAAAAATCAGTGTATTACATGGGCGTGTTTTCGTAATGAAAAAGGCAACCAATGGTATCAATGTAATGAAGGCTGCTACTCCTCAGACAATCCACAACATCATTCATACTGCCATGCCTGAAAGAGAAGCACAAAGCCTTGACTAAAAATGTCCTCCTAAGACAAAATTGACTGTGATAAGAGACATATGAGCCATGATGAGAGAAAACCAGTCTCAAGGGTCTCCAACCAGGTCCTATACAAACAAGCATACACAGTCACAGACGAAAGCTTGAAGCTAGAAATTCCAGATTAAAGACCAGGAGGGATTGTAATATCTGAGCTGTTTCGTGGGAAAAACCAACAATGTGGTTTCCGAACAGGTCTGACACAAACCGAGCTGTACAAGCACAGAAGCAGGCTAGAAGCATGGAATTTCAGATTTAGGAAGAAGAGGAAGTGTACTATCTGTGTAGCGAAAACAAAGGCGCTGATCAGCTTCGCGGTAACCGCGAAGCTGATCTGCGTCTTTGTTTTCGCCTAGTGATGATTGGCTGTGCATTTACTGTATAGCTAATCTGCACCTTCGTTTTTGCATAGTGAAAAATCTGGTTTTCTCAAGATGCAGCTCATATAATTTCAATTTTATTACACTTGAAAATATGATGCAACAACAGACCATTTATCATATGACGTCACTGTTTTCCAGTGGATAATGTCATGTCATAAAAATCCTATGATCACACATGTATTAACACTTTTGTGGGAATATGTAACTTCATTGACGACGTCCGTAACAACAATGTAAATTTTCATTGAAAATCTGTCCACTTAGGCTATAAAATCCTATTTTAAAAGTCATATGTTAAAACGAATCTTACACTCTTGGTCATTTCATATGAAATGAATTAAACTCGCCAAAGGCTCGTTTAATAAATTTCATATGAAATGACCATGAGTGTAAGATCCTCTAAGAAAAATTAAGGACAATACAATCCATGTGTCAGAAACCCAACATCATGACTAATGTTGCTTATGATTGAACAATGTTAGTTTTATGGCTTCCTCTAGGAAGCTTAAATGTGAAAAAAAAAATCTGTGTTTAATTGCCTTCAGAATATGGAAAACAATATTCAAATTTTGTTTTTGCTTCTATCTTAGAGGGCATCCGATATTTAAAACTACTAGGCTGATGAATCATTCTGGAAGATATTTTTAACCTTAACCTTTAGTCACTTAAAACAAGTGACATCACGAAAACATGTCCGTGTAATGTATACCCCCTTGAACCCCACTGTTATAAAGCAAAACTGGGGTATGCAGGGGTATACCTATTTTTCTTATTTTTGCTCCAAAACATAGATTATGGGTACTCGTTAGAACCGCCTCGCCGAGGCGGTTCTAACGTGTACCCACAATCTATGTTTTGAGCAAAAAAAAAAAAAGAAAAATATCAAATTTTTTTAGCTGAAAATTTTCAATTTTTAAAGCTAAACTAACTTCTGTTTATTGCATGGGCGTATTTTCGTAATGAGTCCAGACGTGCATCATGCTCTAATTAGAAAGAATATGGTATAATTTAAAATTTGAAAAATATTATCAACAGCAAAATTATTTAGCAAAACAGCTGAACTGGACAGAAAGTCAAAACTACTGAGATTGGCAGGTCATTTGAACATAACTGTACAGGAAGTCTGTGAGCTAAAAAAAAACACAAGAAGACCAAGGGCAACAACAATCGCCCACCTCAGAGTTAAAAATAAAAAAAAAAAATAATAAAAAAAAAAAAAAAAAAAAAACAACAAAAAACGTCACTGTACAAAAGAAAAGTAGTTGTAGTTTTTACTTTATACGGGCATGGTAGCCTACTTGGTCATGTGACCAGGATTTTTATATACACATTGGATCCCCTTTCCTATAAATGCTTCATACAAAATTTGGCTTTGATTTTCCAAGCGGTTTCAGAGAAGAAGAGTTTTGAATATTATGGTGATATACATGTATATTGCCCCGGGGTGAGGGCAGATGAACCCCTAGGGTGCATTTTTTTCAGAATCATTGATATTCAGTCCTACTTCCCATTTTCTGCAAGATATTTTTTTCTATAAATGAAATTTACACAGTTTTACCCATTCAAATGCATAGGCGACCTAAGTTGACCTTGCTGTAAAATAGGTCAAGGTCCATAACAGGGTCATAATTTATATACACATTGTAGTACTTGAGCCTTCAATGATTCATGCCAAGTTTAGTTGAAATTGGTCCACTGGTTCTGGAAAAGAAGATTTTTGAAGGGTTGATAGAAAATCACTGTATATGATGCATGGGCAAGTTTTAATAATGGTATGTGTTATCTTCCATACCTATCTGTGATGATCATGATTTCTCTTTCTTCTTCTCTGCTTCTGCCTTTGCCTCTTCTTCCTCATGCTTCTTGATCAACTTGTCAACAACGTCAGACTTCAGGATCTCTATCTTGGTCTTGTTATTCTCTCTAGTTAAAGTTGCTATTTCCACTGCAATCATACAAAAGTTTCTATTCCAAGTGTAACCAAGATGGCTCAGGCATCTTACAAGTCAACTCTGCTCACAGAGGCCTGAAGGCTGGATCCATTGTTAAATTTTGCTCTTCAAGAGTGCCATCATTGCGTAAAGTTTGCATTGCCTGAAGGTATTTTCTTAAGGTCACTCGTGAGTCTTAAAAAAACATAATTTATGGCCCATGACCTTGACCTCCAAGGTAACTCAGGTGGGTTATGATTGTACAGCGCAAAAATTCAGATCAACATCTACAAATCGGTCCATAAGTTCTGGGGAAGAAGATTTTTGAACATTTTTTACCTTATATATTCATCGCGGTCATCTTTGTCATTGGACCCGAATTATTTATCACACATTGGTCCCCCCTTAATATAGATGCTTCACTTAAAGTTGGCTTTGATTGGCCAAGTAGTTTCAGATGTTTTGAATATTATGGTAATATACGTATTTTTCACCAGGAGGCAGATGAGCCCCCAGGTCCAATGTTTCTTAGAATCATTGATATTCAGTCCTACTGCCCATTTCCTGCAAGATTTTCCCTTTACATGACATTTTAACAGTTATCCCCCATTCAAATCACATATACCAATAAACAATGTTTGAATATTATAAGAATCTTATATGGGGTTCTGTTCTAGATGGAAGATTCCAACCCAAGGGATGACCGTGCTGAGCGGAACCGAGGCTCCGCCTCGGTTCCACTCAGCACGGTCATCCCGAGGGTTTGGAAACTTCCATCTAGAAAAGAACACCATATTAGATTCTTTTTCTTGCACAACAACTCTCCAAATCTGGTTTATTTCAAGGTTTTGCGTAATGTTTTTGGCGCACTTAGCCTGGGTGAGAACACCTGGGTGAGATGCAATTTTATCACCCAGGCAAAAAGTGTGGCAATTTCTGTCTGGTGTGCAAGAATATGCTATATAGCCCAGTGCCAGGACGGATGAAGCCCCGGGGTCATACTTCAGAATAATCAATATTCTGTCCATTTGCAATTTCCTGCAAGTTTTTCCCTTTAAATGACAAGGTTTTCCAACAGTAAGTCTATGGAAACTATCGACCCCCACAGTGTGCTCAAATTTGACCCAAGGGGCATGAAATGGCACAATTTATGTAGAGGACCATTGCCACATATCAAATATCAAAGCTGTGGGCCCTATGGTTTCAGAGAAGAAGATTTTTTGCCATGGCAGCCAGAGTTCCAGTCCAATCTGCCCAAAAACAATATGCAACCTTTCCTACTGCCCAGTGATGATGGGTGTGTAATTTGATCAAGATCCGCCCACTGGCTTTGGAGATATTGATGTTTGAAGGTTTTCCGATAGTAAGTCTAAACTGTTAACCCCCGGGGCGTGGCCAAATTTGACCCCAGGGGCATGTCTGGCACAATTTATGTAGAGGACCATTCGCCACTGAGGCATTGACACATACCAAATATCAAAGCTGTGGACCACGCAGTTTCATTCTTAGAGAAGAAGATTTCTTTTTTCATTGTAAGTATATGAGACTATCTGTTACCATGGAAACCACAACTTTGATGGGTAACTGTAGAGCTATTTGTACTACTATATTACCTTTCTCTGATGTCACCTTGGTCATGTCTAAAGTTTTACTGAGAACTTTGATGGCTAACTGTAGGGCTGTTTGTAGATCAGTCTCCCCTTCCTTGTACTCTTGTTTCAACATTGATACAGCATTCTGAAATAAGCCGCGACATGAGGACTGGTCTTGGGGGATTTCTGACCAGGTCTGTCATAAACTGACCTGTACAGTCACACAAGAAGGCTAGAAGCTTGAAATTTGGGATTTAAGAACCAGAGGACCAATGGTCCTGTAAACGCTCACCTGAGATTTGCTGCATATACAAATAAACATGTTTGAATATTATGGTATTTAACCTCAGTGCAGGGGCAAATGAAGCCCTTGGGCCATTTTCTTTTTTCAGAATAATCAATATTCTGTCCATTTGCCAATTTCCTTCTGGCTTTTCCTTCAAATGACATTTTTAAAAGTTTTCCCCATTCAAATGCATAGGCAACCCATGTTGACCTTGCCATAAACTTGGTCAAGGTCATCACAGGGTCATGATTTATATATACATTGGAGTACTTCAGCCATCGATGCTTCACGCCAAGTCTCCTTGAAATCAGTCTATTGGTTTCAGAGAAGAAGATTTTTGAAGGGTTTTTACCATATATGGGCATGGTGGCCATCTTGGTCATGTGACCTTAATTATTAGTATACACATTGGCTCCCGCATCCTATGGATGCTTCACATAAAATTTGGCTTTAATTGGCCGAGCGGTTTCAGAGGAGAAGATGTTTGAATATTATGGTAATATACATGTATATTGTCCGGGGGTGGGGCCATATAAGCCCTTAGGTCCAATTTTTTCCAGAATCATTAATATTCAGTCCTACTACCCATTTCCTGCAAGATTTTCACCTCAAATGACTTTTTAAAAGTTTTCCCAATTCAAATGCATAGGCGACCTATGTTGACCTTGTAGTAAAATAGGTCAAGGTCACCACAGGGTCATGATTTATTTACACATTGTAGTACTTTAGCCATTGGTGCTTCATGCCAAGTTTCTTTGAAATAGGTCCACCAGTTCCAGAGAAGATTTTTGAAGGGTTTTTACCGTATAAGGGCATGGAGGCCATCTTGGTCATGTGACCTAGATTATTTATATATACATTGATTCCCCAATTCTATAGATGCTTCACATAAAATTTGGCTTTGATGTGCCAAGCGGTTTCAGAGGAGATGATGTTTGAATATTATGGTAATATACATGTATATTGCCCTGGGGTGGGGGCATATGAGCGCCTGGGGTCCAATTTTTTTCAGAATCATTAATATTCAATCCTACTGCCCATTCTCTTTAAATGACATATTAAAAGTTTTCCCCATTCAAATGCATTGGCGACATATGTTGACCTTGCTGTAAAATAGGTCAAGGTCATCACAGGGTCATGATTTATATATACATTGTAGTGCTTGAGGCATCGATGCTTCATGCCAAGTTTTGTTGAAATCTGTCCACTGGTTCTGGAGAAGAAGATTCTTGAAGGGTTTTCACCATATATGGGCATGGCAGCCATCTTGGTCATGTGACCTGGATTATTTATGTACACATTGGTTATCCTTTCCTATTGATGCTTCACATAAAATTTGGCTTTAATTGGCCAAGCGGTTTCAGTGGAGATGATGTTTGAATATTATGGTAATGTACATGTATATTGCCCCGGGGTGGGGGCATATGAGCCCCTGGGGTCCAATTTTTTGCAGAATCATTAATATTTAGTCCTACTGCCCATTTCATGCAAGACTTTTACTTTAAATGACATTTTAAAAGTTTTCCCCATTCAAATGCATTGGCGACCCATGTTGACCTTGCCGTAAAATATGTCAAGGTCATCACAGGGTCATGATTTATGTTCACATTGTAGTGCTTGAGGCACAAATTTTTCATGCCCAGTTTCGTTGAAATCTGTCCACTGGTTCTGGAGAAGAAGATTTTTGAAGGGTTTTTACCATATATGGGCATGGCGGCCATCTTGGTCATGTGACTTGGATTATTTATGTACACATTGGTTCCCCCTTCCTATAGATGCTTCATATAAAATTTGGCTTTGATTGGCCAAGTGGTTTCAGAGGAGAAGATCTTTGAAATTGTGGACGGACGACGGACGGACGCCGGATCATGGCCATCCGTATAAGCTCACCTTGAGAGCCTAACGGCTCAGGTGAGCTAAAAAGAGAAAGTGTGCTATCTTAATAGCAAAAACAAAAGCGCTGAACAGCTAATCTGTGCCTTTGTTTTTTGCATGGGCAAAAATCTGATTTTCTCATGACAGAGCTCATGTAGGTAGACCTTTTCTTAAATGACCTGGTTTATTAATAAATACATTGGTTCCCCCCTCATTCAGATGCTTCCTATAAAATTTGACTTTGATTGGACTAGTGGTTTTAGAGAGGAAGATCTTTAAATACTATGGTTATATACATATATACTGGCCGGGGATGGGGGCAGACCAATTTGATCTTGCTGTAAAACAGGTAAAGGTCATCCAACAGTTATGACTTATGTAGACTTTGTAGAGCTCCATTCCCTGATGCTTCATGCCAAGTTTCAAAATCATAAGCTTTCTGGGTCTGAAGAAGAAGATTTTTAAAGGTTTTGGCTATTTATAGCAATGGCGGCCATCTTGGTCATGTAACCTTGACCATTCATACAAACATTCATACCCAGTTCCTAAACATGCTCAACATAAAGCTCACAAGAAAAGGTTTTAAACCACAAACTGTGTCTTTCAATTCAAGAGAAACCCTAGTTTGACGACAGAAATACCAGTCTCTTTGCGGGTGATCCTATGAGGTGCAACCCGGATCCAATAGGTTCACTTTTGAGGAACTCCACTCGCAACTTTGTATCAAATCGTGTGGAAACCTGGCCCATCACTTGGAAATCATTACTAGTGGTAAAGATGCAGAATCGAAAGAGGATTTTAGTTACGTAACCATTTTCTTTCTGGAATATACACAGTAAGCGCTAATCGAAGGGTTTTTTTTTAAGTAAGTGAAAAGGTTGCCTGTTTGTCACGTGACTGCCATACTTGGAAATCACATGGCAGCTAAGGAATTTATGGGTAAAATGGCAACCTCAATTGGCGTGTCTACTATCAAAATTACAGCCTGATCGGACATTTTATGGTGGAATTATGGAGTCCCATGCAAGGTTACCACCTAATTCAGCCCTATTTATTGTAAATTCAACAGGATAAGGGTATGAGAATATGTTTGGTGATGATTCTATGCTATTGTAGAGTGTACGTAATTGCTCAATGGCTTTTCTTTGCTCCATTGGTGGTACAATGTCGCATTCAACAGTGTCAGTCAGGTTGGAACAGAACCACAAAGTCTTGTGTTCTTAACCAGTAGTACAAGAAGTACAGTATATACAAAGGCTTCTCCTGTAACTAAGATAATATAATAAGAGCCGTTGCATAAGAAAACCAACAACATGCACAGGCAAAAACAAAGGCGCAGATCAGCTGTGCAGTAACTGCACAGCTGATCAGCGCCATTGTTTTCACCCCATATATAGCACGTCTCTTCTTCTTAAATCCGAAATTTCAAGCTTGTAGCCTGCTTCCGTGACTGTACAGGTGGATTTGTGTCAGACCTGGTTGGAAACCCAAATTGTTGATTTTCTCATACAAAAGCTAATAATAAATCTTACAGCACTGTTGTTTCCTATGCATGTCGCCTTCCAGCCTCCATAGTTACCACTGGGATCACTCTGATAGAGCTGGAAACCGTAATGTTTGTCCCAGCCTATGTATAGCAGGGACACACCGAATGGCCGCTTCCCTGCAAAACAATGTGTATAGTAATAAGAATAATTTCTCTTAGGATGAATATAAGAATATTTTTCTCATATGAGCCGCCTCGTGGGAAAACCAACAATGTGGTTTCTGACCAGGTCCGACACAAACCAACCTGTACAGTCACAAAAAGCTTGAAATTTTGGATTTAAGTAGAAGAGGAACTGTACTATCCGAGTAGCGAAAACAAAGGCGCTGATCATCTTCACAATTACTGCGAAGCTGATCTGCGCCTTTGTTTTCGCCTAGGCAGACTGCTTGTTTTCTCATGTGGCGTCTCATATTTAGCATAAATGCCAGTGTTCCATAAGGTCTATCAGAGAATGCAGAAACTATCTGAGCCTTTGCATGGGAAAACCAACAATCTGCATATGCGAAAACAAAGATGCAGATCAGCTGTGCAGTAACTGCACAGCTGATCAGCGCCTTTGTTTTCGCTACACAGATAGTACAATCCCTCTTCTTCTTAAATCTGAAATTTCAAGTTTCTAGCCTGCTTCTGTGATTGTACAGGTCAGTTTGTGTTAGACCTGGTCAGAAACCCCGAAGACCGGTTTTCTAGTGTAACGGCTCATTTTATCTATCAGAATTTTTGTTAACCAAGTGAAACACAAACCAGGCTGTAAGAGTACAGAAGATAGCTAGAGGCTGGAATTATGTACATGTATTTAGAAAGTAGACATATTGTTTAATACATGTAGCAAATATAAAGGCCCTGATCAGCTTCTCAACCACTGCAAAGCTGTTCTGCGCCTTTGTTTAAAATCACATATGGAAAATGTTGGTTTTCTCCAAGAAAAGTCCATGTGTATATATACAATTGGCAAATGCTTCAATATGAGTGCTTCAAACTTATCTTCTTTCAGTACCAGCTATCTAAATCCACTCCGATTTTAGAGAAATCCACTCCGATTTTAGAGAAATCCACTCCGATTTTTGAGAAATCCACTCCGATTTTTGAGAAATCCACTCCGATTTTTGAGAAATCCACTCCGATTTTAGAGAAATCCACTCCGATTTTGGAGGACAATTAAAGCACCTTAGCTTAAAACAGCAACTTTTTACACATCTGTATATGTTTGAATCACAGATACAATTCTTAATTAATATTCTGACAATAATATTGAATTGTAACATAATAAATTTAATTGCGCTGCAGTAAATTAGTGCCTTCATTGTTCTTTGCAAAAACTAAACAGCTTCACATTATATATGAGCCATGCCATGAGCAAACCGGATTTTTGCCTAGGCAAAAACAAAGACGCAGATCAGCTTCGCAGTAACTACGAAGCTGAACAGCCCCTTTGTTTTCCCTACATGGAAAGTACAATCCCTTTTCTTCTCATATCTCTTATATCTAGCTTCTAGCCATCTTCTGTCACTGTACAGGCTGATTTGTGTCGGACCTGGTCGTATAGCCAAATTAAAAATAAACCCCCGAAGATCAGTTTTCTCGCGTGGCGGCTCATATATTATCTTACCGCCATATTGAGTATAGGCCTGCTTGAGATCACATAAGGTACTCACTAACTGTTCACAGGGAATAGGTTCTTGATATTGTAATAAATACCTGCAAATATAAGAAACACTATCAAAGTATGCCCATGCAATATACATATATTGCGAAGCTTTAAAGATTAAAAAAAAAATGCATTTGAAAAATTTTGATATTTTTTTCTTTATTTTTGCTTCAAACATGGGTTGTGGGTATACTTTAGAACCGCCCTGTATAAATCATTTTCGCTTCATTTAAAACACCTACATATCACCAACAGTTGCCACTAAACAGCTTAGCATACATGTAATTCAGAAACATGTAACAGGGAGACCTTGCTAAACTCAAGTACCATCAATTTAAACAAGAAGCCCTAAGGGCAATGATCACTCACCTGGAAACTTATTACAAAAGGATGGGCAGACAGAGAATAAGAGTAGATATCCCCAGTGAAAATGCAACTGAAATTTCACTGAGATTTCAGTGTTATTTCAATGAAATAACAGTGAAATCTCAGTGAAAGAATTGGTCAAAATAACACTGAAATAACATTAAGATTTTCAATGAAATTTTGTTGAAATTTTGTTATTATTTCAATGAAATAACACTGAAATCTCAGCGAAAGAATTGGTCAAAATAATGCTGAAATTCAGCGAAATCTCAACGAGATTTTACTGAATTTCAGTGTTATTTTGACCATTTCTTTCACTGAGATTTCAGTGTTATTTCATTGAAATAATGAGTGAAATTTCGCTGAATTTCAGTGTTATTTTGACCAATTCTTTCACTGAGATTTCACTGTTATTTCATTGAAATAATAATGAAATTTTCACTGACAATTGGAGAATATCCAATATGGTCACCTGCTTAATTAGAAGGACTTTTAAAGCCTGCCCAGGAGAAGTGTTGAAAGTAAAACCATCCATGCATATAAGCCTTTTTTTACTTGGATGCACTATGGTGCTTTATTGCTGCACTTTGGAATGTCACATCATCCCAATTTTGGGTGGATGTCCCATATAAAAAAGGAGGCAATGTCCCAATATGACCTTCGCTGTTGACTGGGATGTTAAGCCATAATTCAAACAATCAAACTACCTAGGCACTGGGTTTGACAGTAAAGATTGTCCAAATGACTCTTGAATCAAAATATGGTTCTACACTCTCACACAATGATTTGTGTGGGTGGGGAATTGGAATGATGCAATTTAACAGAAAAAGCATCAATACAAGTCACATGATCTGAAGGAAAAGATATATACAGTTAGAATACATGTAAACATTGTACATGTCACTTACTGCATCAATCTTGAATGAAATTAACTTCTTATTATTGAGCACCTTCTCTTTAAACTTGAAAAAACATATATTTTGTCTGTTTTCTTTCCCTCCATTTTAGACAGGAAGTGATGTCATAGAGTTGCTATGAGCATGCTCAGGATTTTTTTCAGTGAAATTTCGGTGCAGTGAAATTTTGGTGAAATTTTGGTGAAAGTTTACAAGCTGATATTACACTGAAATTTCAGTGAAGTCATCAAAACAATACCAAATGATCTCTGTGGACAAAATGGTAACAAAGTGTGTTTATATGCACCTAAATAAAACAGAACCTACGTTTCTGAACCACCAAATCTTGTAGAGCATAGCTGAACTATACAGATATGAGCACTGAAATATGCTGGTAAATGAGACTAAAGTCATAGCAATTATGGTTGTGTACTGTACAGAAATGCTTACCGGTACTTTTCATGCTTGTTGATAGTAAAAAGTACATTATATAATCACCAGTTACTGTTATTATTATCATGTACCATGTGTTATGTAAAATGTCATTAATTTTTAGCTGAAAAAAAAAAAAAAAAAAAAAAAAAACTATTTTATTTTTCTGCTGAATTTTTTCTGCTGACATCAATATTTTTTTGAAATTTCACTGAGATCTATTTGCTGAAAATTTCAATAAAATTTCTATACTGAAATTTCAGTGAAATCTCTAGACTGAAATTCCGTTGAAATTTCATTGAAATTTATAATTTCTATGACATTGAAAACTCAATGAAATTTCATTGAAATTCCTGTGACATTAAAATTTATTGAAATCTCAATAAAATTTCACTCAATTTTTTTCAAATTTTGATCATTTCGGTGAAATTTACCAAAATATAAGGATTTCAGTGAAATTTCACTGAAATTCATCAAAATTTCACTGAAATTTCAGTTACATTTTCTCTGGGGATTGTTTGTGATTATGCTGAGAAAATGTGATAATCACAAACTAGATAAAAACAAGAGGACCAATGGTCCTGTAAACGCTCACCTGAGATCTGCTGTATATACAAATGATATAGAAAATAGTCCCAGTATAGGGGTAGATGAAGCCCTTGGGCCATTTTTTTTTTCAGAATAATCAATATACTGTCCATACAAGTTTTTTTCCCTTCAAATGACATTTTAACAGTTTACCCATTCAAATACATAGGCAACCCATGTTGACCTTGCCTTAAAATAGGTCAAGGTCATCACAGGGTCATGATTTATACATACATTGTAGTACTTGAGTCATCAATGCTTCATGCCAAGTTTCTTCGAAATCGGTCCACCGGTTTCGGAGAAGAAGATTTTTGAAGGGTTTATACCATATATGGGCATAGCGGCCATCTTGGTCATGTGACCTGGATTATTTATATACACATTGATTCCGCCATTCTATAGATGCTTCATATGAAATTTGGCTTTGATTGGCCAAGCGGTTTCAGAGGAAAGGATGTTTGAATATTATGGTAATATACATGTATAATGCCCCCGGGCTGGAGCAAATGAGTCCCTGGGGTCCAATTTTTTTCAGAATCATTAATATTCAGTCCTACTGCCCATTACCTGCAAGACTTTCACTTAAAATGACATTTTAAAAGTTTTTCCCATTCAAATGCATTGGCGACCTATGTTGACCTTGCCGTAAAATATGTCAAGGTCGTCCAAAGGTCATAATTTATAAACACATTGTAGTACTCTAGTCCCTGATGCTTCATGCCAAGTTTGGTTGAAATCGGTCCAGTGGTTCCGGAGAAGATTAGAATTTTGAAGGGTTTTTACCATATATGGGCATGGTGGCCATCTTGGTCATGTGACCTGGATTATTAAGTAACAAATTGGTTCCCCCTTCCTATAGATGCTTCATATAAAATTTGGCTTTGATTGGCCAAGTGGTTTCAGAGAAGAAGATCTTTGAATATTTTTGTAATATACATGTATATTGCCCCAGGGTGGGGGCAGACCAACCCCTAGGGTCCAATTTTTTTTCAGAATTACCTACCTTCAGTCCATTTGCCCTTTTCCTGCAAGATTTGCCTTTCAAATGACATTTTAACAATTTTTCCCGTTCAAATGCATGGGCGACCTATGTTGACCTTGCCGTAAAATAGGTCAAGGTCATCCAAAGGTCATAATTTATAAACACATTGTAGTACTCTAGTCCCTGATGCTTCATGCCAAGTTTCAATGAAATCGGTCCAGTGGTTCCTGAGAAAAAGAAATTTTGAAGGGTTTTTACCATATAAGGGCATGGTGGCCATCTTGGTCATGTGACCTGGATTATTAATTAACAAATTGGTTCCCCCTTCCTATAGATGCTTCATATAAAATTTGGCTTTGATTGGCCAAGTGGTTTCAGAGAAAAAGATCTTTGAATATTTTTGTAATACATGTATACATGTATATTGCCCGGGGGTGGGGGCAGACCAACCCTGGGGTCCAAATTTTTTTCAGAATTACCTACCTTCAGTCCATTTGCCCATTTCCTGCAAGATTTTCCTTTCAAATGACATTTTAACAATTTTCCCCATTCAAATGCATGGGCGACCTATGTTGACCTTGCCGTAAAATAGGTCAAGGTCATCCAAAGGTCATAATTTATAAACACATTGTAGTACTCTAGTCCCCGATGCTTCATGCCAAATTTCATTGAAATCGGTCCACCGGTTCCAGAGGAGGAGATTTTTGAAGGGTATTTACCATATATGGGTATGGCGGCCATCTTGGTCATGTGACCTGGATTATTTATAGAAACATTGGTTCCCCCTTCCCATAGATGCTTCATATAAAATTTGGCTTTAATTGGCCAAGCGGTTTCAGAGAAGAAGATCTTTGAAAATGGTGGATGACGACGGACGAGGACGACGGACGCCGGATCATGGCCATCCTATAAGCTCACCTTGTGAGCCTAACGGCTCAGGTGAGCTAAAAAAGGTTTGACATTTTTGCAACATCATTTTGACTTTGGCGAGCTCTGGGTACTCGCACAATACCTTTTTGTAATGAACATATTTTAGTGTGTCTGGTCATACTCACTCGTAAAGTAAAATAAGTATCTTCATATACCAACTGAGTGTCAAGATAAGGCGAAATCACTGAACCATTAAAATTAAGTCAGTGACCTATAACCACTTAAAGGTCAAAGGTCAGGTCATACCCACTCATAATGTGAAAGAAGTATTTAGTGTGAATATATGAAATCACTGAACCATGAAATTAAGTCACAGTGACCTATAACCACTTTGTTGTCAAAAGTCTGGTTAAACTCAATCATAATGTGAAAGAAGTATGTTCATATACCCATTGAGTGTGAAAATATAAGCAGGCCTCCTTATGGTCCACTCGAAAAATATAGGTTTTATATAGGTTTCTTTTACCCAAAATAAAGGTTCTTTTACAGGTTTTCCACTAAAGGTAAAGGTTATATTTAGTTTTTTTTCTCTCACTTCCATCACAATTTTAGCAGCTTTCTTCCAAATCCTGGAGCTTCCTTGTCATGAATTCCAAAATAAAATAAATATACCTGTCAGCAGCATAGACGGAAAAACTCTAAGAAAATCAAAAACACACATAGCTGTTCAAAAATGCATGTTCAAAACATTTACATGCACCAGAAAACAAACACTGGTCTTAAAATTGCTTTTCTGCAAGAATTATAGGACTTTGTAAAAAGATATAGTTTATTTATAGGTTTTTAGCCATTTTGGGGGCAAGA
The DNA here is from genome assembly GCA_964017185.1 of Rugalucina vietnamica. Taxonomy (NCBI): domain Eukaryota; kingdom Metazoa; phylum Mollusca; class Bivalvia; order Lucinida; family Lucinidae; genus Rugalucina; species Rugalucina vietnamica. The sequence continues at coordinate 7,917,299 of OZ024876.1, read as the reverse complement.
TAAAAGTTATATAGGTTTTTACTAATTTGACACAAAATTATGTTTTTACAGGTCTTTTAGGTTTCGCTAGGAGGCCTGTATAAGGCAAAATCACTGAACCATGAAATTGTCACAGTGACCTATTGGACCCAGGGGTCAAATGCCATGGAATGAAAGCTAACCCTACATGGGATCTATGATCTCAGTATGAATGTTTTCTGATGAGTGGTTTTCAAGACATGGACTTCTAGAAAACTATAGCGCACTGGAATGGGAATGTGCACGTGCATGGCAACCGGACCACCAAGGTGACTACAACAGCTCTATGCACTTTGTGCAGTCAAGCTTAGAAACTAACAAAAAAAATTTTAAATGCTGTGACCATGACCTAAGGGTCACCCAGGTTGATTGTGATGGTGTCGCATAAAACTTCAGACCAAACTCTGATGCAAAGTATCAACTTGATCCATTAACATATTCAAGAGATGTTGACTTATAAAAACTTTAACCCAAATCATCTGAGCAATGCCAACACCAACGCCACCGCGAGGGTCATTGCAACAGCTCTTCCTATCCACTTGTATGGGCGAGCTAAAAAGTAAAAGCGCACATCATCAGAAAGACATGTCCATGAAATAAGCCCCCCTTATTCATCATTTTTATCAGTGTTCGTGTTAACGATCGCCATTTTCGCAAATTGCGACATATTTTTTAATCTGGCGATAGAAAATAAAAATTGGCGAAAAAAAATGGTGACAACTAAAAATGACCTAAAATCGCTATCTCCGGCGTAAATACATTGTCCAGAGCCATTAATTGTCTGCACATGCTTGTCTAATGGTCATATAAAACCTTAATTATTGATCAAAAGACGGTAGCCGATGGAGTTTATTGAAAACAAATATTTGACGCGCACTGTCTATCTTGCACGATAGTACTGCCCACATGGTCATTTGGTCCGGCCTTTCTATTAAATAGTGACTAGTATTAAATGGAGACCAGTATTGAGAATCGCTTCGGTTGACGTCACGGAAATTTACCCATCATTGAAACACGTGAACAATTATGCCGGGTCAAGAATCAACACAAACATGGACGACATTAATTGATTTGACTCGCAAACAATATGTCTTTAATCAATTAGGATTTCTCTATCAAAAGCGGTTAGTAAAAATTTTTTCGCCGACATTAATTACACATTAAATATTTCATTTCAACACCTCTTTGATCGTCTTGTCAGTTTGTGTGTAATTAAAATTACTGACTTTAAAAAACAAAAGAGAGGGATGTAAACAAATTAATTTATTTCTGCAACTCAAATTTTTGGTATGTTTTTGAAGTGCCAATCGAAAGCATATATAATCTCTGCCATGAAATTCTATCTTCATTCAATCATTAAGGCAACATGAGTAAACGTAAGGTAGATTTTGGTACTCCCGAAAACGTGAATAAGCGTCCGAAAACGTTTGGCACCCAACAGCATCCTGTTCATATCGAGATGAGTGGAAGAACGGCAACCCTTGGTTACGTTACAATGCTAAGTCTAAGGCTATGTTCTGTGACTTTTGCATTAAGTGCCAGCGTCAGAACATCTTCACTAAGGGTTGCAGTATTCTTAAGGAAGAATCTGTGATGAAACACTTCGTTTTTATTTCAAAAATTATAGCAGAAGATATAGAAATAAGTGACTGATTTCTTAATCTACTGCTAAAATTTTATATTCATACACGAATGCGGATAAATCAGTCAAAAAACTATTGGCTCAATGTTTAAGACTTTTTGGCGAAAATGGCCAAAAGTTTGGCTCCAAGTTGAAGAAAATGGCACAAAAAAAAATCAGATTGGCGAAAATGGTGGCGAAAGAAAAAAAAAATCCTAGCGCAAACCCTGATTTTTGTAGTGAAATTTGGGTATACATGTACATGGGTATACAGTTTTTAGCTCACCTGAGCCGAAGGCTCACAAGGTGAGCTTATAGGAAGGCCATGATCCGGCGTCCGTCCGTCGTCGTCGTCCACAATTTCAAAGATCTTCTTCTCTAAAACCGCTTGGCCAATCTAGTTGAAATTTTATGTGGAGCCTCCTTGTGTAGTGGCATTGTAATTTTATTCGTGATATCTTGGTCACGTGACCAAGATGGCTGCCATGCCCATATATGATAAAAACCACTCAAAAATCTTCTTCTCCAGAACCGGTGGGCCGATTTCCACGAAACTTGGTATGTAGCATCGGGGACTTCAGCCCATCATAGTTTGATAAATGATGACCATAGGATGACCATGACCTATTTTACGGCAAGGTCAATTTTGGAAACATAGGCTTTTACATGGGAAAAAGTGAAAACTATGGATTTTTTGAAAACTATTGCAGCCTGAGGCCTGAAAAGTGACAGATGCCAAACAACTAATGAAAGAATGTGATTAATTTAAGTCAAGGTCATCTCTTGACCTTGACCAGTCTGCTGTCCATACACACTTTTCAAAGATCTTCTCTGAAACTGCATGGTCAATCAAACTGAAATTTTATGTGGAGCATCCATGGGTAGAAATAATGAAAGTTTGATAGCAAAATCCAGGTCACATGACCAAGATGGTGGCCAAGCCCATATATGGTAAAAACCACTAAAAAATCTTCTCCAGAACTGGCAGGCCCATTTTCACGAAACTTGGTATTTAGCATTTGGGACTCCAGCCCATCATAGTTTGTTGAAATGATGACCCTTGAAATGATGACCCTAGGATGACCTTGGCCTATTTTACGGCAAGGTCAATTTTGGAAACATAGGCTTTTACATGGGAAAAGGTGAAAACAATGGATATTTTGGACACTGTTGCAGTCTGAGACCTGAAAGTTGCTAGATGCAGACAACCAATGGAGTCAATGAAGGTAAGTAATTAATGAAGGCCAAGGTCATTTCTTGACCTTGACCCAAGGTCATTTAAATATCAAAATTAAAATTATCGTTTTCTCAGAAATCACTGGGTTTGAAAACTATTGCAGCATGAGACCTGAAACTTTGCAGATGCAGACAACTTATGAATTCAATAAAGGTGTGTGAGTATTCAAGGTCAAGGTCATTTCATGATGACTTAATACATGTACTCCAGGATCAGGCTTCAGGTGAGCGTTCTCAGGACCAATGGTCCTCTGGTTCTTATTTATTATCTGAAACATAGATTGTGGGTACTTGTTAGAATCACCTCCCTGAGGCAGTTCTAATGTGTACCTCAAATCAATATTTTGAGCAAAAATATTGAAAAAAAAAATTCAGCTGAACATTTTCATTTTTACAACAGAAAAAGATTAACTGAGTATTACATGGGCATGATTTTGTAATGACCTACCTCTGAGCTATAAGCCTCAGTTCATTTGTGAGCACATTAGCATCTGATGTTATACCAGCCACACTGCAAACCATATCTCTGGAAAATTACGAAACATGGAATAATTAACCACGTCATGAGAATATCCATCTCTTTGCCTATGCACAGCTGACCAGCGCCTTTGTTTTCTCTATGCAGACAGTACAAACCCTCTTCTACATAAATCCCAATTTTCAAGCTTATAGCCTTTTTCTGAGACTTGCAGGTGGGTTTGTGCCCGACCTGGTGAGAAACGCTGAAGACAGTTTTCTCTCATCCTGATTCATGTAATTTTGTGCATGTATTAGGGTTTAACATCCCGCCTACAGCTAACAAGGTTCAATTTACTGAGATGAATTTTCTTAAACATGTACTATTTGAGCCGCCGCATGGGAAAATCAACAATCTGCATAGGCGAAAACAAAGTAACTGCGAAGCTGATCAGCGCCTTTGTTTTCGCCTGACAGATAGTTAATTTAATCTTCTACTTATAACCAAAATTTCAAGCCTCTAACCATCTTCTGTGACAACACAGCCTGGTTTGTGTCAGACCTGGTCTGAACTCAAATTGTTGGTTTTCTCACGCACAGGCTCATTTGGTTTCATTTATCCCAGTGTTGGGTAGAAGTTACACACAAAAAAAAACAAAACAACAGAAGCGTTGTCGCAACATTACCATATACTATATACCACAAGCTCAAGAATTCCCTCATTTTGAGGAGAGCTCAAATTACCCTATCTAATCACTAAATGGCACTTGTACAGTTACAGATTTTAACAGAACATTAACTAAATAAACTCCAGCTGTAAACTGGCTGCAGTGGTCACTCTATATCTTCCCTCCCATTCAAAGAGTTTATAACCCCATTTATATTGAGGTCATGTCCCAAGAAAACCTTTTCGGTAGTGCTTTAACCAGGTATTTTATAAACCGGGATGTGCACTTGCAGATTATGCAACATGCTTGAATTCAATTTGAGAAAAAGAGAAAAAAGGGTTAAACAGTTAATGTAGCGAAAACAAAGACACTTATCGGGTTTGTAGACTGTTCTGTGCCTTTGTTTTCACATGTATACAAAATCAGTTTTTGTCATAACCTGATTCATTTGCAGCATTGTTGAAATGGAATCATAACTGATGCTACATGTATATGCATAAACCAAGTTGCAAAGTGTAAACAGGAACAAACCTACTACTAAAGTCCAATTCGCATGCGCCAAAAATACACACGTGTAAATATACTCTGGTGTGCAAATTTTACTCGGGGTAAGTAAATGGCGCATGCGAACGCAAATACACACCGGAGTATATTTACATATGGGTAAATTTACTCCTGGGTCTGACCAGATGCAAATTTTATTTTTACAAATACACACGTGTAAATTTACTATTATGTCCCATGCGAATGCAAAGTAAAATTTACCCATGAGTATTTTTATTTCAAATCAATATTCTGCTTTTTAGATAACGAATTTTCACATTTTTGTTCTTAACTGATTATATGACAGTTGCTGAAACTGTGGACATTGTTGCTAAATAAGCGTTTATTGCCATTCAAAACATTTTAGATCATATGGAGTGCAAACAGCCACACTATTTCCTCATCATTCTTGGTTAGGATTCTTGGGGCATTTTAACATTCCTTGTAAAAGGATGAAAAAAGGGAACTGTATAACTGCTAAGGTTATGCCTGACCATTACATGATTCCCCTCTGCTGCCAAAGTCTACATGAACACCTTGAAGCAGCCTCTTCTTGTTTTGCAAATACAGAAAACTTAAATGAACAGGTTTTAATCCAGAAATGATAAATTTACCTACAAAAATACTCCTGGCGATAAAACCCATGCGAACGCAATTTAAATTTACTCTCAGGTTGATTTGCACACCCGAGTATAAATACATACCGGAGTATATTTACACGCGTGTATTTTTTGCGCATGCGAATTGGACTTTAAAATCTTAAACAGACTGAATTTGTTAATTCAAACTTAAATAAGAAGCTTAAATTATTATTATCATATGAGCCACCTCGTGAAAAAACCAACAATGTGGTTTCTGAACAGGTCTGACACAAACCAGGCTGCACAGTCACAGAAGCAGGCTAGCAAATTAAGAAGAAGAGGAAGTGTACTATCCGTGTAGCGAAAACAAAGGCGCTGATCAGCTTCGTGGTTACCGCGAAGCTGATCTGCGTCTTTGTTTTCGCATATGCAGATTGTTGGTTTTCCCATGTGGCGGCTCATATGACATTGCTTTTTATACAGTGGATAACGTCATGTAATAAAAATTGTTATGACCTCACGTGTGTTAACACTTTTTTATTCAGTTTAACGTCCCTTTCAAGTTTATTTCAGCTCATATGAGACGGGCCAATCAGAAGGTGGGGCGAAAACCAGAGAACCCCGCGAAAAGCAAACCTGGCACACCCGCAAGCAGAACTTGGTTTGTCTCAGATGTGGCCAGAGCGGCGCTCGGCCACGGGGGCTGCCTATTGTGGGAATACGTAGCGTCATTGACAACGTCCATAACAACAATGTAAATTTTCATTAAACAAGGCGATGCAATCCTTTTTTAGAAGTCATATGATGAAACAAATTTATTTAACTTATAAAGGGGTTGGACTCAAAATTATAAAAATTATTCACATTTTATTACTTTTGAATGGCCCAAGTATTATCGAATTTATCAATTGTATGATGAACTAGACCGGACTTACTGGTCATAGTCTGCATTTTCCAGTTTTATAAACTCATATACCAAAATATTGTGCACTGTGTTTCCTGAATATAACACTTGGCTCTCTAAAATGAGCCCCATTTCAAGAAACCTTGTATTTGTGGTTTTCATCCGAAGCGAACATGGTGGAACAAAAATGGCTTGAGTGTTTACATTTTGAATATAGACAGCACAGGGGTTGTTTTGTCTAAAAAGGAATACAAAGGCACTGACCAGCAACACAGTTGCTGTGTTCGGAGGCTTTGTTTCCTCATACGCAACAAAGGTTTTCTCATGTTCCCACTGATTTTTTCTGCAACATGGCATCAATTGGAAAATCAAACAAAATGGTGCAAGAATTTTATCAATGTGTTTAGTAGTCTGACTTAAATCCTGACAGAAAGGCATAATGAACACATTTCATTGCTTACATATGTGCAGGCTGGTATTAACCATTAGTAAAAGTATGACATCAAGTACCATTTTTGTTTGACCGGCAATAATTTTTTCAGACAGTAGAAATCACCACCTGCTAAGAATCCTCTTGGAGCAATGGGCAGTTTTATGAGGCCATTAACGGGCCACAGTGATCTTATCACTAATCTGTGTAAACAATCAATTTCATGCTTCTAGTTGAAGAAAATTCAGAAGTGTAGCTTGTGAGCTAAAGTACATAGCTGTTTACTGGGAAGTTGAGAAAATATACAAACAAACAAAACAGTGAGTGATACCTGTACACCTGGACCTCTTTATAACACGATTCTTTACAGCATGGTTTTGGATATAACACAAACCATTCATGGACCCCAAATGGTCTAGATTTGCTATATATCTATACATTTTACTCTTGTTATAACACAGATTGTAAAGCTAACACAGAAATTGTCTATGGCCCAACAATAGTGTTATAAAGAGGTTGAGGTGTAGTTATAAAATTATTAGGAAACCATGCATGACTGCTTACAGACACACAACACTCCCTGATTAGTGAACACAGAAATGAGCCTTTGCATGAGAAAATCAACAATCTGGGTTTCCGATCAGGTCAGACACAAACGGGCATGTACAATCACAGAAGCAGGCTGGAACTTGAGCAATAAACAAACAAACAAAACAGCGAGTGATACCTGTGGTTATAGAATTTTTTAGGGTACATCTGCTTATGCCCCTATCAGACTAGACAAAACGTCCCATCAATCGTCAAAAATTGACAATTTTTCAATTTTTGACAATTGTTTGAATTCGTAGCTGAAACGTTATCGATTCTTGAAATTCTTAACTAATTCTTTCAGTTCGTGGGTCAGTCAGAAGTTTGTGGCAAAAATTCTGAACTGTTCAAAATTTTGGTCATGAATTTCTGACCAAAATTGGCAGTTGATTTGTAACAAAGTTGTATTACATTCCGTGTTATCGTAACTTGATCTTATTTGATTCAGAAGCATTCGTAACTATTTTGGAGCTTGTCACCCAACTTCTTATGAATGTCATGAATACATGCCGAAGCAGATACGAAATAGGTAAGAACTATCTAAGAGCCAAGACTTCTAAGAATGGTATATGCTTCAGCTAATAATTTTACGTCATAAGCATATGAAGATTTCACGGGAAAACGTAACCAATTGTTGAATTATTCATTGGTACAAGTTGGCTCATAAGAAAGGTGCAGGCAAGAGCACAGGGAGGGGTAAGGGGTGAAAAGGAACCAAGGTTACGGAAGAGGTGGAAGGTAGTCCAGCTTAAGTGGTCACTCCTCAGCCTGATGGAAGTAAAGCACATGACATTTTATGAGAGTAACCATACCCAGTTTGGGAAATTTAGAACCATGGTCTCTTTGTTCATCTTTGGAGTATTCGCCTTATAGCTATCAGCAGCTGATGGTGATACTCCATTTATAATGCCAAAATTAAAACTCTTCTTCGTACAACATTCGTGTTGAAAATGACTGACAAGCATGGGTGCATGAACATGATTTGTTATACATGTATATGGTGTGAAAAGTCATAAATACATGTATCTTGACAAAAAATCAAGAATCAACAAGAACTTTTATTCGTACATGATTTGTATAGCCATCGGTACATTCTTTAACTGACTCCTCATGCGCGGATCCAGAAATTTTCATGAGAGGGGGTCCAACGAAAATGGTAATTTTTGGTCACAGACGAGGGGGGGTCCAACCCCCCAAAAATCCCGAAATTACCTTTTTTAGGTAAATTTTTCTAATTCCAGGGGGGGGGGGTCCGGACCCCCGGTCCCCCCTCTGGATCCGCGCATGTTCCTATTTCATTCCCCAAACTTTTGTACCATAAATTCCCCTTTACAGTCCCAAAATTGTTATGTAATCTTGCATGTTTTGATGCGCTTCCAGCCGATTCTGTTGAATATAATTCTTAACTGTATCGTTACAGATTCGTAAAACAATGGTGGACTGGCAAGATTTAGGAAACTTCATGACTCCAAATTTTATGAATTCCTGAGGATTCATGGGACTATTTGTCATAGTCTGATAGGGGCATGATGGACACTAAACATTCCCTAATAAGTGAAAACAGAATTGAGCCTTTGCATTAGAAAATCAACAGTCTGGGTTTCTGACTAGGTCAGACAAAAATGGGCATGTAGTCACAGAAGCAGGCTAGAAGCTTGAAATTTCAGATTTAAGACAAAGAGGGATTATACTATCTGTGAACAAAAATAAAGGCACTCATCATCGCACAGCTGATCTGCGGCATTGTTTTCGCATATGCAAAATAGTTTTCTGATACAGTGGCTCGATACTTAGATGAAACATACTTTAATTCAAACAGTCTACACACTGCAATTAGGCACACTTACATTAAAAAATAAGTCTCATCATCTATTTTTGTTTGTTTTTTTGATTCCATTGAGCGGGAAAACTTACTCATCTAGTTTGTATATTTTCTCAGAGTATGAGACCTCGTCGAGTAGTTTGTTGATATTCCTCCTTTCCGCAGCGAGCAGGACGCCATCTGTTGCTAGGATACCGAGACAGGTTCCCGCGTGACCTATAGCTTCCATGGCATACTCCACCTGGTATAATCTCCCTGGGAACCAGACATGAAACACCAAAGTTACATCAGGAAAACAAGTCCATGAAAAGTGTACCTTCTACAACCCCAATTTTACATAGTAAAACTGGGGTGTGAAGGGGTATACAATTTTTCTTATTTTTTTTATCAAAAACGTATTAATTCTATCAAATTTTGTCTAATGAATTTTTTCATTTTTTACAGCTAAGCCTCTGTGGCGTAGTGGTTATGTCACTCACCTCATAAACCAGGGTCGCAGGTTCGAACCCGGGCATCTCCGGTTCCAACAAAGGTCTCATCTCCATATAACCTTAGCTGTTGGTGGGACATTTAATAGCATAAGACTCTTTTCAGAAGTCCTGAGCTCAACAGGCTAGCTTTAAACTTGCCAAAGCAAGATCCAAAATGCAGGCCTTCTCATCATAAACCCATTACAGGGGAAAAAAGATGTTTTGTTCTTTTTTTCACACTGTTTAAGTTAAGTTTTTAGCATTTTTCCTTGTGAGAATGATTGAAAATTGAGAAAAAACACCCAAACATTTGCACTTGCCAGCCACAGCAAGCATGCCAAGAGTCTCACTGGCCAACAGTTTTTTTTTTTCGCACTGACGAGCGTCTATATGTCTCCAGCATTATTAGTAAGCGTTCAAAAATAAACTTAAGAATGATAGTTCTCCAATTATAACATACCTTCAGGGGAAAATATTGTCGTTCTGGAATCATATCTTCGAGACTGAAAAAAGTAAAAAAATAACAACTTTATGTACCCCTAGGTAGTGCTATGTAACAGTATACGTTTTTATCAGAAAACTGGTTATTTACATTTGATAGATATAGAGTAAGGGGACATGATTTCGCACAGGGCATGGCTTCGTACACCAAAATGACTTTACATGTCAGAATAAGTTGTTGTACACTTTAAAATAGCTCACTCTGATATTTAATTTGTGTACATCCGATAAAATCATTGACTTAACATAGATGACGTCACTTGAATGCAGCGTGCAATTTGGCACCATAGTTGTTTAGATTTTTGAAGTCTTAGAATTTTTTTCAAAAGAGCCTCCTTTTCGAACAAAATCTCAGATTCAAACCATTTTAGCATTTGTTTCAGTAATTTTAAACAAACCTTTATGCTTTCTAAGAAATCTCGGCACTATACAATTACAAAAAGTTAGATTTTTGAATAACGCGCAATATAGCATGTTAAGTAACACCGTAGAATAAAAAAATGCATGGTATTTTATGAAATACAGGTCAACCTCATTATAATGCTATCTTTGGGGTCCATAGAAACAGACCGTGTTATAAGTGAACCGTGTAATAATGAGGTTACTTTGTATAGAGATATAGTAAAATAATCAATTTGGGAGCCATGACATGGCCGTGTTATATTGAAAACCGCATTATAATGAGGGGCGTTATAACAAGGTTGCAGTGTACTTGTCTATCATTGTTTTATGGTAAGTTGAAGTGATTTGGAGTGACCTCAAGAAAAGCTTAACCAGAGGAACAATGATCCTGTAAACCTTCACCTGAGATCTGCTGTATATACCAATAAACATGATAAAGATGTTTGAATATTATGAAATTAGCAGCACTAAAGGGGCAGATGAAGCCCTAACGCAATTTCTTTCTTTTTTTCAGAATAATCAATATCCTGTCCATTTGCCAATTTCCTGCAAGTTTTCCCCTTCAAATGACATTTTAACAGTTTTACCCATTCAAATGCATAAACAACCCATGTTGACATTGCCCTAAAATAGGTCAAGGTAATCACAAGGTCATGATTTCTATATGTATTGTTGTTGTTGTACTTGAGTCATCGATGCTTCATGCATAGTTTTGTTGTAATCGGTAAACCAGTTCTGGAGAAGAAGATTTGTGAAGGGTTTTTACCATATATGGGCATGGCGGCCATCTTGGTCATTTGACCTGGATTATTTATATACACACTGGTTCCCCTTCCTATAGAAGCTTCATATAAAATTTCAAGATCATTTAAATAACTTTTTGTTCCCCCTTCCTCAGGATGCTCCACATGAAGTTTGGCTTTGATCGGCCCAGGGGTTTCAGAGAAGATGTTTGAAAAGTGTGAACGCCGCCACCGGAGCATGTGTATACTATAAGCTCACCTGTGAGCCTTCCTCTCAGGTGAGCTAAAAATCGATTGGGCACGAGCAAGCAGCGCCATCTATCGGATCTAGCAGATTTAATCAACAGGTGTTTGTTTTCATCAATGCATGTTACAGCGGTAACTAATTTGATAAGTGTAATAATTGGATTCGCCAGATCTACCGTTATAAATATGAATAGCACACCTGTTCCTATGTGTCATTCATTTCATTCACATGTATAATGGTAAACCTGTGACGTCGCTCCAATCGTCCGGGATCTATATCGCTTGTTTTATTTCCACAACCTTTTTGCCTGTGGTGAGAAAATAATTGGTGTCATTCACACTCGCCGGCAATGAAATGTGTCACCCGATAATTACTCAAAATGACAAATACTCGTTCTATATACTATGACAAAGAGAAACTATCAGAAAACTGCACCTTGGCGAATGCCGGCGCTGCCCTGTATTTTTTTAAATATCAAATGATATATGGAATATCGATCATTTTGTATCGAAACACATATCGGATCGAAAAAAAATAACGATACCCAGCCCTAAGTCAGAGCAATTTGTAAGCAATGAGTGGAATGGTATTTCACAGCGTACTTGTATGCCGCTGTGGCTTCGATGCGTAAACGCCGCCCATCTCTCACTATGTTGGTTATACTCAATATTTTAATATTAGTTGACTTGGGTTTTTTCCCCCGACTTTTGAAAATGAGGTTTGGTGTGTTCAAACGCCTGAGGCGTTTGATAATAAAGGTTTGCATGCAGCAAAAATGTCCCCTCGATAGATGTCTTATGAATTTTCCTTACATCCCTGCAAATTTCGTTTCAATATCTCTGACTCTCAAGTAGTTTTTGAATTACAGCAAAACTCTATTGGTAGGGTTGGAAGCGCTGTTAAGTATATATAGTAATTTTGGACTTGCTAAGGAAAATAATATCAATGAGTCACATTGGCAGATGCGCCAAATTACGTAGCGTACACAGGTGTATAATACAGACATGTATACAGGGTTCGCGCTAGGATATATTTTTCTTTCGCCATCACTTTCGCCATTTGAGATTTTTTTTCGCCATTTTCTTGAAGTTTGAGCCAAATCTTGGCCATTTTTTCGCCAAGAGGACACATCTCACTCAGCTCCTTGCTCACTTAAACCCCCAAATATTTTGTTTGCCCTTTTTAACTTGGTCTCTCCAGTTCCCTAAAAATACACATTGCCCTTCTCACCCAAGTCCCATACATGCTACATGTACTAAGTTATATTTCAACAGTAGATCCAGGTAATGTAATTATGAATTTCCAACTGATTTGAAGGGCAGGTGTAGACTGAGATCCCTATACATATAGTTTGGGAAAATATGTTTTATAAAGCTTGTTCTTGTATTGTAAACAAGGGGAACAACTACTAAAATTATTAGTTTATGCTTGTACATAATCAAGAAACAAACTTTTAAGATTAGTAGACAGATTGAAATATTACAGTAAAATTCATATAGGCCTACTTTAATAGAAAAAAAAAATAAATGACCCTGTACAAAATCAAAAGTTGAAGCTATAAAATAAATGCATGGGTAAAGTTGAGTTGCTGATTCTAAAAAGAATCTGTTTCATTTTTAAATGGTATATATTGACATTCCCCCCTCAACTGCACTCAAACAATAATTCGCAGCTAACATAATGGTGACAGTCTACATCGTAACCGGACCACGTGCGCCAAGCGTGTTATGCAGTACACGCCTGAATACACAAGGTCAGTAATGACACCTGTCAGATGAATGCTCTAGCAATACACTGCAACACTTGAATAAACACCGATAAAGAATAGGATTATCTATATTGTAGGTGCGAATATACAGGTAATCAAATGATGGTTTTCAGTGGAAAACAATGGCTTTTTGGCAGGACAAAGTGGCTCTATATATTCGCCATTTATTTTCGCCAAAGTCAAATTTTAGGAGCCAAAAAATAAAAATCTTCGCAAATGGCGACGATGGCGACCGCTAGCGCGAACCCTGGTATATACATATTAAGGTGTGGAAATGTGACTTGCTCAAGGTCACAACAGACAACGCCCCAGACGATGATCGAATCAGCGACCCCTCGGCCATAAGTCTGATGCACTTCCAACTGCACCAGTCAGCTCCAAAGATTCAGATTGTTTAATGAGTAGATACACAGTTGCGAAACCTCACTCCACCTACGTTCTGTTGCAGACCTTCATGGTTCTATTTGATCAAAACAATATCCGATTGAATTAAACAGGATTACACATGGTTAACCACGTGGTGAGTGCATCGGAACTCGAGTCGACCTTGTTGACGTCACAGGGGTGCCTTGACGGCACAGCGCTCAATTTGTCACGTGAGCATGGAGAACTTCTTTCTGATCGGTTTAGCGTTGTGGACCAGAAGTGACCACAAATGAACTGGCTGAATGTGTAAATCTCACAGAAATTATGGATTTAAAGCAGGAAATCAGAGACTTGGAACATCATCTGGAGACAAACTTTAATATCTCTTCAAACAGTATGCGAAGTGAGGGTGAGTAGATTTAGTTTTTTTTGCAGATTTTTCTGTAAAGTAAAAATGTAATGTGTAAAGTAAAACATTTTTTCCCGGTTAGTACACTGGCACTGAGGCTGTGTGACACATTCGGAATGCTTTTGTGTATGCATGGAGATTGTAAACAACAGCTGAAGGTCTGAGTCTAAAATACACCATGCATTAACCGAGCTTTTCAGAATCAAGATAATTTACTGGTGAAATGTCAAATTGACAATACCACACCAGGGGGCAAAACAACACCGGGGTTTTCTTCAAAAGCTAAACTTTTTGTTTAAAAGAAGAAAAAAAAAAAAAAAAAAAAAAGGATTGCCTAAAACATGTGACGACCTAAAACCTGTGAAGGTATTACAATTTTACATATCCTAAAAGCCATGACGCAAGGTCGTTCTGTGACGATTTTGTTACAGGTTTTTCGGGTAAGACAATTGCAAGACCACACACGAGATAGCTTGTTATGTGAATTGGCAATAACTGAACAACAAATAAAAGCTGTTATGAAACCTGTTATGGATATATTTTGACGATTAAATTATTTAAGGATAATGCCGACAACATGGGAAATAACTCTTCTTGGGAGCTATGCATCGCCAGCTTCGGATTTTGAAAATGGAGGATTTATGTAAAACAAATTTACGAAATAATTGTCTAAATAGCGTCTGTACAATATGATGAAGTTTTTGAATAGGAATGACGCCAATGACGTCATAATAAAGGCGACATAATGTTGCATTTAGATCTACTTCGTGCAACGTTTTTTGGCGCCATAACTTTGAAATTTGCGACACTGGGCTGATTAAACTGCACATCTAATTATACAAGCAAGCAGTATGTTCTCAACTTTAACTGAATATCAAATTAGAAATAATGCACTACACAGTCAGGTATAACATTATTGTCTACAATCTACAGTGCAATTTAAACTCGTACAAAAATCTCGAAAATCATAAGCAGAATCAAAGCGGGTGGGGTAACATAGCTGTCTGTAGTATTTTTTTCTTTTCGTTGACCACATGATTTTTTCTCACCAAATTACTTGTTATAAGATGGTCTTGCAATTAAAAGTTTATCGCGGAAATTTATTAGCCAGTTTTGGAATTATATTAGATTTGCTACATTAACAAGGATGAAAACAAAATAGCCATAAAAGCACAAATTACCAAATATCTCTTCGTAATAAATTTTTTAGGCAAAGCGCACACTTGATGATGGTTATATACACTCAACAATGTCTAGTCTTCATGAAATGTATGGTATTTGGATAGTACTGATTGTACTTTTCGATTCTTTTATTGCCAAATGTAGTAGCAAGTAGCGAAAAGGCTTTTTTTCGGTACACGCAATGGGTGTTCTTTCAACCGGTATAAATCAAAATTAAGCCTGGTGAACCCAAAATTTTATTTGTCCAGTGCAAAGTAAACATATTAAAGTATCTTCAAAATAAAAATCAGAAAAATTTATCGAGCCGTTTAAAATCACCTTTGCAGTCGGCATCATCCTTAAATTATCTTTTCTTTTTGCTTTTCTTCCTCTTTGGGTTCACACATTTCCTGCAGTAGTATTTGGCATCATGGATTCTCTTGGTGTATCCTCCATGACCGTATGTGGCATCACAGCTTTTCATGGAGTATCTCCCGTGACGGTACTATGTGGCATCATGGGTTTTCTTGGAGTATCTTCTGTGACGGGGAGCTGTGTCACGGGTTTTCTTGTGTATGGAGCGTCACAGATTTTTTTCTAACAGTGACGAACTTGTCCATCGGTTCTTCTGGTTGTCTTTCTGGTTGTTTGTGTTCCTCAAGGTTGTAATCAAAATCACCTGGCCTTGGTCGTTTTCTACCTGTTTTACTTTTCTTGTCTGCTACACTTAAACTTGACATGTTGGGTGTAGCTTTCTCTTTAGAAGTTAAAGGAGATTTCATGATGCTGTTGAAATTTACATTCATGTAATAAGAAACAATGCTGGCATGCAAGGATTTTCTCTGAAGATAATGTGTCTGAAAATCAGAGCTGATACATAGAAATCAAATTATTGAAAAAAATAGGCTAAAGAATTGGGCTTCCTTTTCTCCCAGTCAAAGTGAAAGTACAATTCAATTCTGACACGCAACCAGACCTGTGTTCGATTACTTTGAAATGTAATTCATTACATTACAATTATTTTCAAAATCATTACATTACATTACAATTACAATTACAGCTGATTTGATAATGTAATGCATTACATTATAATTACATTGCACAGTAATGCATTACATTACAATTACTTCAAGCCATTTGAGATGTAGAGAAATTTATTCATATAAAATTAAAATCATTACATTACATTACAATTACAATTACAGCTGATTTGATAATGTAATGCATTACATTACAATTACATTGCACAGTAATGCATTACATTACAATTACTTCAAGCCATTTGAGATGTTGAGAAATTTATTCATATAAAATTAAAATCATTTATAACATGCATACATTATTACATTAATACAATACATTTTTAAAATAGCAAATTGATTAAAATACTCCATTTTTAAACAATAACCATGGCCCATGGCTGACTGGCTTTACAGTTGGTGTCTGTCACTAGCATCACATTTGAAAACTTGAATTCAATTTTCAGTCTCTTCATTATTAAAGTTCTTATCTCATCATTTTGGTGACATTTTGCTTTAAAAGTGCCAGATGTATCATTGGGGAGATCATACTCCCCCAACATAGTTCTGACCATATTGCCTGTTTCTGATAAAATGTGCACATCAGTTTGATTATAATTAACTGTTATATGAAAGCTCACAAATCTTTTGTCAAGCATTTAAAGATATCACTTGAGCTAACAATGACAAATCAAGTTTTTGTAATCCCGTAGGGTATGTTTTGCACCTTTACCTGTTGTATTGAATAAATCATAGGTTCTCTTTTGTTGTCCAGTTTATGTGAATTCACTGAATTGTAACAGTAAACAATCATTGATGTTTGCTGGCAGTGCAAACCTTGATATTTGAAATAATTGGAGGATTGACTATTCTATATACAAATACAAATATTGACTATTCTATATGAAAGCTAGCAATTTGTTATATTTTCTGCACCATGCACAATGATTAAAAGTAATAAGAAACAAAGTAAGAAACAGTTTATGTTCAGTAAACTGCACATAGATGAAAAAGATAGATCCTTTGGAAGCAGTCAGGCTGATTCTTAATGCATGTACCATAACACACTCAGAAGATAGGACTGTATTGACAGAAGACTAATTGACTGGTAAAAATGTGTACAAGAGACATTTTGACTCAACAAATGAGGCATTATTAATGCAAATAGAAGTGATGAACTCAGTATTGGAAGAAAGATAGAAAGATGAAGTGACAAAGCATTTTTTATTTGTAGAAATGTACATGTATGCAGAAAAGTGACCATATGGAAATGTAATTCAAAAGTAATTGAAATGTAATTGCCATTACAGACCAATATTGAGTTGTAATGCATTACATTACAATTATGTAATGAAAAAAACCTGACCCATTACAAATTACTTTGCATTACTTAAAAAATGTAATTCATTACAATTACATTACAATTACAATTATATCACAGGTCTGCACGCAACCTGGCGGCGAAAATCGATTGGCTGAAATTCTTGGCTCACAGTCTAGATCATCAAGACGCTCATTACGAAATGGGAACCAAGTTCCAAAAATAGACCCATGTGCTCGATTTTTACTATACGCATGTGCAGACACAGGGCAAACATCCTGTGTACAAGATTATGCTTTTGACAAATTATAGGGCTGTACGCAAAGAAAATAATCTGATTTGCGTATCGAAGATTTATTTTGCTTTTCTGTACGCAGAGTTGTAAATCTGAATTGGGTTTTAAGACATTTTAATTGGGTAAATACACAGATACGCTGCTTATCTGTAGCACTGTTTTCAGTGGCGATATAAAAGTACTTCTTCTTTATCTTTGGATTCTTTCTTGGCAATGCCACAGTTCCCTGATTTATCCAGCGATGGCCAATAGCATGGCAGTCTTGTGCCTTCGCCCTTATGCTTTGAATTTATACAGCTCTCTTCCTTTAGGGCGAAATGGTAATAATGTAACTAGTTCTGTGTCCGGGTCTCTTAAACTTTCTATGATTGCTTCAGTCGAAAAATTCCTAAATTGTGTTTCCATGTCGTTTCATTCTTCTTAATAATGGCGGATATGTTACTATGACGCCGACGTCACTTTCTTATGTTCCGGTAATTGTTTTAATTGCTGTGATGACTCTATGAATAATAGAGACATTTCCAGTGACTTATTTAACAAAACCCATGACAGAAAACATGACCCCTGACTGTACAAACAAAACCCCTGACAATACCATCACCGACATAATAACTGTCACAGGTTTTAGTAGATCTGAAGAAAAAATACGTACCCCACCCACTTCTTAAACAAATGAAAACGGTGCATTTTACTGGTCTGGGGAATATTCAAAGATAAAAGACATATAAAATTGTGGAATTCAATTTAACAATTTGTATTTTGAAAACAACCGAAATAAGCAACACGAGCATCACTTAAAAAACGCCAGGAAAAATAAATGATTTATCATGCCCACCATGATTTTGGATTCAGTGAAACTATTTGCATTGTGATCGTGTCGAATCTGGGTCGTTTCGGTCCTGGGTCGTTTCGGCCTGAGTCGCCTCGGCCTGGGTCGGCCAATTTGGGGGTGGGTCGTTTCGGCCTTGGAAGGTGGGTCGTTTCGGCCAATTTTCTGAGTGAGTCGAATCGGCCCCCGAGTCGTTTCGACCCAAGTGTACAGAAACTCATCAGATAAGTAATAACTCAAAGATAAATTGATTATCTTGAGTACAGACAGCTTCGAGGACAGATATACATGGTACATGTATGTGAGCTGCTTTGACAGTACTGTGGTCACAGTTCCACTCTCACATATTTTTAGTCTCTCAGAAAAAAAACCCAATAACTGTTATGTCCCACTGCAATGCCCAGCTGCCGTGGTTGGAAGGTCGGGTTGGCAGATGACATGATGCGTAGCTTCTATAAATAGCACAGCCATTCGATATAATGTATAATATAAATACAATCTCTGACACCCTGCGGTCCGGGTTCGAATCCCATTAGCAACGTTGGATTTTTTCAAACTATGCATCATCTCTTAGTTGTGAATTTTCATAAGAATAACATTTACTGGTTTGGCGGAGTGAGCTGGCGCAGTCGGTAGCGCATCGGACTGGTCCGAGGGGTCCCCGGTTCGATGCCCGTCCGGGGCGTCGTCTGTTGTGGTCTACAGAGCTTATGTTAGTTGTTGAAATTAAAGATTATTATTATTATTATTATTATTATTATTATTATTATTACTACTACAGTGATATTAGAAATCGACTTTTACCTAGGTACTATTGTAGATGGCCGTCAATATATAAATTTATTAAGCTATTAAGGAGTGATCAGAACAGTATTATAAAAAAGGCTAGCTAAATTTATCTATGAAGCAAATGTAAAACGTGTGTCTATTATGAATGGTACAACAGTTTCATAAGATTGTTTTCTCACAATTTGTAATGAAAATGTTTGTGTTATTTTTGTTCCGCTGTGTATTTTTGTATTTATTTGTTGTATGTATTTTTTTCCAATCTAGAATTGTGTTTGTCATGCTCATCTCGTACCGCCATTGATGTATTTGAATGTAGGGCGAGAAGCTATTATTGCTTGAGCCTGAATAAACGATTTGTAGTTGTAGTAATTATTATTGGTTCTATTATTTTGTGACCCTATTATAGGGTTCTTGGTGTCTGTGATCTAATTATAAGGGTGATTACCCAGGTGTGAAAACTCGTGTCTCTAATCAAGGACACTATATCGAGCTCGATATAGTGTCCTTGCTCTAATCAGCAATGCTAATCCGGAATGTACTCAAAGTGTGAAAACGCTTGTTTTTAATTTAACGGCTGAAAGTCAATAGAAATTTTGAATTCCATAAAAATAATAACTATAAAGAAATTATGTAAACGCCCACTTTTGTTACGGCTGAAGTTATGAGTTTGAAGGTCAAATTCTATTAGATACTATATTTACAGGTTTCGTATGGCCTTCTTAGAATTTTCTGAGATGGAATTTTCAAGTTGCAGTTTTCAAAATGATGATGATATGTATGTTGCTTAGTTTGAGATGGGAAAATGTAAGAAAAAGTATCAAATTAAACTGTTTGTGCTTGTTTGTTTTATAAATCAAGACGCCATGGAAATGAGGTCATATCGCTCCAGGGTGTTGGGCAGCTCGTACTCTGTTTTGTCGAAGACACTCTCAGATCATTTTTGACCTGCATGTGGAAGACGAAAAAGGTAACAAACTGCATCTCTTTAAAAAGTTCTTTAAGATGATTTTTTTACTATACAAGTCATCATTGATCCTTATTGTTATTCATTTTAATCGCTTTTTGTGTGACGAAAGCTTTCGCAAAGAAAAATTAAAATAAAAAATCTGTGGATTTTGAAATCTTATGATCCATGCAGGCCATCGTAGATAAGATGCGTTCGGATTTTCTCCATTGAATATAGGCGTGTTCGGATCAAAGGCTCTGCTTCACAGAACGAGTTGTTTCCGCCAGGGTTCATCGCACAATAACGATATTTTTACTACATTTTTCTTTTGCATCAGATTGATATCCAGGAATTTTGGGGTAGGTATATATGCATTAAAACTGTCAACGTTAAAACGAATAGGTACAGGTTTTTTTCACTGAGCGTTTAGCTGTCAGGCTAAGGTCGTGATGTCATTTCAACAACAGAGCAAAGAAGTCTTGTGCCCGTCAAAGATGGATTTCTGTCCCACATATAGATATATATCTTGTGCTTAGGTATCACTACTACATCACTGAGCTTCTATGCACTGTCAACAATTTATATTTTAGAATAAAGCATAAATAAAATGTACATCATGCATCCTGTACCCTATTGCAGAACAGATATTAATCTTTGACAATTATCTTTTTAAAGATGTTTCTTGTTTTCTTCTCGTACTGCGGTCTTTTTTCTTTTTGTACGTCTTATCCTCCAACCGATGGGAGCACCCACAAATTTATGTGATACAAATGTCCCTGAGTATCTGCGTATCGTTAAGGAATACCCTCCACCATCAGAATATGTTCATACATGTCATACATGATAAATGCAGCATTGATATTTCTTAATGTTAGTGGCAATTATATTTTCAATCATCCTTCACCCCTCATTTAATTTCTTATTGAGTGTACGGCAAAACACAGATGTCTTGTGAGTCTCTCAACAGGAGAAACTTGAAGATATAGTCCTCTCCCAATTTAAAGTTCTGTTATCTGACCATAGCCTATTATGAGTTTTGTTATACTAGTCTTGGTAGGGAAAGCCTGGATCAGTTTTTACTTATTATATAGTCCTTTTACTTACATGGGTATTTATGGTAATCTATTTTACAAGGGAGCATATATCAATAATTTTACAGGTAACAGCAACAGCCAACCAAAGCTACTGGAGATGTTAATCCTTTGGTGTCTAGACAAATACTGAGATAAGTAGTAGTAGCAGTAGTAGTAAAGAGTGGCAGTTTTACGTCATGCCGGGCCAAACGGACTTAATCCATGTTCCCACCACAAGGACGTAATTATTGAGTGTATACTGAGATAAGCTACCTAATTTTGCCTTTTATAGTCCACCTAGGCCTTTAAAAGGTTCCATCCTTACTGAATGTAATACAGAGCATCGTAGAAGCATTTGAATAATGCCTTCATCCTCAATGAAGCAAAGGGGACGGGTAGAGTTCACCTGCTAACGGATGGTTTGCACTATATACAGCTGCATGTCCCTGTCAGAATTCGACATTTCACAACACCGATGGGTTCGACCAATCTGAAGACTAATAATATTAAGAGTACTATATACTATCTTTTCACCTTCTTCTTGGAGAATCCTCTCTGTCCAGTATTTTCTGACTGCATTCTTTGTCTTTATTTTCCTATTTCCACTGATATTTGGAAATTGGCATTAAACTTTAAAAATACCTTCAGCCGTTCAAATTCGGTAAAAAAAAGATGCATAAAATGTATGATTTTATGTACAACTTGTAAAATTTGCATGATTGATTGTGTTCAAGTATACGTACCTGGCGCAATCCAAATAAACACATGGAAATAATCTTCTGTGTGCTCTTAAAAGTACTATTTTTCAGCCATTTAAGAGTTTAGCGCGAAAACGAGCTGTCCGGTCATTACATCATTCTTTATACATCACCAGAGAAAATTTCGAATGCCACATGTTATTTGATTGAAAATGGCACACATTAAAATGTTGTCTATTAAACATACAAGACAAACGGCAATAAAGGGCCTGTGTGCAGACCGGTATGACATCAAATGATTCATTTTTAAAAGCAACTGAAACGCACAGACGGATACAGTGGTGTTTCGAGGAGCCCTTGCTTTTCTTTTCTTTTTTTAATGGCATGGTCGATTTAATTTAGGGATGGATGGACAGAAAGAACACAGCGTGGGTGAAAACCATTCATGAATGTCCGTAACGTACTTTCCGCAGACAAAATAGCATCTTCAGGGTAAACGTTTTAGAACAGAGAGAAATTCATGTATGCGATTCAACAGTACATTACATGGTGTATGGTTCAGTGACATGTTTCAAAGGTTGGTACAAACATCGCTAGTGGATCGCACACAACGGAGCGTACCTCTACAAAGAGTAAACGGTAAGGACATGTAGTGCATGATTTAGTTGAAACTTATTTTATTGCCAGTTCTTTACGCAATGGGGTTTGGCTACAAGTTCTTACAACATTAATTATAGCCCGTCCCCTAATCCATGTAATACATGAAGTTGACGTTTAACAGTAGACGACGTCGTCAGCATACGCCGGGTTTGCGTGACTAGCAGTTTTGTATCGTGTCCTCAGATTTTATTCTTAGTTGTATAGTTACTACACAGCTGATCTGTGGCTTTTTTGGCATATGCAGATGGTTGGTTTTCTCATGGTACGGCTTATATGTTCTGTTTGTTGGACTTTAAAATCGTTGTTTCGGATCGCATATGTCCCAAAATTAGCTGTATATCAATGCGATTTATGACAAGCAGGGGTTCAAAAAGCTAGGGCGTTTGATATATATAAAGAAAAGGTATTCATATTGTGAGTCTTTGAAAAGTATGACAAGTGAGCCGCCACATGGGAAAACCAACAATCTGCATAGGCGAAAACAAAGGCGCAGATCAGCTTCGCGGTAACTGCGAAGCTGATCAGCGCCTTTGTTTTCGCTACTCGGATAGTACATTTCTTCTTCTACTTAAATCCGAAATTTCAAGCTTCTAGCTCTTTTCTGTGCTTGTACAGGCCGGTTTGTGTCGGACCTGTTCGGAAACCACATTGTTGGTTTTTCCACGAGGCGGCTCATATAAAGAAAAGGTATTTATAGTGTCAGTCTTTGTTTGAAAAGTAAGACAAGTGCAATTATAATAAGGAAGAAAGGATAGATAAACAAAAAATAAAAAGCGGGCCCGAAAACAGTATATTATGTATAATTAAAACGCAATTTTATAATTGTTGGGTATTGTTACATTTTACATTTTTGAACAATGGTGACTGTTTTCAAACCTCATATGGAAAGTGTATTTACTAAATAAAAAGCATACCATAACAGAGAATCTTAGAGCGAATATGTAAAAAAAGTCAGTAAGGGTTATGAACTGAAACAAAAGTCTTCACTCAATTTGAGTCCTCTGTCAAACCAGCCATCATTAATATTCATTTTATATTGACCATTCAAATCTGCACATTAGCTTACCGTCAATGACGGTTAGATAACACGTGGGTTAGACAAACGAACCAACACGTGCTTTTTACAGGTAAACACAATGTTTGTCTAATGATATAGGGGTGGGCGTGCATATACCTTGCTGGCGGAGGAGTCAAATTGTTATTACTATGTATTCCAGTATATTTAAATAAGGCAAAAGAAACAATACAGCAACGATAAATCAGTTATATAGAAATAGCTAGAGAGGTGCCTTGAATCCCCACCAGTCAAAATTATTGACCTTATTTTCAAGGTCACCAGCCCTTTAAAATGTTGAAATTAGCTTTTCTGATGCAATATCTTCTGATCTGACCAAACTTACACAGAAACATATTTGGGGAATTCGCGGCAGAATTTTTCTGACATACATTTTAGTAATAATTACAATTGCGTAGCAATGTACCAAAACATTTTGCATCATCCCAGCCAACAGTACTACCGCAACATGATGGATTATTTGATTAATTAAATAGTATTTTTCCACGTATTAGGTACCTGACAACTCTGTTTTAAAGGAGTGTTTATCACAACTCCTGTCCTTCCTAAATCCGAAATTTCAAGCTTATAGTCATCTTCTGTAGCTGCACAGGCCGGTTAGTGTCGGACCTAGTCGGAACCCCAGAAGACCGGTTTTCTCGCGTCGCGGCTCATTAGTACTTTTAAGAAACACTTCTTATAAGGCAGTAACTACAAGCTTAACCGATCTGCAATCAAAGTATACCATAGCTTATCCCATTCTTTGAGAAAACTCCAGACATGAAAGGCGTATTCATTTGTTGTCTTGTTTTTATTGTGTTGGTGGCCAGTGTTGTCACCAGCCCAGTGATTAACGCTGGTGATGATGGAAATGGAACTCCACTCAAACTGAGAGCAAACTTGAGAGAAAAAAGAGAAGTGCCAGGTAAGATATGAGCCTGTGCGTGAGAAAACCAACAATTTGGAGTTCCGACCAGGTCTTACATAAACCGGTCTGTACAGTCACAGAAGCAGCCTAGAGGCTTGAAATGGATTTAAGTAGAAGAAGGATTGTACTATCCGTGTAGCGAAAACAAAGGCGCTGATCAGCTTCGCGGTTACCGCGAAGCTGATCTGCGCTTTTGTTTTCGCCTATGCAAAGTGGTTTTCTCATGCGGTGGTTCATATTGTCAGTTTTGTTCTTGTATACTTTGACTTTTCGTCTCTGAATATAACTCTCTGTCAGTGGCCAGGATTCACACCAACATCTTTTTTATCGGAATGAAACCCTAACTAAGGCCAATGTTCAGACAGAGAAGATGAGCGATGATAAAATATACTTAATCGCTCCCCAGCATTTGTTTTTCAGAAATGAACACGACCGCAAGCGTATTTGTACTCCTCGAGTACGCGTCAACATATGCACGTAATACGCGCGTAATTTATGTACAGTGTATGCGTATGTGTCAACAGCTAATCTTAATCACACTCGAATTACGCGTATAATGGCTAGAAATTCGCGTATATAAGACATCATGACTTTAACCAATTAGCGACCAAATCGGTAAGCAAATCATAACGCGTAATTAAGAGAATGTTCGCCATTTATATATGTAGTGCCATTTAAATTGTCAGATGGATTGGCATTAATGCCAAATGTTCAACCAATTAAGAGTGAAACAGCCTTATAAACAAAACACACAAAAATATGCGTAATAAAACAGCTGATCATGTTAAGATTCTATTGTCACACCAAAGTACACGCATATTCTTAACACTAAAAGTATATTCATTTTTTTTTTGTACTAAGACCTGCAATATATCGGAATATTAACTGCGTCAAACACTCCAAACCAATTAGCCCTTAGTATAAATAAATAAATAAATAAATAAATAAATAAATAAATAAATAAATAAATAAATATCTGTTATACTCGCGTATGTATATTGGCGATGTGATTGATCAGTCATACCAAAAGTAGATGAGCCTTAATAGGCTTTTGGTCATACTCATAATGACAGTCCTACGCGTAATAGCGCATTTATCTATGCGCCGTGTGAATATTATTGAGATATGTTACACGTAAATGCGTATCTGTTACGCGTAATTGCGGATATTAAAATTGGTATAACGCACGAAATACGCGTATGATACGCGTAATTGGAGTACACATTTATTTTGTTTTAAATGCTCAAGTTCAAATTTTCAATTTCAAATTTCATTCCCTGACTCACAAAGTAAGCAAAAGAGAAAATTTCAAACATACATGCCGAATACAGTGGAGATTCACTTATGTAACCAATAATACCAGCCTGTTGAGGACCCGAGTACGGATCGGGGTGCTTCAGTGTGGCTTCGCAAACGCGACTGCTTTGCAATGCCGCTCCTAAGTAGCCTCATCTGTACAATATGGGTAATATTGAATCTTGATGGGTAATCAAGATGGGTAACTGCAGAGCTGATCAGCGCCCGTGTTTTCGCCCCATAGATGATAGTATAATGCCTCTTCTTACTAAATTCAAAATTTTAAGCTTCCATCTATTATCTGTGTACAGCCTGGTTTGTGTTGGACCTGGTCGGAAACCCAAATTGTTGGTTTTCTCACGCAAAGGCACAATACAAACAGAATCACTGAAAGCGGATCTTATAACACGATTATCACAATAACAGGTGGTCTCACACAAAGCAAATTGCACAATGAAGTATTTTAAGTGACCAAATAATTGCAAATCAATTATTTCCTAGAATGGATTAACCAATGGTTAAAGTGTTTCTTTTATATTTGTAGATGAATTTCTGAAAAAGGAAGGTGCCGATACCGCTAAAATTGTTGCCCCGCTTCACGTTGTCCAAGTAAGTTATATTTTTTTTTTATCAACTCTGCATTTTGGATCGCTTGGTATTTGGTATAAACGATAAGATCTTGTTAGACTTTTTATTACGCTGTGTTTTTTGAAAAGCTAGAGAGGGCTTCTTCTCTGTAGTGACGGGAAGTCTTTGTATGACAACTCACAGATACGGCTGCTAATGTATGAAGTCTGATTTCGTATTAAAGTTTTCAAATTTTGCATGAGACAAGCTGATAAATCCCATAGAGATATAAGTCAGCACTAAAACTAGCGTCAAGACAGACCAATATGTTTGCATATTTAATTATTTATATTATCGGTGAGCTTTTTACATCTTCGTTTCGTACAGACAAACAACGCACATACATGTATATGTACATGTGCATGTTCGATTACCGTGTAGATCAGGTCCCGAGGTTATAAAACGTTTTTTTCTAGCTGAGCTTAGCTGAACATGAAATTTAAACTTCATAAATACTGAAATTGTCAAAATCAGTGGAAAATTCAGGTTCTAAACACAGGCTATTAATTTATCCTACTCATAAATGTTAAAATGCCAACAATTGTTGGCATTTTAACATTTATGAGCAGGATAAATTTTAGTCTCAGCTGAGGTTAGCATGAAAACGTTTTATAACCTCGGGATCAGATTTTTCAGTTCTTTGTTTTCTCTGTTTTATTTCAGAACGAAGCACCACTACCATAAACGACGTCAGGAAGGCATTCACTCTGTACATATCGTGTGACTTTCTTTTTTTCTATTAACACTTTGCACAAAATTTTATGCTTGTTCCAAAACCTGGCAACACAAAATGAGACCTTCTAGAATTACATCGAGGAAATAAGTTTTCCGAGTTTCCGCGACCGGCCTGTACAACAGCCGAAAGCATGCTTAAAGATTGAAAGTTTAAAATCAAGAATGTGTATTTCTGATGCTATCATTTGATATGTGCCGACATTGTTGTCTTTGGTTTCATACAGTTTAATGTTTTTTTTCCTTAATTCCTTATTTGTAGTCCTTCTCATAAAGTATCAAATGGATCTGCAATGTACCTGTTCATTAAGTCAAACATGGCGTTTAAGAGTATGTACGACCACACGAATGGACAAGTGCTATCAGAATTACATGTCCGTAAATAGCCTTTTTATGTACTAGTAGTCAACCTGGGGAGTTAAAACGGGTATGCGTCTTTGTTCCAAATCATAGATTGTTGGTACGCGTTACAACCGAGTGTAGGACAAAATCCCCCCCCCCCGGACAGAATCCCCCCACTCTTTTTTGTTGACTAGGACGGAATCCCCCCCCCCAGTATATCTTGCAAATAGGACAGAATCTCCCCCTCCCAGACAGAATCTCCATAATCAAATTGTAACATTTACAACTAAATGTCAACTATTTTTGCATCAAATTAGGGTGTTTTTATTCATATATGCTAATGACCGGATAATTATTTTCTTCGATGTTTATTTAATTAAGAAAGTTGCATCTTAAAATGCCATAATTACTGCTAATAGGAATAATGAGGTGAGACAAACTTCTATAATTGAGTAATTAACTAAGTTATGATAAAAAGCATTGAAAATAACCAAATTCTCATATTTAATTTTCTCTATTCATCACTTATTATAGTCAACTATATCAAAGATTGCTCAATAATAGAAATAGATTGTGTCTGGGAAACGGGGGGGGGGGGGGGGATTCTGTCCTATATACAAGATATACTGGGGGGATTCTGTCCTTGTCAACAAAAAAGAGTGGGGGGGGGATTCTGTCCGGGGGGGGGGGGGGATTTTGTCCGGATACCGTTAGAACCGCCTAAGCGAGGCGTTTCTAACGTGTATCCCCAAACACTGTTTAGAGCTAAAAGTAAGAAAAATATCAAAATTGATCAATTGAAAATTGTTATTTATCAGGGCTTAAACCTTACTGTGCATTGATTGGGCATGTTTTCGTAATCATTGAAATAAGGAATACAATTCAAAGAGCCCACCGTGAAAACCCACAAAGCGTTGGAGTTCTTTACTCTGTCCATAAATAGTATCATTTCCAACGTAAAATGTCATATGTCATACTAAATGGATTTTTCTTATTTTGTCATGCTAACGCTTCAAGTAACTTGCATACAAATTTATATTTACTTTATTTGGAATCACTCTGAATAAGACAAATGAGCCGTCTCATGAGAAAACCAACAATCTGCATATGCGAAAACAAAGACGCAGATCAGCTTCGCGGTAACCGCGAAGCTGATCAGCGCCTTTGTTTTCCGCGGCTACTCGGATAGTACAGCTTCTCTTCTACTTAAATCCGAAATTTCAAGATTTTAGCTCTTTTCTGTGACTGTACAGGTCGGTTTATGTCGGACCTGGTCGGAAACCACATTGTTGGTTTTCCCACGAGGCGGCTCAAATATTTATCAAACATTGTGTTATTTGATGTTGTCCGTTACCATATTGGAGTACCAGAAGCTCCTTCTTTAAAGAAACCAAGAACCACCCACTGGTTGATCCATCGAAAACTCTTAAAACGCGCAACAAACTTACTCGTAAACGCTTAAAGACGTATTATTTCCCTGTCTATTGAGGGCCATTAGATAAGGGACAGGGCACTAGAAAACCTAGTGGTCTGACAATTACTAAGAATACAGGTAGAGGCCAAAGCAGGAAATTTTGTTGCAATTTGAGGCAGTTTTATTGCACAGGTTATCAGGGACCATAAAACCAATGAACAGTGGAACTACAGGTATTATCATTTAGGGGCCTCTTTTATTGCCCCCTGCAGAGATGTGATAATCACCTCATTATGACAGTCCTTTGATCTAAGGATCACAATGCACCATTAGGGGGTCATTAACCGAATACACAGTGGTACGAATATACATGTAGCTACTTCGAGAGCTAAGCCATTAAAATATACCATCATCTGATACTTGAATCAGAAGATATTGGAGGAAACAATGATGAATATTCAGTCCCTGGAATTCGAACTCATTTTTGCTTCTAACGTTTATTGTTCTGTATGGAGCTTATGCTTGATACCCATCCAGTGACCAGGTCCCGAAATTGTAAAGATTTTAAGCTGAATTGCGTGGCCTGGTATTTTTTTACCAGAAAACATACAGTCAATTCAACTTAGTTTACTCCGCTCTTTCAAACGAATAAAATTTGCAAAGCCAGAACAAGAAAAGTATAATATGAAAATTTCATATCAGAAAAGCGTTGTTAAATGCAAAACGAATTGTCTCCATCAAATTACGATTTTAGAAACTAAAGATGCCATCCCCTTTCTCATTAATGTTGTCTCGGCTCTTAAAAAATTCAGTTTTACTTTTTATTTGCTTTATCTGCAGCTTGTGTTGTGCCGTGTGACGGCCCTAAAAGTCTCCCCGTACATCACCCATAGTGCAGATTATAGATTTTTTGGTCCTTTGAGATCAGCGGTGATATTCTGAGAAATCAGAAATTTATTCTCAGTTTAGATACATTCATCTGAACAATTTTAATCGTTTGGCTCTATTTAAATTTGCTTGTCTATGTATTGAAATCAGTTGAAATTCGTAAAATTGCAGTAACTGTCTCTGGCTCCATGTTGCCAGATTTATATGGTCACTGAAGTTGCCGATGCCGCGGTATGGCCCATCCCCCTTTATCATTAATGTTATCCCTGCTCTTAAAGGAACTCAGATTTACTATTTACTTGTTAATACCCAGGAAGCGATGGTTCTGTCCCGCTATGACTAAAATGTTTTGGCCAGACTAATCCATACCTTCCTTGATCATAGGAAACAAAGTCCTTTGTTAGCATTTGTGTATACGCCATGCAACAGAGAGTGAGTTCGATCTCTACCTAACTTTGGAAATAACATATTTTTTTTTATTCAGTTTTACGTCCCTTTCAAGCTTTTTCACTCATATCGAGACGAATCAATCGGTAGGTGGGGCGAAAACCGGAGTACCCGGGGAAAAACCACCTGACACACCCGCAAGCAGAACATGGCTTGTCTCACATATGAATTCGTGCCCCGTGCGAGGCGCGAACCCACATCGGTGAGATGATCGAATGATCAAGAGCACTGAAGTCAGCGACCTTAACCACTCGGCCACGGGGGCCGCCGAAATAACATATTGCCTATGTTATATTAAAGAAAAATATTTTGCACATAGTCTCTCACGCAACGTTATGTGGTCGTTATTTAGCAATAACCGCTTTTCTTCATATAGAACACTTCGTATAGAGAGACCTTGGTTAGACGTTGGTAACAATAAAAAAGTACAAGTAGGCAATGCCCAGGACAAAACGCAATCAGAAAGAAATTCCCACTTCAAAAACCGAGGTGGAAAAAACTAAATTGATAAGTATTGTAAATACTTATACTTAAGAAAACATATCGAAAGCCGATAGGCGGTCACTCAGTTATCCGAATTTAAATAAAATACGAAAACGTACATAAGGTTCAAACAGCACAAAAAAACGACTCCAACCATAAAACAAATGTAACCACAACAGAAGTATCGCCTTGGAACATTCAGTAATATATGATTACTGGGGGGGGGGGGCTTAAATAGATTTTAAAGGCGCCTAACCTCATCCTCATCTTCTGCAGTGATTCACAACACTTAGTTAGTAAAATTATCTCAAGTAATTCTACACTCGATGTGATTCAAGTTTGTATAAGTAATGGGGGAAAAGAGTGAAAACAAGCAAACTACTTTTTTTTTTTTTTTTTTTTTTTTTTTCACAAGGTTTTTGCCTACCCGAACCGAAGTCTTACGTGCCAGCCAACAGTCATGGTCATGTCGGGAAGTTGCCTCTATTTTATGGGACTTTTACCCAAATTAGGATGGCACGACACACAACCATCCAAACAAGCCACCTAAGTTGGATGGTTTCACTTGAACCACTTCCTGGGCAGACTCAAACCCGAGCGGCCAACCAGTAATCAGATGGTCAGTCGTTAGCGTGTAAGATTTGTACCGAGACGCAAACAGCGCATCTATTTCTTTTGGTCGAAATGTACGGGGGCCCATATTCCCTTCCGAGGAACATAAAGTGACTGAACACTACTTTCTATTGTGATCTGTTGGTTGCGACTAGACTGAATGGACAAACCACGTCACATCTCGCGAGATTCACTTGAGATATAAAATTATCTCAAGTAATTCTACACTCGATGTGATTCAAGTTTGTATAAGTAATGGGGGAAAAGAGTGAAAAATACTTCCCCACCAATTACAAAGTATTTCCATAAATATTATAAAATCCCCTCCAAAAATACCCAATACTCCAACTACTCAGATTTATTAATTTAGAAACACCTGATTTGAAATTTTCTGTCACTTTATATCCCATTACTGATACCAAATCTGCATACGAAATGAATTACATAAAACACATTTCCAAAACCTGGATCCAGCTTAAAAACTAAACCACGTATGAACATAATAATGGTTTTGACTTCTTTTGAACAGTATTCCAAACCAAGATACATGCGCATTTTGTTTGTCAGCCAGAGTAAAATACTGTTAACTGAATTTTAACCGTGTCGAGACGATCTCTTCAATAGAAATGATCACTTCGTACAACTGACAAACAAAATGCAACAACTACATGCGTATACTTAAGATAAAACAAACCACATCTTTGTTTTGTAGTTTTTTTTTTCCAACAGCAAATAATATGTAATTAAATGAGAATCTTTTCATACATTTTTACATTTCAGTCAATATATTAACGTTTCATTTGATACAAGTTTGACATCCTAGTCAATCAATTTTCAGTCATTTCGGTCGAAACAACTGTTTACCAGGTGATCCAAAACAAATTCAGCAAACCCGCATGAATTGAGCCCGGGACCGCTGTTGTAGTGTGAAGCTCTAACACTATGCCACAACACTCCCTTGAGTAAAAAATACAGGATAAAAAAAATATGTTAAGCAAAGTTACTATTCTCCTAACCCCCTATTGGCGGTTTGGCTTTATAATTACGCCAGGATGAACATTTGTCACCAACATGACAGGCATATGTACTAGCCGGGTTTCGAACCCACAACCTCTTGATTGCTAAGCAAATACGCTAAACATTACACTAGCGCGGCTGTACCAACTCATGACATACATAGAAATGCCAAAAAACACTGATATTTATCAGCCCTAAAAGCATTAGGTAGATGACTAGAATCGGCTAATTCATCCAACACATGCTTTGTCGAATGTGGATCTTCCTTTTTCCATAGACATAATTGGCCAGACTTCATGATTGCACAAAATTTCTCATAAAAGAGGCTTATCTTGTTTCTGGGAAAGGTGAACCTTAGATTTTTCTACTTTTACAGCCTTCATCTACTTCTTAAATACCAAACTTCAAACTTGGTTACCGCCCGTGAGTCTCTTCAAACCACTTATCACCCCTACTAACACTTTGTAAAATGGATTTCAGTTATCCCACTATGGCATGTACAGTACCAGCAGACAACAAAACACAAACTATTCGCCAAAAGTGCTTCCAATGTCGTGCTTCCAATGTCGTGAATTTGAGTTTTCTCTTTTATCTTACATCATAAGAATTATACTACAAAATGCTTTCACCTCTGCAATCAAGTAAAAACTTTTCAAATTCCTTTTGCAATGGCGTTTTCTTTTACTTCTTAGCATATCATGAACTATCTATAAGCATGATAAGGATAGCGTCTCTCTATAAAGTAATTATCCTCGTCTATTTTTGTTGGTTGTGTGTTCCACAGGTCTAAGAGACCTGAAAATCAGCATCAAAGGCATACATGTACAAGCAATGAAAAACACAAGTGAACCTCTCGCCGGTACAAAATTCTATCGGAAGAACAAATAACATCGGTAAAATATTTTTGCCCAAACCAGTTCAATTCCAAGCTTTTAAAATCAGTTTTTTTGTAACCCTGTGTAGACGGATAGAGAAGAATACTCTTTTCTCATAGAACTTTCCACTTGTAACAAATGACCAAAAGAGAAGCTACCACAACGGGGCTGGTTTTACAGCAGGGACAACAATGGAAAGGTGAAAGTAATCGATGATCAGTAAATCGCACAATCAGAAATGATTTCCCACTCCAAAAACAAGGTTGAAAAAACTAAATTGACAATCAGGTTCTTATACAAAAAGTGGGCCGAATGAGTAGCCCATCTTCATCTTCCAAGAAAGTGCTGGACCCAAGCATGAGCATAGTCGCACTGTGAAAAACTATGTACATGTGTGAAGGAAGGCTCTTTGTACAGGTCCACAGCTATTTCCCGATAGGTGGCCACTCTAACTAGGCGGCTACCCGAACTTTACAACCTTTGAATTTGATTCCAATAGAATAATCGAAAATATAGGTATTGATCTCCTTGGAAATATCTTATGAAAATATATTCACACCCGCTACCGATTTCGTAGGGGAAAATTGAGGAACGCCATTCATCGCTTGTTCCCATTTTATTCATCATAGCGTTTGATTATATTGCCATTAAATCTTCTGAATGTGGACCAGACCAATTCCCAACCACTAACCATTTATCTCTAGCCAAGGTTGCGTCCTTACATGACAGGTGTCTAGCTAGACACTTCATCTGCAGGGTTATCTCCAGTATGAATATACCGGATAGTCAAGTTAATGTTCCTCACAAAAGGTCAACATAAACAGCCCTTTTAAAGCATAATTCAATGTGGGATCCCATACTTTAACAACAAATAATTATTCACAGCATGCCAACCCTATGACCCATAACTAACTCATGAATGACCGATAATGTATTAATCTCAGCTTGTACCTCTTTCATGACTAGGAAATGATTCAGAACTCTTGTCATCTAAATAATCCCCAAGTTCTAAGTTCCTGTCTAACTGCGTTAAATATGCTCCCTAATGAAGGGTGGAAAAATCTGTTCCTAGAACTCTCCACAAATACTTCTTATCTCTGAAAATTGCAGGACCCTTCCAATTCTCAATAAATTTGCCAAACAACAGTTCATTTTAAGTTCTTCATACTACCGTTTTAGAAGCAATACTTAAGGCTCTGTTCACCTCCCTAGAAAATAGTCAGCATTGCAAGAAACAAAAAGCAGTGTTTTCCAGAATACCGTTGCAATGTCTTCAAAAATACAGTCTTGCTAGTCAGAATACTGTCTCTAAGTTGTTCTATAAAATGAAATGTGCGTTTCTTTTCCTCCAGTAACACAAACTTTTTTTTTTTAGAAATACAGAACATGTTCAACATTTTCAGACACTGGGTAAGTTGAAAGATGATTTTATACAGATTCAAAGATAACCTAGTCGGACTAGCACATGACATACAATACATGCCCATAAATTTTGAAAGACGCCAAAATTCCTGACCAGGCCTGAGATATTTTAGACATTTCCGCCATTCATTAAGTACATCAGACAAGGAACACAAATCTCTCTACAATAACTCATTGGTACTACTGTAGCCATGTAGAAAGATAGATGAAAGCATTAGCTTTAAAATTTAAAACTGATTATGTTAAACACCATAAACCAACCTGCAAACTGAATACCAGAATGTTTCCTAGAATCTATACCAAGAATGTGGTTCTAGTCCGATTTATCTTCGAGAGAAACCTTAATAACGTGCCTACATGTATCTACAGTATGAGGTACTTTCTGCGAAGTGTCTGGGGTGAAAGGAGGATCCCTAAACCATAAATTGAGGTACCACTTGACTAGGATTTGAATTGTACCGTCAAAGGTAAACTAAGTAGGAGGGGTCACTCTTACACTTCCAATTCCCTTGAAATGTTTGATATAGGTACAATATCAACAATAAATCATTATCAGGGTGATGTAACATTCTCCATTCTTTGAAACATATATGAATTTCCTACCATAACTTTTGCAAATCTCTAAATGTTAAATTATCAAATTCAACATTGTTCATTGAGAAACTTCATCACGGTCTGCAGAGATCATGTGAGTGGGAGGCCGGGTTGTCTCTCCGTGTGAATTGACCCAATGTTCTTCTGTAACTTGCACTATCACACTTGGGTCAAAATCCAAATCTCTTTCCAAAGAGGAGATATCTGGACAATTTTTTTTTTTTTTTTTTTTTTTTTTTTTTGTACAATTATATTCGATGTGTCCTGAAAAGGACATAGAAGGAAAATACCACAGAGAGACACCCAGTCCCCACCCACGTGAATAAATCCACTGGGAGATTAGATCTCCTGGGTAAGGACAAAGGTATCAAGCTGCAAACAAATACATATGGAAAGCAAAATGTGCTCTAGCTTTTAATTATATTACTTATTTTATAACGCAAATCTTACGTAAAATTAGATCAAGCAACGTAAAGACCAGAAAATACCCACATCCAAACTGATACCCCATGTAAGATATACCCTTAAAATGACGATACATGTACCACCAAATATCGGTTTACAACCCTTACATATCAAAACATGTGCTTCTTATTGTACAGCATTAACCATCCTCAAGAAGCAAAAGTGAGAATTATCAACATGAAAAATATTCACTAAGACAACAAAAACTTTGTTTAAGGCCATCCATTAACTATCAGTTGGAACTGAGGGACTTGATATGGCTGACCATGGCTGCATCTATTGGAGGAAAACCCATATTCAGCATAGCATAACCTGATTGAACTTAATCCTGATATATAAACATTCACTTTATCCTTACTTTTATTTTCTCAGTTTTATACTTCTAGACTAAGCCCAGTCAGCTATAACGGATTTTTTTTATCCTTCTGAGAACAATATAATTTGATAGTCCTCATACTTTACGCAGACTTTCAAATCAGTGTCCAATTTTATAGCTTTGTTCCATTGGAGATTTCCACTCAATATCCAAGGCCCTTACAGTAGTTACTATACACCTTCCACCTAGAATCTTCTCATGGTCTATTACTGTGTCGCTGTATCAGAAGTAGCCCCACCAGCCTCAACAGAAGGTGACTCTGTATCTAAACAGAAGATTCATGAAATCAAGTCTATATTCAGACCATTGACAGAAAACAATAGCATTAAATTAACGTAATACTTGCTACCAAGATTGTTTTCCTCCCTAATTACTGAATAAGATCTTTTCCAAAAGGTCTCAGCCCATGAGAAAATATTAACGTTTTCATTAAAATCTGACATCACAAGTCTGTAACAAATTCCAAACGTACAAAATAACTTTTAAAAGTGACGCTCTGTTGTCGTACCAACACCTATGTTTCCTCCGCTTGATGGGACTTAACGTTAGAAAATCATGGCATCGCAACACTTCTAAAATATAACCAATTAAGGAAACAGTTTTACCTTAAGTAGACCGGGAGAATTAGGCGCCACCATAAATTGCAGAGGTTAATCTTTTGGAGCACCCACATGCACTATAACATGATCCATCTGTTGTCATCAGAATGCGCACACCTTCAATATTATTTTCCCTCCCTGTGCATGGGATGACATCATTGACTGGTTCCCCTATTTAGACAATAGATAGTTATCAACCATGTCAATACAACATATCGAAGTAATTACAAATTGTGATAATATAAGAATCGAGTCAGACTCTATGGATCTACGTGTACCTTACTGGAGACGTCAAACTAGACATCTGTGCACCCCTGTTCCACTTTTTTTTTTTTTTTTTTTTTTACATCACCTCATTTTTTTGTTTGAATAAGGTTTTAACGTCCCGATCCCAGTCAGCAAATTTACGTCATAATGGGACGGAATCACCGCATCCTGAGTATTAACCATTACTCTGGAGGGTTAATGTATCTTTAAAAGATATGAAACACTATATAAGGATTGAACCAAGAACCTCTCGATTCGAGGCCTGTTGCTCTACCATTATGCCGTCCCGTGCTCCCTTCAGCCGCTCACTAAGCTCTCAAATTAAAATACGTTGGTTTATTAAACAACATAGTTAGTGGAGATGGAAATGACATGAATCCTGCACTTCCGGATACAAGCATGAAACTTGGCAGATATGTTTATAAGCATGAACTATTTGAAATTTTCTCGTTAGCCAATCAAAATTACTCCAATTTTCAAGATGGTGGCGCGTAATTCTAAGATGACTGCCAAAATATATATTAAATCAGAAAATGGTGTTCTAGTCAGTAAGAAATAACTTAATAATGCTGAAAATAATATTTCTGGATTATTTGCAAATAAATAAATATTTAATTGAGTCAATATTGCCTTTGTTGGATTTTAGAAGGGGCCCACAATGGGGAAATGTAAGGCAATTTTGCTGAAAAGTTGTTTTGCAAAAAAACTCTTTTTATACTTTAGTGAAAAAAACTAAATTCAATTGTCATCATTGCCTTTACTCAACTTGAGTCATGAATAACATGGTTTCAGTTTTAATGGGTACTGGAAATAAGGTCTATTTGAATTATGGGGTTGCTGAGGGGCAAAATTGGAAACTGATTAGATTGGCTTTTATGAAGAATCGTGAAGTTTGTAACCTTTACTGGGAAATATGAAAATTTATAATGCAAATACACTTTGCTCTGCACATTTTGATAATATAATTCTTCTTCATTTACTTCTTCTTCTTCTTCTTCTTCTTCTTATTATTATTATTATTATTATTATCATTATAAAATATAAAATATCATGATAAACGATTTTGACATGAAATGAACTATATACAGCCAAAAAGTGCTACTTAGAATTGCAATAAACTTCTGGCTACTGATGCTTCCAAATAGTTTTCGTTCACACCAACGACGACAACAGAAACAACAATAAGTGCATGTACTACTAAAATTTTTCATCTTTGATGTATCATATGAAAATTTCTGTGCACATTTTTAATCTTTAGTTGTACATTTTTGATAGTGAATGAATAGGATAATTTAAGCTCTAACCTCCCGCTTGAAAGTTAAGGAAGTATATTAGACAGTTTTCATTCATTCTGGATTTCATCGTCACAGATTCTAGTTTCTTCATAATGTGCTGCTGTTCTGTTGGAGGAGTAGCACCAGCTTGATTGGTTCATGAAGCCTGGTCGCGTGACTCTATCGGTGTCTTTAATTCTTAATGAGACTTTACGGGTGTCTTTGTAGCATTACCATTTTTTCGCCTTGTGAGTGGATTCCATCCTATAAGTCTCTGTAGAAAACCTTTCTTTAGATGTTGCTCATAGGGCATTCCTATATAAAGTTGGTGCATCTTAGCTGTGGAACTATAATACCATTTGCATTTTTTGCGTCCTTGATTTCTCAAGGCCACTGTGTCTGTAAGCTTGTTTTAACGCTTGATTTTAAGTTTTCTCAAGCACCTTAAGTAGACATGGTGATCTCTTTGAATGATGTTGATATAATAGGCATGCCACGCATGAATATAGGAGAGTTGACTGATCCATGTAGACTTTCAGCTTGGTATCGACCTTTGTTTCATTTCGCTTATACATTTGCACATATTCTTCCAAATGCCACACTGGCTTTTGCTGTTCTAGTCATCAATACGCACTGTTCTGGAGAAACTGCTTATCGGGTAGATGGATGTATTAAACAAATCAGTATTTGTCCACTTTGTCTGGTGTGGGTTCGAGCCCCGCGCTGGCAACATGTGAGACAAGCCAACTTCTGCTTGCGGGTGTGCCAGGTGTTTTTCTCGGGAATCTCCCGTTTTCGCCCACCTACTGATTGGCCCGTCTCATATGAGCTGAAATAATCTTGAAAGGGACGTAAAACTGAATTAAAAAAGTATTTGTCCATTTGAAGTTATTAGCGGATTATTGTACAGCTTTCCGGTGCCGATTGGAGCACAACATTTGTCTTTTTTGTTGATTGTAAGGTCATAGATATCACAGGTAATCCACGTGGATCTGTTGCACCATGCATTGATGCCTTTGAACTGGTATTCTTTGCCATTTTCCTTATGTTTGTCATCTGCATAGAGTATCTCATCCAGCACATCTATGTGCACCTTACTTCCGTTGGTTGAATAACTTTCCATCAAAAACGTTCCTGATTGGAAAATGAGTATCACAGACTTAAACGGCTTCAATGAGTATTGCAAATGGTGTTGTCCCCCAGCGCAACCCTGTATGGCCTCATTTGTCATATCACAAGGTTAATAGAACTCCCCATCGTCCTGTGCATGCATATCATCATTCCTACAGGATGACCATTTGACCATGATTTACTTTGACAGCCCATATCTTCGCAAGTCTCTCCCAACTTTGTTTAAATTTTTCGTGAAGTTGACAAGCGCAATATATATGTCTGCTTTCTGTTCTTGACATTTTTAATGAAGTTGTCTTGCTATATGAAAATCATCTATTGTCTGCCTGTCATCTCTGAATCAGCATTGACTTTCCGGAATAAATCCTGTCTGTCAAAGACTTCAGGATTTCCTTTCTGCGTGTAAAGATGAATGTCTTGTGGGAATTCTTCCTTCCTCCACGCAGCCACGGTGAAACAGCTCTTTCAGTCTCTCTGTCATGGATAGCCCCCAGACAGCAGCGGAACTTGCATTTGAACATGGAAATTTGTCAGTTGAGAGTCTGTTGAACTGCTAGAGACTCCTTTAAACTACCTTTGCATATTTTTGATTTTAATTTGGAGTATATTTTTTCTGGCTATCGTTGCCGATTTTTAAGAGATCACTGATGACGATTTAGTACTTTATTAGTATTTTATTGTCTTTCTAGCTATGACGGTTTGGTATTTATCAAGCAAACAAACTGAATTTCTTCTATTTTCTTTCAAGAGTCTTGCATGTCTCTGACTTTTGATATAGATTGACAAATGTTGCTGCTGATTTGTCTTCTTGAATAAGGAGCTAGTATCATCTTAATGATTGTGCTGTTCCTCAAGATTCTAGAAGCCTCCGAAAATCTTAACCATTCTCATCAAACCAGTAATTGAGTTTTAGAGATGGATGTCATAAAAGTTCTATAGCTGAAGAATGTTCCAGTTTTCTTCTGTGTCTTCCGAACTGAAATTGATTTCACCCAGTTGGATGCAAATGTACCATTCTATTTTGGTTCAATTTCGAGACAACCAGTCTCTATGGTGGTTTCTTGCTTAAAAGTCGCCTCTAAGGCTTGTGTTTGATGACACCAGTCTATAATCTATCCAGCACCCTGCTCTACATTACATTTGCCACTCTGACACCCTGCCTGTCTTTTCTCCACACTATGACATACAGTTTATGAGACGCCCGTGTTTGGATCGCAGATGCACCCATGATGTTCACTTGTATATCACTTCATCTGGACTGATCATGGTAGGTGTATGAGATGGACAATATTGACATATGTATCGCCCGTTAGAGGAAGTATCGAAGTCATTAGGTGGTCATTGATGCCTTATGGCAATCCTGACAGCTTACACAAAGCCAAATTCTCCTTTATGGCTCTTCTCACTTTGGCCTCCACACTAGGAGAAAGTACAGCCGGCACCAACTCTTTTTCCATAACCTCTACAAAATTAGTCTCACTACAGCTATCTGCTAAACTGTGACTAACAAGTGACTGTTCTACGCTGTTGTCTAATCGACCAGGATTACCTATTAAGGGGCGAACATTCCTCTGCCGATCTTCAATGGTATGACTAACATCTCAGTATTTAGGAGACAATACTGACTGCTTAATAAATGTGCTTTACATAAATTCATGTTAAATATTATGTTTTCCTACAATTATGACCAGGGGAGAGTGGTAGCCTTGCGGTAAAGTGTCGGACTGACTGCATCGAGAGGTGCTGGGTTTGGTTACCACTGGGGGCGTCGTGCTGTGTCCTTGAGCAAGACACATTTACTCACCACAGAACTGAATCATACCAAGTAGTGTTAGTTCAGTGCAGGCATGACTGCAAAAAATGTTGACTCAATACAAAGAAGAAAAACAATATTGACCATCCGTACATGTTGACTGTAGCTAAATATACCCCTATACTACTATGATTAAAATAAAAAATATCAGTTATTCAACTTTGAAAGATCAGTCAAGTATATAATAAATATTTGTAATGCTTAAATCATATTTATCTTGTGTCTTTTCACACATGAGCCTGTAATGATCCATATGAATGTGTACTTGTTGAGTGATGGTTAAATCATGGCAATTTACGGTATCATATTTTCACAAAAGCAGTTTTATAGCATTGTTGGACACGTTGATGAGCCCCAGAACAATGGTTTAAGCAAAGACAATCAGTAGTGCAATAAAATCCACCTATTTACAAATTCCAGTAGTATAGTTTGTCAATTAATCGTAAAATCAAATGATTTTGATGGTCATCTTGAATATTGCGTTAGCCACCTTGAAAATGGAAAAAATTGAGATGGCTAACGAGAAAATATTTATAAGAAAGGATTAAAGAACATATTCTGAAAGTCTCATACTTGTATCCGGAAGTGCAGGATTGTCTCAAAATCCTGACGTTTCCATCTCCACTAAGTCAAATACTATTTACCTGATAGTCTCTCAAATTCCATCCTCAACTCGGATGTTCAAGTGGATATTCAATTTGTCAGCCTCTCGAGCTCTTACCCATCCTCGACAGCCGCCTTTGTATTGGTGATCAGATTCTTCCCCATTAGAGAGCATCTTGGTTTCAACACCTCAGCCACACCCAACACAGTTTCACTAGAAAGGATTAGAAAGGTTTTTTAAACAACCAGCACAATTTTATTGAAACCGTCATAACACAGATCTACTTTCACTTTGTATTCCTCGAAAATGCTCTCTACAGCGTCCGCGCTTCAAACCATGTACAATAGCTCAATGATTTACATGTTTCACGAGAAACATGAATCAACACGGTGTAAACAAAGCTAGCACCTGTGTCACGTGCGCTGTTTAACAAAACTGAACACTCCCAATACTCAATACAACTGACCCGTTACACATCAACCAGAGGTCATTTTATGTACACAATATGCATTGAATATACATGTGCGGCATATCCAGCCAGACATAACAGCAAAATGGCTTCGGCATACAACTTAAAAAATGCCAACGCCAATTTAGCCACTACGAACACCAATTTTTTTTTTTAACCACAGTTCTCAGTCGTACCTCCTGACTGTACCGAAATCTTTGACCATCTTTGTTTGGCCCATCCAACATGTCCAACACAATTTTAATCACAACGAACACATAGCTCGTCAACAAACACCAAGTTCGTTTTTAATAAAGTGAAATGAAAAATACAGTCTCCGGCCGTCCTGACTGCACACAAAAATGAAACTCTTCAAACTCGTGTTCGACCTATCGATCACAGTTTCAACCACAACGAACACAAACTGACAAAGTTCGTTTTTATAAATTTAAATAAAATACAGTCTCCGGCCGAACCTCCTGACTGCACACAAAAATGAAACTCTTCAAACTCGTGTTCGACCTATCGAACACAGTTTGAACCACAACGAACACAAACTGACAAAGTTTTTTTTTTTTTTTTTTGTTTTTTTTTTTTTTTTTTTTTTTTTTTTTTTTTAAATTAAATACAGTCTCCGGCCGAACCTCCTCACTGCACACAAAAATAAAACTCTACAAACTCGTGTTCGACCTATCGAACACAGTTTCAACCACAACGAACAAAAACTGACAAAGTTCGTTTTTATAAATTTAAATAAAAATACAGTCTCCGGCCGTACCTCCTGACTGTACACCAAAATGAAACGCTTAAAATCCAAATAAGCGTAAATGAACAAAATTCAAATTTCATAAACTTACATTTGCCCGGCCACGTGGCCACACAGGTATTTTATTAAAGTTGACAAGCTACGATCTGTACTGGTCAGTGGTTGCGACTAGACTGAATGGACAAACCACGTCACATCTCGCGAGAGTCACTTGAGATATTGTTTGGTCTTCGTGGTAAAAATAAAAAAAAAATGACACTTCCAAGGAACGAGCCTGTATTTGCGGGTTAAAGTGATCTAGAGTTATATTTTTAGAAGCTAGAAGATTGTGGGAAGGCTTTCCAAAAATGCCATGCCCATGCCATTCAGCGTTTTTATTAATGATTGATCATTCACTCGGACTATGTCAGTCACTCGATCGATTAATCTCTCTGTCTATCGTGAACAATAAATCGATCAATAAATCAATAGATCGATCAATCAAATGATCGATTAATCGCTAAATGGATCGTTTGCGATCCGTCATTTGATGCATCGAGATCGATCAATCAACCACTCGATTAATCAATCAATCATTCGGTCGATCAATCTACAGATCAATGACACAAAAATGTGCATTTTGAATGGGCAGAATGAAATTATTCATGATGAAAAGTGTGCATGTGAATGGAGCACATTGAAAAGTTGACCGACAACAGACTTTCAAAATACCTGTACCGATAACAATTGATTTTGTTTCCCAAAGCTGTGCAACCCTTTCTTAAAAAAAAAAAAAAAAAAAAAAAAAAAAAAAAAAAAAAAAAATTCCGAACATAGCCGGTTCAGTCCGAACTGATAAGTTAACATGTGGTTCACCGTCATGTACACCAATGATAGCTTACACGGAGTTTGTTACCCAACATTGGTTCCAACAGTGGGTTGCACATATAGATATACTTTAAGAAATCTTACGATGCAGTGCAGGTGTGGATCCCGGATTCCTGTTCTGGAAGGCAGGTCCAAATCCATCAAAAGGGGTTTCGTTTTCAACATATTACCTGATTCTTCACAGATTTCCCCATGAAATTGAAATAATTTCAGAGTGGTGTTCAAGTCAATCACCCGAACCCACTGTTTTGTAACCTGTGTTACATGTCTCAATATAGGTAATAATCTCTCGCCACCCGGCGGCTGACGTAGACCTTTAAATGCTCATTCTATGAATACTTATAGAATTGTTTATTATATGAATACATATTACTTGAATACTTAACGCCTAGAAAATAAGGGTGATAAATAAGTAGTGCCTGGTGCCAACATGTGCCTTGAATATTGCCTGCTTTTAGCGACATTTTTACAAAATGTTAAAAAAGAAAAAATCTCGTTAAGATTATATGGAACAAATTCAATGCGTTTTCAAAAGTTGTACTTATTGTACCATTTGAAAGGGAAAGCAATTAGAATAAATAATACATTATAATAGCAAGAAAAAGAGACAAATTATATATATTACACCATTTAAACTTGGTATGTTTGAATAAGTAATATTCGGAACATGGTTATGTTTAGCCATTATAATAATGGCCAAACATAACCATGTTCCGAACCAACATAACAAATAAGTACTGATACAGGGAAAACAAATCGGTCATTTATGTGAGCAACCACCTGGAAACCATGTCAATGAAAAGTACACCTTTATATAGTGAAGCTGGGGTATACTAGGGTATACCATTTTTCTCTTTTTTTTAGGCAACTTCGTATAAAGAGACCTTGGTTAGACCTTGGTAACAATAAAAAAGTACAAGTAGGCAATGATC
Organism: Rugalucina vietnamica; assembly: GCA_964017185.1. NCBI lineage: Eukaryota > Metazoa > Mollusca > Bivalvia > Lucinida > Lucinidae > Rugalucina > Rugalucina vietnamica. The sequence goes on along the minus strand of OZ024876.1, from coordinate 7,872,462 downwards.
AGGAAAAAGGCAATCAGAAAGAGATTCCTACTCCAAAAAACCGAGGTGGGAAAAAGTAACAATCAGGTACTTGTACTATGAAGGCATATCGTAAGCCGAGTGAGCAGCTATTTTCCCAATAGATGACCACTCAGTTACTGAAAACATGAAACGTACATAAGGTGCAAACAGCACAAAATTCAACGCCAAGAAATAAAACACTAAGAACCACCATATAAGTATCGCTTTGAAACGATCAGTAATATAAAATTACTGGCGGGCTTAAACCGGTTTTACAAGTACTTAACCCGCCCACACTCTGCTCTACAATGGTTCACAACGTTTAGTTAGTTGTTCTGTCCTCTTGGTGAATCTCTAACAATATTCAATCTAGTTTGATGATATCAAGTTGACTTTCATGCGAAAGCGGAATAATTTTATGCTATATATTGACATTATTTTGATAACTGAATATCATTAGTACTTCCAAAAACAGAGACTCATTTAATATTGAAACACAGTTAACATAAAACATATTTCAGTTAACAAAATATTGAATATCGTTGAATATTGTTTGTTGATTTTGTCCTCGTCTTTTGTGCTGTGGTGTCTTCTTTGCTTCGTATTAAGATCTGGACAGAAGGAGAGAACACGAAAAAACAACATCAATGTAATGAGACTGTGATAGAACAGGAAAAAACAACATCAATGTAATGAGACTGTGATTAATACACAAAAGACTAGAACATCATGTGCTTATCAGTTTGATTACAAAACCAATTGTCAGTTTTGTGGGACAGTTTTAAAAGTCAACAACTGAAAGAGAGGTACAGACGTTTATTTCATTAAAATGTTGCCAATTTTGTTATCAATAAAAAATTACAAGTAGGCAAAGATCAGGAAAAGGCGCAATCAGAAAAAGATTCCTACTCCAAAAACCGAGGTGGGGAAAAAACCAAACTAACAATCAGGTACTTTATACCATGAAACATATCGTAAGCCGAATGAGCAGCTATTTTCCCAATAGGTGGCCACTCAGTTACCTTAACTAAAAATATGAAAACATACATAAGGCGCCAACAGCACAAAAAATTTTAAACACCAAGACATAAAACAAAAAGAACCACTACAGAAGTATCGACTTGGAACGATCAGTAACACAAAGTTACTGGCGGGCTTAAACCGGTTGTACAGGTACCTAACTTCACCCTCAGCTTCTGCAGTGGTTCATAAGACGTTTGCAAAAGTAGAAAGGATGAATAGGGTAATGGAGTTCTTTGCTGTATTAAATATGCCCTAGATCTTTATGCTGTTTAAGCTAGGTATCATCGAACATGTAGCTGAAATTTTAAATCTGGATATTACATTCCCATTGATATTACATTCCAAATAAATACACACAGGTCCCAACTGGAAGCAAGAAGGTAAAAGTAGTCCGGCCAGCAAAAACAAAACATGAAGATGCATTCATTGAGGTACGAATACAATATTTTGAAGATACTAGTAATCAAAATTAGCGAGTTACACTGACTGAACTTGTTGAGAAAATGAAAGATATAACAGGAGATAATGCCTATCGTACAGTATACATGAAAAAGAAACATTTAAGACTCACATCGTAGACAGAGTTGTTATCTCTGAATACTTTCAGAAATTTGAAAACAATCGCAGTATAGCTAGAAAAAACACACAATTTGTCGACGCCAAATATCCCTTGATCTTGAAGTTAAGCATGTCGTTTGAAGGATATTTTTCTTCTGGTGAATAAACCGAAAGAACAAATTCAGAAAACTGTTTTGGAATGCATATATTTGGCATTTCATCAAAGCAACTTTGGTAGATTTTACTTTTTTTGTATATCAGAGGGGGAAATAATGCGACCAAATAGGATTCTTTAAATTTTGATTTTATTCGAAAAATCAAGATATTTTAACGAAACAATATCCATTAAATAAGGAATTTTTAATCATACATTGAAAGTCAATGTCCTATTCATGTATGTACATTTTTATCGACGATAGCCTGAATTAAGGTATCGGCTCTACGTTTTCATATTTTTAGTTCAGTTCGGGTAACTGAGTGGCCGCCTATAGCTGCTCACTCGGCTTACGATATGTTTTCTTGGTTTAAGTACCTAAGTGTTATTTTAGTTTTTTCCCACCCCTCGGTTTATGGAGTGGGAATTTCTTTCTGGTAGCGCCATTTCCTGACCATTGCCTACTTGTACCTTTATATATTGTTTCGTATATTCCATGGTTGTACAATGAGATTTGTGATGGACCTAGAACCGAAGCCCGGTTTTCTCGTGATAATGCTCATTTGGAAATAAATGATCCGCCGCATCAGGTGACCAACAATATGCAAAGGCGCAGATCAGTTGTACAGTTGTAATTGCACAACTGATCAGCGCCTTTGATTTCAATACACGGATAGTACCATTCCTCTGCTACTTATATCCAAAGTTTCAAGCTTCTAGAGTTCTGTGACAGTATAGACCGGTCTGTGTTGGACCTTGTCGGACACCCAAATTGTTGGTTTACTCACGCGATGGCTCAAATCACAATATTTTCAGTCTAACAGATTAATCTAAGTAGTGCACAAACATGGGAACGTCCGCAAACTCTTTGACATACGACGTCTTCACAATCCGTATAGTATACTTGGTCGTGATCTCCGTGTCTTGTACGGTCACGGCATTCTTCCAGTATCGCAGAACAACTTCGTAATTGTCAATATACCCCACCCTAGCTGGTCCTTCGTCGGTATCGATCATCTTAACGTTTGTCACCAGTGTTTGGGAAAAGTCTTTCTCAGCCCTCTCCTTGCCACCCGCCTTTGTGTAAACGCCAGCACCTCGTTCTTTCCTAATCAGCTTCGCGTCTTTCAGCAACACTCGTTTTGCTTTAAATACCCGCCAGATTAATGGAGCAAATTTTCCAGCTTTCCCCAGAGCCTTGAAAGACCCATCGAACAAACCGCGTTTTGTCAGCCGATTGTCGCCGGCATGGCTATCCGTGGCCCGAGGCACGTCTTGCTCCCGTGCTAGGATAAATATGACGCAAAACCAGAAAGTGAAAATAAGGTGTATTAGTCCATTTCGCAGGAACATTTTTCACTAAAGATTTTGTTTAAGATGCGCCTACGTGAATATACAGAAAATCGAAGTTTTGATTTGTAATCGTAGCAAATTATAATGTTTCACCCCTGCATAGCAAAGAATAATTTTGTGATACTTGATAGGGCTAAATTTCTCTTTCTGTACATGAACATGTATCAGCATCATGTTTCACGTTGTAACTTAGCCGTGTGCATGTAATATATAGCACGACAAATACAAACAAACTGATTTTCATTTTAGAAACTGCTTTTTATTTAACATGAGTTTTGTATTGAAACTAGTTTTTACCATTCTAATCGTTGGCTTTGCAGTCACTGTAACTTTTGCCGACGACTCTCGGACAAAAAATGTCGACATTAGACACACAAAACGCGGATTAATCGATGGTTCTTCTAAACTCCTCGGGAAAGGTAGAGTATTGGCTGCTCGACTTTTACGTGTTTTCAAAGCAAAACGCGTGTTACTGAAGGACGCTGAGCTGATTCACGCTGACAGCAGGGTTGGTCGGTTGTACGAAAAGGCCGGCGGAAAGGGAAGAGCTGAGAGCGATTTCGCGTCGACGTTACCGAAGAATGTCCGACTTGTAGACGCCGACGAAGACGGACCTGTGAAAGTCGGTATGGTGGAGAATTACAAAGTGATGTTGAAGTATTGGTCGGAGGAGCAGGAGATCGAGAATATCGGTAGGACGACGAGGTACACTATCATGATGGTGAAGATGGGCGAGGCTTCCACGGGACGCCCTACGATGATCCATTACTTGTAACAATTCATATATTCAGGAAGTGTAAATCTTGACACGATATGAGCCTGCGCGTGAGAAAACCAACAATTTGAGTTCCGGCCCGGTCCGACACAAACCAGCCTGTACAGTCACAGAAGATGGTTAGAGGCTGGAAATTTTGGATTTAGAAAGTAGAGGAATTGTACTATCCGAGTAGCGAAAAGAAAGGCACTGATCAGCGCCCTTGTTTTCGCCTAGGCAAAAATCCGGTATTCTCATGATGCGGCTCATATTTCAGTGATGCTAGCTACGATTAAGCTGAGGCAGCAATTCCGATTTTTTGGTTCCCGAACAAGTCGGGCACATACTCTGAGAAAATAGACGCTGATTTGTGACTTTGTTTTCGCAACTGTAGACACTCAGTTCGTTGATTTTCATGCCATTCAATGACGATAGAAGTGATGATTTGAATTTTGAAACTCATTACGAAAATTTGACCATGAAATACATCAGGAAAACATGTCCATGCAATATATACCCCGTTAAACCCCACTTTTATATAGCAAAACTGGAGTATGCAGGGGTATACCTATCTTTCTTATTTTTACTCCAAAACATAGATTGTGGGTACTCGTTAGAACCACCTCGCCGAGGCGGTTCTAACGTGTACCCACAATCTGTGTTTTGAGCAAGAATAAGAAAAATATCAAAAAATTTCTAATGCAAATTTTCAATTTTTACAACATAAGAAAACATATATATTACATGGGCATGTTTTCGTAATGTGCAAAAATTTTCTTCAGCTGTAATAATTGGAAATTTTCAGCAAAAAACTTTTGATACATATTTTGTTTTAAAACATTGACTGTGTGTACACGCTAGAACCGCCTCGGCGAGGCGAGCCTAACGAGTACCCACAATCTACGATTTAGATAAAAAGATAAGAAAAATGTTTACTCCTGTATACCCCAGTTTAACCATATAAATGTGGAGTTTAAGGAGATATCCATTACCGTGGCAGACATGTTTGTGCGATGTTGAAACTTACGTTCATAGGCGTATTGGTATCTCTAAAATACCACAGTTGTTATAAGGAGCCTTTGCTTCATTTCATCAAAGAAAAAAATGAATTGATGAAAAATACGAGTACATGTCATATTTATATATAATATAAGAGCCGCCTCATGGGAAAACCAACAATCTGCATATGCGAAAACAAAGGCGCAGATCAGCTTCGCGGTAACCGCGAAGCTGATCAGCGCCTTTGTTTTCGCTACACGGATAGTACAATCCCTCTACTTGCTAAATACGAAATTTCATGCTTCTAGCCTGCTTCTGTTACTGCACAGACCGGTTTGTGTCGGACCTTGTCGGAAACCACATTGTTGGTTTTCCCATGAGGCGGCTCATATATTCAATGCATGCCATATGTGTGGGAGATCTACATAATGATAGCACCATTCTATGCCAATGGCTAATCTGGATTCGTCAATACTTTTGTAAAAGCAGTTTATAAAAGCAATGCATTGGCATTAGCAATATTCAACAAAATAGTGTTTTATCATTGGCATTAGTTTTTTTAGGATTGGCAAGTGAAAAAAGTGTTATGACAGGTGTTGTATGTATCATCATTTTTTTTTCATTCAAATGTCATGAAAAATAGGTCACAACAATGTATATAAATCATATGTGTTGGATGTTTTAAGGATGTTCGCTGCCAATAAGAAAGTATTCAAACTTTTTTTCTAATCACTCTTTTTTGATTCCAAAATACAACACAAGACATTTGAAAACAAAATAAATATAGGGTAGTGTGCATTTTTTCAAGCTGCAGGCCTCTGAATGAGACCTCTGAGCTCCATATTTAAAATTTGGTAAAATTAATTTAATTTTTAATTCTTTGAAACATACCTGTCTTGAACAAAACTAGACTGCTTTCAAAAGTCATAATATTTACGAAACGCAGACTATTTTGGACCAAAAGCATAGGAAAATTTGCAACTTGGAGTGTATGACAAAACTTTACGATTTCTTTTCCAACCCTACCCCCATACTTGAAAAGTCGGAAAAAATCAATATTTTGAAATGTGCCAAACCCATATTTGTTGATTCAAACTTTTTCTTGTATTTTCACACAACATAGAACTTGGTAATATTGTTTGAATAAAAGAAAGAAATATATAGGGTAGTGAGCATATAAGAGAGATCCAACAACTTGAAAATCGCCATTTTCAGCCTTTCTTCGGCTGTTTTATTTCAAAAAGCCCATTTCACAAAACCACCTAAAATTTTAAAACCAACACACCACATACGCAAAGAATGACTTAGAAGACCATGTACACATATACTGCTGCTAAAATAAACATCGAACTAGTGCAATTAATTTACAGATGTGTAATATTCAAGTTTAATCTACCCTACCCCCTAATTTTTACTGACAACTAAAATTTTCTGAAAAGTTGCAGAAAATGGGGTGAAAAAATGAAGTTTCCTAGATTGACAATTTTCATGGCTCATTCAATGCAAATCATCAATATGTATCCAACTATAAAATATTTGGAAAATATCTGCAACCGTTTATGAAATATTCAAGAAAAGAAAAACCGGAAGTTCCGAAATGTCAAATGTTAGCAGCGAACATCCTTAAACCAGATCTTGTGCAACATAATGGGATTAACCAATGGCATGTAATTTCAATTTAGAATGTATAGACGCTGTAAGTCTTCATAGCTGCACATGGTTATATGAAAAAGCCGTTCACATGTTACAGCTCTATTTACTTGCAAATGATAATTACATTTGATCAGCATCAGTTTAAGTGCACCAGTCTAGTTTAAATTGTAAGTATGAATAGCCTTACTTGTTGTAGAATATTAATAGCTGGCAATGATTGCACTGTCCACAGCTTGTTTGTCCTCAGCAGCTTTGTCGATTCTGGGACTTTATAATGATTTAATACATTCGTGACCAGAAAGTAAGAAAATATAAGTATCAAAATATCACTGTTCAGATCTTAAAAAAAAAAAAAAAAAAAAAAAAAAAAAAAAAAAAAAAAAAAAAAAAAAAAAAAAACTGAGCAGATTCAGAGGATTTATGTCCTTCGCCTTTATAGTTTAGTCACGCAAACAAAATCTTAGAATAACATATATAAAAACCACATGCACTTTCTTAGCGTAAATACCTGAAAAACGACTAAGTTCAAATTTCGAATTAGTGATAAAAATTAAAGTGAGGATTAAATCCAAATCACCTGCGTATCTTTAAAGCATGGTCAAGACACTGTAACGTTTCAACAGAATCGGAATAAAACTGTAGGAGGAGTTGCGCACACTTCCATTGTCAAAATGCTCCAAAAATGACTAAGTTCAAATTGCGTAAGAAGAAATAAAAAATAAACTGAGGATCATAACTAAACCACATGCACATCTTCAAAGCACATCTGTAAAGTTTCAAAAGAATTGGAAATAAAACAGAAGGAGGAGTTGCGCACACACGGTACCCACCCTCCATTCACTTTCATTGTCAGAATGTCCGAAGAATGACTAAGTTCAAAATTGCGAACAAAGTGACAAAGATTAATCTGAGGATTATATCCAAATCACATGCACATCTTCAAAGCATGGCCAAGACATCTGTAAAGTTTCAAAAGAATCGGAATACAATTGTATGAGGAGTTGCGCACACAAGATACATACTCCAAAAGGGGGACGGAAGGACGGAATGACGGAAAGCCAAAACTATGTCCCTCCGCTTTTCGTCGAAAAGACGGGGTACAAAAATAACTACTGATGGTCCTTAATTAACTGACAAATCACCATGATCATGAATGGATATTAATTCAGATTATTAGAAGGCTATTAGGTTGCAAGGTATTCCTTTACCTCAACCACTTTAGAGTCTCATATGTAGGGAAATTATTTTCACCATTATAATAGTTATCCTCATAGCAGACATGTTTTATAATCATAGCAGAAACACAACCTTTTTTATGTTCCACCTTTTCTGGCACTTTTTGAAGTAAAGGGGAGTTAAATTTTTGTCGGGCTAGGCCCCCAGAAGCTCTTGCGTTATTAATACTATCTCCTCTAATGTTGGCCTCTACTGAGGTAACTCATTTCTTACAGCATTCAGCCAAAATAAAGGTATTAATTAAAGAAAAAAAGTCAGACACAGAAAATGTAGGTTAATGTAAATATTTTTAAAACGCAACTGTCTGTTCATTTATGCATACAGTGTTATCTTGGCAACAACAAAATAGTGAACAATCAAATCCTGCTCAGCAGCCGGTGTTTTTATTTACCAGCACATTTGGCATCTTTTACTTTTAAGTTTTAATTTTGGTGGGTCCAAGGATGCGATGTTTTTGCAGATTTGCAATGAAAAAGAGTGTTTTGGACTAAAAAGTTGGGGGAGGAAGGGGGGGGGGTGAACACATTGATATTAAATCCAGTGAGTCCCCAGGACCAAAAGTCTCAAAATTGTACACAGCAACCATAGCACATAGAAGCACATGGCTCCACATTCAATCAGTTTAAGTACATCATATGGAGCACGGGCAACTCCTTTAGGCACTGTAATCAGAACTAAAGTTAGATCAATTTCATTTCAAACCATCCTTCTTCCCCAGTATGTTATATGGGTCAGAATCCAATAAATGTTTCCAAGTGTTCCACGGTCTCAACAAACAACTCTGTGGTAGGAGGTAGTGATGAAACCTTCACCACTGATTTTAAGAACTTTGCCACTTTGCTTTCTTATTTTCGGTTGAACTGATGTGATATTCTCACATACTGAGTATCTGTAGCATGCAGAAGTGAATGAAGTTAATTCTTGAACCGTAAAAGATCATGTAACACCAGTGTCACCCAGAAGTGGAAGTACATAACCATCCTGCAATACCTTGATCACACTGCCTTTACCAATGTCATAATAATAGCTGACTGTCGCAACCCGTAAGGGCATGCCGACTAAATCAAATCAGGTAAGGAGCAATAGCTTTATTATTCTCTATTGTTTCTCTATATCAATGGCGGGCCTCTCTTTCACTGACGATGACTTTACCACTGTGAGCCAGCTACTGAAAACATAACAGGAAAAATGCATCTAGTATGTCATCTATAATGGCTGAAATCCATTTCTGATTTTCAAGTTCTACCAACACCATTTGCTGCATAAGGATGTCCCCTTTTTCATGGGTGTTTTTCATATCACTCCTTTCAATGATAATACCCTTGTAAACGTCTGAAAGTACATGTCATCTTCTCCAGTAAACTATCAACTTTAAATTCTGATTGTCTGATACACTTATTCACTGGTTTTATCAGCTTATGTTGGTTTTCTATCACTGTCTGTTCAACACTTATGGGGACAATAATTGCATGTCTTATGACACTTTTTGTGCTAAATATTTTTTCTATTAAATACCAGGTTATGTAAGCATCGTTCACTTTTGGAACAGTTTACTGATACATGCACTTGACTAGAAATTGTCCACATTGTACCTTGATGGATCATTTGTAGACCAGTATATAAAATGACAGATCAAGCCATCTGATATAGATTATTTGACCCACATATACCACCCTGTCCAACGTTGACGCCGGTGAAACGGCCCCAACACCGGTTACTACGGTGCTTTCGCTACAAAATTTGATGGAAGCGAATAAATTTCTTGTGTTGTTCAATGTTATATAAGCGTTTGCGATGGATGAAGTAAAACGCGCATCTAATGGAGAATTAACTTGACTTTTCATTTCTGCTTGAACGGAAAACTGTTTTGGAATAATTTTTCCAAACATTCGATTCAAAGTTGGTAAACAAGGTTCGGCCAAGGCCTATTCGGCCGATTTCTACAGAAACTGTTCGTATTTTCCAAAATACGCACAAAATGTGAGCAAAGGAGCATTTTGATATGACTTGTAGGCAAGATTGTGGGACGTTTGCATCGTTTTTCGTTCAAGCAGAAATAAAAAGTCAAGTTAATTCTCCATTAGATACGCGTTTTACTTCATCGCAAACGTTTATATAACATTGACCAACACAAGAAATTTATTCGCTTCCATCAAATTTTGTAGCGAAAGCACCGTAGTAACCGGTGTTGGGGCCGTTTCACCGGCGTCAACGTTGGACAGGGTGTATACATTAGTTTGTGAGATTTATTTGATTTGCTCATTAAATTACCACCTGTATCTGCAAACATCGAGGTGGGCACTAGTTCAAACCCATGCGCCAAATATGTTTATTGCCTATGTCATATGATCTTACCTGTTGTTCAATCACTCTAGTATAAATCAAAATGGTAACACTTGCTTCATTATTACCAACTGTAAGATCATTTATACTGATGCTTAAATTTCTGCAATTTAAATATTTCCTCATTAAAGCGCGTATGCTATTTCTTTTCAAACTCTTTCATTTTCACTGTTTTTGTACCGAGTTCGAGATCTTTATCAACATTCACTGTCTTTGCACCCATCCTTCCACCATTTTGAAATACACCATATTGAAATACAAAATTGCTCAGTTATCCTATATCTTGATAAGGCAAAGTGTCTAGAGTAATGACTTTTACGTGTTAAGTGTATTGAGTGTGGAAAAACGTTAACACTCAATTCTAGGTCAATTGCGTTTTATGCAAGAAATCATGACTGCCTTCTTGAATGCCATCTTAAATATGATTATCCCTGCATCTTGATAAGGCAAACTAGCTTGAGTAATGGTCCTGAAAATTTTAAGTGCTGATTATATGAATCAAAACTTGAAAGTAAAACCAAAAACATAAAAAAAACTTATAGTGTTTTTCTAAGATAGTTGACAGTCATCTTGTATCCTGCCTTAGATAGTATTGGCATATTTACATAGAACGTATACCTCTATTCATCGTTTGCACTGAAATAACCACAATTTTGCCAGATAAAAACAACCAGAGAGCTGTATTAAAGATAATTTTATAATCTGGCCGCCATTTTTTTTTCTTCTCTTCCTTTTTTTTTTCTTTTCTTTTTTTTCTTTTTTTTTCTTTTTTTTATTTTTGCCGCTCCTCCAACCCCTTACGGCACCAGTTTGCCTGTCGTGTAGTTTTAGTTTATAACAATCTTGCCGGTTATTTTTAGTGAAGCTCTTTGCGTTGCGTTGGCATTTGCTTTGTGTATGTTCCTAATGTAGTTTGTGTGTTAAGTAATTCAGGGAGAAGAGACTGATAATGTGTAACTAATGACGGTTTACTGATATAATAATAATAATAATAATAATAATAATAATAATAATAATAATAGTATGTACGGTGCAAGAAGGCATTAATGCGGATAACGATCTGGCCGCCATCTTAAAACGGCGCTATCATGATGCCAGGGGAATCTTCAAAGGCGATGTCTACTGAACATAATTCAGTAAAAAAAAAAGACTTTAGGACTCAAATCCAGATCAAAGTTGTTTTCTGCCGGACTAACGTGATGCATTTCCAAAGTATCTCTCTCTCTCTCTCTCTCTCTCTCTCTCTCTCTCTCTCTCTCTCTCTCTCTTTTCTTTTTTTTTCTTTTTTTTTTTTTTTTTTTTTTTTTTTTTTTTTTTTTAGAAAATGTTGATATTCCATGACTTAAAAAAATTGAATCCTGTTTCTGAACATTGGGTTTCCTTCGGCGCAATTTGGCTCTTGCACCTCGGCATACAAAGGAAGTTGCATACAAACCATTAATTCGTCCGCAGCTCTAGTATGCGGCTCCTATTTGGCATCCCTACACTGAAACTGAGACAAAAAAAGGTGGAGAAAGTGCAGAAGACAACAGCCAGGTGGACTTGCAGGCGGTGGCGTAACAGGTTTTGTGTTGACGATATGTTGGACGAACTCGAGTGGTCATCCCTGGAGGACCGCAGGGTTAAGTCCTCCTTAACTTTCTTTTACAAGATTCCTTCCGGTACAGTGTCTCTTGATAAAGATAGATAACTGACCCCAGCACCCAACTTAAGAAGCACCAGGACATCTCATGATTCACAATACACAAGATATATGGCAAAACATGCTATATGTATAACATGAGTTATAAGAATAAATTAAGGACTTCTGTGTGGTCACTGTATATACATGTTTGAAGATTTACCTGTATAAAAAGCATTGTTTATTTTTGTCAACAATGTTACATTCTTTAGCATGCTTTATCATGTGGCTGTTGAATATGTTGCAAATACATGGATTTGTGGATACATGATTGAGGAATGAGTGGTCAGCTCAGAGCAAGTGAGTCATTTTTCAGTTACTTCCGTGTTGAAATCTTTAGACCCATTTTTCTTAGCTTTTTTAAATAAATAAGCCAGATTTTTCGATGTAGTCATTGACTTCAGTCATATAAGAACCTGAAACATGTCATCTTTCAGCAAACAATAAGTGCACACGAGCCGCCCCAAGTTACCCACATTCAGAATTTTCCAGAAAAACATGTTAACACTAACTTTTCCTAGAGAAATACATTTCCATGACTCCAAAATAGTCCTTAATTTGTCAGATTATGTATCCTAGATATTTAGGCGTTGTGAAATTTTTATTCAAATGCATTCCATTTTCAAGGAAATGGGTCCCACGAAAACCAGTTACATTTCCAATTTTACACCAAACTATTTAAAAATTTGAAATAATAACTATATTGAGTCATTCCTAGTATCTGTGACGTCTATTAGCAATAAATGCACATCATCATTTGATTGACAGATTCAAGAAAACAGTAGATTTCTATTTTACATACCCCACCCACTCATGTCAATATTGATAAATTCTTAATAAAGAAAAAATGGTAGATACAGTCAGTTTACTGAGTTAATTAAGCGTCTGAGTTTTCAAGGTCAGTGTCATTCTTGACCTTGGCCAAAGGTAATTTTTCAAAGACTAAATCATAGGTGAGCGTTCTCAGGGCCATGGGTCCTCTGTGAATCATTAGAGCTTTGAAAATAAAATCAAGAAATATGACCATCTGATAAAATTATGTAAAATATTTTCAAGACTCGTGTAAGAAATAGAAACCAGTGTACAAATGAAATAAGCTGAAACTTATATCGAACGAACACTTTTATTCATTTAACGTCCCTCTCATGATTATTTCACTCATATGCCCGAGAAAACACACACACACACACACACACACACACACACACACACACACACACAAGCCCCGCACGGGTCTCGACTCCACACTAGACACCGCAATAAGAACAAAATGAAATGGTGTTTTTGTTGAAACCAGCCTTTAACTTCTGTTATGGTTTCAATTGTTTCATGTTTTTGGTGTTATTTTTTGTGCTGTTTGCAGCTTTATTGACCGTTTTCATATATTTAGTTACATAGGGTACATGTAACTGGGTGGCCATCTGTTGGGAAATAGCTGCCCACTCGGCTTACGATATGTTCTCTTTGTATTAGTACCTGATTGCCAATTTCGTTTTTCCCGCCGGTTTTTGGAAAGGGGCTTTCGTTCTGATAGCACCAATTCCTGATCATTGGTTGCTTTTACCTTTTGAAGCCCCAGTCACATCAATCAGACTACTGACTTCACTCGGTGCATTTTGTTTTAACACATTATATATGAGCCGTCTCGTGGGAAAACCAACAATGTGGTTTCCGAACAGGTCTGACACAAACAGGGCTGTACAGCTACAGAAGCAGGCTAGAAGCTTGAAATTTTGGAGTTAAGTAGAGGAGGAATTGTACTATCCGAGTAGCGAAAACAAAGGCGCTGATCAGCTTCGCGGTTACCGCGAAGCTGATCTGCGCCTTTGTTTTCGCCTATGCAGATTGTTGGTTTTCCCATGGGGCGGCTCATATTATTATGATTATCTCAGCATATTGAATAATCGCCTACTGTACGTACATGTTCCATCTGCTACAGTAAGAGTTTTATGTAATTAAAGATCAGTTGTTGCAGGATGATAAACCATGTGTATGCCTATGAATCTATTTGAAATCAGCATGGGCCTAAATCATGTTTACCATAAGAACAACACAATCTTCTCTGTTTCGAAAACGTACCATCTAACATATATTTCATGTTCTTTACCAGTCTTTGAAGCAAGTTAGATACATGCGGAAAGTTCGTATACACCATTAATATTTTCCACAGGAAAAGAAATGCAGTCAAAATGAATATACATGGGTTTGCAAAAAATATTTCATAAGCAAATAGATGAAATTTTATGAAAATCTGACCAACACGACCTCTTCTACAGCCTTTTCTGTGCACCTCGGGCAAGGGTCAACGTCTCAGTGACGTTACTTGACCTTTATTGCTGTCAGTGGTTTATATATTTGTAACAAGTTCAACCGATGTTTCAGGGTTTTTCCACATAGGGTCCCTGGATATCGGTACATGTTTATTAGTGTATATCCAGCTGTCAAATGCAGATCTGTGCCAGTTACTGTCGCTAAGTTCTCTGACGACCGGTTGAACATATGAAACCATTTTCATGCGCTGAGCATGTAAGACTAGTGCCCTTCCGCCGCCGTTTATCATCTTCCCAGCAGGCACATGGCGTCAAAATGACGTCATGTGCCTGCTGGGTTAGATGATCTATCGAGCACCCAAAAATCAACCATGCCACTTGTAAACTAGTGACCGACAAGCTGATAGCTGTTTGTTGTTTGTTTCATTTCCATCGTGTTTGTTGGCGATTTCCATAACAAAAACACAATTTTATGATTATCGGCTGTTCACAGGCGCCATTCAAACATTGTTTTCGGATTGCGTCTGAAACTTTATTCACAGATATCAAACTATACTTCCGCCAAGGCTCAAACATTCAGAAATTGTTGTTGAAATATACCCGTTTTAAAACTCCGAAGACATCTTTTCTCACTTCAAGGCTCCTTGAAGTTGAAGCTTGATAAAAGGTGACAACAATATGCGCACTCGGTGTACTCAATGTTAACGGCGCTTCACTTCATATAACGGATGATCACTGAGTGAAATGACTATATTGTTTGTTTTAGAAAAAAATGGGAAAAAAATGTGAAAAACCATCATTTTCTATATTAGTCGTTGGTTAAAAGTGGCAAAACAGCATGTTCTTGGATCTATACTTGACCATTCTGTTCCTGTGGGCTGGACAGAACCTTAACCTTTTCCCAGGCAATGAAGTCATAATCAGACTGCGTTGATATATTTCAACTGATTCATTGTATGCATGCATTGCGCACTTTACCTGAGCCACGTCATGAGAAAACCAACATTTCGAAGTAACTACGAAGCGGATCAGAGTCTTTGTTTTCGCTACACGGGTACCGATAGCATAATTCCTCTACTTTCTAAATCCAAAATTTCCAGCCTCTTGTGCTTGTACACGGCTTCCTTTGTGTCGGACCGGTTCGGAAACCTCATTGCTGGTTTTCTCATGACGCGGCTCAATTTTAATTTCTAAGAACTCTCGCAACAATATGTTGCAGTTTTGAAATTAAGTTTTGAATTTTTCCCATTGATTGGTATTGGCGGCCTTTGAAAAACTGAGACAGCGAACTGACTTGACACGATCAACAACAGTGGTGTGATCTGTACATGTTTATTACACTTAATGATGACGATGCAATGTTTTACCTCGTTACAAATAAATTTTTGACATTTTGCATTTAATTTTACAAAATGAAAATGTGTGATTTTACAAAATGAAAACTTGTCGTATTGTTGTACATACTTGCAGAAAATGGAATTGCAAAGAAAGACGTTCTGTTACTTTACATGTAGCTGACTAGTATCATATCTTAATACTTGCTTACATGCAAGCATGCATACATGACGTTTGTCGACCTCAAAGCTTTTGACACAGTCAGTCGTGATGGACTCTGGAAAATCATGGCCAAGTTTGGCTGTCCATCCAGATTCAAAGCACTGGTGCGGCAATTTCATGATGGCATGCAAGCACTTGTGTAAAATGATGGAGAGTTCTCTGAACCCTTTGAGGTAACGAATGGGGTCAAACAGGACTGAGTTTTGGCATCAACACTGTTCAGCATGATGTTTTCTACCATGCTTATGAATGCTTTTCAGGACAGTGACACTGGCTTTCCAATCAGGTACCGTTTTGATGGCAATATATTCAACCTTAGAATGTTGAATTATGAAGAACTTAACGGAGATTTGTTGGTGACTGCGTTTCTTTTTTGGGGGCTACAATGTGTTGCTATTTCTATAGACGGAAAATAAACATGCCGACTATTTGGTTGAAGAATTGTGTACTAAACAAAATATCTTATTCTTGTTCTGACACAATTTTAGCTTTAACACGTCTTCCATATATTGTAAATGTGATTCAAGTCGAACCATCCATGCATATAAGCCTTAATGGTTTTGGTGGTTATATTTTCAAGCATGTATTTGTTGTCATGACATCCTAATGTTGAGTAGAAATTCCATTAAATGGGGACAACGTCCCGACATAAAAATTGCTGTTAGTGGAGATGGAAATGACATGAATCCTGCACTTCCGGATACAAGCATGAAACTTGGCAGATATGTTTATAAGCATGAACTATTTGAAATTTTCTCGTTAGCCAATCAAAATTACTCCAATTTTCAAGATGGCGGCTCGAAATTCCAAGATGGCTGCCAAAATAAATATTAAATCAGAAAATGGTGTTCTAGTCAGTGAGAAAAAACTTAATAATGCTGAAAATAATATTTCTGGATTATTTGCAAATAAATAAATATTTAATTGAGTCAATATTGTCTATGTGGGATTTTAGAAGGGGCCCACAATGGGGAAAAGTACGGCAATTTAGCTGAAAAAGCTGTTTTGCAACAAAACTCTTTTTATACTTAAGTGAAAAAAAAACCCACTAAATTCAATTGTCATTATTGCCTTTTCTTAGTCATGAATAACATAGTTTCAGTTTTAATGGGTACTGGAAATAAAGTCTATTTGCTGAGGGGCAAAATTTGAAACTGATTAGAATGGCTTTTATGAAGAATCGTGAAGTTTCTAACCTTTACTGGGAAATATGAAAATTTATAATGCAAATACACTTTGCTCTACACATTTTGATAAAATTCTTCTTCGTTAACTTCTTCTTCTTCTTCTTCTTCTTCTTCTTCTTCTTCTTCTTATTATTATTATAAAAATATCATGATGAACGATTTTAACATGAAATGAACTATATACAGCCAAAAAGTGCTATTTAGGATTGCAATAAAATTAAGCTGGCTACTGATGCTTCCAAATAGTTTTCGTTCACACCAACGTCGACAACAGAAACAACAACAAGTGCATGTATTACTAATAATTTTCATCTTTAATGTACATTCTGTGCACATTTTAATCTTTAGTTGTACATTTTTGATAGTGGATGAATAGGACAATTTAAGCTCTAACCTCCCGCTTGAAAGTTAAGGAAGTCGTCTAAGGATTTCATCTATATGCTTGCATCGTCACAGATTCTATTTTCTTCATAATGTGCTGCTGTACTGTTGGAGGAGTAGCACCAGCTCGATTGGTTCACGAAGCTTGGTCGCTAGACTAAATCGGTGTCTTTAATTCTTAATGAGACTTAACGGGTGTCTTTGTAGCATTTCCGGTTTTTTCGCCTTGTCAGTGGATTCCATCCTATAAGTCTCTGTAGAAAACCTTTCTTTAGATGTAGCTCATCAGGCATTCCTATATAAAGTTGGTGCATCTTAGCTGTGAAACTGTAATACCATTTGCATTTTTGCGTCCTTGATTTCTCCAGACCACTGTGTCTGTAAGCTTGTTTTAACGCTTGATTTTAAGTTTTCTCAAGCTCTTTAAGTAGACATTGTGATCTCTTTGAATGATGTTGGTATAATAGCCATGCCACGCAGGAATATAGGAGAGTTGACTGAGCCATGTAGACTTTCAGCTTGGTATCGACCTTTGTTTCATTTCGCTTATACATTTGCATATATTCTTCCAAATGCCACACTGGCTTTTGCTGTTCTAGTCATCAATACGCACTGTTCTGGAGAAACTGCTTCTCGGGTAGATAGATGTATTAAACAAATCGGTATTTGTCCTGTGTCTGGTGTGGGTTCGAGCCCCGCGCTGGCAACATGTGAGACAAGCCAACTTCTGCTTGCGGGTGTGCCAGGTGTTTTTTCTCGGGAATCTCCCGTTTTCGCCCACCTACTGAATGGCCCATCTCATATGAGCTGAAATAATCTTGAAAAGGACGTAAAACTGAATTAAAAAAGTATTTGTCCATTCGAGTGATTAGCGGATTATTGTACAGCTTTCCGGTGCCGATTGGAGCACAACATTTGTCTTTTTTGTTGATTGTAAGGTCAAAGCTATCACAGGTAATCCATGTGGATCTGTTGCACCATGCATTTATGCCTATGAGCTGGTATTCTTCGCCATTTCCCTTATCTTTGTCATCTGCATAGAATATATCATCCAGCACATCTATGTGCACCTTAGTTTTAGTTTTCAACTTCCGTTGGTTGAATAACTTTCCATCAAAAACGTTCCTGATTGGAAAATGAGTATCACAGACTTAAACGGCTTCAATGAGTATCGCAAATGATATCATACACAAAGGTGTTGTCCCCTAGCGCAACCCTGTTTGGCCTCATTTGTCATATCACAAGGTTAATAGAACTCCCCATCGTCCTGTGCATGCATATCATCATTCCCACAGGATAACCATTTGACCATGATTTACTTTGACAGCCCATATCTTCGCAAGTCTCTCACAACTTTGTTGAAATTTTTGGTGAAGTTGACAAGCGCCATATATAGGTCTGCTTTCTGTTCTTGACATTTCTCATGAAGTTGTCTTGCTATATGAAAATCATCTATTGTCTTCCTGTCATCTCTGAATCAGCATTGACTTTCCGGAATTAATCCTGTGTTGTCAAAGACTTCAGGGCTTCCTTTCTGTGTGTAAAGATGAATGTTTTGTGGGTATTCTTCCTTCCTCCGCGCAGCCACGGTGAAACAGCTCTTTCAGTCTCTCCGTCATGGATAGCCCCAGACGGCAGCGGAACTTGCATTTGAACATGGAAATTTGCCAGCTGAGAGTCTGAACTGCTAGAGACTCCTTTAAACTACCCTTGCATATTTGATTTTAATTTAAAGTATATTTTTCTGGCTGTCGTTGCCGATTTATAAGAGATCACTGATGACGATTTAGTACTTTATTAGTATTTTATTGTCTTTCATCTATGACGGTTTGGTATTTATCAAGCAAACAAACTGAATTTCTTCTATTTTCTTTCAAGAGTCTTGCATGTCTCTGACTTTTGATTTAGATTTACAAAAATTGCTGCTGGTTTGTCTTCTTGAATAAGGAGCTAGTATCATCTTAATGCTTGTGCTGTTCCTCAAGATTCTAGAAGCCTCCGAATATGTTAACCATTCTCATCAAACCAGTAATTGAGTTTTCGAGATGGATGTCCTAAAAGTTCTATAGCTGAAGAATGTTCCAGCTTTCTTCTGTGACTTCCAAACTGAGATTTATTGCACCCAGTAGGATGCAAATGTACCATTCTATTCAATTTCGAGACACCCAGTCTCTATGGTGGTTTCTCGCTTAAAAGTCGCCTCTAAGGCTTGTGTTTGATGACACCAGTCTGTAATCTATCCAGCACCCTGCTCTACATTACATTTGTCACTCTGACACCCTGCCTGTCTTTTCTCCACACTATGACATACAGTTTATGAGACAGCCGTGTTTGGATCGCAAATGCATCCATGATGTTCACTTGTATATCACTTCATCTGGACTGATCATGGTAGGTGTATGAGATGGACAATATTGACATATTTATCGCCCGTCAGAGGAAGTATCGAAGTCATTAGGTGGTCATTGATGCCTTATGGCAATCCTGACAGCTTACACAAAGCCAACTTCTCCTTTATGGCTCTTCTCACTTTGGCCTCCACACTAGGAGAAAGTACAGCCGGCACCAACTCTTTTTCCATAACCTCTACAAACTAAGTCTCACTCAGTACAGCTATCTGCTTAACTGTGACTAACAAGTGACTGTTTTACGCTGTTGTCCAGTCGACCCAGGATTACCTATTAAGGGGCGAACATTCCTCTGCCGATCTTGGTATGACTAACATCTCAGTATTTTGGAGACAATATTGACTGCTTAATAAAGGTGCTTTACATAAACTCATGTTAAATATTATGTTTTCCTACAATTATGACCAGGGGAGAGTGGTAGCCTTGCGGTAAAGCGTCGGACTGACTGCATCGAGAGGTCCTGGGTTTGGGCACCACTGGGGGCGTCGTGTTGTGTCCTTGAGCAAGACACATTTACTCACCACAGAACTGAATCGTACCAAGTAGTGTTAGTTCAGTGCAGGCATGACTGCAAAAAAAATGTTGACTCAATACAAAGAAGAAAAACAATATTGACCATCCGTACATGTTGACTGTAGCTAAATATACCCCTATACTACTATGATTAAAATAAATAATATCAGTTGTTCAACTTTGAAAGATCAGTCGAGTAGATATTAAATATTTGTTATGCTTAAATCATATTTATCTTGTGTCTTTTCACACAGGAGCCTGTAATGATCCATATGAATGTGTACTTGTTGAGTGATGCTTAAATTATGGCCATTTACGGTATTATATTTTCACGAAAGCAGTTTTATGGCATTGTTGGACACGTTGATGAGTCACAGAACAATGGTTTAAGCAATGACAATCAGAAGTGCAATAAAATCCACACATTTACAAATTCCAGTTGTATAGTTTGTCAGTTAATCGTAAAATCAAATGATTTTGACGGCCATCTTGAAAATTGCGTTAGCCACCTTGAAAATGGAAAAATTTGAGATGGCTAACGAGAAAACATTTATTAGAAAGGATTAAAGAACATATTCTGAAAGTCTCATACTTGTATCCGGAAGTGCAGGATTGTCTCAAAATCCTGACGTTTCCATCTTCACTATGTTAACTGGGAAGCTGCCCATAAATCGAGCAAACAAATAAACAACCACATGGCGTAAAATTGAAAAAATATACTTGCTTAAATGTTGTAAATGTAAATGCATGGCACTTTGACATTCCCGTGTGCCGTAAACAATGGATCGTGAGTGCCATTCTCGAGTACTTTCTTTCGATTGAAACTTTTAACCAGAGGTTTCGTCTCTAGAACAGTTGAACCCAGAGCCTCTCATTGTCTGTGTGTGCACTAGGTGTCAACAGAGTCGTTCCAGACACATGCCAAAACTATACCCGTCATGATGAGATTTGTCCAGCATCTACTCTAAACCATGTAAAACTGACGAGACAGTGCCAAACTTAAAGTAGGGTCAGATAAAGAACGTGCCCCGAACAAGATTCGAACTCACGGTATCTCGCTTACAGCACGAGCAACGAACGTTTCATCGATTATATTATCGACGCATGCATACACATCACGGTGCCGGACCGGTCAATTATGCTTTTAGTTTGGTTATTCGACTTACCCTGCCAATACATGTATGTTCATGAACTGAAATCAAAATACCGCAATGTTATCTGATTTTGAACGCTCAAACTTATACGAACCGCCCCTTATATCATGTTACAAATAACATGATATACTTTTCTTGTTAGTTTAAACATATTTATTCTTTGTTGACATGTATATACATACATACAATACATAACAGTACACAATAGAAAGGATTGGAACGAAAGCAAAATACTTATAGAATTCCGCTCCTTTTCTTGTTAACCAATGCACACAGGTCTAAGCCAGGAAAATCGTCTGATGAACGTACATGTATGCAAATTTCAATGTTGAGGTCAGAAACTAACATTGAATGTCCGTGCCAATTGTTTGTTTTAGGTGTTCAATATTACTTGGTCACGTGGTCGTTTTTATTGCAGATGCCAATCATATGCTTAGTCACTGCTGGGAATCACGTGATACGCAATGTTTATGATATGTGCAAATTGTAAACAAGAAGCCGCCATTTTCCACCGGGTCTAGGTAAGTCTATCGAGTTTTCTTTCAAATGCTGAGGGATAATGATGGATGAATATGCCCAGTCCATGCAGATACATCAGATTTATTTAACTATGTGCGAGCTAATCTTTCAAAGTGTTTTGTTTGTGTGAACACCTCATTCCCATCATCAAAATCGTTTGTTGCCATGTACACCAAATATTTATTTTGGGCCTTATTCATTCTTCCAGCAACAATGCGTCTTTTCTTAGAGGTAAAATAACATTTTTTTCAAAGGACAATTACCTCCATTTTACAGAAATATGCTAAGTGCCACATGAAAAAAGATAATCAACATCATTGACACTGCATCCCTATACACATGCAATGTGGATTGATACCCTCCACACTAAAACAAAAGTCATCATGTTTCTATTCTTTCGTCGATAAATGTATTGATTGCTAATGCACCAGTCCTTTGTAACCATTGCCCCCCCCCCCGCCTTCACACATACCTACGGTGAAGGGTGGGGGATAGCCGGGCTTAAGTGCAGAGCAATTACTTGTCGAGTGTATCCGCAGTGCACGGGGAATTACGAGGTTTTTTATGCATTAGGATCCTTACTCCAGGGCAATTTTCTATTTCTAAGGTGAGGCCAAAGAGCAAAGTTTTGAACCCCGAGTTTGCCCCCTGTGTGTGAGGCTTATAGCAGGGCACTGAAAGCAGAAATGCCACAATCACCGCCCTTCCCCTTAGGTGGATGAGCAGTGGTTACAAATGACTTGTGCATAATTGCAGCTAAAATATGATGTGTGTGAGGCTTATAGCAGGGCACTGAAAGCAGAAATGCCACAATCACCGCCCTTCCCCTTAGGTGGATGAGCAGTGGTTACAAATGACTTGTGCATAATTGCAGCTAAAATATGATAAAAAAAAAAAAAAAAAAAAAAAAAAAAAAAAAAAAAAAAAAAAAAAAAATAGCCATTCTCGGTTTTGTTCAATATTGAGAACGAATCTTTGAATGCTTTCCTGGCTTTATTATGTATCAGCAGTCACACATTAGCGTATAACCCAAACGCGCGTCTGGCGTATGAATACTCTCAACATGCTTTAGATTTTGGACGAATAAAAATAATTTGTTCCTTTAACTCGCTTTAGCAGTCACACATTAGCGCCTGACTGAGACGTGTGCCGGACGTACAAAAATCTCAAAGTGTTGAAGTACGTTTGTGTTACTTCCCAGACGCGCTAAACATGTGCTACAGGCGCACAGCAAACGTTCAACGCGCGTCTCACAAACGCTTAGGGCACGCTACGGAAGCAATATCTCATAAAATCTGAAAACGGATGTGGCGTACACTAGCGTGCATAACACGTGCGCCAAATGCGTTCATAGCGTAATATTTACTTTTTTCTAAAACCTCCTTAGATGAACCATTAGATGTTCATCTGCGTTCATACTTCCATGAACAACATCGTGTCACGCGACGTCACATGACGTCAAACTTGACGTCAAAATACAGTGCTTTTGCCAATCTGATTGGACGTTGTAAACGTCGACGCCGTTCCGCTGTTTGAATACACACTGTGTGTAAATTATCTATTTAAGAAATGAATTTCATTTTTCTGGTGTTCATGGAGCTATGAACCGCAGTGGGTCGCGTGCAAAGTGAATGAACCCCGAAGGGGTTCATGTAAGCTTTGCTAGCGACCCACTGGTGTTCATAGCTCCATGAACTACAGAAAAATTAAACTCATTGCTTATATTTACATTCATTTCTCTCTATCGCTTGTTGAAAAATCACCAAGGCGGTCACATTTACCAGCAAACAGAGAATCTACACACAGTGTGTGTTCAAACAGCGGAACGGCGTCGACGTTTACAACGTCCAATCAGATTGGCGAGATTCATGTTTTTTGACGTCAAGTTTGGATTACGTCACGTCGCGTGACACAATGTTGTTCATGGAAGTATGAACACAGATGAACATCTCATGGTTCATCTAAGGAGGTTTTAGAAAAATGTAAATATTTGCTTGTAAATGTGATCGCCTTGATGATTTTTCAACAAACGATAGAGTGAAATGAATATAAATATAAGCAATGAGTTTAATCTTTCTGATGTTCATGGAGCTATGAACCGCAGTGGGTCGCTAGCAAAGTTTACATGAACCCCTTCGGGGTTCATTCACTTTGCACGCGACCCACTGCGGTTCATAGCTCCATGAACACCAGAAAAATGAAATTCATTTCTTAATTCAACGCGCCTGTAACGCGCATGGAACTTATTCGAAGCGTAAAAGACATTCACACAAGACACGCCCAGCTTCTGGAAAAATTTTAAGCATGATTAAACACAAACGTGCCTAGAGCGCGCACCGACCTTTAGCGACGTATATCAACGTACACCCAGCGTACACCAAGCGTACACCAAAAACGCACATGTAGCGCGTTTCTAATGTGTCTCTGATGTGCTCCTGACGTAGGTTGAATCATTCAAAGTTTACATTTTTGTCAACACGCCCGGCGCGCGCGCGTTGGCTTATTCTGCTATTTTAAACAGCAGTCACACACTAGCGTATAATCCAAACGCGCGCCGGGCGTGTCGACAAAAATGTAAAATTCAAAAAACGCCAGGAGCACGTTGGAGACACGTTAGAAGCGCGTTGATTAAACGCGCGTTTTTTACGCTTGGTGTACGCTTGTTGCACGTCGATATACGTCGCTGTAAGTCGCTGCGCGCTCAAGGCGCGTTTGCCCCCCCTCCCCCCCCCCCACCAAAAAAAAAAAAAAAAAAAAAAAAAATCAAACATGCTTAAAAACTTTCTAGAAGTTCGGTGTGTCCCGGGTGTGTGTCTTATACGTTTCGAATAAGTTTCATGCGCGTAACATGCAAATTAAGCATGACCTGAAACAGACAAGCTACTTTCAAACTAGATGCACTGCGACAGGTAAAATGCAGGTTTGTCGGACACGCACATTTGACATATCGCAAATTTTACACCCATGTACACCACATTAATTTTGAGAAATGTGACATTAATTTTGCGTATGCCAGTTTCGATAAGTTTTTGGGTATCATGTATGCTCCAATTTAATACGTTTTTATCATTGTCGTGTGAAGAATTTGTACGTATTCATCACATCTGTGAAGAACTTTTTTTTTAATATATAAAAACGGTACCAAGATTCACGTGTGTATTTTTGACATGTGAAGAATTGGTGCATTTCTGCAAACTTTCTGTCAAGAACTGTTGAATTAAACTGTGCGTATGTTCATTTTCTGGGGCACATGGCGCTCTTGGCGGTAGAAAAGTCTATGCTTTTACATGTCAAAAGTGAGTATAAAAAGGTAAGGAGAAGTTTTTGATATGTGTAAAAAGCTAACTGATACTTTTTGCATTAATTTAGAAGCGTGTAAACTTGTCTTTGAGAGACTCTAAAAACTGGTTTAAGGCCCCCAGCATTTTTTTTTTGTATTACTGATTGTTCCAAGGCGATACTTCTGTTTAGGTTCTATTTGTTTTATGTTTTGGAGTCGAATTTTCGTGCTGTGTGAACCTTATGTACGTTTTCATAGTACGTTTTCATAGTTTTGGTTAAGTTCGGGTTACTGTTTTGCACTTATTGGGAAATAGCTGCTCATTCGGCTTAAAGGGAAACATAATTATTAAACTCCCGCATATGATTTTCATGAAACTTCACATGCTTCAAGATAATTGTATCCTTGGACTAAAATCAAAATAAAAGTGGGATGTCACCGGCCTCGTTTCCATGGTATCAGAACTTTTTTAATGTTTCTCGTGCATTTCAGAAAATCGCGTTCGTAGCGGACGTGTGTTTTAATATATGTGTTATTTTTGCATAAACACTTTAAACATACGATCAGTGTTATTTTCTTAAATTTTGATACTATTTGCTTTTAAACTGAGGAGATTACAAGCAAAATTAACTTTCCCGCCATGTTTTCAAACCTGGAAAAACTATGTATTTTTGCGATATCTCCTAAACTACGCATATGATTTTAATTAAATTAAACCAATAGATATGAAACGCTGTAACCATTCAAAAGTTGAAATAAAAAGTGGGGGTCATCGAATTGCGTTGGAAGATTTAGAGAAAACCCGTTCAATATTCCCGCCTTTTTCGTTTTAATGTCAAACGTTGCACAGACGTCGCGTATATTAATGCGACGTCATCAACAGCGAAATAACCGTTTTCACATGTAATTAACCTTATACACGAATTAGGGTATATCAATTGTCGCATAACTAATTTAAAATAAAAATGAACAATATGTTTACGCGCTATAGGACTTAAATATGCAGAAACAAACAAAATAAGATTCTACAGCTTGCAACGTCATTGGAAAATCAAAACAAAACGACGCTAAAAGCTATGCATACACTAAACCGCCGACATTGCGCAAACAAGTGTTCTCATAAACAATAGGAATTTCATTATGATTGCGCCTTTTCCTGATCATTACCCACTTGAATCGTTCTAATTTGATCGCTCTTTATCGGTACAGCTAATAAAAGTTAGGCTAAAACTTTTCATGGCTTATACGGTTTAGCTCCAGTAAGCATTTTTGTTTAAATTAGGGTTAAAACAAGAGCTACCAAGCCTTAAAGGAGAACGTTCAACGACAATACCTTTTAAACTCAAGGTCTGATCTAAGAAACATTTTGGTGCAAATTTTGTTCAAATCGGTCAAGGATTAAGTGAGATATTGTAATTTGAAGTTTTGGAACGAAGTGAATATTTAATTAGAAAATTGTAAAACGATAAACAATGAATAAATTCTATATTTCAAATTTTTTATGGAGGTATACGTCCAAAATCGATAGTAAATCAATAGTACAAACCAGTGTAACAAAAATTAACAGAAAAATATTAATAAGGTTCCATTATTATTAATTATGCATATTTAAGTAGAACTTTATGACGGCATTAAGCCTAATGAATATCCAAGATGGCCGCATCTTTTAACAGAAATTAATGTATATTCAAACCAACACAACTTTCTCAATATCCATCTGATTTTAATAAAACTTGTACCAAATTGTTAAGAGAGGCACCTACTTTCATTTAAGATGCATTGTGTTTTAACCTTGCCTTTCCCTTTAAGAGTCCATGTTTGAACAAAATGAGAATAAAAGATGCAAAGAGTGTGTGTCTGGGGTCGTTGAAGTGTACTCAAAAGATTCTAAACATCTAAAGCAAATACCAAAGTGAGGGTAAAAAAAAGGTGCAATTTTAAAGTGACTTAACGTATGACCCCACCTGGTTGATGGCTAATTTTTGAAGCACAGTTTTTGCCCATTGTTCAAAAGTGTGATCGAATAGCATATCTATGAAATGGAATCCATAAAATTTTGTTAATTCTTATGAGCTTTATGGAAAATTGGTTAATGGCATCATTACGTTTCTAATTTTGTCGGGTATAGTAAAAAAAAGAAATGAAGAAAGAAAAAGGTATTCAACATGAAACATTTAAAAGACTATTGATGGATATGAGTGGTAAAGAGTCACACAGTTTGTATGATCTAGTACTTTCTGAACTAGCGATAACATGGCTATGTCCGTCATTGTATTGGACCTAATCAATTTTAGAGAGCCAAAATTCATCTACTTAAAATTTAATATTAAACTGACAGAAAATAAGAACACAATTTGTTTGTGTGGAAGGAATCAATTTGGTTTGCTGTGTACATGGTATCTAGCAAAGTAATCTGCTCGTAAAATTGCAGAATTTGGTTTTATCCGTTATGAAAAAAACTTCCCACGTTTTTATAATACCACAGCAGTATGTAATGAATTTCAATGTAATGATTAACATTTAATATTTAAGATATTGAAGGAAATAAAGCTTATGTGTGTAGGGTAACAGCGTATTTTAAGTGAATTTTTGAAGTGTTTGAAACACTGGCCAGGTGAAATGCCACAAACAATGGCTCAAATTCATGGAATGCACTAGGTGGCATAAAAATCAACAGGCGTATCTTGAAGTTATTTGGAAAGAAAACAAAACTGATGACGTCATTTGTTTACATTTTGGTGTATATGGAAACATTTGCGGTCACATGATTCCCAGCAGTGTTAGTCTTGTTGAATAAAGTGTATCGCGGGTCTGGAAGAATAGAGTGGTGTGTACAGTTTTACAAGAAATTTAAAATGACCCCATAGTCAATTCTAAGCAATTGTAGGCGAGCGTAAAACGTATGAGCCGCCTCTTGGGAAAACCAACAATGTGGTTTCCGAACAGGTCCGACACAAACTGGCCTGTACAAGCACAGAAGCAGGCTAGAAGCTTGAAATTTCGGATTTAAGTAGAAGAGAAATTGTACTATCCGAGTAGCGAAAACAAAGGCGCTGATCAGCTTCGCTGTTACCGCGAAGCTGATCTGCGTCTTTGTTTTCGCCTATGCAGATTGTTTGTTTTCCCATGAGGCGGCTCGTATGTCTGCTGTTGTTCAGGTTGTTCAGAGGTCGTCTCTGAAAATAGCTGGGCTACATGTAAACCGAATTTCAAATAGATCGACTGAAACAACAGAAAGATATATGAGACGGACCAGACCGGTTAAAAACCAGATTTTTGCCTATGCGAAAACATGGCGCAGATTAGCTGTGACGGTATGCAAGATGGCCACCACATCAAAAAGTTTATTTTGCGATTTTTGTTACTTTTATTTCCTGATGAAAGTATTGTGTCCAAGATCCGATAAAAAAACTAAACGGCCGAGCGATTAAGAGCGCTGTTTCTTTATAACTCGATCATCTCAACGCTGTGTCTGGTGTGGGTCCGAGCCCCGCTAAAGTTTTTTTCTTTACTGAATCTTGTTTAGCAGACCTTGCCTTTGAAGAATCCAAGTGATGCCACTTTGGCATCATTGAGCATTGTGATACATTCAAGATGGTATCCAAGATGAAAGCCAGAAATAGCAAAAATCAATATTTTACATCTGAGAGGACATGGAATTAAGTTCTAAAGTGTTTTTCTTTATTGAATCTTGTTTAGCAGACCTTGCCCTTGAAGAATCCAAGTGATGCCACTTTAGCATCATTGAGCATTTTCATGACAGATTCAAGATTGTATCAAAGATGGAGGCCAGAAATAGCAAAAACAATATTTTACATCTGAGAGGACATGGAATTAAGTTCTTAAGTGTTTTTCTTTATTGAATCTTGTTTAGTAGACATAGCCCTTGAAGAATTCAAGTGATGCCACTTTGACATCATTGAGCTTTTATATATTCAAGATGGTATCCAAGATGGAAGCCGGAAATAGCAAAAATCAATATTTTTACATAAATGGGACAAGTATATGATGCGATTTATTGGTTTGTTCTCGAGTAAGACATAGATAAAGAAGTTATTAAACAACATTTCATAGCAAGTCATAACATTTGTAGCTTTAATAAACTAAGATGGCATATAAGATGGCGGTCATGATAAAAAGAAGCACAAAACACAATTTTACCTGTTCACGTTTGAGATGTTCTGATAATGGAAATATTTTGTGCAAAACATAGCTTTTTAAGAACCGGAGACATGCCCTTTTCACCGATTATCTAATTTCAATATGCAGGATGGCATCCAAGATGGTAGTCAAAAGGTACAAGTAGGCAAAAATCAGGAAAAGGCGCAATCAGAAAAAGATTCCCACTCCAAAATCCGAGGTGGGAAAAAACCAAACTAACAATCAGGTACTTATACCATGAAACATATCGTAAGCCGAATGAGCAGCTATTTTCCCAATAGGTGGCCACTCAGTTACCTTAACTTAACTAAAAATATGAAAACATACATAAGGCGCCAACAGCACAAAAAAAATTTTTTAAACACCAAGACATAAAACAAAAAGAACCACTACAGAAGTATCGACTTGGAACGATCAGTAACACAAAGTTACTGGCGGGCTTAAACCGGTTTTACATGGCCATAACCTCACCCTCAGCTTCCGCAGTGGTTCATAACATTTAGTTAGTTATTCGGTCCTCGTGGTGAATCTCTAACTAGTCAATGAATCATCAAGAACAAACAAATAAATCATGATAAACATCCTGATGGATCAAAAACCAGGACTCACAGACTGAGTAAGCTGCCCGACGATGGGGATCCCTGGGCGCCGAATAACGTACTAACTCCGGAGCAAAAGAAAAACACCAGTTGGACCCCGGTGGGCCAAAACATCAGAAATGTATTTTATGTATTTTACTCTTGTATTTCCCATGCAATACTTCATTTCTTTGGCAACCTGCATAATAATATACTTGGCATCCATTTATGTATAATGTCAGTTCTGTCTAATTTTGACCATTATCCATTCAGTGCTAAGAGCTTAGATGTTTTCGTAAAGTTTGTCAAGTAGTAGCTCATAATGTAACACAATCCAAGACACATATATCTTTTAAAAGAAACAAAGTTATTAGTATCACGCATGTTGCCATGGCAACCGTTGCACCATTAGAAATACCCTCAGTTTTAAAAAAGGTACGCCTTTTGTTGTACATATTTTATCAAACTGTGGGTGAATTTGTGCCTATTGCATAATTTGAACCATGGTATAGGTGTTGAACTTCAAGGAATACATAGAAATTTCAGAATTTTATTCATAGCTTCTTTACATTACAGCGATATAAAGACGTTAACGTCATCGACGTCGAAACGCCATCAACATTTTCCATGGCGTCATGTATAGATTGCATCAGCTACACACCTTTTAATTCTCATATATTTATGGAGATAATCTCTTCAAACTTTGAGGAAATACTCAGCGAAACTTGGTCTTTCATATCGATATATTTTAGGACATGGACCCTCTTGTTAGATCTTGGCCCATATATATTAAGCTACGCAAGAATCACAAAGGTGTGTTTGACGGCACAGTGGCCTATGGTAGAGTGTCATACTCTGAATTGAGAGGTTGGTGTTTGAGCCCGCCACCACAGAACTGTGCATGACATGGTAACCTTTCCGTGGTACTGGTTATAAAAGTACTGGTTCATGCCAAAGAAATATGAGCTCATCGCAACATGACTGATTAATTCTTTATTTAATGGATTGTTAAACCACGATATATACAAAATACAATTTTACACAATGTAAAAATGTACAAGTAGGCAAAGATCAGGAAAAGGCGCAATCAGAAACAGATTCCCACTCCAAAAACCGAGGTGGGAAAAAAACCAAACTAACAATCAGGTACTTATACCATGAAACAATCGTAAGCCGAATGGGCAGCTATTTTCCCAATAGGTGGCCACTCAGTTACCTTAACTTAACTAAAAATATGAAAACATACATAAGGCGCCAACAGCACAAAAAATTTTTTAAAACACCAAGACATAAAACAAAAAGAACCACCACAGAAGTATCGACTTGGAACGATCAGTAACACAAAGTTACTGGCGGGCTTAAACCGATTTTACATGGCCATAACCTCACCCTCAGCTTCCGCAGTGGTTCAGTGATATACAAGAAATAAGAAAAATCATATTAAGAAAATACTAAACATAGATACCAACGTTTAACATGAATAACGGAAAGCAGGGTGAGCAGCTATTGAAGGTATTAGGTGGTCACAGTGCTAGTAAAGCACGTTTGTGCGTCTTTCAGTCATGAAGAAGAAATAAAAGGTAAAACTAGCCATTATAATGATTGTTTAGACCAACATAATTGTATGAAAGATAAATGTTCAAATCTGATGTAAACATTTTTAAAACACAACTGTCTGTTCATTTATGCATATATAGGTGTCTTGGCAAGAACAAAATATTGTACAACCAAAGCCTGCTCAGCAGCACCCGCAGCACACAGAAGCACATGGCTTATTCTTGAACCATAAAAGAACATGTGACATCAGTGTCACCCAGAATTGGAAGTAAATAACCATCCTGCAATACCTTGATCATAATGCCGTTACCAATGACATAATAATAGCTGACTGTGTCACATCCCGAAAGGGCATGCACGCTAATTAAATCAGGTAAGGGGCAATAGCTTTATTATTCTTTATTTTTCTCTACATCAGTCTTGGCAGACCTCTCTTTCAATGATGATGACTTTACCACAACAATGCTTAGCCTGTGAGTCAGGTACTGAAAACATAACAGTAAAATGCATCTGTGACATCTAAAGTGGCTGAAATCCTTTTCTGATTTTCAAGAGCTGCTATCACCATTTGCTGCAAACGGATGTCCCCTTCTCCATGGGTGCTTTTCATATCACTGCCTTTAATGACAATACCCTTGCAAACTTTCGAAAGAACATGTCATCTTCTCTCTTAAACTATCAATTTAGAATTCTGATTGTCTGCTACACTAATTTACTAAGTTTAATTATCTACTGTTTGTTTTCTATCACTATCTGTACAACACTTTGTGGCGACAATAATTGCATGTCTTGTGACATTTTTGTGCTGAACTTTTTATCTACCAAATACCAGGTAAACATCATTCATTTTCGGGTTAGCTTACTGATACTTGATTGGAAATTGTCCACATTATACTTTGACGGATCCTTTGTAGACCAGTATATAAAATTTCAAATCGAGCCATGTGATAAAGAACAAATGATTTTCTTTTTGTTTGATCCACATATACTTTTGTTTGTGATATTTTGCTTATTTAAATATCACCTGTACATGTATCTGCAAATATCGAGGTTGTCACGAGTGCAAACTCATGTGCTTATGTGTTTATGCCTATGTCATATGACCTTGCCTGTCGTCCGGTCACTCTAGTGTAAATTAAAATGGTAGCTATTGCTTCGTTATTACCAACTGTAAGATCAGTTATACTGCTGCTTGAGTTTCTACAACTTAAAATGTCCTCATTAAAGTTTGCATGATATTTGCTTTCAAACTGTTTCATTGCTTTTGTACCTAGTTCGAGATCTTTATCAACATTCACTACCTTTTCACCCATCCTTCCACCATCTTGAAATACACAATATTGAAATATAAAATTGGTCTATTATCCTTTATCTTGATAAGGAAAAGTGTCTAGAGTAATGACTTTTAAGTGCTAAGTGTATTCAGTGTGGGAAAAACGTTAAAACTAAATTTTAGGTCAAATTCGTTTTGCGCGAGAAATCATGGCTGCCTTCTTGAATGAATATGATAAACACTGCATCTTGATAAGACAAACTAGCTTAAAAATGGTTCTGAAAGTTAAAATGCGAATTGTGTGAATTAAAACTTGAAAGTAAAACCAAAATCACGAAAAACCTAGACTTATTTCATCTATACAGTGTTTTATAAGAAAGCTGACAGTCATCTTGTATCCTGTCTTGACAAAACTGTGATAGAATGTACATACTTATTCAAAACTGGTACTTATTCATCATTTTGCGCTCAAATAACCACAATCAGAGACCCATATTAAAGATTATTTTATATTATGGCCGCCATCTTAAAGGCCATCTTGAAAATACAAAATTGCTCAATGATGCCAAGGTGGCATCACTCAGATTCTTCAAAGGCAATGTCTAGTGAACATAATTCAGTAAAGAAAAAAACTTTAGAACTCAATTCCAGGTCAAATTTGTTTTCTGCCGGACTAAGAAAACAAGCCTTCGGTATCCGATACAATCCGAGCAACAGATTCCAATAGGCGCAACATTTCGACTTTTGGTGAGTAGACAAGTCATACTTTATATTTACATGTA
The DNA here is from genome assembly GCA_964017185.1 of Rugalucina vietnamica. Lineage (NCBI taxonomy): Eukaryota > Metazoa > Mollusca > Bivalvia > Lucinida > Lucinidae > Rugalucina > Rugalucina vietnamica. Next base: position 7,839,088 of record OZ024876.1, on the reverse strand, counting down.
TCTTGCAAAAACCAAGGCTCTTAGCGGTTATTACAATGCTGATCTGTGCTTTTGCCTTTCGAATATGCCGCATAAGTTTTTTTTTCACGACGCGACTCTTGCATTAAGTACGCAACACCTGGACCGACAGTTTCATTCTGTATACGTGTCCTCACTAGTAAAGAAGTAAAATGGAGTTCTCCAAGACGATGATACTGGTCTGTGTGGCGCTAGCTCTTCAGGTATGGGTTTTTATGTTCAGTGAACAAAAAGAACTACGAATTGTTTTGGAATTCTTAAAAAAATATTTTTCAAGAATTATTTATCTGTTCAAAATTTGAGGTGTAGAAAGTTTACTAGAAACTTTGCTTTTTTCTTCTTGATATGTACATGTACGTGGAGGATTAAATCTAGAAGCCGATATTATTATTATTATTATTATTATTATCATTATTATTATTACTATTATTATTATTATTATTATTATTATTATTATTATTATTATTATCATCATCATCAAGAATAATCAATCCGCAAAACAATGTACAAATGATTTTATATCATCATAATGGTGTAAAATCGTTTGTCATGCATGCATTGCTACATGTATTACGTTTTGGCTGGCTAACTGTCATTCCGCTCCACTTCGGTACCTAGGTTTAATGGAATACCGATGGAAATATTCCGTCTATATTGACTATTCATGCGAATAAGCAATACCTTATTGATCGTGAAAATAAGTTTCCTCAGCAATTTCTCTTAAAATTTAATTTCTAGATTTCTGGCTTACACTATACACGTAGAGGATGATATTAAGACACGTACGCCTTTTTATCAACATGTTTTGTTTCAATTATTTCATCTACTTGCATGAATCTTTCTTAATGTAGCCAATATTTAGACTATGAAATATGATTTTCGGCCATACATTTGTTGCTCGTCTCACAACGCTTTGCCTTCTGGCAGGTTGCCCTCAACGGTTTGTCGTTAGCTGACAGCTCTAAGTCTGAAAGCTCAAACTCAGGTTCAGACTGTAACGAAGACCCAATAATTAAATCTTGTGCAAAAAGTGGCGACTGCAACGTTAACAAGGAATGCTGCGTTATGTCCGCGAGAGGGAAGCGCTCACTGGTCATGTCTCCCGGGACATGTCAACCATTGGGACAAGCAGGTGCAGGTATGTATTTCTTAATAATTGAGCCGCGTCATGAGAAAACCAACAATATGGTTTCTGACCAAGTCCTACATAAACCAGGCTATACACACGCCCCTTCAAATAAGCGAAAGAGGCAACAAACTGCCGAGTCGCCTGAGTCAAAAGAGGCAAAACGACCTCTTATTTCCGAAGGAAACATTCTGCTAGATGCAATAGACCGGCTGTACTCTACCCCATGTAGAGGGAAACGATACTCAAACGGCTGCTACACAGCCAAGAGGACCCACTACTGGGAAGAGTGGTTCAAATAGCAGAACCACAACCGCAACTGCAGCTCCTACAACTGCAACTGCAAGCCAAAAAAGCCAAACATCAAAAGCCTCAACAACACCCAACCGAACCAGCTTCAATAGTATGTATACATTTATTACAGTCAATATTGTAGCTGGCCTTCTGGGAGAAAGCAGAGGCCGGGAAATTGTGTCTAGGTTTACCAAATACCTACACAAGGATAACATCGTAAAGGTCTGAAATGCAAAAAAGAAGCTCGGGCCGACTTTCCTCATCAAGAAGACAGCCCTGGATAAGCCAAAAAGCTTTATCAACACGGCCCGACTGAGCTTTGATATAAAGATAGACCAATCCGATGTCTTCCCATCCTATCGGACTAACAAGGGAAAACATTTTACTTAAAGAAAACACCCTCTGAAGTCCACAATAAGCCTCTGAACACAAAAGTGATCAGGCTTCTTCCAAACCTTCACAATCCAAACCGTCAAAAAAGAATCACAGTACGGGAATACGATACAACATTCCAGTTAATATGGACATGGATACACTAAAACAAGAGCTGTCAAAAGCAAACAACAGTGTTAAAAGTATATACCGTATTGTGAATAAGAAAAAGCGGCCTGCAAAAATTGTGAAGGTAACCTTTAAGGGGATGCCAATTGTCAAAAACTAATACTTGTATAATTTTTACCTGTATAAAGAAAAATGACAATTTTTCTTAGGAGACTGGGCATTCTTGACACATTCTTGTATGAGTCATTCAAACATCGAATACATATTCTTTTATGCCCCAAACCTCAGCTCTAGAGGGCTCAGCAGCACGCTTATCAGCATTGTTCAAGTCACTTCCTGGTTTGATTCCATTGTCATCCGTCTGGCATGCCGGATAAATTTTACTAAAAGCTTTCACCGTAAACATGATCTCCAATGTCTTGACTACAATCTGTGAAAGTATTTTGAACAAAAAGTCAATATTTTGGGAGAAATCATACTATTTACTGTATCTGCTGTATAAGGTTTTCAGCATATATGATAAATACCATTTTTTCCCCGAGAAGAAATCATCTCCGAGTGGACAAACTTTCACAGATTGTAGTCTGGCTTTTGGAGATCATGTTTATGGTGGTAGCTTTTAGTAAAACTTATCCAGCATGCCAGACAGATGACAACGGAATCAAACCAGGAAGTATCTTGACCAATGCTGATAAGCGTGCTGCTGAGCCCTCTAGAGCTGAGTTTTTGGGCATAAAATAATCTGTATTCGATGTTTGAATGACTCATACAAGAATGTTTCAAGAATATCCAGTCTCCTAGGAAAAATTGTCATTTTTCTTTATACAGGTAAAATTATACAAGTATTAGATTTTAACAATTGGCATCCCCTTAACTGCTATCCAGCTCCTCTCACTCTCTAGGGAGAAACCGCCTATGAGGTTAATCCCTGCAGAGTGCCCTACCTTAGATGTACCATCTGTCAAGCCTTCGGACATACAAATAAAAACTGCCGTGTTAAAACACAAGTATGCCCTCTCTGTACGCGCAATCATTCACTTAATGACTGTCCCGTAAAAGAATACAAGAGGGCATACACATGTGCAAACTGCAACGGGGAACACGGAGCATTATTCACTCAATGCCCTGTGATCCTACGCTATAAGTCGCTGGTTGATGCACATAACAAGAAAACCAAACAGGCATGGAAAGACCGAAGACAACAACAGAAGGCTCTCTCTACTAATGTCATAACAGAGCAGGCAGTACCTCCCGGCTAGGAACCAAGTAATTCGGGGAACAAGGGAGCCTACCCCGCACTGTCCAAAACGACAGCAACAAAGGCGCCCCAAAAGAAAATAGAGGCAGTGATCATTCTTGATACTCCCCCTGCACCATGTAAAAAACCTGAATGCCTGGAGGAATCCGACCTAAAGAGGATTTTATGCGAGCTCCTCACAACGGACATAATGTCTAAGCCGACATAAAATTAATTGAGCAGGTAGTGGACACTGAGTTACCACAAATGTCGTCTGATGAACCTCTCCCCAGTAAACAGGAAAATCAAGAGCCACAACCGGGCCCATCCTCTATGGAAACGGAACCACCATTATGATGGGTAATACACAAGAGATTGCTTCCCCTCTTAAAACGAGCGCCCCATGCTGGAGTGCAACCCCATCTTCTAGATTCAAACACAGCACAAAGATCAAATTGGGCGATTTTAATGGACTCACTCCAAAACATGGCTCTACAAAGGTAGAAACCAAGAGCCGCAACCCTGTCAAAAACTGTTCCGAACTGATGCCCTAGAATACCTAATTGAATCACTGGGGATGAGTGATATAGTTAAATCACAAAAGAGGATGGACAAGGGGTCTTAATTGTGCACTCTATCACTTCCATTCAACCTCTTCTAGAATATATCTTCTATAATGGATACTGTCTCTAATAGTTCGAATAAAAATCCCCAACTCCTTATCCTGCAATGGAACTCCCACAGCGTAATCAACATTCCAGAACTTAAGCGCCATATTGAAGAAATGAAAATAAAACCGCATATCATATACATACAAGAAACGTGGTTAAAACCAAAAAGTAAGATTCCCTCACCAGACGTGAAGGTAAAATTAAAATGGCTTTCATGGAAAACAAAATAGTTGCTACAGTCTTTTTAAACTTAGAAAAAGCCTTTGACCTCATGTGGTCAACAGGCACCATTATGCAATTAAGCAAATTTGGCATTGATAGTAATATGCTCAGATGGATCCACAACGTTTTGGCTGACAGAAAAATACAAGTCAAAGTTGGGAACCAGACCTCTGTCCAGCACCCTCTGCAAAACGGATGCCCACGAGGAAGTGTAATTAGTCCCTTACTCTTTAATGCAATTATTAATACACTGAGACCATCTATTAAAGCACATTACAATCAGACTCTCTCAGTTTGCAGACGATGGGGCGATCTATACCAAACACTCTAGCCCAGCACTAGCAGTGAAGGCACTCCAAACGGCACTAAAAACAGTAGAAGCATGGGCTCAATTTCGGGGTTTTAAGATCTCAAAAACTAAAACTGAAGCCATCATTTTCCGGAATGAAAAATATGATAAAAAAACTCCAAAACCTTAGACTCTTCCTCTACGATAAAGAAATAAATTTCGCAGAAAAGGTAAAGTTTCTGGGTTTAATATTTGATAAACATCTCACATGGAGAGATCATACAGCCAATCTTAGAGAAAGGTGCAGCAAAGATATGAATGTCCTAAGACTGGTCTCGGGAACCACTTTTGGTGCCGACAAGGCCACTGTCATTAGACTTTATAAGGCACTTATTCTAAGTAAACTGGATTATGGCGCACATGCATATAATTCAGCCCATGATGCCACACTGAAACGACTGGACATAATCCAGAATCAAGCGATGAGAATTGCAACTAGAGCAATGAAATCAACACCAATAAATGCCCTAGAGGTCGAATGTGGACTTTAGCCACTAAAGTTAAGAAGAGAAGAGCTCATACTCAAATATTGGGCCCGCTCTTCCCCATTAGGCGACAAACCCGCCGTTAACGACCTATTAACAGAACACGGCTGCTACCTGACTAAGAGAGCAAGAAAAATCTGGCAGTACTCCAGAACTTTCCAAGAAACTAGTTGATGAATACAGTATCCCTACTGATATTCAGCCCCCGTTCTACGCGTCAAAATGGGATTTGGACTTTGAAACACCCTCATCAAAGATTGAATCCCATATAGGCAAAAGGAAAGAGTCGGGTTCTGTATCAATGCAAGCAATCAGTATGTATTATATTAATGAAAACCACAAGGGAAAATTACATGTTTTCACTGATGGCAGTAAAGACATAGACAAACATTTGGCTGGAGCAGCCTTTGTAGTGCCTTCGCTAGACCTAAAAGTGGGCATTAAATGTAACCCTTATCTGTCTGTATTCACCACTGAACTGATAGCCATTGAATATGCGACCACATGGATACGCAAAAACAAAATAAAGGATTCAGTGATTCTCAGTGACTCTTTAAGCTCAGTTCAAGCCCTTCAGGCAGGACGATCCAGGACAAGACCGGACAAAATAAATAATATACTAGGTGTGTTGGATCGTGCAAAAACAAAGGGACTTGTCATTCATATAGAATGGATACCATCACATGTAGGTATACCAGGCAATGAATTGGCAGACATTACTGCAAAAGACGCAATGCAGAATGGCATCGAGGATAAAGCAAAGCCTGCCAAGTCAGAGATATATACAGTCATCAATAAAGCCATCATGAACAAATGGCAACAATACTGGGATCACCCCCTTAACGGTATATATACTGGCAGAGCTTACCATTATGTCCAGCCCAAGGGAAAAAAGGACACAATTATGTACAGCTCTAATAGGCTATATGATTAAGTCTACACAAGACTAAGATTAGGACATAGCAGATTAGGCTTGCATTGCGCATGGGTAAAAGATGGTATATGTACACGCTGCCCGGATTAAGTCAGAAATATATACAGTCATCAATAAAGCCATCATGAACAAATGGCAACAATACTGGGACCACCCCCTTAACGGTATATATACTGGCAGAGCTTACCATCATGTCAAGCCCAAGGTAAACAAGTAAAAAATTGCTCTGGGACAGAGCAAAGGAGAAAGCGCTGGCAAACCAAGATGTATGATCAGAGATGGTTATGATGATACTCAGTACACATCATAGTTTTGAAATGTGTCTATAACCAACATTTATACCTTTCGATGGTAAAACAGTGGACGCCTACTGCAAACAAATCATTTCTTCATTATATTCATTAGTTTAGCGGATGAAGCAAATACACACTACGAGGGGAATAATAATAATAATAAATAAAATAAAATAAAATATTTTGATAGCTTTCTGGTTTATAGATGCACTAAAATAAACATTGACATGTCGGCAGAATCATAAATAAGTTCTAAACTGCATATCTACATAAAATAAATAAATTAATTTTACGTCGACCACACATGTATTTATTAAATAGATTCTAACGTTGCAATGCAAATACTCATTTGATTTTTGTTCAACGACCCACTCACAGACTAAGGTCATTTAGAGACGGAATCTCGATTTAAAATCTCTAAAGGGTGACTGGAGAATCTCGGGATCGAACCATCGACCCGTGTTTTACAAGGCTAGGGGCTTATAAATTATAACGAGTTCAACACGTACCCGTCACTGTTATACGTTTAGTAACACATTTGAGCCGCCCCATGGGAAAACCAACAATCTGCCTAGGCGAAAAAAGGCGCAGATCAGCTTTGCAGTAACTGCGAAGCTGATCAGCGCCTTTGTTTTCGCTACACGGATAGTACAATTCCTCTACTTTCTAAATCCAAAATGTCCAGTCTCTAGCCATCATCTGTGACTGTACAGGCCGGGTTGTGTCAGACCTGCTCGGAAACCACATTGTTTGTTTTCCCACGAGACGGCTCATTTGTCTGTGAAAGTCTCGGACCAGAGGACTGGAGAAGACCGGGACTTAACCCATGACCCATGTTTTACAAGGCGAGTGGCTTAAAATTTAAAAATGAGTTCAGCACGAACCAACCACTATAGCGTTTTGTTACTCATTTTTCTCATGTAGTATCGCCTCTGGTAGCCGGTCGAAATTGATCGACGTAATTCCGCATTTTACGTCGGGTCGTTATTCTTTGTTGACCGAAAGTTGTAAGTCGGTCTTTCATCATGAGGATCGAACGACTAACTTTATGTTATAAACCACCCTAGAAGTGGACGGCGCGGTTACGCGTCTGCAAAACCGTTTCAAGCCCCCCAGTAATTTTATATTACTGACCTTCCAATGCGATTCTTCTGCTTGCCAATTAATTTTTCAGCCGGCTCGTTTTTAAAGTGTGACTTTCGTTTCCTGACATTGAGTACTTTTACTTTAAGTGTGTCCCAGTACCTGTTGTCGGATCTACGCGACGTAAGAAACACGAACCGCGGCATATAACATCATACTTTTTGCATTTTAAAGGGTTATACATTATAGCACAATATAGCAAACGTTAACCTTGCAGTTACTGAAAAAGGTCGGTATCGTTTTGTAAAACAAATATGATGGGTTCAAGGCGCAAATCATGCATTCCGGGTTTGATAAAAAAGGTACAAGTAGGCAATGATCAGGAAATGGCGCAATCAGAAAGAAATTCCCACTCTGTAAACCGAGGGGTGGGTAAAAGCTAAAATGACACTTAGGTACATACGAGAAATACCAAGAAAACATTTTGAAAGCAAAAGAGTGAGCAGCTATTCCTCAATAGGCGGTCACTCATTTACCCGAACTGATCTAAAATATGAAAACGTAGATAAGGCTCATACAGCACAAATATTCGTCTCTAAAACACAAAACAATTACAACCACAACAGAAGTATCGCCTTGGAACGAATGAAGTACATGTAATATAAAATATCCCATAAGGTGTTCGGTCACTTAAAAACCCGCCACGTTTTTATTTGATATGGGTACACAGATTAACGAACTTAGCTTTTTGCAAAACGCATTTTTGTATAATTATCACAAGAGAAAGTATCCGTAGATCTATTAATGTTAAGCTGCAGTAGATTTACCTGTTCTTTGATCCCCAATCAAGTCGCTCGAAAAATACACAAAAACAGGAATCTATGTTTTACGACTGAAACAAAATACCAAGTCCTGTTAACACTGAAAAACAAAACGGCATTCCAATTCCCCATCTAGAATGTGCTTGTTTCATGTACCTGTGATCGATATCTACATGTAACGTTACAGATACTTCTACAAATAGCCACCGAACGAATGATACGGAATCTATGTCAGTTATATAAGTACGCGAAGAGTTCTTAGCAACGTTGAAAAATCGAAAGGGCTGTCTGCGAGGGTTTTTACACACGCAGCGAAAAAAATGGAAAAAAGTAAAAATGATGCGGTAACACAAAATAACATTATATTTATCGTATTTATAAAAATAATGTAGAAGAAATTTTGCAACATAACTTTTTGTATCATAGTTTTATAGAAGTTTTTTTTATTGATTTCTTTCGAAGCCGACCACCCTTTCGATATAGTCTTAATGAAAAAATAGTTCCTCAGTTTTTATCATCAAATTTAATTAAAGTCAGTGATTTTAAGACAAAAAAAAAAAAACATGTTAAGATGCAGATTAAGGTATGTTTGATGTTTTGACAAAATGATTTCGCATGTATTGAACCAGAAATGGAAGTAGCCGCTCAAATCAAAGCCGCTTATAGCAATGAAGATTCAATTAATTGTGCCCCATAACCCTTGCTTAAACCAACCACAAATAGCACTGGCTTGGGAGCCAGCGCAAAAAGGACACAATTATGTACAGCTCGAATAGGCTATACGATAAAGTCTACACAAGACTTAGACTAGGACATAGCAGATTAGGCTTGCATTGCGCATGGGTAAAAGATGGTATATGTACACGCTGCGCGGATGACTCATTTGAGGATGACATGCATGTCTTTTTTGAATGTACATCATATGCAGAACAAAGGCGTGACCTGGAAGCAAAACTATTTAAACTGGGTCACACACAGGTCACTTATGATCTTTTACTGAATCCTCCAAGTAAGCATCGACAGGAGGTGGTACAGGCAGTGATCGACTTTTTAGAGGAAACAAACTGTCTTGATAGAATCTAAAACAAACGGTGCGAGCTAGGTTAGAGTTAAAACATTCTCCGTGTTAGGGACCACAAGCAAGGTAGGAACCGGTGTTCCTTCCCTTATACTAGAACAAGACCAATGGGACGACAGCCGTAGCTCGGCGGATCCCCTCTGAGGATAATGCACACGCAGTGAGTTGCTGCAGCCGATCCTGGTCTATATATCAGGACGGTGTCAGGGCTTGTGAGCAGCTACTGTGCACTAAGATTTGGCCCAGAGTGGTTGTCCACACGGCCTGTCATCACGTGCACTGTGATGGACGGTTGCTTGCCACGGCGGGCCTCCGTCAGTCGCAGTGCATTATATGGTGAGACCCCTACGGCGCGGTGCGAATGCATGGCTGCCGCTCGGTGGGGGTGCTCTATCCATGCGTCATGGTCCGGCCCACAGTGAGCTTGCACCAGGTAAGTATTTGTTATAAAAGGGAACGCATGGATGTTAAATCTAAAAATTAGGGTCCAGTCGCGCCGATGCTTCTCTTCCCTAAGCTTGGAGTCGTTGAGCGACAGGCGACGCCTCGCTCCAGGCCTTAAACTATCTTTGGACACTGGACGGGATACGGGCGCTAGTAGAACCACTCTCTATCGTGTCCGAAGGTGGCCCTGGCAGTGCCACTCTGTGGAAGGCGCAGCATGTAGGGTCCCTTCCCAATTGGGTGCTTGTCTGCAGTTGGTGGCCTGTCAGCTCTCATCCTTATACCCTCTAACCTAATGCACAAATATCATAAACCCGTTGGGCCTCGAAAGTTTGCATCCTTTGCTCACTGCTGGCTCTTTGAAGTTGCGGTGCAGCTCTGGATGACGTCGGCATGGCTACACACAGTCTGACAATTCCACGCTTTCATCCTAGCAGTGCACAAGCAAGAATCACATACGTCAAACTAATACAACAGTTTCTTTTATTTCTAGGTACAGATAATGCAGCGGATTAATCAAACCGTTGTCTATTGCAGGTTCGAGGTGATCCCAGTCCCGGCCCCCGCCAAAGCCCAAGATCCGGATACCAACATTTGAATTACAAAAATCTGGACAAGCTTGAAATGAGCTGAGGCAGGGGGCTGAGAAAGGGAACACATATACAATCACATAGTCTTTGAGGTCCTTTATGGGGTTGTTTCACTCATCCTGATGGGTATGGGGAGTAGAGGAGTGTCTTGAAGATACCCTATTCAAACCATGCTTATCAAACTGGCCAGCGCGAACCATCTTTCATTGGCGGGGCAAAGGCGAATTGCCACTTTTGGGAGACCCTTCTTTAAGAGTGAAAGTCCCTTAAAAATGCCACTAATAGGCCACTCCCACTTAGCAATCTAAATTGCAAGTTTTGCCCCGTACTAGGGTCGAGGCCCATCTTTCCCTTACAGGCTTTGCACACCGGATCGAACACCATCAACCTGAGCACTTCTGCTAAGACATTTTTGCAAAGAACACGTCTGTTCAGTCTAATAGCAGTATCACTGGCTCACTTTGGCTAGCCGTTTAAAATTCCAAAACATATGCACTACCGTCATTGGGATGCGTAAGTCTGGGCACGACTCCACATGGGGTGTGGGGTGGAGTCTTAAGCCATATGAATAGTGCATGCAATTTTTCCTCGAAGTAGGCCCTCATCTCCTTACACATGCTAAGTGGAAGACGTGCCTCTGCCTGACATGGTGAACAGGACAGCATGGCACTTAAGGTTCCAAAAAGCCAAAATTAAAATTCCATGCATGTTGGAGTCCGACTGACCGCACTGCATCAAAATTACCGCCAACATAAATCAGCTTTCTTTACACCGCAATTTTTTAACGGTAAAAGTAAATCGGATTGACTGGAATACTAACGTCAGGCTTGGTACTGGACCATATTGAGTGCCTGAAGTTAAAAGCTGGAAAACTTATCCCAGTAAGGCAGACTGGGGGTAGCCCCTTAGTACCTCTGGTGCCAGGCTACCTTAAAAAAAAAAAAAAAAAAAATGAAGCACAGAAGATGGTTAGCGGTTAGAGGCTGTAAATTTTGGATTTATAAAGTAAAGGAACTGTACTATCCCTGTAGCGAAAACAAAAGATCAGGTATGGGTAAATTTACTCCTGGGTCTGACCAGATACAAATTTTATTTTTACAAATACAGACGTATATTTACATTTTTATTGTAATCGCCTTAGATGAAAGTATCTTTCTTGATGTTCTTCATTTCCCAATGAAAAACATTATGTCACGTGATCTAGACGCCACGCCTATGGGTGGGACGACGTCAAAACCCATCCAGTAACGTTGTTTGTTTACTCTTCTTGTCGTGACGTTGGTCGCGTATCGCCATGACGTTAGGCGAGAAATGACGTTTTGGCTGTTCCAAAATAACGTTTTAAGTCGGATTTAATGTCAAATAACATGAAAATGAACGGTGATATCGCAATTAAAAATCTGATACTTGATTGATAATATAAAATGTAAATATAAGTATTGAAATTCAGATTTTAGCTTTCACTGGATGATGAAAAACATTAGCTGTTTTAATGTCTCCGAGAAGCCCTTCGGGCTTCACAGACATTAAAACAGCCTAATGTTTTTCATCATCCAGTGAAAGCTAAAATCTGAATTTCAATCCTTAAGTAAATTTACTAATATGTCCCATGCAAACGCAAAGTAAAATTTACCCATGGGTGTAGTTCATTTCAAGTCAATATCTGCTTTTAGATAATGCATTTTTACAGATTTTGTATGACAGTTGCTGAAGCTGTTGACATTGTTGTTAACTGAAAGTTTATTGCCATTCAACACATTTTAGATCATATGGAGTGCAAACAGCCACACTATTTCTTCATCATTCTTTGTGAGGATTCTTGTGTCTCCTTGTGAAAGGATGATAATAGGGACCTGTATAACTGCTCAGGTTAAGCCTGACCATTACATGATTCTCCTCTGCTGCCAATGTCCTACAGAAACACCTTGAAGCAGCCTCTTCTTGTTTTGCAAATACAGAAAACTTATATGAACAGGTTTTAATCCAGAATTGATATACATGTATTTACATACAAAAATACTCCTTGCGACAAAATCCATTCGAACGCAATTTGAATTTACTCACAGGTTATTTGCACACCGGAGTATATATACACACCGGAGTATATTTACACGCGTGTATTTTTTGCGCATGCGAATTGGACTTAGTGTTAACCTTTGCATTATGGCATGTGTAACCTAACATTTTTGCATGTGGCTAAAATCCTGGATACGCCGTAATATGTAGAGCACAATAACAGGCTGATATAATATGCACACCATGTCGCTGAATCTGATCTAAATAAAAAGTTTGGATCCTTTGGAAGCAGTAAAATGTTCAAAGGGAGATAGTATGGACTATATTGCGCAATCGGGCAATGAACCCTCATCAGTAGCCCTTTAAAACCGGCAACGAAAGAGAGAATATTGTGCTGCAATATATAATGGATATGTTCTGTAAATTATAGCTTAAATGAAACTTTAATGTGTCCAGGTTTCAGGAATTTTAAAACATATTAGAGTATGTATTTTAAAGGAATATATAAAGGATATGTTTTGTAAATTATACCTAAAATGAACACTTAATGTTATTTTGTAGAATGTTTCGTGTCCCAAGACGAAGTTGTGGATCAAGATAAAATCTATCTAGGTAGTTGTCCATGTAAAAGAGAGAGGAACCCCAAATCCAAATTTAACTATTGGTGCAAAGGTACAGGCCTGCTTGTAATTCCTCATGGCGAGCTAGGTAACTATTTGTTGCATCATTAGACATTCTTCGAGATGTACTATATTAATTGAATCAGAATTACAGAATACATTCTAAATTTTAATATTATAACACCTTACATGCTACCTCATAACATTACGAAAACATGCCCATGCAATATACAGAGATTTTTAAGTTGTAAAAAATGAAAATTTCAATAGAAAAACTTTTGATATTTTTATATATTTTATAATAATAATAATAATAATAATAATAATAATAATAATAATAATAATAATAATAATAAATACAAACATGATCTGCTGGTTATCTGTCTTTGTTTCTCAAACCTTGTTATTGTTGTATTCTATTCTGTAGGTAAATGTGAACCAACATCTTGAAAGTGAGGTCACGTGACGATTAGAGCGTTGGCGGAACAACTGCAACTACAAGACTATGTCGATTTATTTTATTCTCAGTACTTTGTTCAGTGTTATATGTGGCGTAGTGAATAGTGATGTGGAGACATGAATTTCGACAACACGGCAATGAGATTAAATGTACAGAGATTTATAAAGAGGTTAACTTAAAAAATAAAAATGGTATTCTTAGAAAGGTGGCTCTATTATGTACCAACAATCTTATTTTGAGCAACAATAAGAAAAAATGTATACTCATGTTTACCACCCCAGTTTTACTAGATAAAAGTGAGGTACATCACGAAACCATGTCCGTATAAAGAATACCCCTTTATACCCCACTTTTATACAGCAAAACTGGGGTATGCAGGGGAATACCTATTTTCTTCTTTTTTGCTCTAAATCTTAGATTGTGGGTACTCGTTAGAACCGCTTTATTTACCAACTTCAAGTTAAAACTAGTCTCCACATATACTCGTACTAGCAGTAGGCCACAATTAGCAACAATAAACAAATGAAAATCTAGTTTTCAAAAAAACAAAAATGCTACAAAATTCCGACTGCTATACAATCACATGAAATATTTACATAATTTCAGTTAATTTAAATATGTATTTAATTACACCACCACCTATGTTGTGTCTTCTCTTATGTCCCATTGATGAAATCCGTTTAAGGAATGAAAATCAGATTTTAGACTCTCTGCACTTTTTGCAAATTTCACTGACTCAAACCAAATTCCCTGACTTTTCCCTGACCTGGAAAAAATTCATTTTCCAAACTTTTTTCCCTGACCGTGGCAACCCAGGATTTTTAACAAAACTATTTCTATAGACTGCACGCTCATCAAGTTCATGCTAACCATGGACACGAAACATCAGCAAATGTGTCGTTTTGCTTTTTTTATTGTATGTTTTAATTTTTAAATAAATCACAGTTCTTCGTCATTCATAAAATCGTGAGTCCCATGGAAAGTTCGCACACCTGTCACAGACATCCTGAAACTCGGGAGTGGCATCCTGTTGGCAAGCATGGGAACAAAACCCGTGATCAGGGAATATCTGATTAACACACCTATCACAAATAGTTTCAAACTCTGGAGAGTCCGTACTCTTACATGCGTGAACACATAACCTGCTAGAGAGAGACGCGTGTTTCACGCACCGGTCACAAACGTTATGGTAGAGCCAGCTATATAAACTGTTCTCACAGGAGTATAAGCAAGCTTCAGCATTCCCGATGTTAGTGGTCTCAACACACTCTGCACAGAAGTCCCGTGAGTGGGGGGTCGGTGGATGTGCGCATCTGACAATACAGACGATGGTTAGCAGACTGCTCGCTGATTTATAGGACAGAGAAGCTAAAATATACCAGACTAAGAACTTCATCTGCAAAAAAAGAGAAGTCTCTTCACGAAAACATGTCTGTGAAATGTACACCCCCTTAAACCCCACTTTTATATATATAAAAAAAAAAAAATAGGGTTTACATGGGTATAACTATTTTTCTTATTTTTGACCCAAAACATACATTGTGGTTACCCGCTAGAACCGCCTCGGCGAGGTACATGTAAGATGTTTGGCGGCTAGCGACGGTTTGCAGTTAAGACGGGTGCTTCAACCGAGTCGAAAGGAAACCACGTTATGCTAATAATCCAAATGCACAGCTGCTCAACGACCTTGTATTTAAATCCACTGGTCAACTGACGAGGATGTGTCTATTTGATTAATTTTGATGCACTGGGTCTCCAACACTGGCGTCAAAGAGAATACACTGACATTTATTACGTTCAAATACATTTATCTAATTCCGCTTAAACTAAACGTTTTCTGGTTTGACGTCTTAGTCCACAATATTTTAAAAGTCGTGTCGGGACAGGCACTGACCAGTATTATTGTGAATGTGCCTTGCTGTGTGATCAGTTACCACCAAATAATCATGTACCAAAATACAACCACGTCCGTGGTGAACTATAGAGACACCGCTTTCGTTTTCATCTTTTCATCATGAAATTACCTTACCTTGTATATTGAATATGTTCATCTGAATACAATTTGTTTAAAACTAAAAAGACACACGTTAGCGGTGTTCCAGCACTAGCACTCGATTCGGAGTCCGACGCACTTTTAAATCGGCTACTGCGCTTCCTACAGAATCTTTTACACACAACCGGTCAATGATTTCAAACAAATAAATCACGAAAACATCGAGACAGCTGGAGGTCCCTGGCATGCCAAACAACAATATGGCAATCTATAAATCTAAATCTATACTTTACCTTATATTTGTTGTTTTCATCAATTTTACTCAAGTCATAATTTTCTTTATGTTTATTGTTTCAAAGGTACTGTTAAATTTGAGCCGCCACGTGGGAAAACCAACAATCTGCATAGACGAAAACAAAGGCGAAGATCAGCTTCTTGGTAACCGCGAAGCTGATCAGCGCCTTTGTTTTCGCTACTCGGATAGTACAATTCCTCCTCTACTTAACTCCAAAATGTCAAGCTTCTAGCCTGCTTCTGTAGCTGTACAGACCGGTTCGTGTCAGACCTGTTCGGAAACCACATTGTTGGTTTTTCCACGAGGCAGCTAATTTTATTGTTCTGTCATCGTGTTACATGATCCAGTGTATATTTTCATAAAGGACGTGACTTTTGATATGTTGATGCTAGCTTTGTGAACTTACATAAGCAGAACATGGTCAGACATACTTTGACATTTTATCACACGTTTGATGATGAGTTTATACATGTAGAATGCACAGGTCTGATTTTTGCCTAGTAGAATATGGTACTTTTTCCATGCGTAGGAGAACCGTTGCACAAGATATCTTCGCCACCTATATCACCATTGACCAACAATCTGCAGAGGCGAAAACAAAGGCGCAGATCAGCTGATCAGCGCCTTTGTTTTCGCTATACAGATAGTACAATTCCTGTATACTTTCTAAATCCAAAATTTCCAGCCTCTTACCATCTTCTGTGACTGCACAGCCTGATTTGTGTCAGACCTGGTCAGAACCCAGATTGTTGTTTTTCTCACACAGGCTCAAATGACTTTTGAGAATGTTGATTACTGGATTGTACATGTTTAAGCCTACAACATCATGACAAAACAGGTTTAAAGAGCTGTGTTATGAGAAAACAAACAATATCGTTTCTGATATGGTCTGACACAAACTGAGCTGTACAAGCAATGAAGACGGATAGAGGCTGGAAATTTTGAATTTAGGAAGTAGAGGGGTTGTACTAACCATAGAGTGGAAACAAAGGCGCTGATCAGCTTCATGGTTACTGCAAAGCTGATCTGCGTCTTTGCTTTCACATATGCTGAATGTTTGTTTTCTGGTGATGCGTTTCATTTAAAATATGGTTAAACCATCTGATACTTGATATCATTTTTTTTTTTCAAATTCTGTTTGTCATTTTTTATGCATTCTCCAAAAGTGCATGTATAAGATGACTTTGCTCATGTTGCTTAAGATATATACTCTGACATCAAAGTAAAGGTCACTGTCCTATTTTCCATACATTGTGTCGCAGAATGCATTTTAATTGCAACCCTTATGTTCATAACAGATTCTTTGGGTAGTGTTCCGTTCTTACAGTTAATTAAGAAAAATCAGGTAGATCCAGTAAAGCAAAACTGTGTCTGGTGTGGGTTCGAGCCCCGCACTGGCCACGTGAGACAAGCCAAGATCTGCTTGCGGGTGTGCCAGGTGGTTTTTCTTGGGGTTTTTCCATTTTCACCCCATCTACCATCTCATATGAGCTGAAATAATCTTGAAAGGGACGTAAAACTGAATAAAACACCTTTTTTTTTCAAAGCAGGGCAACAAATAGCTATAACACTCCAGGATCACCATATTTTATTATATTTATCATGATGTATATATTTTAAGTCATTATTAATGTGAAACATAAGACATGAGGACTAATGGTACAGTAATGCTCACCTGATTTGGTCTTTCTTTGAAGAGTTCTACCAAATCATTTGCTCCAGCTAAGGAGATTTTTCAAGAGTTTGACCACTTACGTATACTTATGTGTATAAAGCTAGTATCTCACTTGCATGCGAATTTCTCGCAACTGTTTTGCAAATTTTGTCGGGAACTTTCGCACAACATTCGTGCGAGTGTCGTGAGAATTTTCATGTGTCACAAACTCGTCGCGAACTGGTCGTGAAGGTTTTAAACATGTGTAAAAATTTTATGCAAATTTTTAGTCAAAATATTTCGCAAGACTGTCGCGCGATGGTCATGCAATGGTTGCGCGACATTTGTGTGAGTGTTGCGAACCTGTCGCTGCGAAATTTTGGCGAATTTACAATGCGAAAATTTCACGACACTCGTACGATGGTCGCGCCACAGTCTTGAGAAAACATGCAAAAACCTGGCAACTATCTGGTGAGAAAATAAAACTAAGCGACATTCTTACGAATGTCGTGCGACAGTCGCATGCATGTCACGCGACAGTCGCATGCATGTCGTACAAATTAAAATAAGAGCTGTCGCAGGACAGCATAGCTCGCCTGACTTGTGCTTTGCCACTAAACTTATCAAAATCTATGACCCATGACCTTGACCTCAAGGCCGCTCAGGTGGGTTGTGATGGTACAGCATAAAATTTCAGACCAATATCCACAAACATGCAAAGTTTCAACATGATCCATCAACATAGAAATATATAGACTTCAAAAATCTTTAACCCAAAACTTTAAACAAAAATTTCTAAGGACATGACCTTGACCTCAAGTTCACTCAGGGTGGGTCATAATGGTACAGCATAAAATTTCAGACCAATATTTACCAACATGCAAAGTATCAACTTGATCCATCTACATGTTCAAGAGATATAGACTTCTAAAAACTTTAACCGAAAACTTTAACAAAAAAATTCTAAGTCTGTGACCTTGACCTCAAGGTCACCCAGGGTGGGTCATGATGGTACTGCATAAAACTTCAGACCAATAGCTACCAACATGCAAAGTATCAACTTGATCTATCAACATGTTCAAGAGATATAGACTTCTAAAAACTTTAATGAAAAAGTCACTCGAGCACGAAATATAGGTCAAGGTTACTAGATCAAAGTGGGTGCAAAGTTGGGACATCGAGGAGAAGCCACATGCAAGGTTTGATGGTTGTAGGCTTTATAGTTGATGAGATATTAAGGGTTGACTTCAAAAATGACAAAGTCACTAGAGCATGAAATATAGGTCAAGGTCACTAGGCGAATGTGGGTGCCGAGTCGGGACATCGAGGAGAAGTCATATGCAAGGTTTGATGGTTGAAGGCTTTATAGTTGATGAGATATTAAGAGTTGGCTTTAACAATGACAAAGTCACTAGAGCACGAAATATAGGTCAAGGTCACTAGATGAATGTGGGTGCAAAGTCGGGACATCAAGGAAAAGCCATATGCAAGGTTTGATGGTTGTAGGCTTTATAGTTGATGAGATATTAAGAGTTGGCTTCAAAAATGACAAAGTCACTGGAGCATGAAATATAGGTCAAGGTTAGTAGGTCAATGTGGGTGCCGAGTCGGGATATCGAGGAGAAGCCATATGCAAGGTTTGATGGTTGTTGGCTTTATAGTTGATGAGATATTAAGGGTTGGCTTCAAAAATGACAAAGTCACTGGAGCATGAAATATAAGTCAAGGTCAGTAGGTCAATGTGGGTGCCGAGTCGGGTCATCGAGGAGAAGCCTTATGTAAGGTTTGACAGTTCTAGGCTTTACAGTTGATTAGAAACTAACACAGCATCTGAGCATTGTACAAAGGTGTTCTAGATATTGACCTCTAGCCCCGCCCCCAGGCATGACCCCACATTTCCCTTCACACTAAATCACAGAGGACCCTCATATGCAGCAATGTTCCAAATATGAATGATTTCTGGTCAGTGACTATCAAGTTATAACAATTTTAAAAACTGACCGAAAGTGTGACGCGGACGCGGACGTGGACGCGGACGTACACGTAAACGCGGACGACCGAGGTGACAACAATAGCTCTGTGCACTTCGTGCAGGCGAGCTAATGAAAATAAGCTACATTCTCGGGAAAGTAGTGAGACACTCTCACGAATGTCGCTCGACTGTCGTGCGACTATCGCCCGACAGTCGCGAGATATATTTTCAAAATTAAACCAGAATTTGTGAATTTGTCGCATGAATGTCTATTCAATGAGACTGCCACGTGAAAGTTGTGTTTATATTGTTAATCTTTGTCGCGAAATAGTCGCGAACTATTCGCAAACTAGTCTCCAGTGAGACAGGGGCTTTAGCTTGTAACCATCTTGCCCATGTAACTTGGACAATTATGTATATTTTATACATTTTCCTTATTAAAAGGGTTTCATATTGGCAACAAGGATCTCTTAAAATTGCAGATGAATGACAAAGGTGAACAAAAACTTAACAACTGTTGTAAAAAACAACAAACTTATCATGGATTTCAAAACAACAGTGGATTTGTCTAAAAATATCACAGGAAGGGTACTTGGTCCAAATATAAAAGGTTTTTTTTTTAATTTTTGGAAACAGATTATGTTCTATTACTGGAACATGGCGAATCCCAAATAAGAGAGTCTGCAATAATACTAATTTCATGATTTATATTTTAACAAATCGTTTAAAAACTTCCCACAACTTGCATTCAAACTTCTATTTAATGACATAAAATTCTACCAATGCTGTCATAAATGAGCATCTTATCAAATTATTATTCAAATTCTAGGAAATACTGTGGAAAAATCTGATAGTCAAAGAGTCAAAGCTTTAGTAAAGATCAAATAAAACCTTTATATACGTATATTGGGACCAAGTATGCCTCCTGTGAATAATGAACAAACATATCTCTAATGTAGCTCAATTATATGAGGCGTGGCATGAGAAAACCAGTCCTCAGGGTTTCCCACCAGGTCTGACACAAATGGGCCTGTGCAGCTACATGTACAGAAGATGGATAGAAGCTTGAAATTTCGGATTTAAGAAGCAGAGGAATTGTGCTATCTGTTTAGCAAAAATTTAAGAAGAGGAATTGTACTATCAATGTAGCGAAAACAAAGGCGCTGATCAGCTTCACAGTTACTGTGAAGCTGATCTGCCCCTTTGTTTTCGCATAGGCAAACATCCAGTTTTCTCATGATGGGGTTTTCTCATGATTTTTACCTGAGCAAAAAACCAGAGGACCAACGGTCCTGTAAACGCTCACCTGAGATCTGCTATATTAACCAAATATTTATTTAAAAAATTTGCCCTTTATGGGGCCCCACCAACCAATCAAAATAAAGGATTAGGACAAAAGTCAACCAAACTGTAGAGGAATACTCTATAAACATTTCTGCAAAAATAGAATTCAAATATTTGCGATTGGACCAGAAAAAAAATAGCCAATTTCCACTTTTCCCGTTTTAAGTCAATCGAAACTTTAAGTTGCCATAGCAACCAGATTTCTTATCCGACTGAAATAAAAAACACAAATTATGTAGAGACTACTGTCAGGAACATGTATACAAAGTACAGGCTTCATGCCATAGACAATTTCTGAGGAGAAGATCTTAAAATGTTTTTTTCCAAATTTTACCCTTTATGTGGCCCCAGCAACCAATCAAAATAAAGGATTAGGAAAAAAGTCACATGAAACATAGAGATATACTCAATAAATATTTCTGCAAAGACAAAATTCAAATACCTACAATTGGTCCAGAAAAAATAGCTAATTTCCACTTTTCCCATTATAAGTCTATGGAAACCATAGCAACCAGTTCTTATCCGACTGGAATAAAAAACACAAATTATGTAGAGGCTACTGTCAGGAACATGTATACAAAGTACAGGATTCAGCCACTTGACAGTTTCTGAGGAGAAGATTTTTGAATTTTTTTTTCTTTTTTTCAAAATTTTGCCCTTTATGGGGCCCCAGCAACCAATCAAAATAAAGGATTAGGACAAAACTCACAAGAAACGTCAAAAACTACTCAATAAACATTTCTGCAAAAACAAAATTCAAATGTCTGCAATTTTAGCGGAAAAATAGCCAATTTCCACTTTTCCCATTATAAGTCTATGGAAACTTTAAGTTGCCATAGCAACCAGAGTTCTTATCCACCTGGAATATAAAACACAAATTATGTAGAGGCCACTGTCAGGAACATGTATAGTACAGGCTTAATCCCCTTGACAGTTTCTGAGAAGAAGATTTTTGAATGTTTTTCGAAATTTTGCCCTATATGGGGCCCCTGCAACCAATCAAAATAAAGGATTAGGACAAAAGTCACATGAAACGTAGAGGACTACTCAATAAACATTTCTGCAAAAACAAAATTCAAATGTCTGCAATTTTAGCCGAAAAATAGCCGATTTCCACTTTTCCCATTATATGTCTATGGAAACTTTAAGTTGCCATAGCAACCAGAGTTCTTATCCGCCTGAAATAAAAAACACAAATTATGTAAAGGCCACTGTCAGGAACATGTACACAAAGTACAGGCTTAATCCCCTTGATAGTTTCTGAGAAGAAGATTTTTGAATGTTTTTCGAAATTTTGCCCTATATGGGGCCCCTGCAACCAATCAAAATAAAGGATTAGGACAAAAGTCACACGAAACATGATAGAGGACTACTCAATAAACATTTCTGAAAAAACAAAATTCAAATATCTCCAACAAGACAGCAAAAACTAGCAATTTTCACTTTTTTCCATTATAAGTCTATGGGAAGCATAAGTTGCCATAGCAACCAGAGTTCTTATCCGATCAAAACAAAAAACACAATTATTCTTTCCCCCTACCTGTAGATGGTGTATGTGAAATATGAGAACAATCGGCCCAGCGGTTTCAGAGAAGAAGATCTTTGAAATTGTGGATGACGACGGACGGACGACGGACGGACGCCGGAGCATGGGTATACTATAAGCTCACCTATGAGCCTTCGGCTCAGGTGAGCTAAAAAAAAAAGGATGCAGCACCTTTTTTTTCATTTCAATCCTTCTTCTTCTCAGATCTGAAACTTCAAGCATCAAGTCATCTTCTGAAACTGTGCTGCTTAACCTCTGACATAGATATGTATTTGTAAATCCAACTGCCTATGTTCTCAATAATGTGACTCTATGACAGTAAACTATATATAGAAGATATTTGCTTTTTTGAGGTGAATACCAAATATATTTCATCGAGTGAGTTGAAAACATCAGAAGTTTCACAAGTGCGCAATATACGGGCATTTTCCAATTCACAAGGCAGGCGGTGAAAATGCAAAAACCAAAAATGTTTGAAAACACAAATAATTCTGGTACCATATTGTTCCTTACGTTCTAACTAAGAAAATGAATACCCACACTTTATGTTTTTGTTCTGACATAAATAACAGAGTTATAGGCATTTGAATTTCTGAAGTGAGACACGTTTAATGATGTCAAGTAAATGGAACATCAGAAGTAATTCAAAATCTACAGTGAAGATATAGGCTGATATCAGTCACTCGTGACTTTTGATATCAGTGAGGTTTGATATCAGTGAAATTTCATATCAATGAAAATACCAATTTTATCAAGTTTTGATATACATTGGTTTTCACTGTAAAGTATAAATGACCATGTGTTTCACTAGTATGCCACTGGAAAAATGTGTAAAACAAGTAGGTGCCCCTTTTACCGTGTTTACAAAACTTCATCACCTGAGTTCAAGCGACACTGTCAAAGTATTTTACCTACACAGGCCAATTTATGGTGAACCCGGTCAGAAACCAAGAAGACCAGTTTCCTCTCATCACAGCTCATATGGTTGTTTCTCTCTAAATTATATTATATAAATAGAACAGGGACCAGTTGTTCGAAACTTCTTTAGCTTAACGTCATTGTTAAGACATCAACTCGTTAAGTAAATGCTGACTATATAAGCAAAAACAATGTTATTTTTTGTTGAAAAAATGTTAGAATCCTTTGCAATGCAAAGGATTCTCACATTTTATCAACAAAAAATAACTGTATATGTAATATTCATGTTTGAAATTTTAACGAATCGTTAACTAACAATGTCATTAATTTTGAACTGGGCCGAGCTTGTTGACCTGGTGGTAGAGGGTTTATAATATAGAGGTCCTTTTTTAACTCCAATGTCACAGAATTGTGCTTTTGAGCAAGACATTAGGATAACATGTCTGTGTAATGTATACCCCATTATACCCCACTTTTCTATAGCAAAACTGGGATATGCAGGGGTATACCTATTTTTCTTATTTTTGCTTAAAGCATAGATTGTGGGTAGGCGTTAGAACCGCCTCGACAAGGTGGTTCTAACGCATACCCACAATCTATGTTTTGAGCAAAAATAAGAAAAATATCAAAATTTTTCTACTGAAAATTTTCATTTTTTACAACTTAGGAAAATTCAGTACATTACATGGGCATGTTTTCCTAATGCAAAAGATAGCCTTCTGAGGCCATACAAACCAGCTTGTGTCAGCCCTTGGTGGAAATCCAAAAGACTGGCTTTTTTGACAAGCATGCTCATTTTAATTTCCATGGAGATAGATCATGGGGGTCACTGAAGATAATTCATGATATTAAAACTTCAAAAACTTTTCAAAATGCTTGGATTTCTAAAAAATTAGTTGACCTGCATAAAATGTCAATAACAACTTATATCAGATAAAAGCCAACAAAAACACAAAAACTGAAAAAGGGCCACATGAAGAGAAAAATGTTTTTTTTTTGTTTTTTTTTTTTGTTTTTTTTTTGCATATGCAAAAACAAAGACACAGATCAGCTGTGCAGTAACTCTACAGCTGATTAACATCTTTGTTTTCACTAAAGTAGGTAGTACAATTCCTCTTCTTCTTTAATCCCAAATTTCAAGCGTCTAGTCAACCAAGACTGTACAGGCCGAGTGTGTCAGACCTTGCTTTATTCATTTAACTTTCAATTGACATCAAAATAAAAACTATACATTAACCAGAAGAGGTAGGACAATTTTTCAGGTAAACATGAAGAATAAATACAGGGAAGTCTAAGGAGATTATCGAAGGTGGCGAATCATTATGTCCAATGACTATAACTAAGTTTTGATGTTGAATTTGAATGCATAACCTTGGATAGCAACAAATATAATGTAATAGAAAAGGAAATAATGCGAAAATAAGCAAAATATTCAAAAAGAAGTTTGGTTGGAATCCCAAATATTTTGTTAAGACTGATATACATGTATTATGAAAACTTGCCCATGTAACATATGTAGAATTTTTTCAGTAGCAAAAATTGAAAATTTCATCAGAAAAGTTTTGATATTTTTCTTATTTTTGCTCAAAACATAGATTGTGGGTACACGTTAGAACCGCCTCGCCGAGGCGGTTCTAACGAGTACCCACAATCTATGTTTTGGAGCAAAAAGAAGAAAAATAGATATACCCCTGCATACCCCAGTTTTGCTATACAAAAGTGGGGTTTAAGGGGGTATACATTACACGGACATGTTTTCATGATGTATAAGTGAACCATACCGGTTAGGAAAAACCATCACACTTGTTTGTGGTGAAAATCTGTCACACAAAGTAGGTCACTTTGCATGACAGAATATTATGCTTTTTCATTACGTTTTAAAAAATAAATCAGTATGAAAGTCAGACAAAATTTGTCACATTATTGGCTTTATTGCTGGCGTAATTATCTATCTGAAAACAAGTTTCAGTGTTTTAAACTATGAATCAGCGGACAATGGTCCTGAAAATGCTCATCTGAGATCTACTATATACTCAAATCCATGTCTTTTTCCCCATTCAAATGCATAGGTGACCTAAGTTGATCTTGCCATAAAATACTCCAATACACCCCAGTTTCACTATTATAACAAACATAATTGAGCCGCCCAATGGGAAAACCAACAATCTGCATAGGCGAAAACAAAGGCGCAGATCAGCTTCGCGGTAGCCGCGAAGCTGATCAGCACCTTTGTTTTCGCTACTTGGATAGTACAACTCCTCCTCTACTTAACTCCAAAATTTAAAGCTTCTAGCTCTTTTCTGTAACTGTACAGGTCGGTTTGTGTCGGACCTGTTCGGAAACCACATTGTTGGTTTTTCCACGAGGTGGCTCATATTATCCTGGTGCAAAACACCATGATGTAGCTTTCTTACTTTAGTAAATAGTCATTAATATTATATAGAACCTCTTTTGTATACTTGCAGGTATCCGTCATCCTTTAGAGATCTGAATAAAGATAGATAGGAAAATAGCTGAATTCTATTTATGACGGATATTTTGGACTACTAACTCAATATGCCAACAGTAGAGTGCCCGGTCGATGGATGTGATTGGGAGTCCCAAGATTTAGGCGTAGAATTCGCAGCCGCTCTAACTGCCGCCTTACAAATCCACGATAAGGCAGCCCATCCTGCAGTCCATCAAGCACCGCCGAAGTTGAAATTAGAATCACCGTCCATAGCAGCTGGTTGTGATCCTGATCAGTGGTCTGCTTTTACCAGGCAATGGAACATGTATAAAGCAGGGATGTCCATAGCTGACAATGTCATTCCTACGGCTTTATTTTATTGTTGCGACGCCGACCTCCGAACAAATCTTATGCGGGACATTCTGAATTCTATTTATTTAGTTTGCATGTTTTTGACACTAGGTATATGGGGACAATTGATAAACATGAGGAAATAAAGTTATTTTCATCACAAACAAGTGTGACAGTTTTTGAGGAGTTGCCTAACTGCATACAGATGCTGATCAAACTGATGAGTGCTCCACATCAGGAAAACATGTCCATGAAAAGTATACCCCATTAAACCCCACTTTTATATGAGCCACCTCGTGGGAAAACCAACAAAGTGGTTTCTGAACAGGTCTGACATAAATCAGGCTGCACAGTCACAGAAGCAGGCTAGAAGCTTGAAATTTTGGATTTAAGAAGAAGAGGAAGTGTACTATCCGTGTAGCGAAAACAAAGGCGCTGATCAGCTTCGCGGTTACCGCGAAGCTGATCTGCGTCTTTGTTTTCGCATATGCAGATTGTTGGTTTTCTCACAAGGTTGCTCATATAGTTAAACTGGGGTTTGGAGGGGCATATTTCTTACTTTTGCTCCAAAACATAGATTGTGGGTACTCATTAGAACCTCCTAGAGGCGGTTCTAATGTGTACCTACAATCTATGTTTTGAGCAAAAATAAGAAAAATATCATTTTTTTTCTGATGAAATTTTCAATATTTTTGGTTGAAAAAAAAAATCTCTGAAAACTGCATGGGCGTGTTTTCGTAATGATAAGGACTTTCATAGTTTACACAAACAAGTGTGCCCAACAACAGATTGAAATTTCTGATGTCAGAATAACTACATACAAAAGAAAACAAAGTTGCAATATAGCTATGCAAATACATCATGGCCCCTAATCATGCAACTTTGTTTTCACACAGTTGCCATGTGATGTTTTGAAATACATGTACTTCTTTTCGTTATTTCCTCTTTCAAGAGCATACACACATATACATGTACATGTATATAGACAAAATACAAATACAAGTACAAAGAATTTATTTCATGGAGAAATGTTTTCCTGATGACAATTTTTCCTGACTTGAGTAGTTTATCTTGTTTTCCACAGCCTTCTCCAGGTACTCTGAAACGTCTTGGAATTCATGAGACCTATTGCACACAATATCACAAAGTACATTAACATGAGGAGGCCAAATTTATGTCTGTGAATCCATGACTGGTGTTTACTGGCATGTGACCTGAAAAAATATCATATAAAAATTAAGAAGAAAAGTTGTCACTGATTTAACTGGGCAAGTCACAATTTTTTGTTTAATTTAATGCTTGACATGGTAAATAATTAAGGTCATGTGAGACTGGTCAGTTATCCCAGCCCAACTGCTCCTGAACCTTGATACAACTTAACAGTACTAAAAGCACATTATTTTTGCTATGGTCTTTTTCATGAGAGAAAATCTATGACACTACCTGTGCCATTTGTATACCATCAGCCTACTGTCCTGCATAAGTGTTAATACACGTGGTCATATCATTTTTTATGACATGACGTTATTAAATGGAAAACTGTGACATCATATGATAAATACAGTTATCACGGCAGCAGCTTCTGTGATGTAATGGTATACAAATTTCCAGACGACAGCACAACAAGTATCATTTGAACCCTCGCATGAGAAAACCAACAATCTTAGTGTCCGAGCAGGCCTGACACAAATCGGCCTGTACTAACACAGAAGAATGCTAGAGGCTTCAATTTTCTGATTTAAGAAGAAGAGGGATTGTACGACCCATTTAATGAAAACAAAGGCGCTGATTAGCTTCACGGTTACCGTGAAGAACCGTGAAGCTGGTGTGCGCCTTTGTTTTCACATGTGCAGATTGTTGGTTTTCTGATGCAGCAGCTCATTTGGTTGTCCCCATGTTTTTTAAACAAGAATACCTGTTATGCAAACTTTTACAATCAAAATGTGCCAGATATGAGCCACCACGCCAGAAAACCAACTGTATGCTGCAACAATCTGCATAAGCAAAAACAAGGACATAGATCAGCTGTGCAGTAACTCCATAGCTGATCAGCACCTTTGTTTTTTTCTCTACAGGGATAGTACAATCCTTCTTACATCATACATTTGATAGTTTTCCTCTATTGAGACTTTTCTGTCATCTTCCTCGCAGATCTTACAACTTCATAGGGTCAACAAACCAGAGGACCAATGGTCCTGCAAACGCTCACCTGAGATATATATTAATAAACTTGTTTGACTAGAATGGTAAAATACATGTCTATTACCCAAGGGCAGGGTCAGAATAACCCCCGGTGTCATTTTTTTTTTCAAATCATAAAAATTCAGTCAATTTGCCAATTTATTGCAAGTTTTGCCCTTCAAATAATTTTCCCCCATTAAAATGCATAGGCGACCTAAGTTGACCTTGCCGTAAAAAAAGGTCAAGGTCATCCCAGGGTGATGATTTATGCAAACTTTGTAGACCTCCATTCCTTGATGCTTCATGCCAAGTTTCAAAATCAAAGGCCTTCTGGTTCTGAAGAAGATTTTTTAAAGGTTTTTGCTATTTATAGCCTTGGCAGCTATCTTGGTCATGCAACCTTGACCATTTATACAAACTTTCATTCCCTCTTCCTGAGGATGTTCCACATAAAGTTTGGCTTTGACTGGCCAAGTGGTTTCAGAGAAGAAGATGTCTGAATATTATGGTCCTATACATGTATATAGCCCCGGGGCAGGCGCAGACAACCCCCTGGGCCCAATATATTTTCATAAACATGGATTTTCTGTCCATTTGCTCATTTCTAGTAAATTTTCTGCCATTAAATGGCATTTTCATATTTTTCCCCATTCAAATGCATGGGCGACCTAAAGTGACCTTGCCATAAAAAAGGTTAAGGTCATCCCAGGGTCATGATTTATACAAACATTCCCAGATGCTTCATGCCAAGTTTCAAAATCACTGGCCTTCTGGTTCTAAAGAAGAAGATTTTTAAAGGTTTTCGCTATTTACAGCCATGGCGGCCATCTTGGTCATGTGACCTTGACCATTTATACAAACTTTCATTCCCTCCTCCTAAGGAAGTACCACATAAAGTTTGGGTTTGATTGGCCAAGTGGTTTGAGAGAAGAAGAAGTTTGAATATTATGGTCCTATATGTGTATATAGCCCTGGGGCAGGGCAGACAACCCCCTGGGCCCAATATATTTTCATGAACATAATGCTCATTCCTAGCAAGTTTTCTGCCAATAAATGACATTTTCCTATTATTTCCAATTCAAATGCATGGGGGACCTAAGTTGACCTTGCCATAAAAAAGGTCAAGGTCATCACAGGGTCATGATTTATACAAACTTTGTAGAGCTCCATTGCCTGATGCTTCATGCCAAGTTTCAAAATCATAGGCCTTCTGGTTCTGGAGAAGAAGATTTTTAAAGGTTTTTGCTATTTATAGCCATGGTGGCCATCTTGGTCATGTGACCTGGACCATTTATACAAACTTTCGTTCCCACTTCAGACTTCCTATGGATGCTCCATATGAAGTTTGGCTTTGATTGGCCAAGCGGTTTCAGAGGAGAAGATCTTTGAAATTGTGAACGATGGCGGGCGACTATGAACGCCGGAGCATGGGTATACTATAAGCTCACCTATGAGCCTTTGGCTCAGGTGAGCTAAAAAGTCAGTCATCCTAATCATACACTTCCAATGAGAACAAAACTCCAACCATTACGAAAACATGCCCATGCAATACACAGAAATTTTGAAAGTTTTCAGAAAAAGTTTTCAATATTTTTTTTTTATTTTTGTTCAAAACATTGATTATGGGTACTTGTTAGAGGCGGTTCTAACGAGTACCCACAATCTATGTTTTGGATCAAAAACAAGAAAAATTGTATACCCTCAAAAGTGGGGTTTAAGGGGCTATTTATTTCATGGACATCTTTTCCTGAAGATGGTTAAAACACTTACCTATGTGTTTGCGTTTTTTGTGCATAGATGAGTAGATATTTCACTCGTATCATTTCATTGTTCTGTACAACATAGTATTTCTCGGGTACTTCTCCTCCCTCACTGGGACCAGCGTTGGCCCGAGACCTCAGGTTGGAGCTAGATCCCTTGGAAGACAGGTTGGAGCTAGATCCTTTAGAATTGCCTTCAACTTCAGCTGTAACAATGTCAGAGAATGCCTTGACAGAGAAACAAAATTTGAGCCGCATCATGAGAAAACTATCAATGTGCTTTTGCAACAGGTTCAACATAAACCAAGCTGTACAAGCACAGAAGATGGCTAGAGGTTGGAAAGGCCTAGGGGATTTAAGGCCTGAATTCGGCCTCATGTGTTGGTAAAAAGTTGAATTTTGGAATTTTGAGGAGAAACATATTGCAAATAGCAGGTATAGGTCCCTGCTTATAAACTCTAGCACAGCTATCACATTCAAATTACACATGTTGCCATGAAAACGCTCCGAAAAGCATAGAAATACCACATTTTACCATTTTGGGTCTATTTTTCACCATTCAACATAATCCGGTGTCAGATAATATTTTGACCCCCATAATATTTTGACCCGGGGGTCACTTTTTCCCTATAATATTTTGACCCCCCCCTATAAAATATTGACCCCCCTATTTTTTTTTCTGTCAACTGCTTAAAACAGCATTGGAATACTTATGTATGTACTCAATAAGAAGATTATAATATATTTACTAAGGTACGTCAAAGAATAAATTTCATGGGTAGGGGGGGTCAAAATATTATACCATAATATAATGACCCCCCCATGTTCAAGTTACTTTTCTATTGATAATAGCCAGCCTTTTTTTCTCGTTATCACAAACTAAACCAAACAAGTGCAAAAATGATTTACATTTATCTATTTCCATTATCACTGGTAAGGGGGGGGGGGGGTCAACATATTATGGTATAATATTTTGACCCCCCCCCCCCCCCCTACTATGTGTATGGTATTTTTAGATGATGATAAATGACCACTTTTTCATTAAATTATACATGAAATTCAGACATCTGATTGAAATAAATAAGCTTCACTAGGTTACATTCACGGACACACCTTGTGGGGGGGGGGGGGTCAGAATATTATAGGCAAAAAGTGACCCGCGGGTCATAATATTATGACCCCCTCCCTACCCTGTTTATGCTATTTATTTATATGATGATAAATTGCTTTTTCTTCTGTAATTACACTTGAAATTCAAACAAATATAACAGCTTCAACATGCATCTATTCATGATACCAATGGTAGAGAGGGGGGGGGGTCAATATATTATGGTATAATATTTTGACCCCCCTGTTTATGCTATATATTAATATGATGATAAATTGCTTTTTCTCATGTTATTACACATAAAATTCAAACATTTAATCAAATAAAACAGCTTCAACATGCATCTATTTTCATAATACTGGTACAGGGGGGGGGGGGGGTCAATATATTATGGTATAATATTTTGACCCCCCTGTTGGGTGTATGCTATTTGTTTAGATAATGATAAAAGACCAGTTTCTCCTGTAATAAGGCATGAAATTCAGACATCTGATTGAAATAAAACAGCTTCTCTCCGTTACATTCACGGCGCCACTTGTAAGGGGGGGGGGGTCAAAATATTATAGGCAAAAAGTGACCCGCGGGTCATAATATTATGACCCCCCTACTACCCTGTTAATGCTTTTTATTAATATGATGATAAATTGTTTTTTTCTCCTGTAATTTTACATGAAATTAAAACACTTAATCAAATATAATAGCTTCAACATGCATCTATGGTAAGGTAGTGAAGCTGTTTTTACCTATAATATTTTGACTGTTACAGGGGGGGGGGTCAATATATTATGGTATAATATTTTGACCCACCTGTTAGGTGTATGTTATTTGTTTAGATAATGATAAAAGACCAGTTTCTCCTGCAATAATGCATGAAATTCAGACATCTGATTGAAATAAAACAGCTTTACTACCTTACATTCATGGTCACCACTTGAAGGGGGGGGGGGGGTCATAATATTATAGGCAAAAAGTGACCCGCGGGTCATAATATTATGACCCCCCCCCACCTATCCTGTCAATGCTTTTTATTATTATGGTGTTAAATTGTTGTTTTTTTTTTCTCCTGTAATTATACATGAAATTCAAACACTTAATCAAATATAGCAGCTTCAACATGCATCTATTTTCAATCATACTGGTACAGGGGGGGGGGGGGGGGGGTCAATATATTATGGTATAATATTTTGACCCCCCCTGTTAGATGTATGTTATTTGTTTAGATAATGATAAAAGACCAGTTTCTCCTGCAATAATGCATAATTCAGGCATCTGATTGAAATAAAACAGCTTCACTACCTTACATTCACGGACACCACTTGTAAGGGGGGGGGGGGGTCAAAATATTATAGGCAAAAAGTGACCCGCGGGTCATAATATTATGACCCCCCCCCCTACCCTGTTTATGTTATTTCTTTGTATGAGGATAAATTGCTTTTTCGCGTGAAATTTAGATAATGATAAAAGACCAGTTTCTCCTGCAATAATGCATAAAGTTCAGACATCTGATTGAAATAAAACAGCTTCACTACCTTACATCCCAGTCAACAGGAATGGTCATTTCGGGACGTTGCCTCCATTTTATGGGAGTTTTCACCAAATTAGGATGTCATGACACTCAAAATGTACTCAATAAATAAAACCACCCAATTAAGCCAGTAAGGCTTATAAAAGGCTAACAAGGTGTGTCCGTGAATGTAACCTAGTGAAGCTTATTTGTTTCAATCAGATGTCTGAATTTCATGTATAATTTATTGAGAAAGTGGTCATTTATCATCATCTAAAAATACCATACACATAGTAGGGGGGGGGGGGTCAAAATATTATACCATAATATATTGACCCCCCCCCCCTCCTTACCAGTGATAATGGAAATAGATAAATGTAAATCATTTTTGCACTTGTTTGCTTTCGTTTGTGATAACGAGAAAAAAAGGCAAGCTATTATCAATAGAAAAGTAACTTGAACATGGGGGGGGGGGGGGGGTCAATATATTATGGTATAATATTTTGACCCCCCCTACCCATGAAATTTATTCTTTGACGTACCTTAGTAAATATATTATAATCTTCTTATTGAGTACATACATAAGTATTCCAATGCTGTTTTAAGCAGTTGACAGAAAAAAAAATAGGGGGGGTCAATATTTTATAGGGGGGGTCAAAATATTATAGGGAAAAAGTGACCCCCGGGTCATTATATTATGACCCGCGGGTCACTTTTTAGGCGGGTCAAAATATTATATTACACCGGCCCACGTGACAAACAATTTCTTGTTATGAAATAATTATGAAGTATCATCCAGAGATATTGTATGCTATTTAAAATAGCATTTTGTTCGTCATGTGGGCTGGCACTTAAAAAATAACCAGAGGACCATTGGTCCTGAAATCGCTCACCTGAGATTCGGTCTTGCATGACCTTTAGCTAAGGTCATGTTGGTCAATGTAAAAAGTAAACTTGACCTCTAATACTCAAATAATTAATGAAAAATTACCTTTTTTGGCCCAGCAACCAATCAAAATAAGGTATTAGGGCAAAAGTAATATACAATCAATTTCAGACAGGCGGCTATGCAAACGTGAGAAAACACAACCTGTCAATGAAATATTTTTAGGTCACGAGATCAAATTGTACTAATGCGGAGGTCAAAATATACATCAAACAAATTCTATCGATTGAAATTCGTTCTTAACTTCTGCACACTGATGCAGTAAATGGCCATGCCCAGAGAAAAGGAAAATATATCAATTGAATTTATCAATGTTTTATCTTGAATTACATCATTATCATAAGCTTAGAAGCAATCAATTAGATGAAGATCAATTAAAGGGTGGATTTATTATAGAAAATTGTGACTGAATGAGATAAACTGCCTAGTCAAAAACGGTTATTGGCAATTCAACATCTTTTCGTGTGATGCAGCTCTGTACTTATAGTGACCTTTCTATTTTCAAAAAACACGCTCACTGACCTTGGTTTTGTTTCAAAATATTTTGGATTGACGCAACAGGAAACGTTGTGGATAAAAGAAATTGATTATAAAACATAGAAGACTACTAAATAAACATTTCTGCAAAATCTCCAATGAGAATGCAGAAATAGCAAATTTTCACTTTTCCCCATTATAAGTCTATGGAAACTGAAAGTAGCCATAGCAACCAGAGTTCTTATCTGACTGGAACAAAAAAACATTTTTTGTAGAGGCTAATGCCAGGAACATGTATGCAATATATCAGCTTCATAAAGCAAACAGTTTCTGAGAAGAAGATTTTCAAAGATTTTTTTTTCGAAAATTTGCCCTTTTTGGTGCCCCAGCAACCAATCAAAATAAGCGATCAGGATGAAGGTCATCTGAAACGTAGTGCATTACTCAATTAACATTTCTCTAAAAATAAAAATGAGACTGCAGAAATAGCAAATTTTCACTTTTCCCATTATAAGTCTATGGAAACTGAAAGTTGCCATAGCAACCAGAGTTCTTATCTGACTGGAACAAAAAACAACTTTTTTGTAGAAGCTAATGCCAGGAACATGTATGCAAAGTATCAGCTTCGTAAAGCAAACAGTTTCTGAGAAGATTTTTAATGATTTTTTCGAAAATTTGCCCTTTTTTGGGCCCCAGCAACCAATCAAAATAAGCGATCAGGATGAAGGTCATCTGAAACGTAGTGCATTACTAAATAAACATTTCTCTAAAAATAAAATTCGAATATCTCCAATGAGACTGCAGAAATAGCAAATTTTTACTTTTCCCATTATAACTCTATGGAAACTGAAAGTTGCCATAGCAACCAGAGTTCTTATCTGACTGGAACAAAAAAAAACCAACTTTTTTGTAGAGGCTAATTAATGCCAGGAACATGTATGCAAAGTATCAACTTCATAAAGCAAACAGTTTCTGAGAAGAAGATTTATAAAGATTTTTTTTCTAGAAAATTTGCCCTTTTTGGGGCCCCAGCAACCAATCAAAATAAGCGATCAGGATGAAGGTCATCTGAAACATAGTGCATTACTCAATAAACATTTCTCTAAAAATAAAATTCAAATATCTCCAATGAGACTGCAGAAATAGCAAATTTTCACTTTTCCCATTATAAGTCTATGGAAACTGAAAG
This sequence comes from Rugalucina vietnamica, assembly GCA_964017185.1. Classification (NCBI taxonomy): domain Eukaryota; kingdom Metazoa; phylum Mollusca; class Bivalvia; order Lucinida; family Lucinidae; genus Rugalucina; species Rugalucina vietnamica. Next base: position 7,804,159 of record OZ024876.1, on the reverse strand, counting down.
AAGCCATAGCAACCAGAGTTCTTATCTGACTGGAACAAAAGAAACTTTTTTTGTAGAGGCTAATGCCAGGATCATGTATGCAAAGTATCAGCTTCATAAAGCAAACAGTTTCTGAGGAGAAGATTTTTAAAGATTTTTTTTGAAAACTTGTCCTTGCCCCAGCAACCAATCAAAATAAGCGATCAGGATGAAGGTCATCTGAAACGTAGAGCACTACTCAATAAACATTTCTCTAAAAATAAAACTCAAATATCTCCAATGAGAAAGCAAAAATTTGCAATTTCCACTTTTTTTCCATTATAAGTCTATGGGACGTATAAGTTGCCATGGCAACCAGAGTTCTTATCCGATCTGAACAAAAAACTAAATTTTTGGTCCCCCTCCTCCTGTGGATGCTTTATGCCAAATATCAAAACTTTTGGCCACACAGCTGCAGAGGAGATGTCATTTGAAATTGTGGACGACGACGGATGACGGACGCCGACGGACGGACGCCGGATCATGGCCATCCTATAAGCTCACCTTTGAGCCTTTGGCTCAAGTGAGCTAAAAATAAGAGCTGTCGCAGGACAGCGTAGCTCGCCTGACTTGTGCTTTGTCACTACATCTGTTAAAATCTATGACCCATGACCTTGACCTCAAGGTCACTCAGGTGGGTCATGATGGTACAACATAAAACTTCAGACCAATGCAAAGTATCAACTTGATCAATCTACATGTTCAAGAGATATAGACTTATAAAAACATTAACCAAAACTTAAACACAAAACTTCCAAGTCCGTGACCCTGACCTCAAGGTCATCCAGGTGAGTTGTGATGTACAGCATAAAACCCGAGACCAATATCTATCAACATGCAAGTATCAACTTTATCCATCAACATGATGTTCAAGAGATTTAGACTTTAACCAAAAAATTTAACACAAAATTTCTAAGTCTGTGACCTTGACCTCAAGGTCACCCAGGGTAGGTCATGATGGTACTGCATAAAACTTCAGACCAATATCTACCAACATGCAAAGTATCAACTCGATCAATGAATATGGTCAAGAGATATAGACTTACAAAAACTTAAATCAAAAACAAAAACACAAAATTTCTAAGTCTGTGACCTTGACCTCAAGGTCACCAAGAGTGGGTCATGATGGTATTGCATAAAACTTCAGACCAATATCTAGCAACATGCAAAGTATCAACTCAATCCATCAACATGGTCAAGAGATATAGACTTACAAAAACTTTAACCAAAAACTTAAACACAAAATTTTTAAGTCTGTGACCTTGACCTCAAGGCACCCATGATGGTACTGCGTAAAACTTCAGACCAATATCTAGCAACATGCAAAGTATCAACTCAATCCATCAATATGGTCAAGAGATATAGACTTACAAAAACTTTAACCAAAAACTTAAACACAAAATTTCTAAGTCCGTGACCTTGACCTCAAGGTCACCCAGGGTGGGTCATGATGGTACTGCGTAAAACTTAAGACCAATATCTAGCTGCTAAGCAACATGCAAAGTGTCAACTCAATCCATCAATATGGTCAAGAGATATAGACTTACAAAAACATTAACCAAAAACTTAAACACAAAATTTCTAAGTCTGTGACCTTGACCTCAAGGTCACCCAGGGTGGGTCATGATGGTACTGCGTAAAACTTCAGACCAATATCTAGCAACATGCAAAGTATCAACTTGATCCATCAACATGGTCAAGAGATATAGACTTTTAAAAAACTTTAACCAAAAACATAAACACAAAATTTCTAAGTCTGTGACCTTGACCTCAAGGTCACCCAGGGTGGGTCATGATGGTACTGCATAAAACTTCAGACCAATATCTAGCAACATGCAAAGTATCAACTTGATCCATCAACATGGTCAAGAGATATAGACTTTTAAAAAACTTTAACCAAAAACTTAAACACAAAATTTCTAAGTCTGTGACCTTGACCTCAAGGTCACCCAGGGTGGGTCATGATGGTACTGCGTAAAACTTCAGACCAATATCTAGCAACATGCAAAGTATCAACTTGATCCATCAACATGGTCAAGAGATATAGACTTTTAAAAAACTTTAACCAAAAACTTAAACACAAAATTTCTAAGTCTGTGACCTTGAAGTTAAGGTCACCCAGAGTGGGTCATGATGGTAGTGCGTAAAACTTCAGACCAATATCTAGCAACATGCAAAGTATCAACTTGATCCATCAACATGGTCAAGAGATATAGACTTTTAAAAAACTTTAACCAAAAACTTAAACACAAAATTTCTATGTCTGTGACCTTGACCTCAAGGTCACCCAGGGTGGGTCATGATGGTACTGCGTAAAACTTCAGACAAATATCTAGCAACATGCAAAGTATCAACTTGATCCATCGACATGGTCAAGAGATATAGACTTTTAAAAAACTAACCGAAAGTGTGACGCGGACGCACACGTAAACGTAAACGCGCACGACCGAGGTGACTACAATAGCTCTATGCACTTCGTGCAGGCGAGCTAAAAAGTGTTCAGAAATGGTCAAAAATAGACCAAAAAGTGCAGAATGTGCTCTATCTATGATTCTTCTGGGCGTTGCCATGGCAACGCTTGTAGGATAAATGAAGTATTTGTTTATGTTTTTAGCTTACCTGTACGAAAGTACAGGAAGAGCTATTGCAGTCACCCCGGCGTCGGCGTCCGCGTTCGTGTTGCTCAAATGTTAAAGTTTTTGATTAAAGTTTTTATAAGTCTATATCTCTTGAACATGTTCATGGATCAAGTTGATACTTTGCATGTAGGTAGATATTGGTCTGAAGTTTTATGCAGTACCATCATGACCACCCTGGGTGACCTTGAGGTCAAGGTCACTGACTTAGAAATTATATATTTTGTGTTAAAGTTTTTGGTTAAAGTTTTTATAAGTCTTTATCTCTTTAACATGTTGATGGATCAAGTTAATATCTTGCATGTGGGTAGATATTGGTCTGAAGTTTTATGCTGTACCATCATGACCTACCCTGGGTGACCTTGAGGTCAAGGTTACGGACTTAAAAATTTTGTGTTAAGCTTTTGGTTAAAGATTTTATAAGCCTATATCTTTTGAACATGATAATGGATCAAGTTGATACTTTGCATGTTGGTAGATATTGGTCTGAAGTTTTATGCAGTACCATCATGACCCACCCTGCATGACCTTGAGGTCAAGGTCACTGACTTGGAAATTTTGTGTTAAAGTTTTGGTTAAACTTTTTGTAAGTCTATATGTCTTGAACATGTACATGTATCAAGTTGATACTTTGCAATGTTTATAGATATTGGTCTTAAGTTTTATGGTACCATCACGACCCACCTGAGTGATCTTGAGGTCAAGGTCATGGGTCATAGATTTTGATAGATTTAGTGGCAAAGCACAAGTCAGGCGAGCTATGCTGCCCTGCGACAGCTCTTATTAATAGAGGAGCCATATGGCTGTTTTAAGAAATAATTTTCTCACCTTATTTCCAAAATTTATTTTCTAGCAAAATCTGAGGTCAAAATCAGGCATTAAATGTCCTAGTCCTTTGAGATTTAGAAAGTAGAGAGATTGTACTATGCGAGTTGTGAAAACAAAGGTGCTGATCAGCTTCAAAGTTACAGCCAGCTGATCTGCCCCTTCGTTTTCGCATATGCAAAATGTTGGTTTCCTCATGATGTGTCTCATTTCATTGCTTTAATCCGTTAAGGAGTAAATGCTAACCATAAATTTTGTATCATACATGCATACATGAAAGCTACATGAACTGGAATAGAAAACAATTAATTTGGTCAGTTTCTTTTTCCGAAATTAAGGCATAATTTCCAAACATGCCTTCCATTTGAGCCACATCATGAGAAAACCAACATTTTGCATATGTGACAACAGAGGCCCAGATTAACTTCACAGTAACTGCGCAGCTGTTCAGTGCGTTGGTTTTCACTACACCGATAGTACAATTCCTCTACATTCTGAAGCTGAAATTTCCAGCCTCTAGCCATCTTCTGTGCTTGTACAGGCCGGTTTGCATCGGAGCTTTCAAAAACCACATTGTTGGATTTTTTATGACGCGGCTCATTTAGCAAAAATAAAATTCTTCGAAACATTTCCCAACAGGGTGAATGTTGGAGGTCATGGGCAAAGATGCACTGTCATAATATCAAAATGGCTGTATCATTTTAAAAGCACAGAGCATCTTACAAACTGTCTGTGAATTGTACAACCCCTTAAATCCCTCTTTTATTTAAAAAAATAGGGTTTGCATGGGTATACCTAATTTTCTTATTTTTGATCCAAAACATACTTTGTAGGTACTTTTTAGAACTGCCTTGGCAAGGAGGTTCTAACATGTACCCACAATGTATGTTTTAAGCAAAAATATTAAAACAATAAAAAATTTTCCAATGAAATTTTCATTTTTTTCTACTGAAAAAAATCTCTGAATACTGCATGGGCAAGTTTTCATCATGTATGGTAAGGAGTTAGTGGATTATGTCTCTAATAGAGATATTTCCTTGAACTGACTCTTTACATTTAGGTCAATAATATCACTGTAACAGTGACAAAATTTCAGACCTTTTTTTGTTTTACATACATTTATTCTGGCACTTAACAGATGGATCATCTATCATTTCACAGACAGCTACACAGCTGAGTTTGTTTCCCAGCTCACTGTGGTTCCACGCCTGACCCGAGGGGCTGTATATCATCGACACAGACAGCTCACCAGACAGGTATGTCCCCTCACCAAATACTGACGTCTGGAAAAAACAGAAACCATAGCATGTAATATATAGATCTTTCATAAGTTGTAAAAATTGAAAAGTTTCAGTAGCAAAATTAATACTGCATTAGAGGTAATAAACGCTATGTTGTCAGACCTGGACCCGAGGTTATAAAACTTTTTTCATGCTCAACTCAGCTGAGCATAAAATTTAAACCGCTCATAAATGATGAAATAGCCCAAATAAATTGAAATTTCAGGTTTAGATCACCACAGCCTGTAATTTATCCAGCTGATAAATGTTAAAATGCCAACAATTGTTGGCATTTTAACATTTATCAGCTGGATAAATTTAAGTCTCAGCTGAGCTGAGCATGAAGAAAGTTTTATAACCTCAGGGCCTGGTCGGAAATCCCTAAGACCGATTTTCTCCTGTAGCGACTAATATGTGATATACACCACAACATCTTTATAGCACTATTTTTGGGGTCCAAGACAATTTCCATGTTAGCTATCCAGTCTATGTTATAACAAGAGTAAAATGTGTATACATATAGCAAAAATAATCCCACATTAATCAGTGTTATCCAAAACCTTGTTGTAATGGACTGTGTTATAAAAAGGTCCAGGTGTAATTGGAAGAAAATGAGCCGCCTCGTGGGAAAACCAACAATGTGGTCTCCGAACATGGCTGACACAAACCAGCCTGTACAAGCACAGAAAACAGCTAGAAGCTTGAAATTTCGGATTTAAGTAGAAGAGGAATTGTACTATCCGAGTAGTGAAAACAAAGGCGCTGATCAGCTTCGCGGTTACCGCGAAGCTGATCTGCGCCTTTGTTTTCGCATATGCAGATTGTTGGTTTTCTCATGGGACGGCTCAAATAATAACTCAGGAAGACCTGAGCAGACCCATCAGAAAACCAACAATGTGGTTTCTGAACAGGTCTGACACAAACCAAGCAGTATAAGCACAGGAGACAGCTAGAGGCAGGAAATTTTGGATCTGGAAAGGAGAGGAATTGTCATCAATTTCATTTACAAGCAGAATGTGTTTCACCTTCTCTGCTGATCTGAGCATGAAAAAAAGTTTTATATTGTCAGGGTCCATTCAGAAATCCTAAAACAGACAGTCACATTATTTCAGAACACCGGGCTTACCTTGTTCATATGTGAAGCCAGACCATTATGCAGGATGGAGTGAAAGTTTTCTAGTCGGCTGCCGTGGTATGCGTAGAGTAGGTCCCGACCCTGGCGCAGATTCTGAAACTTCTCTTCCGATGTCTCGCTCGGTAATACTTCAAATATGAAGTTAGGTGGAGGACACTTCACTGTCTGCCCAGTTTTCTTTTGGATTTCTTCAAACTGTTAAAATATACATGTAAGATGAGTTGGGAACATATTAACTCATTTAAGCCTGTCGTCCCTTTCATGGGACATAGGCAAACAGAAGAGCCCCAGATGTGATGCCGCAGACTGCGGTGTCCCATCTGGGGCTCTTCTATTTGCACAGAGAAAACTCGTCGAAAAATGAGATAAAAAATAAAAATCACATGTAACACCCCTGAAATTGAAAGTGGACTTATCCAAATAATAATGATGGGAAAGTCCAGTTGTAAAATATGGGTTAAGATTAGAATTGATGTAGGATAATTATTATCCTCCTCAGTTTTGCCTCTCTCAAGATTATTTGAGCCATGTCATGAGAAAACCAACAATGTTGTTTTCCAACACAAATTGGCCTGTACAAGCACAGAAGATGGCTAGAGACTGGAAATTTTAGATTTAGAAAGTTGAGGAATTGTACTATCCATGTAGCGAAAACAAAGGCACTGATCAGTTTCCCACAAACAATGTTTTGAGCTAAAATCTTAAAAATACAGAGAAATTTCCAATGACAGGTGAAAAATATCTATACAACATATGGGCAAGTTTTCGTAATGTATGAACTGATTTCAGTAAACCATTACGAAAACTTGCCCATGCAATAAATGGAGATTTTTTGAGCATTAAAAATTGAAAATTTTCAGCTGAAAAATTTTGATATTTTTCTTATTTTTGCTCAAAACATAGATTGTAGGTACACGTTAGAACCGCCTCAGCGAGGCAGTTCTAACGAGTACCCACAATCTATGTTTTGGAGCAAAAATAAGAAAAATAGGTATACCCCTGCAAACCCCAGTTTTACTGTATAAAAGTGGGGTTTACGGAGGTATATATTGCACGGACATGTTTTCCTGATGCATACCTTGGAATTCTGCAGATGGTGCATAGTGAAAGGTTTGGAGTCTATCGTCCACTTGATGAGCTCTAGCAGCCCTGGAACCAGTTTGTGACAGTCCCTGGGTATCCCGGACACCTCAGGTATCTCTTCTACAAGATTTTGCTGCAAAATAGTTAGCCACATTATGAAAACACGCATATGAGCCTGTGCGTGAGAAAACCAACAATTTGGCTCCGACACAAACCGGGCTGTACAGTGACAGAAGATGGTTAGAGGCTGGAAATTTTGGATTTAGAAAGTAGAGGAATTGTACTATCTGTGTAGCGAAAACAAAGGCTCTGATCAGCTTCACAGTTACTGTGAAGCTGATCTGCTCTTTTGTTTTCGCCTATGCAGATTGTTGATTTTTGATGACAAGATAAAGGGGTTCTCTGATGATAACTGATAATAATTATGCGATAATTTTTACTAGATCCAGCAAGGGATTTTATCTAGAACTGACAAAATTTAATGAGCCGCATCATGAGAAAACCAACAGTCTGTATACGCGAAAACAAACATGCAGATCATATTCGCAGTATCCACGAAGCTGATCAGCGCATTTGTTTTCGCTAAATGGATAGTACAAATCCTCTAGTTTTTAAATCCAAATACAATATTTTCTCCCAAAGGAACAATTTTGAAGCCTGTCTAAAACAAACCAGTTATAGCTTCTATTATTGCGAGAAGTGAGTTCTATCCTTTGGAAAGTTTCAAGATGGGTGCCTCATGAAGATCCGTTTTGCTCTATTTTCCTTCAGCTGGCTATAAAAATTCAAATCAATGTCGACAAAGTACAGAGTAATGATACAAAGATGGAAATATAAGGAATGAATTGTTATTTTTGTTGATTTTATTGATGTGTAAACTAAGGCGAATCACTCACAAATTTTTTCGTTGGGCTTTATTCGGTTTGTAAGTGATTCGTCTGAATTTACACATCGATAAAATAAAAAAAATAAAATTCATTCCTATATTACATCCAAATAAGCAGAATTTTGGAAAACTTCAAATTTTGAAGCTTAAGGTAATGGCGATACACGACCAACATCACTATAACAAGAGTAAACAAACAATGTTGCTGGCAGGTTTTGACTTTGCTCTGCCCATAGGCGTGGTCTCTATATCACGTTTTTCATCAGGAAATGAAGAATATCAAGAAAGACACTTACATCTATGGTGATTGCAACGAAAATGTAAATCTTTTGACATGCTTGCAAGATAAAACAAATGAGCCATCGCATGAGAAAACCAATAATTTGCATAGGCGAAAGCAAAGGCGCAGATCAGCTTCGCAGTAACTGCGAAGCTGATCAGCGCCTTTGTTTTGGCTACACAGATAGTACAATTGAATTCCTCTACTTTCTAAGTCCAAATTTTCAGCCTCTAGCCATCTTCTGTGCTTGTACAGGCTGGTTTGTGTCGGACATGGTCGGAAACACAAATTGCTGGTTTTCTCACGCACAGGCTCCTATATACCATAGTTTTGATATCTTTCTCCTTGTCCTCTGACTGGAACATGGGAGGAAATGGTCTCAACACCGTATCATGTCTATAACTGTTCATTGCAGCTATAAATAGACTTAGCTGCAAATCAACTGCCAAGGGGTCCAACCAGATCCTTTCCTTTATGAAATCAATAGTTTCTGCTTCGTCTTCGGTGACGCCCTGGGCGCCCATATCCATAGTGGCCATCATCGTGGAGGCTTGGGTCACAGAAATCCAGGCCACTGACGTTCAGGTAGATGTTGTTGTCTATCTTCAAATCTTCATGCCTAAGTCATGCTGTTTGTTTTTTAGTTTATCTCCTCCATCTACATATCATAAACATGGTAACTGAAACATAAATATGTAAGCATTTGCATAAGAAAACTGGGTGTTCAACCAGGCCCAACACAAGCCTGGTTGTACAGCAACTGAAAATAGCTAGAAGCTTTTAACAGATTTAGAAAGAAGAGGCATCATACTGTCTTTGGAGTGACAACAAAGGTGCTGAACAGTAACTTCACAGCCGATCTGTGCCTTTTTTTTTAGCATATGGAGATTTCCGATTTTCTTATGTGGTGGCTCAGGGTGATCCAGAATATCTTAAACCATTTGAGCCGCGACGCGAGATAACCTGTCTTCGGGGTTGCCGACCAGGCCTGACACAAACCTACCTGTGCAACCGCAGAAGAAAGTTAGAATCTTGAAATTTTTGATATAGGTACAGGTGGAATTGTACTATCCGAGTAGCAAAAACAAAGGCGCTGATCAGCTTGGCAGTTACTGCGAAGCTGATCTGCGCCTTTGTTTTCGCATAGGCAAAAATCTGGTTTTCTCACGATGCCGCTCATTTTAAGCTTACATAATTTTGTTCTGCAAACACTTTCCATTATAGAACTAAAATCATAATGCTCTGTGATAATTCCATTTTTTATGGTATACATGTATAATGTTAAGTACTTTTAAAAGTAACATTTTGAATAATAGAGATCGAACATTTTGAGTTTTTGCATGATGCGTTATTTAAGATAATACAACATCACTTTCAATCCTTGTGTGAATGTTTGGAACCATAATCCAAAATGGACGTCAAACAATGCTTATATGTAAGTGTTGTGAAAACGTTTGACCGATTCTATTAAACATTTATATACCTGTCTGACAAACAGTTCCAGTCACTGGTGGTTTTCACAAAAAAGAATTTCGGAATTGATCTGTTTTTGATTCAGGCACTTTATATCTATTCACAAAGTTAGATGTGTACCGTAATAAGCCAGGTCTTGGTGTTTTTGCTCTGTGTCTTTTGTTCCTAATTGGAATATATTACCTGGTCAGCATTGATTGCTGGTACCATGCCCCTAACAATTTTATATACCGCTAGCATAACCAGTCTTGATTCCAGCCTGCGTTGTTGCAACAGGTGTTTTTGTTTGATCTCTGAACAATGCCTTTTGGCTACCAATGTCTCATCTTTCCGCATTTGTGTGATACAGACACTATTAATGTGTGTATAAAGTAGCCAGTGACTTTGATGAACTGTGTTACTTCTCTTGGATAAACGTTGTCTATACATTTTGATATTCTACTTAATGTATTTATCATGTCAAGGTATCATTTCAGGCTTAGAACAAACCAGTATGCTAATTCATAGAAACTAGCTAAAGCGCCTGACATTATATATGAATTCTATGAATATCAGTTACTATCAACATATGTATACTGGACAAATAAAGTTAGGGATCAAACATTTACCATGCAACTTATAAATAGAAGATTTCGAACTGCTAGTAAAATGAATCATTTCTATCATCAAGGTAATTCATTTTATAAGCTTTGTACGCTTGAAGATTGAAACAATAGTCTTTGCCTTCAACAAGGTCAGGGTTTTTAAAGTCAGACTGCCGGCAGTATATTTTCATGTACACCTTTTATTTGAAATATTATATTCTCGCATACATGTGATACCTCCCTCATCATCAGGGAGACTCCAGGAAATGAGCGGTAAAATGACATAAATTTTGTCTTAAATATACCACTTTTTCACGAAAAAATCAAAATCTCCCTGAAATGAACCAAGAATTTTCCTATATATTCCATACATTATTTCCCTGAAATGAAATAAAAATATCCCTGAATTCCATAAATTTCAACTTCATCACATATATGCTCTCATCAACATAATTGCCATTGATTTTATGCACTTTTTGCCAGTCACGATAGTCAAAATGCACAGGTGGGCTATTTCCCTTGTTTGTTTTTGTTCTCATAGGACACAAGATATTTAATGCAGTTTCAGCTATGTTCTCACAGGACACAAAGTGGATTCCCCCAAAGCTTACTGCTTTTGTCTCCACAGGACACTAGTAGTAGCTTTGCCTAAATTCTAAATTACTTTTCTCCAGCATCCAGTCATGGGTCTCAACCCATAAACTTAGACAAAGCATTTACTTTTCAAAGTTCTTTTATTTATAATAATCATTCTCATTTTTGTAAATAAACATAGTATTATTTGTCAATGTTCTATACTTCTCCGAAAAGCATATCCAGAGATCTGAATCTGCCAAGCACTCCAAACACCTCATAAACAAAGTATTACATGGAGCTCCCATCATTGAAGTTATCTTTTTGAGAGAAGAGAAGCCAGTGCTTGCCTTATTAATGCTGAGCGCCAAGCAAGGTAGTCACTGGTACCATTTTTAACGTCTTTGGTATGACGCGGCCCGGATTAGAACCCGCGCCTCCCGCTTCCAAAGCGAACGCTCTAACCATTACGCCATCGAGATTCGAACCTGGTAAAACAAACCCAGCACTTTGCGTCAGTCTATCTTAACTTCCATCTGTCTGCCACTCAGGGAAAGTCATACAAAAAAAAACACCAAAAAACGGTTGAGGCTATCCGCACGACGGTCGTGCCGATAATGCCGCTTATCCGCACAACGGTCGTGCCGATAAGCGGCGTCATCGGCCCGACCGTCGTGCGGATAGCCAATGCTATAGGTATTGGCTATCGGCACGACGGGAGTATGAGATTTTCTAACAAGCTTTCTTATGCATTAAATTATTGATTTGCATTAAATGAATTAATTATAAAAAAAAAAAAAAAAAAAAAAAAAATGAATAGGCTTATTTAAAAAGAGGAACTCTAACACCACTGTACATTATGTGCTAATCTTTGTCTTAATGAAATGTTTCCATACTAATCAATCCATTATTAAATGAAACGGTTATTTATTGTTTTGGATTACACATTCTTTTATTCTCAGCTTTTAATAGTTAAGCTACGATAATCTCTTATTTACGCATACGCATAGCTGATTTTTACAGGTAAGTTCACAGGAAAGCAAATTTCAGCAAATTAATAATTGTGTTAATTAAAAAGTAAAATTTCTTGCATGGGTTAATATTCTCTTTCAATTTGAAACAAATGTATAATTTACCAATTTAAAATGTTACCAATTCTCTAAACATTTTACATTTAAAAATCTATTTCCCTGTCGTGTCGATAACGCCGCTTATCCGCACAACGGTCGTGCCGATAAGCGGCATTATCGGCACGACCGTTGTGCGGATAGCCAGTGTCCCAAAAAACACAATGAAACTGCAGACCCATAAGCCGTAAGTGTAGCCTAAAAGACATACTAAGACTGCCATTAGCCTGGTCATTGAATTTAGCATGCAATTGCCAATAGAAGCATATAATCATATAATCGCCGAGTGTACGAATCTGCAAGCTGTACGAATCTACAAGCAGCCAAACTACACGTCATCTCAGAAGTTAGATATTGGAAAAGTAATGGCAAACGTCAAATTAAAATATATTAATATTCAAGCAAGATTCACTAGTATAAAATTAGGTGAAGATATGCCACAATTACTTGTACCATTTTGGCTACACTATATTTTACCTTTCCTACTTTCGTTTTGTTCGCAAGTCTGTAGAGAACGTATTGACACAGTTTCCGTGCAAGTTCCGATTCCAGGTCATTTCGGCCCATACCAAATAGGTAGCCACCGTATCGTATTGTATCTTCTACTTCTTTACTCCCAAAAATCAATTGCTGATTATTACTGTATCGTATCGTTGTATAAGGACACAGGTCACAATTAATTTTACAATATAGTGTAATCATTTGTTCTGTCTCCTGCCTTTGTTATTGACATTGCTGGCTATGTTTTGAAGTTTTCCCCAAAGCCTACAGGGTAAGTGAGGTGTTTTTATTAAGTTTTAAACGTACCTTGACCTGCTGATTTTCTAGCAATTTTGACTTTTCCTAATCTACTACTCGTACACCGTGTTTACTAGCACTAACATGAAGGAGGTAATTCGTCACAAGTATTTTACCAAATTGACAGATACCTGGACTGTTTTAATATCTTCTGAAAGCTCATGCAATGGTCTATTCAGTAGGCAACAACAAGCAAGGTCAGGTCAGGATTTTCTAGATTGGTTCTGCTACTGGTAAACATGTAATCTGGTACAACCTGCTCATGTGGGTAGATGGGGCTCATTAACCTTGGAAGGTTATCCATCTAGAACTTTAGTCTGGACTCTACAAAAAACTAGAAATTGGCTGCTATGCCATAAACTAGCCTGTCACAACCTGGGTGACAGTAGCTTCTGCAGCGGGAGCGGGCATACTGGCTCTCCGGTGTTGCAGCAGTAGTCTAGCGGAAGAGCACACTTACATGGCGCCAACGGTGGAGCACACAGCCCAAGTCAGTAGGGAACGGCGGAGCTCTTGGACTGCAGAATAGCGTCCGAGTTGGTGAAAGGAATGGCATCCTGCCATAAAATCTTGCTACAAACTTCCCTACCCGTAAAGACAATACCCTGGACCTGATATTGACCTCGCAACCAAGCTTTAAACAGAGATGTAAGCCAATGCCTTCAATTGTTAACAGCGACCTTGACATTGTGCTCTTGAACACCTCAGTTGCAGCCACCCGCCCCAAGCTTCCCCGAAGGAAAATATATTTATGGAAGAGGGCTGACATTAATGGCATAAAAGATGACCTTCAGGATCTCCATACTTCCATTCAAGTACATCACGATATTGACCAAGCCTGGGAGAGTCTCAAGACAGCTATCCTTAACACTATAGAAAAAAGGGTACCATAAAAAATGACCACTTCCAGACATACCAATCCTTGGATGAACACGGAAATAAGGAGACTCATTCGAAGGAAACAAAGAGCACATAGGAAAGCAAGACAGACAAAAACAAAGAGGGACAATGACCGGTATAAACGCCTTCAGAGAGATGTCCAGCACAAGATCAGGAGGGCAAATAAAGCATACATGGAGAACACAGTAAGCAGTGACTGTAAGGACAACTCAAAGAAATTCTGGGCCTATGTAAAGAGTAAGGGACACGAGTTCACTGGGGTAGCACCACTGAAAAACCAAGAGGGATTCCTACAGAGCGACACCAAAGCCAGAGCTAACATCTTGAATGAACAGTTCAAGTCTGTGTTCACCAAGGAAGACCTCTCCAACATCCCCGATACAGAAGGTAGTGACATACCAACCATGAACAACATCAGGATTGACTGGAAAGGCGTCCATAAACTACTCAAGAACCTGAAAACGCACAAAGCTACAGGACCTGACGAAATTCCAGCATATATCCTGAAGACTGCAGCTGATGAACTTGCTCCTGCTCTAGCTTGGTTCTTCCAGCTTTCCACTGACCAAGGAGAGATTCCCCAAGACTGGAGACAAGCACTGGTGGTTCCCATATTCAAAAAAGGAGACAAGCACCAACCATCAAACTACCGACCGGTATCTCTCACCTCCATCACATGCAAGCTGCTGGAACATATCATCCACAGTAACATCATGCAGTATTTTATGTGACAACCAACATGGGTTCAGGAAGAAACGCTCGTGTGAAACCCAACTGCTGTCAACGGTTCAAGAAATTGCCTCATCAACAGCCAAGGGACAACAAGTGGACATCATATCGCTTGACTTCGCCAAAGCGTTTGACAAAGTCCCTCACACAAGACTTCTTCACAAGCTGGATAATTATGGAGTGAGGGACAATGTCAAACGCTGGATTGAGTCCTTCCTAAGTCAACGAGAACAGCAAGTGATCCTTGACGGAGTGAGATCTGACACAGCAGAAGTCCTTTCCGGAGTACCTCAGGGTACAGTGCTTGGGCCCCTACTATTCCTGTGTTTCATCAACGACCTGCCAGAGTCTATAAAGTCCTCACAAGCCAAACTGTTCGCAGATGACAGTCTTCTATTCATGGTAATCAAAAATGACAGTGACATAGCCCTTCTCCAGGGAGACCTTTCAGCATTGGAGCACTGGGAGAAAACTTGACAGATGAGTTTCAACCCAACCAAATGTGTAGTGCTGAGGATCTGTACAAAGAAGAAGAGGAAAATACTACCAACACAGTACCAGCTGCAGGGTCATACTCTAGAAGTGGTCGACGCCAGCAAATATCTTGGAGTGACCATCATAGATGACCTATCATGGGAGACACATGTGCAGAATGTTGTGTGTAAGGCCAATCGGACTTTTGGCTTCGTAAGAAGAAACTTGAAGGACTGCACCAAACCAGTGAAAGATCTCACATACAAGACTATGATCCGCCCAACAATGGAGTATGCTTCAACGGTCTGGGATCCACACCTACAAGCCCAAAAATCAGCATTGGAGCAGGTACAAAAACGAGCGGCTCGCTATGTCTGCAACGACTACACCTCCAGAACGCCAGGGTGTGTCACCAAGATGCTCGACGACCTGAAATGGGAGCCACTTGAAGCCAGGCGCAGACACGACAGACTCAGTATGCTGTATGGAATCCAGCACGGGATGGTGGACATACCCGCCGACAGATATCTGAGACCCAGCGATACCCGCACCAGAGGATTAGCTAGATTTTTCCAGGAGAGAATTGCCGATACATCTTATTTCAACACCTTCTTCCCAAGAACAGTGAGAGATTGGAACAAACTTCCACCGGAGGTAGTCTCAGCGGCATCCCTGGAGGAATTCAGATCACTCCTCTGGCTGTGATCTGCTCCACAACAACAGAAACTTCTACATTGTATATAGTTTAACCAACGCTATTAACCAGTTTTTGGGGGCTAGCTGATCGCCATCACCACTCCTTGCCCCGCAGAGCTAATTACGTTCTTTTCGAAGATCCCAGCTCTTTACCAGGAAGAAGAAGAAGAAACAATCATGGCAAGTCAAAATAAAGGAAAAAGCTCAGGCGGTGACGGCAACCATAGAGTAGTCGGTAGCGTCTCCCGATTGGCGGCTCGGGGGCGTGGAGCTGTAGGGTCGGGCCCTAGTGGCGAATTCAGCGAATGCCCAAAGTCCTTCCGTGTTGGCACACTTAATGTGGACACGATGCTGGGGAAAGCTAGTGAAGTGGTGGAGACTCTGTCGCGGAGAAGAGTAGACCTGTGCTGTCTCCAAGAGACTAGGCGTAAAAGGGAAGGCATACAGCAGACAGTCGGTAAAGATTCTCGCTTCAAACTCTTTTGGTCTGGAAATGACAAGGGCACTGGTGGTGTTGGAATTCTGCTTGCAGAGGAATGGTGGGAGAAAGTATTTGAGGTTGTCCGAGTCTCAGACAGGATCATTCTCATTCGAATGACCATTGGCAAAACAGTGTTTGTCTTTGTGTGTGTGTGTGTGTGTGTGTGTGTGTGTGTGTGTGTGTGTGTGTGTATGCACCACAAGCTAACCTTAGTGACATTGAGAAGACCCGTTCCTACCAGGAGCTGCAATCCACTGTACATAGCTAATATCCCAGCCTCAGAACAACTCCTTGTCTGCGGAGACTGGAATGGGCACCTTGGTTCCGAGTCCACTTGGTTCTAAGAAGTACATGGCGGGGCAAGCCATTGGAAAGAGGAATGTTGAAGAGGAGGGGATATTGGAGTTTGTATTTGCTAACGACCTTCTTGTTGGTAACACCATGTTTAAGAAGAAACAACAACATCTGGTCACTTACCAGTCTGGGGTAGCTGCTACCCAGATAGATTTCATTCTGTACCGGCATAGTTTCAGGAAGCAGGTATCCAATGTAAAAGTCATCATTGGAGAGGAGTGTGCACGTGCATCACAACATAGGCTGTTGATTGGAGACTTCAAAGTTTCTATCCCTCCTCAAACCAAGCGCAAACTTGTGCCGCGCATCAAGGCGTGGAAGCTAAAAGACCCAGAGAAGCGAGCAGAGCTCTCAGAAGTGCTCAAAATAAAAAACAAAAAGTCAGTTGTCACAGACATGCACAGTAAATGAGCGTTTGACTTCTCTGAAGGGCAACCTCCTGCAGGCTACAAAGTACAAAGGAAGTATGTGGTTTTTCCTCAAATCACCCATGGAGAAAGCAGACATGGTGTTGGAAGAAGCAGGCGGAGGAAGCAGTTAAGGAGAAGCGCAGGTGCTTCAAGCTGTGGAAAGCTGGCGCCAGTCGGTCTCCATACACTCAGCCAAGCTTGCGTCCAACCGAGCAGTATACCATTCCAAGAGTGAAGCTGAGAAGGTTGCTCTCCAGAAAATAGATCTAAAATCTGCAGACGTATATCGTCTGGCCAAGCAAATTTCAGGATGTCATAGGAGAGAAACCTGTAAAAAATGATGGCCTACTGTCACTATATGAGGAGGGAAAGAAAGAGGCTTGGAAAGAGCATTATGAGCGTCTCCTCAATGTCGAATTCCCATGGAATCCGGAGGACTTGTTAGTGGAAAGTCCAGTTGAAGGCCCAAGTGAGCCAATCACGTCAGAGATGATCACAAAGGCCATCAACAAGATGGCATCTGGCAAAGCAGCTGGATCATCAGGTATCGTTGCTGCGATGCTGAAGCCCCTTGGGGAAGCAGGCGTAGCTGAGGTGCGTGATCTTATCGAGGAAATCATCTCAGAAGGTTGCATTCCAAGTGACTGGCAGGAGAGTTACATTGTCAATTTGTACAAGGGCAAAGGGGAAGCTCTGAACAGGGGCAACTACAGAGGCTTGAAGCTGATTGAACAGACGATGAAAGTATTGGAGCGTGTAGTAGAAGGACTCATCCGGCAAAGAGTTGAGATTGATGAGATACAGTGTGGCTTTATGTCAGGTCGTGGCACTACAGATGCAATTTTCACTGTCCGTCAACTACAAGAGAAGCACTAAGCTGCTAACAAACTGCTCTACATAGCCTTCGTTGATCTGGAGAAAGCAGTCGGGTTCCACGGGATGTCATCTGGTGGGCAATGCGAAAACTAGGAACTAGTGCGCCTTGTCCAGTCCATGTATACAGACGTGAGAAGTAGGGAAAGAGTTGGCAGTGGATACAGTGAGGAGTTTGGTGTCAAAGTAGGTGTTCACCAGGGTTCTGTCCTAAGCCCGCTACTCTTCATCATTATTCTAGAGGCTTTATCCAGGGAGTTCCGAACAGGCTGCCCTTTGGAGCTGTTGTATGCAGATGACTTGATGATCAATGCCGAGTCCATAGAGGAACTATTTGTGAAGTTGAAGACATGAAAAGCAGAGATGGAAAGGAAAGGCCTTCGGGTGAACATGGGAAGGACAAAGATCATGGTCTCTGGCCCCAATCTGGACCTTCTGAAAAAAATCTGGAAAAGATCCCTGTGGCGTTTGTCAGACAGGTGTTGGAAGTAATGCTATCCTTTGTTGTGGCTGCTTGTCCTGGATCCACAAAAATGCAATCGAATCAAAGGCCCCTTACGCCCTGATCCCGACTTCCGATGTGCTCGCTGCCTTGGAAAGGCACGTCCAATGGATGGACGACTAGTGAAGGAGGTTCCGGCTGAAGACGAAAAAGTTGAGGCTGTTCCAGAGTTCTGTTATCTAGGAGACAGGCTTTCTGCTGGTGGTGGTTGTGAATTGGCTACAGTCACGCGTTGCAAATCGGCTTGGGCCAAGTTTCCGACAGCTACTCCCCCTCCTCACCAACCGCAACCTGCCACTTTTGACCAGAGGTCGAGTGTATTCAACTTGTGTGAGAAGTGTAATGCTGCATGCGGCAGAAACATGATCTATGACTGTGGCTACACTTAACCGCCTACGGCACAATGACCGTGCAATTATTCGCTGGATCAGTAATGTGAAGGCGAATGATGAAGTAAGCTCAGACTCCCTTGTCTCAAAGCTTGGACTCTAGGATATAGATGTGGTGCTCCGCTCCAGCAGGATGAGATGGTATGGACACGTAGAGCGCAGCAAAGGCTGGATCTCTCAAGTACGCAAGCTAAAAAGTAGTTGCACAGAAAAGATCTGGCAAGCAAAGGAAATCATGGGATGAAGTGTTGTTAGACGACAGAAAAAAGCTAGGAATGGATAATGCTGATCCTCAGAATCGCTCAGAGTGGAGAGGTCGTCTGAGAAGGAGACTTGTCAAACAAGTCCAACCCTCAGTAGAGGACAGCGGACTATAAAACGGATATGATGATGATGATGATGATATGATGAAGTAAGATTTCACATACACTGGCAGTCTTACATCCGGGTAAATAGGGAAAGGTACAAGTAGGCAAAGATCAGGAAAAGGCGCAATCAGAAAAAGATCCCCACTCCAAAAACCGAGGTGGGAAAAAACCAAACTAACAATCAGGCACTTATACCATGAAAACATTTCGTAAGCCGAATGAGCAGCTATTTTCCTAATAGGTGGCCACTCAGTTACACTACTTTGTGTGGAACACTACTTTGTGTGGAAGTATAGCATGGTCATGTACAACGAGTCGTGGGCTGTGGTCTGATTCCATAGCATCTACCTTGGGAGAGGCACACCTCCTTCTGGAGTCTTTTTAGTATTTTAGGTAAACTTCAGTAACTTCCCATCACAATATTATTTCTCATTCGTGCTTCGATGTATGGCGGTAACCATACATCGAATAACCATACATTAATGTTTTATTTTCTGCAGGGTCTCTTAAGTCTCTTTGGGATAATATTCAGCTTTTCATATCGTTCAGTGTGGAGGGTGTAACAGTCTTTTAGGCAATTTTTCAATGTTTGCTATTACCGGGAGTATAGATTTACCAGTTTTGATTTGTAACTTTACTACTGTCCAGCAGTATATGCACAAGGTCTTCGATCGCTGTCGGCTGGTGGGTCAGTTATCTAAATGAGAGATCCATAATTAGGCGTCGCTTCTCCTAAAGGGCACTACACTCCACAAGAAAATGTCCAACACCTTCAGGATCTTGCTGAGCATACAGGCGGGGTTGACCTGGTTCTGATGAAATGCAGCTCTGTTCACTTGTAGAATGTATATCCCAGTTACCAGCTTCAGTTTGATACCAATACAGGGGACATCTCTAGCCACACCTGAGTGTCGTAGCAACCAGTGAGTCTTTCATGGGTAGAAACTATTCGCTTCTAGGTATCTCAGTGAGAAACATAGCCTGGCTCTGCTCTTGATTAACCCTGCACAGTAGCTGTTGGCCTTCTTGTTTACCAGAAATTTCCATCTGTACTTTGTAGGTGATTCCCAGCAGACTTGCAGATCATACTGCACCCGGAGTTTTTTGATTGCGACAAACCAAATGTTACTGTATTTATTGTGAGTCGGCAATTCATAACAGTACAACATAAGCTCTGATGAGCTATTTCACCGACTGTTTAACAACAAATGTATATAATCAACAAAAGTAAAACAACTGAAAGACAACAATTATGAAAGACATTGATAAGAAAATAAAATATACGTGTTAAGATTGAATAGAGTATATTTATATTTATATTTTGCTTTAAATGACTTATATTGACTATAATGCTAATATTTCTTCTAAAACAGTAAATATGTTTATGTATATGCATTTAGTAAATCTTATTATATAATTATTCTTTAAAATATGACTTAATAAAAATTATTTTATATATAGCTATAAATATCAAATGATTAAAACATAGGGATAAAAGCCGAGTAACAAGTGTTCAGATATCAGACGATATCTGCACACTTTCTTGATATTGGTCACTTTGTTAAAAGCGAAAAAATCTTTTTATGAAACATTGCCAATTTCTTGACCTGCGGGTCATCGTGCAAAATTGTAAAATAGGGACGTCAACTCTAATGACGTCATCTTTATCTGACGTCGCGTGGAAAATGACGTCATACAGATCCGAAACGTCAGCTGAAGTTTGTCACATTCAGATTTTAGCAATTTAAGCCGAAAAAAAAAAGAAAACCAAATGTCCGCAATATTGAATTATTTGCAAAATGTGCTTCCGAAAAGTAACAGTGCAAAAATGATATCATCTGATATTGCACTAGTGCAAAAATGATATCACTTATGGATATTATCGCGACCTTCGTGTAGATATTTCAATTTTGTAAGGTTTACTCTCAACAAAACACTAATCATGAGAAGCAGATATTTATAGCTATATAATAAAAGGGTTATTGCACTGATATCGGTGAATATTGTCCCTCGTTGGGATATCTACGGACGCTCGCAAGCTCGCGTTCTTCGATATCCCAACTCGGGACAATATTCACCAATATCAGTGCAATAACCCTATAATACTAACAGTTATTTTGGTCTAAAACGGTAAATTTGCACAGTAAATAATCCTGATTAACTTAATAATTATGAACCCGTGGGTCCTATGGACCTGGCACCAGCTAGAGCGTCATTGAAGCTTCTCCACGAGAAGAAACGTTTGTGTCCAGGGCAGACGGTTAGTCCAAAGGACCTTAAAGGTTTTAAAACAAAAACAAAATTATAAAAATGAACATAGAACATGTAACTAAGTACAAGGAGAAACACTGTATAGAACAATTCTAATTCAAACATATTGTGGTTACTTTTAAGTGTAGTTCCAAGCTATGCACTTGCATTCTTTACCATTTCAAGATAAAATCATCTGCCGTACTGATTAAAATTTATTTTCTAAATTCTTCTGGAAGTGAGTTTTACAGCACAGGTGCGGCGTATCTAAAGGTATTCTTACCAAACTTACTGTTTCTAACTCTAGGAATCTGTAAAATATTTGAATAACGAAAATTATATCGATTTTCACGTTTTTAGAGAAGATTTTATAAGAACTGGTGGTGCTAAATTATTCAAAATTTGAGCCGCCCCATGGGAAAACCAACAATCTACATATGCGAAAACAAAGACGCAGATCAGCGTCTTTGTTTTCGCTACACGGATAGTACTCTTGCTCTCCTTCTTAAATCCGAAATTTCAAGCTTCTAGCCTGCTTCTGTTACTGTACAGTCTGATTTGTGTCGGACCTGTTCGGAAACCACATTGTTGGTTTTCCCACGAGGCAGCTCATTTTAAACGTTTCAATGGCCATAATTCTCATCCGAACTGACGTTGTTGAGCCAACTGTTTCGCTTTAGAAATTACGAAAACTTGCCCATGTAATAAACAGAGATTGTTTGAGCTTAAAAAAAATGAAAATTTTCAGCAGAAAAATTTTGATATTTTTCTTATTTTTGCTCAAAACATAGATTGTGGGTACACGTTAGAACCGCCTCGCCGAGTACCCACAGTCTATGTTTTGAAGCAAAAATAAGAAAAATAGGTATACCCCTGCAAACCCCAGTTTTACTATATAAAAGTGGGGTTTAAGGGGGTATATATTGCACGGACATGTTTTCCTGATGGATATCACACAGCAAACAGATGTTGCTGAACAAGGCCAAGACAAGCTTGTGGATAGTTCACTGCTCTTAAAGGATCTGTTTTATTTTTATTTCCTTCGATGAGAATGATCCCAGACAGAATATATGAGCCGCCTCGTGGGAAAACCAAAAATGTGGCTTCCGAACAGGTCCGACACAAACCGGTCTGTACAAGCACAGAAAAGAGCTAGATGCTTGAAATTTCGGATTTAAGTAGAAGAGGAATTGTGCTATCCGAGTAGCGAAAAGAAAGGCGCTGATCAGCTTCGCGGTTACCGCGAAGCTGATCTGCGTCTTTGTTTTCGCCTATGCAGATTGTTGGTTTTCCCATGAGGCGGCTCATATACTGTTTGTTTGTTCTCTCAAACCTCTCTACCAAGGTATTCTTCGGCAATACCACTTCCTATCCATAGACCAGCAATGGTAGGACAAATATACTGAGTAGTTGCAGTGATGTTTCATGATCCAGACCATTATGTCCACGAAGTCCCGAACCAATGGCACGCCTAGCATTCTGTATATTCTCTCTAACAACAGGCCGACATGAGAATGCCCATGTGCATAACCTCCTTCACCACCGGCAGAGGGACTCCTTTCATGGTGATTTGCAAAATATCCTCTTCTTATTGGCCACACTGTTGAACCATTTCAAGCAGGACAGAGAAAGAAACTTTCCATACAACTGAAACCAACACCAATATTCACCAGGTACTGCAGTGCAGGGTTCTTGTGTGCTCCTATAATGATGTCAACGGCACAAGCAGGCGCCTCACACGAGATTTCCCCTACATGACATCCTATGCGGTGTTTTCCAATTTGTTCAGCCGATGGTTACCATACAGTTTTAATGATTTTTAATGATACATGTAAAGGTGGTTTGAGTTCCAAGGTCAAGATCTAATTCAAGGTCAAACACAAAATACTGTGAAACATCACCTGATCACACTCACTTCTTTTGTTATAACACCAACATATGCATTTATTAATTTATTTATTTACACAATATTTAAAGAGAAACATATCAAAAGAAACTTCAGTGTACAAATTTACATGAAGATAAAACTCTGTTTTGTTGCCATGGAGCTTTTCAAGATGGCGTCTAAAACACCTTGTGGTAATATATGTTTGAAAAAGAGTTTGTTTTCCCATTTTTTTTTTCCTTTTTGTTTTTTCAACAGATTTTGTTCCATTTTATTCAAAATATGGTCATTAAAGTGGTCCCCAAAGTATTACATGCTGAATTATAAATCAATGCATCACTTAATCAATGCATAACTTAATTCCATAAAGAGCTTCTGAAAAATCCAAGATGGCGTTGAAAATGGACAAAAAATCTTGACTGAGGCATAAGGCTCTAAAATCCGAATAATTGGAATTAATCAATTAATTTCTCACTATCAAAGCAACACATTTGTGTAAATTCAGGGTGAACTATTTATATCAAACACCCATTCTTATCATTAATATGGAAACATTCATATACAGTCAGGTTTCGACCTTAGATGGATCAAAGGTTGGACGAGATAGTACATGAAACGTTTAAGCAGATTGCAACAGTTTAAAAAAAAAAAAAAAAAAAAAATAAAACGTTAATGCTATCAAAGGGCAATGGATAAAGCACATGTATATCTTAAGACTATATCCCTAACACATGTCCATAACATCTGTAAAGTTTCAAAGGAATCAGCATAAAATCTGTAGAAGTTGCGCACACAAGGTACTCACAATACCTTTACTTTATTAGTGTAAATGCCCGAAAAACGACTATGTTCAAATCGCGAAAAAGTGATAAAAATATTCGGAGGATGTACATCAAACCACATGTACATCTTCAAAGCCTGGTCAAGACATCAGTAACGTTTTAAAGGAATCAGAATAAAACTAGGGGGAGTTGTGCATACAAGGTACCCACTGTCCATTAACTTTCATTGTCAAAGTGACTGCCAGCGGAAAAATGACTAATAAAGTGAAAAACGTGTCAAAATTAATCTGAAAATTATATCCAAACCACATTCACATCTTCAAAACATGGTCAAGGCATCTGTAAAGCTTCAAAGGAATCAGAATAAAACTGTAGGAATTGTGCATACAAGGTACCCATTGTCCATTCACTTTCATCGTCAAAATGCCCGAAAAATGAGTAAATTGAAGCTGCAATAAGGTGTCAAAAATTAATCTGAGGATTATATCCAAACCACATGCACATATTCAAAGCATGGTCAAGACATCTGTAAAGTTTCAAAAGAATCGGAATAGGAGAAGTTGCGCACACAAAGTACATACTACTGTAGGGGGACGGAAGGACGGACATACTGTACGGAAAAACCGAAGGACGGAAAGCCGAAAACTATGACCCACCCTCCGTCCGCTTTTCTTCTAAAGCTTCGAAAAAGTTATACAATTATGAATATCGCTTAGTAAAGAAATGCGTTTCATAAAGAAAACATATCCATGCAATGAATACCCCCCCCCTCCCTGCATCCCACGTTTATATAAAAAAACTGGAGTTTGCAGAGGTATACCTATTTTTTGATCCCAACATAGATTGTGGGTACTCGTTGGAACTGCTTCGCTGAGGCGGTTCTAACGTGTATCCACAATCTACGTTTTTGAGCAAAAATAAGAAAAATGTAAACAATGTTCTACAGAAAATATTCAATTTTCACAGCTTGAGAAAAATCTGTGTATTATATGGACGTGTTTTCGTAAAAAAAAAGAAAGTTATAAGAGGCCACTTTATAAGAGGCCACTTTATTATATATGAGCCGCGTCAAGCTTCTAGCCTGCTTCTGAGACTGTAAAGACCGGTTAGTGTTCGGAAACCCCGAAGCCCGGTTTTCTCGCGTCGAGGCTCCTATATGGAAAAGTGGCCTCTTATGACTTTCTATCAGGGTACGTCAATCAAGTTTGAATGAATCAGTTAACATAATTAACGTTTTTGATAAGAATGTGAGGTTTTAAATCGACTATCCTGTTGAAAGTTGCAAAATTACATAAATTCTCTTTGGCGCCATGTTGCCAATCTACAGGGTCACTGAAGAGGTTTAAGTAGCGGTATGGCTCATCCTCTTTTTCATAAACACATTCACTGCTCTTAAAGGATCTCTGTTTTATTTTTTATTTAAAATGGCGATATGTGTATTTTTGCATACTGTTTCAGTATAAAGAAATATCTTTCCTTTACACAAAGTAACTAATTCGTGAGATTTATGAAAGTTTCAATCAAATATCTTTTTTTTTTTTTTTTTTTTTTGTTTAATCATTTTGTGTAAAATTCCGGTATTCCCTGAAAGAACGAACGTAATTTTGGCGCGCGGAAAGCCTTGAAGGATGATAATATTAATAAGGTCATTATTGTGTGCTAGACGAATATTTTATTCAACAAAACTCGGTACATTTCTTGGATGAAATTGAATGTTTACCAAATGTTATTAAAATTTGAATATTTCAGAGCTGAGTTATAAAGCGAGAGCAGTTACTTTTTGATCGACCCTCGTATAGCTAGAGTCTCATGAAATCACGTCCTTCTCACACAGAACTGGCGGCCACGGTTCGCTACAAGAAAAGTCATTCAGGCCGTTCTTATTTTGGTCCCAGTAGGCACAAGGTCCGGTACCGCTTGGCTCCCCGGAACGAAACACATCAGGGAGATGGTCAATCAAGCTACCGTCTCGCCACGCCCATGTGTCTCCAGGTCCGTCACGATGTGCTCCAGTCCAGTAACTCTTATCATAATCTGGAAGAAAAGAAACTCACAATTACGTGTGACTATTTGAAGCAGTGACATCATAAGATAATAGGTTTTGTATTTTGCGAATTATCATACCCAGTTAAATTAATATAAACGAAAAGGCTGAAAACAACAAGCGAATTCAGAGAATTTATGTTCCCGCCTTCAGTGTTAGTTAAACTAAGATAATCGGAGGATTATATATATCC
The DNA here is from genome assembly GCA_964017185.1 of Rugalucina vietnamica. Classification (NCBI taxonomy): domain Eukaryota; kingdom Metazoa; phylum Mollusca; class Bivalvia; order Lucinida; family Lucinidae; genus Rugalucina; species Rugalucina vietnamica. The sequence continues at coordinate 7,778,131 of OZ024876.1, read as the reverse complement.
AAACCACAGAGATTGTACTCATAATCAGATTAAAATCCCACCAGAAACCAGGCGGGAAAGACGTAAAGCATAAAACCGTCATCACAAAAATTTAACAACCCACATGAAGAGCAAAATGACTGCTTCAACATGAAACCAACATAAAACTGTATATTTGGACGAATTGTGCAGACAATTCTCACTACATTTTATTTTTTGGTCAAAAAGTCCGACAAAGAGTACAATTAGATTGGCTGTTTTCAAAATAAAACCTTCTGAAACCTTCCCAAACACTCCATCCGGATTCTGAATCACAAACCATTATGCCATCGCGCTCCCATAAAAGATCATAAAATTTATAGGTTAAAATATATGTAAATCTTATCGAAGAACCTATCACAGATAAAGTAATGTCAGTTCTTCATCTGGAAAACATGTTCGTGAGATAAATGCCCTTTTGCCCCTGACTTTTATATAGGTAAACTGGGGTGTACATCGGTATAAGTTTTTTATTTCTTATTTTGGATCCAAAACTTGTTTTGAGCTAAATCAAGAAAAAAAAATCAAAATTTATATGCGGAAACTTTCTATTTAAGCATTTCTAAAAGAATGGGCGTGTTTTCGTGATGAACCAATAATACTTACAACTTGATGCTTTAATCAATTGTTGGATAGCAATCTTCTCGTCGACATTATCAAACTTGACAAGGTAAGCCCCGTCGTTGTAACAGTGAGCTTCGGCCTGTGGATAGAGTCCATTTACGGTTGGCTGAGGTCTATAACATCCATTGATATCTCGGTAATGTAGATATCCTTCACTCACTGGGCATTTACCTTCGAAATAGACATTTGAGACGCATCATAAGAAAACCAACAATGTGGTTTCTGAACAGGTCCGACACCAACCGAGCTGTACAAGAAGATGGCTTGAGGCTGCAAGTTTTAGATTTGGAAAGGAGGGGAAATTCACAATCCGTGTAACGACACCAAAAGCGCTGTCACTGCCAAGCTGATCTGCACCTTTGTTTTCGCATATAGTGTGCATATTGTTGGTTTTGCAGCGGCTTCATTATATTCTTAATGTAGGCGTCATACCTAGCCGATTTTAACCCGCGATGGACGATTATGAAAAGTTCCAATTTCGGCGGGGACCGTGAAGACATCGGGCCATTCGTGAGTGCATCGTTACCCATCGTATGTCCATCGGCAGATTTTTAAAGCCATTGGCATCACCATCGCGAGCGGCACCAAAATCTTTGACATGCCAAAAAATTACAGGAAGGACACACGATGGTTCAATTTCGTGTTGAATTCGCGAGTACATCTTGGCCGCAAAGCCATCGTGAGGCCATCTCATCGCATCGGGACTACATCGTACTTCTATCATGTGACCATCGGCACCATCGGCTAGGTTTTGCTACACGAAGGCATTACGAGGGATACACGATGTTGCCCGATTGTTTAATGCCCCTCTCACACTACGATAAATAGTCTCACGAATCGTCACGAATTCATATTTTTTAGGATTCGTGGAATTTCGTGAACTTTTTTGGTTTATTTGAAACTACTTACGAACCAGTAAGGACACAGACACGACAGCGTTACGAATATTCGGCGGACTCGGCTGAATTCGGCTGCAATCGCACGAACTTGGTAAGAATTATTAACGATTTACATAATCTATTGAGGGTATGCTGCGCGAAAGTTTGAGAATCAGTTACAAATCAGTTACGAGAATGACGATAACATGTGCGAATAATAAATATTCGTAGCTGTTCTTGACAATTCGTGAAATTTTTTCTCAAGATAGTTATAAAAGTTATAATACGCCTGCTTGAGAATCAGTTTCAAATTAAATGAAGGATGATGGCAAACTTCTCATGCTATAATACTCTATCGAATATGGCCCCCTATACCCATTCGATGATACTTGGGAAACTCAGTTCATAAATTACATCCCTGACTGTAGCTTTATCCCTGTAATGTTTTTCGCCTCTGAGGATGGATTCTCAGAAGTAAAGAAGTAGCTTCTCTTCAACGGAACTGCCTTCTGCCGCACCCTAAATGATAACCTTGCTTTTCTCCCGTCCTTTGGTGTGCCTTTTTCGTTATATTACTGTTGTAAGATTCGTGGACTTCGTGGCGCGTTCCGGTGCAGTCGGCTAACATTCGTGCTATAAACTGCCATATTAAATTCCATTAATCTCCAGCTTCATACAAACTCGTAGTTAAGTCGTAAGTCATTCGTGAGACTCTTGGCTGATTCGCATATTGATATGAATTCGTAGATAGTTCTTACCTATTTCGTATCTGCTTCGGTGTGTATTCGCGACATTCGTAACGGATTCGTTGTCAATTCGTAGTTGGGTGACGAGCTCCGGAATACCCGAAAGAGTTACGAGTGCATCCGAATCAGATAAGATTGGGTTACGATGTCACAGAATGCACTACGACTGTGTTAAGAATTAAATGCGAATTTTTGGGTCGAAAATTCGGGACCAAAGTTTTGAACAGTTCAAAACTTTGGCCACGAATTTCTGACTGACCCACGATTCGCAGGAACTAACTACGAACTGTAAGAATTAGTTAAGAACTATACGAATCGGTTACGTTTCAGCTACGAATCGAAAAAATTGTCAAAAATTGTCAATTCGTGACGATTCGTGAGGCAATTTATCGTAGTGTGATAGGGGCATTAGGAAGGCAACACGACATCGTGTGGCCATCGCAACTCAATCGTATAAGCATCGTATTTGAAAAAAAAATCTAGAACACGATGGCATCAGGATGGAAACACGATATTAACCAAAATTGTTCTAATATCTCCCTGGAAAACGATGACATACAAAAAATAAAAATCAGCACCCACACAAAATTTTTCTCAGAAGCCAAGTGGAATACTGTTAAATCATGGCGTATTTTGAAGAAAAAAAAAACAATTAGGAAGCACTGCATCCATACATGCAGCTGGAGCATAAACAAAAACTCCTGCAGTAGCAATACCATCTCTTACAGGTATTTGGTTTGTTTATAACTCGGTCTTTTAATCAGTGCCCGGTTGTCTTTCTAGTAGACTAGTACCCATTGCAGAATTCGACAAACGAGCGTTTTAACCATCAGGAAAACATGTCCGTGAAATAAATACCCCCTTTATAGTAAAACTGGGGTTTACAGGGGTATACATACTTTTCTTATTTTTGATCCAAAGCATAGATTGTGGGTACTTGTTAGAACTGCCTTGGCGATGTGGTTCTAACATATACCCATTATCAATATTTCAGCAAGAATTCGACGAAATGTTGTGACGTCACAGCGTTGGTTGCTATTGGAAATTATCAAAACAATATGGCGTCGCTATGAAAACAGACCATATATTTGCATTATTGTGTAATGATAAATGATGAACATAGCACACAATAGTTCATTTTCTCATATTTTTCCTTCATGATTACAATCATTACGTAGAAGTATGGTATTCCTTGCATTGTGAACTTGATCTTTTACCAAAGTAACTATAATTTTAAACAAAACAAATAATAATTCAAGCGAGGTTGGTGGTTGGTAATTCTTATGATGTAGCGGCATTTCCATTGTATTTTTGCACTAGATTTTTGTTTTGAAAATACATCTAGATTTACCAACCGAAATGAAAAAGTTCATTAAATATAATACAAAATTCATTTTTTTTTCATTGCAGATACAGATCTATAAGAAGAAAGAAGACATCGCCAGGTGTCTATGTTTTTTGTTTTTGTTTTTGTTGTTGTTTTGTTTTATTTATTAAACTGTACGCCTGCATGGGCCTTCTATTCTTACTTTACTCCCAATCAACTCACAAAAAAGTTAAGAACCTTTCTCTAAAACTTTCAATCCCTGTGTTAAAAGAAATAGACCATGGTTGTTGCTGACCCCAGTAAGACAGACCGAAAGAAATAATAAAAGAGACCGACAAATTCTATGTGTAATTAATTGAAGCCATTGAATTTTCTATCAAGTCAATGAAACTAAACCGTCTTTTCTGGTTAGTAAGAGAGACCGACATGTGTAAGGTGTAAATAAATGAAGCCGGTGAACATCCTATCTAGTCAATCAAACTAAGGCGACTCTTCTTGTTAGTAAGAGAGACCGACATATTCTTGGTATGAATAATTGAAGCCGATGAACAGTCTATCTGGTCAATTAAACTAAACCGTTTCTTCTGGTTGGTAAGAGACACCAACATTGTATAAGTAAATAATTGAAGCCGGTAAATTTCTATCTGGTCAATCAAACCAAACCGTCTATTCTGGTAAGTAAGAGACACCGACATATTCTAGGTATGAATAATTGAAGCTGATGAATATTCTTACTGGTCAATTAAACTTAATTATCTCTCCTGGTTAGATATTCAAGTTCTAAATAATTGATGCTGATGAAGGGTCAATCGATCAAACTAAACCATCTTTTCTGATTAGTAAGAGAGACCGACATATTCAAGTTCTAAATAATTGATGCCGATGAAGTGTCTATCTGGTCAATCAAACTAAACCGTCTTTTCTGGTTAGTAAGAGAGACCGACATATTCAAGTTCTAAATAATTGATGCCGATGAAGAGTCTATCTGGTCAATCAAACTAAACACCTTTTCTGGTTAGGAGGAGAGACCGACATATTCAAGTTCTTAATAAGTGATGCCGATGAAGAGTCTATCTGGTCAATCAATCTAAACCGTCTTTTCTGGTTAGTAAGAGAGACCAACATATTCTAGGTATGAAAATTTGAAGCCGATGAACATTCTTTCTGGTTATTCATACAAAACCATCTCTGCTGGTAATTATTCGCCACCTTTGGAAAACTTCATAGTCTTCCATGTATTTTCATGTTTGCAAGAAAAATTATCCTGCCTTTTCTGGTCAACATATATTCATGATTTAGGTGTCATTTGAAAGTTATAAAAATAAAGCAATAAACAAAGTTTATTTGGTGGTGTTCCAACATTGCATTTTTCATAATACAGCCGTTTAAAATTTTAGAAAAAAAATTGAAAAAAATTTGAAAAAAAAAAAAAAAAAAAAAAAAACTTTTCCATTGGCGCCAAAAAGTGTCTATAAAATCACAAGTTTTTTTTTTTTTAAATTGTAGCTTTAAAATGTATGCATTTGATTAAATTAAAACTACGTGAATCTTGTTTATTGCTTTATCAATTTACCTTTCAAATGACACCAAAAACATGAAAATATGTTCATCAGGAGAAGCAGAATATTTTTTCTTGCAAACATGAAAATACATGGAAGTCTTTGGGTTTTTTCGAAGGTGGTGAATAATTATGTCCACTGACTGTATAAATATGGTAATTTGCAAAAATCTAATTATCTCTGAACAACTGAACCGAGAATACGATAATAAAATCGTCAGTAATGTTGGATTTCACAGTGACACTGTGTATAGTTGATAGCCTTTTAATTCAATAGGCAGAAGAAAACAAAGAGATAAAATAAAAAAAAAATAATATCAAAAATAAAAACTTTCTATTTAAACAATTTGGTATATTATCTGAAAGATGTAAATAAGTCATTGATTTTAAGATTTATTTATTGCTATAAAACACTTTTAGCAAATAAATAACCGAAGGTAACTTGTATCGCAGTCATATTGATTATTTGTTTTCATAGCGGCTAAGCGTTGCTAAGGTAAGGTATAAAGGGCAAACCGGAAGCGCGGTATTATGAATATCAAAAATATCATTTTTTTCAATGAAATTTTCAAAAATTTACAGCTAAAAAAATCTCTATATACTGCATGGGCAAGTTTTCGTAATGTAATGACTCGAGAATAGATTTGTGTCAGTTTATGGACAAACTGTCACCATGAACCTCGAACAGTGTTGTAAAGTAACTGATTACTATGGACGTCAGCAACGAAAGCATACAAATTAAATGTTTCTCAAAAGAGACCATGTTTGCACGCAATGAAACCGGGGCTCGTTCAACTACCAGCCTACAGTATAGGTAGGTACCGTGTATTTTATGGACTGGAGTCTTTGGACTCATGAATTGGAGTGGAACTGTGGAGTGGAGCAGAAAACTAAATCAAAACAAAAACAGTATATTCTGACATATAGAATTTTATTTTGGATATGACTGTTAACGTCTTAGCATGTATCATTCATATATATTTAATTTAGATAATCTGTTTGAACATGCGATGGTTATGATCTAAAAAAGAAAAAAGTATTTACTTGCATTTCCTGTTCCACTCAAAACTTTCTCTCCAATACGGCAGCCCATGACCACTCCAAGACTCCAAGCCTTGACCCCAACCCATAAAATACACACTGCATCGTCCATCGTGTGACCATCGGTAGGATTCGTCGGCTCAATATTGGCTTTTTACCAAATTCGTGACGAAAATCGCGCGAAATTCAAAATTTCATATTCGTGTGGCCATCTTGTGTCAAAATCGGCTAGGTATGACGCCACCTTAATATTGTACATGTATTTCATCTTTTTATATGAGCCGCCCCATGGGAAAACCAACAATCTGCATAGGCGAAAACAAAGGCGCAGATCAGTTACCGCGAAGCTGATCAGCGCCTTTGTTTTCGCTACTCGGATAGTACAATTCCTCTTCTACTTAAATCCGAAAGTTCAAGCTTCTAGCTCTTTTCTGTGACTGTACAGGTCAGTTTGTGTCTGACCTGGTCGAAACCCAAATTGTTGGTTTTCTCATGCACAGGCTCATATAATAATTTGAGCGCTGCGGAACCATAAGGGATCTACCAACTGGAGGTATGGTTCTTACATGCTCATCAAGCTGAAATAATGTGGACGGACCCGTATGTTTGTTCGAGCGAAAACCCTAACACAAACATTGCCATTGTTTCTTAAGCAATTAGACACAAAGTATCGGTAGAAATACTAATTCAAACGATCACTTACTATCTTCCCCAACGTTGTAATGATGCGTGTTGGCCTTCGGAGTACCCTTTTCTCCACTGCCATAGACCACGTCAAAGAATACACACGAGTTGGTATCACTGTTGAACGACAAAGACATGCACCTGGTCGTTTCGATACAGTACCGCATGCAAACAGCTGCAGAATCAACTGTGCTCGACTCGACAACATGGCTCGGGTCGAGTATTTCGATGTCTTTTAAAACTGACTGCTCAATTCCTGCGAATATTCTAGTGGCAGCATAAGTTGCATTGATACATGTACATGTTGATATAACGAACAATACTACTTCAAGAAATAATTTTGATTTTAGTTCCAGGGCGCACATTGTGAAAGGTTTATTTCGTCTGTACGCAATCCAGAACTATTTAAACTAGAAACCAGTTTCCGAAAAACAAATATTTGTCAGCGGCATTGAGTAGTTTTGGGTTAAACTACAGTTAGTTTACTTTGTTAGCTTTATAACTTTTCGGCTGTAGTGAAACAGATTCTGACCAGTTGGTCAACCTTATGCATTTGAGCCGCGACGTGAGAAAACCGGACTTCGGGGTTTCCGTCCAGGTCTGACGCAAACCGACCTGCAATAATAATAATAATAATAATAATAATAATAATGTCTTTATTTAAAGAGGATGACATATTTAGTACAAAAACTAATCTCACATATGGTCCTCTGAAGAGTAAAACATATTTACATGGTTATATACATATGTACAAAATATGATGTCTGGAATACCTATCAAAATATCTACAATTTTTGCTCTTAAATGAGGCATAGAATTAAAATGAAAAATACAACTTAAGGACACTCAGATATATTTATGATTACAGATTTGAGGTAATATGTGATTCATCGTGAGTACAAGAGACTTTTGATCCATACAGAATTTAAAAAATATATCATCTTTATAAGTGCATGACCAGTGAAATTTTCTAAATAAAACCATTTTTCACTATAACCATTTATATTTATTGACCCCTGATCGACAGGCAGGGGCCACATTGGTGTTTACTTGCTAATTGAGTTGAGGAAAGATACTGGGTGTCCTCAAGTATGAAAAGCTGTCCCGTTGAATGAATGATACAAATAAATAGAACTGAGAGACTCATCGATGGCATGCGTTAGCAAGCTGTCTGGCTGGGTGGTTTCCCTACCTAGGTCGTTGCTGCCGAAAACCTCCAATAAATCTCTAAGCCCTATGTTTGCAGTCAGCTAGACTGTGTCCAGCAACCGCGAGCAACAATACAAAACATGAAATAACATGCAATATCAAAGTGGGGACAACAATACAATTATACTAATAATATAGCAAGATCCAGTCAAGTTTGAGAACATGAAGAGACCAAGGGGTTGATATACAATTTAACCTGCGTGTATTTGCCAGTCGGGACAGCGGTAATGTGGCGGAAACCAATGTCCAGACAGCATACCACTGCCCCAACAGTTACAAGTAAGTACTTTGTGACTGGGTATGTGTGCAACATGTTTATGCCTCGTTAAATGGTTTACTTAATATTTCATCGCGACGTTTTGAATAGGTTTAAACTTGTTGATGTTCTATAGTATTTGCCAATCGGGACAGTGGTAGTGTGGCGGAAACCAATGTCCAGACAGCACACCACTGTCCCAACAATTATAGATATGTGCTTTATGGCTGGCTATGCATGCAACGTGGTCTATGTCTCGTTAAGTTGTTTATTTAGATAGTATTTCTTTACAGACGTTTTGAAAGTGGCAAGACTTGTTGATTTTCTAATTTCTAGTGGCAAAGCATTCCATAGTTTTGGACCCGTGACAGAAAAAGATTTTTTATAATATGCCGTTCGTGCAAATGGAACTTTCAGAATTTCCTGTTCACTAGAACGTAAATTTCTAGTGTTTGTTTCAGAAGATTTCGTAAGAAGGCTTGATAAATACTCAGGGGCTTGGCCATTAAGAGACTTAAAAACCATAATGCAAATATGATATTCCACTCTGTTAGTAAATGTAAGCCAGCCTAGCTCTCGGAACATTTCTTTTGATGGTGTCATGAAGTCTGCTTGAAGAATAATTCGCGCTGCTCGTTTCTGTAACTTTAGCACTCTGTTGATATTGTATGTTGAACACTGTCCCCAAATCATGCAGCCGTAGTCAAAGATGGGTAGAATATAGGAGTTATAGTAAAGTTTAAGACTGGACATGTCCACATATTTGGATAGTAGTTTTAAAAGAGTTATTCGTCTTGTGATATTAAGACAAACAGAGTCGATTTGTTTATCCCAGGAGAGCGTTTTATCGATGATTATCCCCAGCAGTTTTTGGTTGTCAACGTTTGAGATATCTTCATTATCAATTGTAATATTTAATTCATCATAATTGGATAAATTTTGCCTACTTCCTATAGACATAGAAGATGTTTTGGTTAAGTTTACAAACATTTTGTGTACAATGCACCAAAATTTGAAATCAGTTGAACTACCCTGGAGTTTTACTTGAACAACATTTTGATCTTTATGAGCTGTATGGGCAGTTGTATCATCCGCATAGATTTCGGCATATGCCTCATTGATGTATAAAGGCATGTCATTAATGAAAATAAGAAAGAGCACAGGGCCGAGTACAGAGCCCTGTGGCACACCAGATGTAACTTGCTGGAAAGAAGAGGTTGCTGTTTTATCTACAATGCATTGTCTTCTATTTGTCAGGTACGATGTCATCCATTCCATAGTGCGATTGTCAAATTTGTGGGACTTAAGTTTCTTTAGTAAAATTTCATGGTCAACAACATCAAATGCTTTTCTTAGGTCAAAGAAAACTGCGCCTGTGAGTTCTCCTTTTTCAATATTTTTCAGCCATTTGTCTAATAAGCCTAGTAATGCAGTATTGCAAGAATGATTTTTTCTAAACCCTGACTGAGACTTGTGTAGGATGTCATACTTTTTTAGATAGGCGAACAGGTGCTTTGTAACATGTTTTTCAACTATTTTAGATATTACTGGGAGAACTGAGATAGGGCGATAATTTGAAGGGTCCGATTTTGTACCTCCTTTATGAATCGGTTTGATTTTGGCAAGTTTAAGTGATTCCGGGAATTGGCCATTGATCAGGCTTAAATTTATTATTTCTAACAGAGTTGGTGCTACTGTTTCGGCTGATGTCTTCAAAATTCTAGGAGTAATACCATCGAGACCCGTAGCTTTTGTTACATCAAGCGACTTCAAAGATGTTATGAGATTGGTCATTTTCATGAGAGGGATGCCAAACTGGACTGTATTTGGTATTTTAGTTTTTATGTAATTATCAAGAGTACTTGTCTCAAACTGTGGATTGTCTTGTGGGTTTTCAGTCTTAAGTTTATCACTTATTGTTGAAAAGAAGGTATTCATGCATTCTGAAATAATGTGTGGATCAGTCGTAGAATTTCCGTTTACTGTCAGTTCATCGGGAAGCTTATTTTCTTTTGATTTACCATTTATATCTTTTATATGTTTCCATAAATATGTATTGTCTTTATTTTCGGCAATTGACTTTGCAAAAAAACCTTTCTTTGAAGTACGTATCAACTGTATGGTTTTATTTCGCCAATATTTGTACTGAGGCCAGTTTCGTGACTTATGGTGCATATCTCTCTGTTTACTAGCAAATTTGATATCCTCGTTATACCAGTCTGGTTGAGATTCTTTTTTCACCCGCTTTGTCTTGATTGGGGCATGCTTGTCAAAAACGGTCATAAAGGTTTGGATAAAGGTTTCAAAATTTTGATCCGAGTCCACAGGAGAAATATTGATATTTGTCATAGTGTCTGTCATATCTGAGAGAAAATATTCTTCGTTGAAAGCCTTATATGACCGGTATTGTATCGTTGTATGCATATTTCGTTTAATGTTAGATTTTCCGGTAACACGTGTAAATTGTATAGGAAAATGGTCACTAACTGCAATATTAGGTACCGATAAATCAACAACTAGATCAGGTTTGGATGCATAAAGATGGTCTATGATTGTTGAGGAATTTGCTGTGATTCGCGTTGGTTCTTTGATAAGTTGTTTTAAGTCATTAATTTCCATTGCATGTTTCCATTTAGTGTTGCATAATTGTTCATCTTTTATATCTATATTGAAGTCACCCATGAGATAAATTTCATCGGTGAAAGTAAGTGATTTTTCGATCTGTCTTGAAAATTTATCTGTCCATTCTGTTGGAGATGAAGGTGGACGATAGGCCGAACATACTAAGAAGGAATTTGATTGTCTTATTTTGACTTCAATCCAAATAGATTCTACGTCCGACGTTTCAATGTCGTTTCTTCTAACATAGTCAAGTCCCTCTCTTAAATAAATAAGAATCCCCCCGCCATTATTGGATGAAATTTCTGAACAATCTTCTCTATCTTTTCGTTCGTGTGTATATCCATTAACATGAAGTGTTTCATCATTTATTGCTTTGTTCAAAAATGTTTCACAAACGCCGAAAATATCAACAGCAGATCCTTGTAGCATAATTTTTACTTGATCAAGTTTAGGTTTTAGGTGACGGATGTTAAAGTTTGCTATATGGACGCCCCTACGACTAAATTTGAACTCATTTAGAAAATCTTGTGACACAGTTGTTATATTGCCGTCGTCATGGTTTCTACACGCTATGTGTTCATTTGTATCGCGACTTGTGTTTGAGGATTCAGAATGTGTGCTGTTTGTAATATTATTAGTTGTTATGTTGCCAGGGACATTTTCTTGTAGCTGTACGGTATTGGATATTGAAGAGCATGTGTTTTGTTGATTCGAGTTGTTACATTGTGGGTCATTGCATTCACTGCATAGCCAGCTTAGCAGATGATATTTGTCATTTGACAGGTCCCCAGACACTAATTCCTAATGTCTATTGTTACCTCTGATGTTGTGTCTGTTAACCACCTGCTGATTACGTTTTTCTGATGGGTTTATTCCTTGGAAAGAAGAAAAGTGTCTACTGGGGAGAATTGCACAGGCCCCGTTTATATTATGTACTAGTTTTTGTATCCCAGGGAATCTGAGATTTGTCATGTCAGCATGGTAAAGGTAGCTTGGCAATTCGCCTGAGGCTAATACAAAAGAGTCATGGTTATCTATGAAACGGGTGTTGTTTGTGTTGCAAATGTTTTTCAGTATTGAATTGTAAGGTTTCATATCAGTGCCTCCCCTAGGTAGAAGACCGGAAATAAAAACCTTGCAGCCTTTTTTCACCAGGAATTCAACAAGTGCCTTGTAGCTTTCCTGGAAAGCTGTTTTACTGATATTTGCATCAACGTCATGACCGCCAATATGCAGGACCACATGCAAGTATCTTGAGAGGTCCATTTTTGATAAATTGTCTTTCATGTTCTGAATGGTGGCATTTTTGAAGCTTTTGATGCGTACATTCTTGCCAAGGAATTTAGGTTCTAGATAGGTAACTGCGTCTGAGCCTGTAACTAAAGTAAGATCTCGTTTGACTACCTTCGGGGGGTTGCTAGTACTAGGGGTATTATGCTGAAAATTTTGATTATTTGGTTGGATATTTTCAGCTAAACCTGATGACCCAGCTTGATTACTGTTTGACTTGCTGGTGTTATCCTTGGTGCTGTTGACCCCATCTTGATTTACAGAAACAGATGAGGATTGTTTGGTTAGATCTGGAGTACTTTTGACCCTGTCACATAAGCTTTGAGTTTTTGATAGTAACTGGTTTGACTTTTTGTCTATGTCAATTTTAAGTGCCTCAACTTCCTGGCGTAGTTCAGAGAGAGAGGATGTGCTAGACTGTTCGGATAGTTTGTTTTGATTTGAAAGACTTGTGATTTTGTCATTTAAATTTTGAAATTTATTATCAAAGGTCATTGCCAAAGAGTTGATTGTTTCGAATATTTTTTCTGTAGATTTAAGTAGTGTTTCCATTTTTGTTTCAAGGACCTGTACAGTTCTTGGTAACACCCTACAGTCAGCACATACCCAAGCTCCAACTAATGCTAGATCTGATATACCAACACAGTTTGTGTGGAACCAGGTCATGCAAAGATTGCATCTTATTGATTCTGAGGCACAGTTCCCTGCACAAAGCTTCTGCACAGTCACAGACGAAGGCCAGGCGCTTAGAATTTCGGACTTAATAAGAAGAGGGATTGGACTATCCGAGTAGCGTAAACAAAGGCGCTGATCAGCTGTGCAGTTACTTAGACGAAAATCCGGTTTACTCATGACGCGGCTCATTTTGTCTCAACATAGCCCATTTGAAGACGATAATAAATTTCCGGCTTCATCAAAGAAGCCAAAAACAACCCTGCACACACATGCTCTTTTGTGACACGGCTTGTTTAAGTTAACAGGAAATATATATCAATGCACATCGAAGAACCCATTCATTGCAAAACTGGCAAAGTCATGGTTTTGATGCGTAAAATTTTTAAGTAAAAAGACATATTACAATATTGCGGTCAGATAAGGCTAAAATTAAGCAAAGACATCCGCTATCCGCTAAATCGCTTATTCGTAACTGGTCGCTGGTGATTTCAGCTTTCTTGTCGCACATTTGGCTTTTAAAATGATTAGACAATTCGACAGAGTTTGGTTCAATTTATCGTTAAGAGGCTTATGGGTATTAAATGTTATTTTGTTCTGGTACGTTTGGTCACTTTCATGAGGAATTGTTCAAATTTGCTGAGCTGTAATTAGTATCAATCCAGTCATTATATAACGGATAGCTTTTAACCTGATAATGGACATGATAGCAAGACAACAAACCTTATTGTATAGCCACAGACCACATGGGAGATCCTATTTGAGCCGCATCGTGAGAAAACCGGATTTTTGCCTAGGCGAAACCAAAGGCGCAGATCAGCTTCGCAGTAACTGCGAAGCTGATCAGCGCCTTTATTTTCGCTACACGGCTAGTACAATTTCTTTTCTTCTAAAATCCGAAATTTCAAGCTTCTATCACTTTTCTGAGCTTGTACAGGCCGGTTTGTGTCGGACCTGTTAGGAAACCACATCGTTGGTTTTCCCACGAGGCGGCTCATATGTGTCAACACTAGCAGGTAAGAGTATTCCGGTATTGAACGATTTTGTCGGCGTTTTTCCTATTGTTATTGATGACAGCGTATTAAAAAGAGGAATTTAGCTTACACCAAAAACTTTATGTGGCATCCACATAAGTGGATCTGAATAAAATAAGACCTGTCGCAGGACAGCGTAACTCGCCTAGCTTGTGCTTTGCCACTACATCTATTCAATTCTATGACCCGTGGCCTTAACCTCAAGGTCACCCAGGTGGGTCAAGATGGTAGAGAATAAAACTTCACACCAATATCTACAAACATGCAAAGTATCAACTTGATCCATGAAGAACTTTAAGAGATATAGACTTACAAAAAGGTACAAGTAGGCAAAGATCAGGAAAAGGCGCAATCAGAAAAAGATTCCCACTCCAAAAACCGAGGTGGGAAAAAACCAAACTAACAATCAGGTACTTATACCATGAAACATATCGTAAGCCGAATGAGCAGCTATTTTCCCAATAGGTGGCCACTCAGTTACCTTAACTTAACTAAAAATATGAAAACATACATAAGGCGCCAACAGCACAAAAATTTTAAACACCAAGACATAAAACAAAAAGAACCACTACAGAAGTATCGACTTGGAACGATCAGTAACACAAAGTTACTGGCGGGCTTAAACCGGTTTTACAGGTACCTAACCTCACCCTCAGCTTCTGCAGTGGTTCACAACATTTAGTTAGTTCTTCGGTCCTCGTGGTGAATCTCTAACTAGTCAATGAATCATCAAGAACAAACAAATAAATCATGATAAACATCCTGATGAATCAATAACCAAGACTCACAGATTGAGTAAGCTGCCCGACGATGGAGATCCCTGGGCGCCGAATAACCTACTAACTCCGGAGCAAAAGAAAATCACCAGTTTTTCAAAAACTGTAACCAAAAACTTTCACCAAAAACTAACATTTGAGCAACGCGAACGCCAGGCCAACTCCGGCGCCGGGGTGACGCCGACGCCGGGGTGACTGTAATAGCTCGCCTGTACGAAAGTATAGGAAGAGCTATTACAGTCACCCCGGCGTCGGCGTCCACAGTTGTCACAATATATCTGAATCTACTCATCAAGCTCGCCCTGCCATCTGGATGTCCTGAAGTATTTGCAGATGAAGAATGGATCGCTTTTCTGGGTTCTCTGATCTGATATGACCCCCACATACGTGGTTGCAAACATCAAAGTCGACGAAAGCCTTTACGCGGTGTCTTTGATCAGCTTTGTGTCAAAGAGTCTCTTGTGAGCTTTCTTAACCTTTTTATGTTGCTTAGGCGAGTACTGTTACATGTCTTCTGCCTATATGACTACACAGTGAAGCAGTTTAGCTTGGGCGGTGTTTGCTGACAACCAATCTTTGATCTGTCTATGCGGTATGCATTATACATGTATGCACTGCTCTTCACCATAATATAGCCTATATCATTGTTTAATCCAGGATTTTCTTTCTCTGTAACGAAGACGGAAACCTGCTCATCAGGATAACATTTCCGTGTAATAAGTACCTCCTTATACCCAACTTTTATATAGCAAAAATGGGGTATGCAGGGGCATACTAGACTGCAGATTCTCGCTGAGGCGGTTCTAACGTGTACCCACAATCTACTATGTTTTGAGCAAAAATAAGAAAAATATCAAACATTTTCTTTTCATGTATTACAACATGATGGTCGTTTATACGAGTGTCTGGTGGAACCGGAAATCGCTCGTAGATAGGGAAAGCACCCATGTGGGTGACACAATAAACTGTGATTATACACCAGGCACAAGGAAAAGAAAACATGTTTTTGAGTTCTGTATATATGTATTAATTTTTTTAACAACTATAGTCTCTTGTAATTCTGAAAAGAATGGGTTGATATATTTCATATTGTTGTATGTATATATTTGTATGTTATTATGTATATCAGCATGAGACTCAAATAAACTATAAACTGTATTACAACATTGTTCACACTACATTGTTTTTGAAAAATAAACCTTCCTATACATTCAGGACCCGTATTACTCTTTCAAAGATCTGGTGATGTGCCCCATCATTGAAGTCGCTGAGGATAATAAGCATGATTCTAGCGCTATTGCAGAAATTATTACTTTCTTAGTTACGGTAGTAGCTGTTATTAACCTCATCTGGATTTGTCATCGTATGCCCATAGGTACTGGCTGACGAAGGTTGTATGGCTATTGCACGAGAGAGAAAGTCTCAAAGTCATTGGCCGATCATTGATATATCAGTGATACATTTGGGCAATTCTGAAAGCTTTCCAAGTACATGTAGTTCTGGTTTATTAGCACAGTCATTGTTTTCTTTGCGTAACTCCAGAAATAAGTATAGCCAGCCCAAATTTCCATCACGAAAACATGTCCGTGCAATATATACCCCCTTGAATCCCACTTTTATATAACAAAACTGGGGTATGCTGGGGTATACCTATTTTTTTTTAGCTCACCTGAGCCGAAGGCTCACAGGTGAGCTTATAGTATACCCATGCTCCGGCGTCCGTCCGTCCGTCGTCGTCGTCCGTCGTCGTCGTCCGTCGGCGTTCACAATTTCAAAGATCTTCTTCTCTGAAACCGCTTGGCCGATCAAGTTGAAATTTTATGTGGAGCCTCCATGGGTAGGAGGAATGAAAGTTTGTTCACGGGAACTTGATCACATGACCAAGATGGCCGCCGCGCCCATATATGGTAAAAACCCTTCAAAAATCTTCTTCTCCAGAATCGGTGGGCCGATTTCCACGAAACTTGGTATGTAGCATCTTGGACTCCACCCCATCATAATTTGCTAAAATGATGACCCTGGGTTGACCTTGACCTATTTTACGGCAAGGTCAATTTTGGAAACATAGCCTTTAACATGGGAAAAAGTGAAAACTATGGATTTTTTTGAAAACTATTGCAGCCTGAGGCCTGAAAAGTGGTAGATGAAAACAACTAATGGAGTAGATGAAGGTATGTAATTAATTTAGGTCAAGGTCATCTCTTGACCTTGGCCAGTCTGTCGTCCATACCTACTTTTCAAAGATCTTCTCCTCTGAAACCGCTTGGGCCAATCAAAGTGAAATTTTATGTGGAGCATCCATGGGTAGAGGTGAAATAAGTTTGATCGCGAAATCTAGGTCACATGACCAAGAAGGCCGCCACGCCCATATATGGTAAAAACCATTCAAAAATCTTCTTCTCATGAATCGATTTTCACGAAACTTAGTATGTAGCATTTGGGACTACAGCCCATCGTAGTTTGATCATATGATGACCCTAGCATGACCTTGACCTATTTTACGGTAAGGTCAATTTTGTAAACATAGGCTTTTACAAGGGAAAAAGTGAAAATTATGGATTTTTTGAAAACTATTGCAGCTTGAGGCCTGAAAAGTGATAGATGCAAAACAACTAATGAAAGTATGTGATTAATTTAGGTCAAGGTCATCTCTTGACCTTGACCAGTCTGTCGTCCATACACACTTTTCAAAGATCTTCTTCTCTGAAACTGCATGGCCAATCAAACTGAAATTTTATGTGGAGCATCCATGGGTAGACATAATGAAAGTTTGATCGCGAAATCTAGGTCACATGACCAAGATGGCCGCCACACCCATATATGGTAAAAACCACTCAAAAATCTTCTTCTCCAGAACCGGCAGGCCGATTTACATGAAACTTCGTATGACTTATTTGGGACTCCAGCCAATTACAGTTTGATAAAATGATAACCCTAGGATGACCTTGACATATTTCATGGCAAGGTCAATTTTGGAAACATAGGATTTTACAAGGGAAAAAGTGAAAACTATGGATTTTTGAAAACTATTGCAGCCTAAGGCCTGAAAAATGGTAGACGCAAACAATTAATGGAGTAGATGAAGGGACGTGATTAATTTAGGTCAAGGTCATCTCTTGACCTTGACCAGTCTGTCGTCCATACACACTTTTTAAAGATCTTCTCCTCTGAAACCGCTAGGCCAATCAAAGTGAAATTATATGTGGAACATTCATGAGTAGGGGTGAAGAAAGTTTGATCGCGAAATCCAGGTCACATGACCAAGATGGCCGCCACGCCCATATATGGTAAAAAATACTCAAAAATCTTCTTCTCCAGAACCGGCGGGCCGATTTACGCGAAACTTGGTATATAGCATTTGGGACTCCAGCTCATCATAGGTTGTTGAAATGATGACCCTAGGATGACTTTGACCTATTTTACGGCAAGGTCAATTTTGTAAACATAGGCTTTTACATGGGAAAAGGCGAAAACAATGGATTTTTTGGAAACTGTTGCAGCCTGAGACCTGAAAGTTGCTAGATGCCGACAACTAATGGAGTCAGTGAAGGTAAGTAATTAATGAAGGCCAAGGTCATTAAATATCAAAATTAAAATTATGGTTTTCTCAGAAATCACTGGGTTTGGAAACTAGTGCAGCCTGAGACCTGAAACTTTGCAGATGCAGACAACTTATGAAGTCAATAAAGGTGTTTGAGTATTCAAGGTCAAGGTCATTTGATGATGACTTAATACTCCAAGGTAAGGCTTCAGGTGAGCGTTCTCAGGACCAATGGTCCTCTGGTCTTATTTTTGCTCCAAAACATAGATTGTGGGTACTCGTTAGAACCGCCTCGCCGAGGCGGTTCTAACGTGTACCCACAATCTATGTTTTGAGCAAAAATAAGAAAAATATCAAAATTTTTTAGCTGAATTTTTTCAGTTTTTAAAGCTCAAAAAATCTCTGTATATTGCATGGGCAAGTTTTCGTAATGGTTTTCTTTCCGTAATTCTAGAAATAAGTATCAGTATAACCAACACAAATTTCTTTGATCTCCCACTCTTCCTCAATCAAAAGTGACAAAGTGAATTCTAAATAGGGACTATATGTATAAAGGTACAAGTAGGCAATGATCAGGAAATGGTGCAATCAGAAAGAAATCCCCACTACAAAAACCGAGGTGGGAAAGACTAAATTGACAATTACATGTGGTACTTATACTTAGAAAACATATCGTAAGCCGAATGAGCGGCTATTTCCCAATATGCGGTCACTCAGATACCCGAACTTAAATGAAAATATGAAAACGTACATAAGGTTCAAACAGTACAAAAATTCGACTCAAAACATAAAACAAATGGAACCGTAACAGAAGTATCGCCTTGTAACGATCAGTAATATAAAATTACTGGGGTGGGGGTGTGGGGGTGTGTGTGTGGGGGGGTTACACCGGTTTTACAGGCGCCTAACCTCACCCTCATCTTCTGCAGTGATTAGTTGTTCGGTCCTCGTGGTGAAGTGACTAATCATCAAGGACAAACAAATAAATCATGATAACCACCCTAATGAATCAAAAACGAGGACTCAACAGGTTCAGTAAGCTGTCCGACGATAGAGATCCCTGGGCGCCGAATAACTTACTGGAGCAAAACAAAAACACCAGTTAAACCCCGGTGGGCTAAGCAACAGACAAAAAGTTCCGGTCCCAACCAACTAAAATCAATAGCTTTATGTCGGGGCCATCATAGAGTCTGACGCCCTACCCACCGGCGTGCAATTAAAGAAGGCAGTATAGTTATCAACCATGATTGGGTTAAAAACTAAGCATGTAGACTGTCGCATAACATTCAAGTTTTTAACCTATACGTCTGTAATGTGTTATGTTTTTTTTCTGAACTGAAAAGAAAAATCATTCCGTCCTATAAGTTTCTTAAATTTGTAAACCAAGTACCGTAAAATTCTGGTTCCGAAAAGTCCAACAGTAAATTTGGAAATCAGCTCATAGTGTCTGCGATAAAATTTAGAAATTGTTTTTATATGTAAATGCTTTTACAGATGACTTTCTTTCAAACAATGATATGTTTTTAATGGTATAACTGAATAATGATGACAAGATTGATTATGAAATTCCTGTTTAATTTGCCCATAATGAGTTGCATAACTCAAATATTTTGCTGCAAACACTTAGCGTAAACAAATGTTTAAAGTCAAACACTTGTAACATATTTAATGAAACAAAATTTCTTGAAGCCTTGGAACGGCCATAATGGTTAATTCAGTTTAGAAAACGAAACATAACAACTCAGGTTTTTTTTAATCTCACTGATGATCAGGGTCCAGTTGTTCAAAATTAACGATGTCGTTAGTTAACGATTCGTTAAAATTTAAAGCACGAATATTACAAATACACTGTTATTTTTGTTACTTTAGCTGATATTTGCTTAACAAATTTATGTCTTAACGATATCGTTAAGCTAACGATGCTTTGAACAACTGGGTCCAGGAAGGTATCACATTACGAAAACATGCCCATACAATATACAAATTTTTTCATATGTTGTAAAAATTGAAAATTTTCTATAGAATTATTTTGATATTTTTCTTATTTTTGCTCAAAACATAGATTGTGGGTACACGTTAGAACCGCCTCGCCGAGGCGGTTCTAACGAGTACCCACAATCTATGTTTTGGAGCAAAAATAAGAAAAAAATGGTATACCCCTGCATACCCCAGGGTTTGCTATAAATGATAAAAGTGGGGTATAAGGGGGTAGCCATTTCACGGACATGTTTTCCTGATGACATATATTCATCGGCTTTCTTTCATCTTGTACTATACTTTTACAAGTCGACTAGTATGTCATTTCAGTGCAATTGCATGGTTATGGTTATACATGCTTACATGCATTTTCACTGAAACACAATTCTTTCCATTTCCTTTTAGGTCATTAAAACCACTACGAATCTACGGCGTCAACGCACTTCTTTCAATTTGAGCAAATTCACACACTTCCGTGCTCTAACATGCAGATAACCGATCAATCTTTAAAAGCCTTTATCAAAGCAAACCCATGTACTTGACACACCACCAAATAAAGCACTTCAAGTAAAGTGGATAATTAATCTATATATATTTTTCGCTTGAAATAACTCAGCCGCCCGCCGCCATCGGCCCATTATGCGGTTAATATTTAAGTATGTGTTACTATATATACACTGTTCTAATGAGATGATGAACGATTAAATACCTTAAAACATTACGTCATTGTGCATGAAACATCACTCAGCATGATAACGAGTTTTATGAATGAATGAAGAGCCGTGAGAAACAAAACAAACGGAAACACGAGGTTTTTCCTTATATGGGAGTACTCGGCAATCTCCGTCAGTTTCCGTACGTAGCGGAAACTACCGGAGTGTCTTCATATGGAAATCCTCGTAAATCTTCGTTTCATTCCGGACATAGTTTACATAGCTTATCAGTTAGTTTTACAACTCATGCTACTGAAACGTAAACACGCACCCACTCGCTTTTCAAACAGAGAAAACGTATATAAACGAACAACGACAAACTTAAACCATCTTTACATTAAACACCAGGAAATAAACATATCATTTTATTATAAAATTAAAGACTATTAAAATAATATAAATTATTATATACTGTTATAAAGTTTATCAAGTTATTAATTTACGTTTATCGTGATGGCTTTACAGTTTTCTGCTTTATTTTTCTGTCTTCTGGTAAGTTGGTTTAACCTTATCTTCTCTATTCAGTTTAGTTACGAGTTGTATGCTTCACTCGATTATAACCAAAATGGAATTTTAATAAGCTTCACCTTATTATATTGATGTATATTTTAACTCGTAGTTTTCACAGTTAAAATACATCGTACATGCAACTCAAAACAAGCATTTTTAGAGCTCTTCATTTAAAGATTTAAGGAAAATTATGTTCTATGTCATTTTCAAGAATTTTATTCTAATGCATTATAATATCACGTTTCAGGTTATTGGTACATTCGCAGCTCCAAAGAAGTACAAAAATGAAAACCATGTGATTAAAGGTCAGTATATGTACATGTTGTACTGCATCGTTCGCTGAACACAGGTAGTTGTCACTAGAGATGGTCTCGCCATATGATAAAACAATATTTTTACTTTTAGTATTAAATCCTACTGATATAATCACACTCTAATAAGCAATGACAGTTGGAATGTGGCAACCAGGTGCTCTTTGCCTTTCATCACCTAGTTCCTTAATTAAACGATTATGCATTGTACTTTTCGTGAATTGATATCATATTGTTGTCAACATGGTCGATCATTGTACTAATCAGTGGCAGGTTGAGAGGCTTGATATGATTGTTTTCTGTGGCATTTTCTTTGCCTTGCATATGTTTGTATCGTATGCTTGAAATACAAAATAAATGTGAAACATAATGATAACGAATACTCCCTTTAAGTTACTGTAATGAAAATAATCGGAAGAAATTCAGTCGGATTATTTCGATTATAAACTAACGAAATCATTTCTGTATCTTCTTGTAGGCTGTGGTAAACCAGCAGAAATCTTCTTCCTCCTCGACTCATCGTCCAGTATTTGGTCCATTGATTTCGACAAACAGCTCAAGTTCGTCAGTGACGTTATCGGCAGTTTTGACATCGGTCCCGACACCGTCCGAATCGGAGTTGCTACGTTCTCCTACAGATATAGACAAGAAATTCCTCTCGGTGCTTACAACAACAAGGAATACTTGCAATCAGCTGTCGAAAATATCCGCCAAAGTCTAGGAGGAACCTACACATACGACGCTTTAGATGGTGTCAGACAACAAGGACTAAGCCAAAACGTGGTCCGACCAGATGTGACTCGTATTGCAATAGTAATTACTGACGGGGAGTCGTATTACCCTGACAAAACTGCTGCCGCTGCCAAGCGATTGAAGGAGGAGGGCGTGGTGGTCTTTGCTGTCGGTATAGGAGATCAGGTGGACACACAGGAACTGGAGAGTATAGCCAGTGAGCCAAAGGAGAGCTACCTGTTCAAGGTCGGCAGTTATGAGCTACTTGATGAAATTAAGGTGGAACTTGCCATGAATGCGTGTGAAGGTGAGTCAAAGTAAACGCGTTAATTGCATATCTTTTTAAAAAATCGTGATAAATATGTATAGTAAGCATAAATCGGTTAACAAGCAAACCGTTAAAATGCGTAAGTGGACGTATCTTTATAAATAGTTTTTGTGGAAATGATTATTTGGATTCAGCTTCACAAATTTAGCATTAAATTAACGCGTACGGGCGATACACGTATCTAAATTAATAATTTTAAGGGAATGAAAAAAAAATGCCGTTTCATCGTTCATGATTTTTCGTCTTATGTTTACCCACTATATTTTTATTGCAGTCGAAGTAAAGGATGAACCTGACCCTTCCCCAAAATGTGGAGCCAAGAACCCAGCTGATGTTGTTTTTCTCATGGACCCCGCGGAACTGGGAACATCAAATACAAAAGTTGTTTACGAGTTTATCGGCGGACTTCTGGAAGACTTTAACACTGAGCCAGGAAATATGCAAGTTGGACTTGAATCAAGAAACTGCGGACATCACAATATAAACCTCGGAGAATACAAAAACACTGCCGAAATGACCAAAGCTATCCGAAATTCCGAGCTGCCCGGATTAAGTCACATGATCAAGAAACTACGCAAATATTCATTCGAAGAAGAAAATGGAGGACGGAACGCTGCGCGTCACATGGCTGTGGTTTTTGTGGATGATAAACTATACAACGCAAAAGAGGTTCTTAATCAAGCGAGAAAGGCGAAGAACTACGATGTTGAACTGTTTGTAGTTGCTGTGGGAGACAGTGTTGTAGATGAGGAACTGATGACATTGTGCAGTTCCCCGGTTGAAAGACATCTCATAAGAGTGCCAGACTATGGTGCGCTGAAAGAATGTAGGCCTGAATTCTTAAAGAAATTTTGTCATGGTAAGTTGACTAGTTTTGTTATTCTAGATAAAATTTGAAATGATCGTATGTTGAAATTCCATGATGTCGTTTTAATCTTCACTTTGTAAGAAATAAAGCTTGGACTAAAGTAAAGCTTGGACTAAAGTAAAGCTTGGACTAAAGTTTACATATTTGCGCACTTGTTTTCGAGTGCTCAAATGGTGTCAACTTTGTTTATGACCTTTGTGCAGTATAAAAGATACATTCAACGGAACGACATTTTTCTCATTATCAGTTGTGTTTACAGTTAAATGATAGACATTATTGAGTAACATTGAACAGTTATGTAAACATTCTTTTATATTTATTTTTCAGGTTTGTGAATCCTGTACGATAACCACCAAACTAAGAGGACCAAACTCGAAAATCCTGCCAGTACAGATTACCATACAGTATTATCATCTAGTCATTAAAATGCTGCTACTCACAGAATGTGATACTCGTCTGTGAGCTTTTGCTAGGAAAACCATTAATTTGGGTTTCCGACCAGGTCCGACGCAAAAACCGAGCTGCACAAACACGAAGATGGCTAGAGGCTTGGTAGTATAGGAATTGTACTATCCGTGTAGCGAAAATAAAGGCGCTGATCAGCATCGAAGTAACTTCGAAGTTGATCTGCGCCTTTGTTTTCGCACATCTCATAACGCGGCTGTATTGTGTTACTCATTGAACTTTGTGCCGCTTATCAGTGGAATCTGATTCCAACATTCTGGCTTGAAATTTGCTCAAATTGCCACTCATTTGAAGGCAAAGTACTTGTCATATTTATTTTCACGGAACAAGTTACCAGAAATGTGTTCACTATCTATATGTATACGTTTTACATGTACGGAAGATATTGCCATCATTTAAACTTTGTTTCTAGCCTTACGATCGGCTGCATTTGCAGTTGCCATTAATGTTGAATAGACACAAATTGTTCCACCTCTACGATTGACTCGTTAGAGGGGTTTGATATAAATGAGATTTCATATGAATGCTGGAAATCAGAATATTATTATACTGGAGTTTTTATTTTAGATGAATTTTCATATTTTGATCAAGCATTTGATTGTTTTGTTTTTCTATCAAACGAATACAAAGGCGCCGATCGGCTGCGCAGGACTTAACTGACCCGCGCCTTAGTCTTCGCAGGTTACTTTTAAACATGTGTCATGTTTCATCATTTTGTGAGTTCCATAATATTGTATATAAGTGGAATGTACATGTATTTATTTTATACTTTTATTTTTACAGAAAAAGCAATAAACATAAAAACAGCATATAGCTCGTCTTTTATTTGAGTATTTCCAGGTAAAGCTATTTGTTGACTGATTAAAGAGAGATATTCTGAAGGAGCTAAAGTGGTACCACTGTTCATTCGATTTATAAACTGCGCCCTGCTGGTACCATATGATCCGGAGATCAAAGTAATGTCGTAATGACGTGATGATCACATCACTGCAGGGGACAATAAAGAAACCCCAACAAGATAATATCTGTGGCAGCACTGTTTGTTGGTTTATGGTCCTTGATTACCTGTAAGGTAATACTGCCTTTCTCTGCGATCAATATCAATTTCTTTTTCTTTTTGGGCCCTACCTGATTTAAGAGTCATTGTCTGGCCACAAAGTTTCCTTGCCTTCTGTCCATTATCAGTGGTTAGCTAATGTCACTCAATAGACAGGAATGCAGGGGTTGGTAACTCAAAGCCATCTTAAGCTTAAGATCAACTTACGAACAACTTGAGTGTATCTTAGGGATTATGGTGAAAAACTGAAAAGGACCTTAAGTAACGGTGACAACTTAACAGCATCGTAAATTTGGCGACGTCTGATCTTACAAAGTGGCACCTTTCATTTGAAAAAAGTTCCGACAGCTTAGTGTAACTGGAATAGCAATGGCGTAAATTTTAAGGTGGTCATTTTAAGTTTGTCGTAAGTTGGGGAACTTACGATGCCTTCGAGTTACTGGGCCCAGGTCTTTAACCATACGATTACTGGTTATTCACCTAAGGCTTATGAACAAGTCATTGTTTGCCCGGCCCCAATGAAACCTGGGTTAGCGGGGGCACAGCGGGGCTTAAGTTTCGAGATTTATCCAGTGATGAGTCCCGGCAGTGCCAGGCCGGATTCGATTTACCGTCAATATACAGTAACATTAATATGTAACCCTTTTTACATTCTTGATTTAAAAGCAAATATACCTGTAAACGTACATAAAGAAATTCAGGCCTCTCCTCTATAAATTTTCACCAGAATAACTCCCAGCCGTTGTTCCTTATTATTATGGGCTTCTGTGGAGCCGGGACTTTAAGTAGGTTTGACCACGCAGTGTCTGGCTTTTAGCGGTGCTTTACGAATGATTGGTGTATAGATAGTTTGACTAAACCGCGTTTCCCGGACAGGCTCAGACCATATAAGCGGTTAACCAGTTATCATGTGGTTTGTCAGTTGCGTATAAATACCACCAGGAAAACATATCCGTGTAATGTATACCCCCTTGAACCCCACTTTTATATAGAAAAAACTTGGGTACGCAGGGGTATACCTATTTTTCTTATTTTTGCTCCAAAACATAGATTGTTGGTACTCGTTAGAACCGCCTCGCCGTGTGCCCACAATCTATGTTTTGAGCAAAAATAAGAAAAATATCAAAAAAAATTCTAATGAAATATTAGATTTTCACAACCCAAAAAAATTCTGTATAGTGCACGGGCGTGTTTTCGTAATGAAATACATGTAGGTTAAAAAGTCACAGGAAAAAGGTCAACTATTTTGGAAGGAAAAGTCACAGGAAAAAAATCACATAGGCACAAATCTTTTTTTTCTTTTTACTACTTTATGTTAGAAATGGACAGTATTATTTTTATTATTGCTAATATCATTAAAATATGTTTGTTTGAATTGAAGTCTTACGTCCTGGTTATCAATTTTCAGTCATGCAGGGACGGAGCTAATGCTTCCTGAGTACTAAGCCAGTTCTCTGGGAGCATATAAGAGGCTTGTTCAAGTGCACAATAGCAGGATATATTGTAGCATTATATTAGGTTCCCTTCCCCCCTTTCCTCTGGCTCGATGGTCTCTTACTCTACCAATGCGCTTCCGTGCCCCAAATGCTAGGTTGGTTCCCAGCTTTTATTTGTTTCAGTTATTTTTATTTAAAGAGCATGTATTTAATTTTAATTATGTCAGTTCCTCATCATTTCTTACATCAAACATGAAAAATTTAACTTCATATATATGTACAGATTATACGTATTTTCATTTAGTCTTTTTTGTGACTTTTTTTTTCGTTAATTTTATTTCCGTGCCTTTTTTCCTGTGACTTGTTTTTCCGTCCACCACACAAACAACCCATCTATTTCTCACGGCCCAAATATGCGGGGCCCAACATTGCTATTTGAAAATGATGCATAGACATTACTGCCCACACCCTATAAGCTCATCTATGAGCCTATTTCTCAGCTGAGTTACTGTAACATGGGAGAATGTAAAGAAGCATACACGTGAGAATTTTGATATTTATTAAACTTAAACTCCAAAAATCAACTCAAAGTATTATCAAATAAAAAATATTGAATATAGACAAACCATTTGAGCCGCATCGTGAGAAAACCGGATTTTTGCCTAGGCGAAAACAAAGGCGCAGATCAGCTTCGCGGTAACCGCGAAGCTGATCAGCGCCTTTGTTTTCGCTACTCGGATAGTACAATTCCTCTTCTACTTAAATCCGAAATTTCAAGCTTCTAGCTCTTTTCTTAGCTTGTACAGGCCGGTTTGTGTCGGACCTGGTCGGAAACCCCGAAGACCGGTTTTCCCGCGTCGAGGCTCCTTTCATGTCAAATGCTTGATGTTTACAAACGACAAAGAGCCCTGTCATGATGCCAAATGCTTGCTGTTTACAAACGACAAAGAGCCCTGTCATGATGCCCCTAATGAAGTCATGATGCCCCTAATGAAGTCATGATGCCCCTAATGAAGTCATGATGCCCCTAATGCAAAAGCTCTTTATCATTTGAGCCTGTGCGTGAGAAAACCAACAATTTGGGTTTCCGACCAGGTCCGACACAAACCAGGCTGTACAGTCACAGAAGCAGGCTAGAAGCTTGAAATTTCGGATTTAAGAAGAAGAGAGATTGTACTATCCGAGTAGCGAAAACAAAGGCGCTGATCAGCTTCGCGGTTACCGCGAAGCTGATCTGCGTCTTTGTTTTCGCCTATGCAGATTGTTGGTTTTCCCATGCACAGGCTCATTTTCTTTAAACTAAATTTTGTTGTAACGTTGCATTAAATCACATTTGACATTCATGCATAATAAAGTCCAAAGCAATATTATGTTAGGACCGAGACCTCTTAATTGGATCATTAATTTTGTCTAAACTATCTATTACACTTTTCCGAAAGTCTGCACTAATTTATTGTGACATCTAAAATATAACAAATGACTAAACAGTTGAATTGAGAAGAAGTGAACAAACAATCTGTTCTGAGTTAATTAGTAAACGAAAGTTTTGACGTCATATGTCTACAGGTTAGAAACAGCAAAACGCCTTCTCATGATGCCTTTATGATAGCTATTTGCTGGTTCTTATGGTTCAGGTTCAACTATTTAATTCTAATTTTGCTCTGACGTTGCATTTACTTAAACTTTTTGTAAGTTTTTAAGTTTCTAAAAGAATTATTCGAAATATAAAATCGTTATTTCAAGTCTATTAGCGAGACAGAACCGATAGGCTTCAAAGTGTTGTCTGCTCATGTGCAGACTAAGAGAAGTCTTTGCTGCGTCGAGCCTGTTCTAAATTACGTTCCACGTCTTGTAGCAAAATAACTCTGTAATGTAAAACCTATGTGTATCTTGGGATGAAATTCTAAAGCTCATTGAGATTTCAGCTAGATGCCAAAACAAAAACGCCTTTCATGATGCGCGGATGAAAAGAATATTTGCTTGATCTTACATGTAGCTGTATCACTGTTTTCATCGCCACCTGCATAGGCCAATATCGCGTCTGACCCACGAGTACTGATATCCATCACCCCTCCACAATGACGTGATTGTTATGTACATATATGCCCGCCACCAGATAACAAATAACCCTAACGTTGTTTCTATAATCACGTCAATGAGGATTTATCTCCCTTGACCTTCATTGGACCCTACCTCACGAAAATGTTGCATTAATGTTGAATTAAGAAAAAGTCAACAAACAATCTGTTCTGGGCCTATACGAACTGTTTGACGGCATATGATTGCAGGTTAGAATCAGCAAAACGCATTCTCATGATGCCCTTATGATAAAGCTATTTGCTGGTTCTTATGGTTCGTCCTGAGCTCCAGTTTAAACTATTTAATTCTAATTTTGCTCCAACGTATCATTTACTTTAATTAAATTGTTCATTGTATTGAAAGACAAATTATCCGAAAGAAATATGAAATCACTATTTCAAGTCTATTAGCGGCAGAACCTATAAGCTATAAAGTGTCGTCTGCTCATGTGCAGACTGAGAGAAGTCTTTGCTGCGTCGAGTCTGTTCTAAAATACATTCCACGTCTTGTAGTAAAATAAGAATTAAAAAAAAAATGTGTGTATCTTGGAATGAAGGCGTTAGTTCAAATGTTTTAAGCTCATTGAGGTTTCAGCTAGAAGCCACAACAAAAACTCCTTTCATGATGCGCGGATGAAAAGAGTTTTTGCTTGATCTTACATGTAGCTATATCACTGTTTACATTTGTTCTCGCCACCCGCATAGGCCAATATTGCGTCTGACCCGCGAGTATGGATATCCCCCCCCCTCCTCAATGACGTGATTGTTATGTACATGTATATGCCCGCCACCAGATAACAAATAACCCTAACCTTGTTTCTACAATCACGTCAATGAGGATTTCTCCCCCTTGACACTACCTCATTCATCGACCCCATACATTTTGATGGGATAAGTCTGAGAAAATATTTTGTTCATTATTCTTTTTTTTTAATTCAGTCTTCATTGGTTGCTTATAATAATTTATACTGTATGTTGTACTTCATATTTTTTTACAAAACAGCATGACCGTCATTTGGGGTCATTCATCAGGGGGTATCTGGGCCGTTGTATAGCTGGCTCATTAATAAAGCATATTGTTTAAATTCAATTCCATATCTCTTAAATAATATCTTTTTGTGCAAAAACATCGCCGTCCAATATACATACTTTTCTTAAGCTGTAAAAAATGAAGGTTCTCTTTTTGCTCAGAACAGATTGCGGCTATTCATGATCTTTGTTTGAAGCTAACAGATGACAAACTAAATACCCATGTACACCCCAGTTTAACTATATGAAAGTAGGGTATAATTGGGTAAACATGACACGGACAAAGAGCCGGTTGGAAGGAAATCTGTTCCATCAAATCTGTGCTATTAATCAAATCGTCGAATCCAGTCTGGTCATCTGCAAAACACGAAAACCACTGTTCTTTCAGACAAATTATTATACAAAAAATTGTCCTATTGTCGATAGTCTTGATGCTCAGATCACTTACTGGATCTGAGTTAACCTTTCATTTGAGCCGCCTCATGAGAAAACCAACAATGTGGTTTCCGAACAGGTCTGACACAAACCGAGCTGTACAAGCACAGAAGATGGCTACAGGCTGGGAATTTTGGATTTAGAAAGTAGAATTGTATGTACTATCCGTATAGCGAAACCAAAGGCGCTGATCAGCCTCGCAGTTGCATATGCAAACGAGGCGGCTCGTTTATAATTTCACAACAATCGTTAGGACAAGCAAACATATATTTTATACATATATTGTTTTCAGCTATTTCCTTTAACAGGCTAGTTGTGTGTGTGTGTGTGTGTGTGCGTGTGTGTGTGTGTGTGCGAGTGTGTGGAGATTTTTCAGTAAAATTACAACTTTATTACTCACAGGTTTACTTCTTGATGCAGATAGGTTGTGGCTCCTTGTAGGCATACGAGGCGCATTCACAGTAGCCACTGGATCCACAACGAACATGCTTCCCATAACAGTCGCCATTTTTACATAGACCACCTGCCATTCCAGCTATAGATAAATAAATAAATAAGATATCGATGTTAACGCCGCTGCTTGAAAATGTGATACTGCTCATTCGGAACATTAAACACTAAAGGGCGCGGATTGGAGCCCATTAAAATCAATTTAAATCCACGAGTAATTTCCTTCATGTACCTTATCCAACGATTCTTGCGTTTTTATTCTGGGAATTATGTCCGTGACATATATACCCCTTTACATCCCTATTTTATATAGTAAAACTGAGGTATAGAGGGGTAAACCTTTTTTTTTTTGCTTATTTTTGATCGAAAATATAGATTGTGGGTTCTAACTTTACCCTCAATCTATGTTTTGAGCTAATATAATATGAAAAAGATCAAAAATTTTAATCTGAAAATTTTCTCTCTCATTTTTTTGGCAGCTTTGGGATCAGTGAATATATTTGGAGTGTTTCAAATATATTGTACGTTAAGAATCATCTTCTTAACAGTATTTTGATTATTTGGCCCCTTTGGGAATACAAGTCTTTGATTTAGACTACACCGATGTAAATTTTTGAAATTGCAGCAAAAATGTCTGGTTTTCGCTGCCAGTTTTGTAAAGGGTCACTGATGAAGGTTCATTACCCGAAATTGTACAATATGGCCCATCTTCTCGCTTTCAATGTCTTACTGCTTCCAAATTTTACTCAAAAGTCTCTGTGTATTGCATTGGCGTATTTTCGTAATGTATTCTTACTGAGGCCTGTCTGTTGCACTCGTCATCGTAGTTTTTATTTGTTATTCTGGCCGGCTGGCTAATTCGCTGGGGAAGCGCTAATGAAATTGCTCTATGCATTTGTTGTTATTTTTGATGCCAGTCTTTTTTACACCAAGTTTGGGTTTTGGATTTAAAATTTCCTGGACCTAGTTTCACTTTCATAATATATTTGGTGTAACATTTGTGTTCCTCTGAGTGTAAAACTGGATCAAAAAGTGTAATAGTATAGATCCACTAAAATGGACGTTTCAGACTGCATTGTAGAAGGAGCTCCTCCTACTCGTAAACTTCTACTGATGAAAAGGTTATTAATTTTTATTTTCTTACGTCGGATGCATTTGCCCCACTTTGGAGTGTAATTTTTCGGACACTCGCAAACGCCATTGGTACAGACTTTTCCGTGAGGACATTCTTTGTTTCCATAGCATTCATCTGCAACGATATGCGAGCCGCGCCGTGAGGCAACCAACAATTTGGGTTTCCGACCAGATCGGACACAAACCGGACTGTACAAGCTCAGAAGCAGGGTAGAAGCTTGAAATTTTGGATATGAGAAGAATATAGACTGTACTATCTATGTAGCGAAAAGAAAGGCGCTGATCAGCTTCGCAGTTACAACCTATGCATGTTGTTGGTTTCCTCATGACGAAGGTCATTTATAGATCTTTTATGAAAGCCATACAAAGAAGATCGACTCATCCATGTTTTAGGGTTTGCTGGTATGACGCGTTTTATACTGCAAAGTTTTAAATTTACTGTTTATTTCAATGGGTAACGCTATCCCAGGTGCGTTGATTACAGTTGTTTACCGTTATTTACCTGTTCGTGCGAAAATTGGTATAGCCTTTTTACCATGCATCTTTGAATTGTCTGCACACGTTTTACTCCAGATCAGTAATGTCGAGCATCGGGATAATATGCCCATGAAATGTTTATATCCTAGCAAAACTGACAGATACACGTAGGGTGTATCTGTTTTTTTTTTTCTTCTTATTTTTGATCGTAAACATAGATTGTAGATTCTCGAGGCGGTTCTAACGTGCATCCACAATCTATGTTTAGAGCATTAATGAGAAAATATATATACCAATTTATTTCAACTGAAAATTTTCAATTTTTATTGCTGAATTGCATGGGCATGTATTCTTTAGTGTACCTTTTTTGCGAGAGCAAGTGACACAGCCAGCAGTAGTTCGGATATAGCCTTCTTTACATTTGCAGTAGGGGACCTGTCCGTCATGGGGAATCACACAAACCTCGTTGTCAGGGCACTCAGGACACTCTAGATAAAGTGAAATGATACTTCGCGTGAAAACAACCCAACAATCTGGGTCCGACTAGGCCCAACACATACATGATGAAAACATGCCCATGCAATAGACCTATATAGAGATTTTTAAAATTATAAAAAATGAAAATTTTCAGTAGAAAAATTTTGATAATTTTCTTATTTTTGCTCAAAACATAGATTGTGGGTGCACGTTAGAACCGCCTCGCCGAGGCGGTTCTAACGAGTACCCACAATCTATGTTTTTGAGCAAAAATAAGAAAAATAGATATACCCCATCAAACCCCACTTTTTTCTATATAAAAGTGGGGTTCAAGGGGGTAAACTTTTCATAGACATGTTTTCCTGATGGCCTCCAGGCTGTATAGCTATACAAAATAGCTAGAACCTTGAAAAGTCAAATTAAGAAAGAAGAGGCATCGCACTATCAATGGAGCAAAAAACAAATGCGCTGATCAGCTGTGCTGTTACTGCACAGCTTATCTACGCCTTTGTTTGCGCACATGCAGATCGACAAGCATATCCCTTTGTTTGCCTGTCCGAGATATTTCTGTCTCAGTACTAGTATATTTTAGCTGTCATCATTAGCCAATAGAAAATGTACAGCTTTATGTGTACTTCCATGGAAGTGATAAGCTAAGTGTCAACTGTAAGTGACAAAATAACCATGCAGGTGTTAATTTCAGGAAGTTTACACGAGCAATTGTAGTGTGCTGCTTTGATAAAAATCTCAGAATTTAATTTTGCTGAGAATTTTATGCACAAAAACAAAAGGCTGATTGAATATTTTTGTAAGGTGAGTGCATATACAAAATTATTTTTTTTTCACTGGTTAATTTGCATATTGTTTCATGTAAAAACAAAGTGGCTGCCTGAACAGCCCGTGAAGCATATTCAGAGTTAAAACAGTTTAAAGTGATGGGTGAGAAAAATAATCAATGATGGTGTTAAGGCATCAAAAAGGAAATCTCAGGCTCATTTTCAGGTTATTCGGGTCCCATCCTCGGCAGAGCCTCAGATGAGACTTGAACAATCTGAAACCTTGCCTGAGATTTCCTTGTCTCAGCTTCAACCCATCATAGGTTCTTTTATTCTATGGCATTCAAAGTGAAAGTATTACATGCATAATTAAACAGGCACTAGACGATATTGATTCCTCATGAGACACAAAAAGGTATTTGGAAATTGTAATAATCGTAAGCTTACTAGCTATGGGCATACACTTTTCCCACTGCCAGACAGTGCCCTCAGGGCACTCACACACCGCCTCGGCCCCGTGGATCACACACACTTCGTCCTCATTACATTGCGGGCATACTGTCAAATGGTAACATGTTAGATTTTATCAACTTTTCTACCATAGAAAAGAGAACGGCATAATTTAACCACGGTCGCTTCCGAAGGAATGACAGAGCCCAGTATTAAAATCATGACTCTGGGCCCAGTTGTTCAAAATTAACGACATCATTAGTTAACGATTCGTTAAATTTCAAACATGAATATTTCAAATACACTGCTATTTTTGTTGATAAAATGTGAGAATCCTTTGCATTGCAACATGTGCAAAAGATTCTTACATTTTATCAACAAAAATAAAAGTGTGTTTGCTTGTGTAGTCAACATTTACTTAACGAGATGAGGTCTGCTTACGAAATTTTAAACAACTGGATCCTGGTTAACAAGTCAGTTGCTTTACCACTACACCACAGTGGTTTAAAACCCGTCTCGCAACTTATCGTAAAACATTCTAAATTTGACACGTATTTTAATGCAACCAGGAAACTCTATAATAAAATGTTTATGCTGTTGTTGTTGTTGTTTGTTCGGGTTTAACGTCGCTTTGAACATTATCTGTCATATCACGACGGTGTCTGGTTGTGACAGGGAGCTCACTTTTATAGTGCTGCCTCACTGTGGTATCAGATCACAGACACTTTTACCTGATACCACCTCCAGTCACATTATACTGACACCGGAGCGACCAGTCCTAGCCCTACCCCGAAAATCCGAGTACCATTGTTAACGACTTTGGTATGTCGCGGTCCGGGATCGAACCCAGTACCTCCCTATCTCGGAGCGGACACGCTACCTACTAAAAATGTTTATGTCATTATTGCATTGAAGTTTATAATCAACTTTGATGCAGAACGATTTTTCCCGGAAAGTCTGAGAAATTATCAGATTATATCAGACTGAAAAAAGCTTATGTGATGTTTTACATTTGGTCCAGTTCAAACACATACGTATATTGTATTTGTCAAACAAAATCGACACAGCTACAGTTGTACACGAACATGTACCGCTACTTCGGTGGAATATGCCAGCGATATTGAATGAGAAGGGTCACTTGTAAAGAAATGTCTAATGTCTAAGTGAATATGGCATTGGCATACACTGTATGTACCATAAAACGGATAATATACCGTATGTACCATAAAATTGTATAATTAAGATTACATCAAGAAAACATGTCCATGCAAAGTATATATCCATGAACCCTAACTTTATATAGTAAAACTAAGGTTCACAGGGGTATACTTTTTTTTTTTTATCCAAAACATAGATTGTGAGTGCTCGTTCGAACCGCTGCGACGAGGCGATACAATCAATGTTAAGAGCAAAAATCATAAAAATATCATTTTCTTTTTCTAACATTTTTGTTCAATTTTGTACACCTGAAAAAATCTCTGTACAGTATATTGCCTGGGCAAGTTTTCGTAATGTATGGTACCTGGAGTAGGAACACATTTTCCATTCTTGAGCCGAGTCCCTGGGGGACAGCCGCAGTAGGTTTCCATGCTGGTCAAGTTCGTCAGGCAGACTTGTCCCAGAGGACATTCCTCTGGACAAACTGGATGTTTGAAAGCGAAACGACAGACTCAGTAACAATTAGCCGCCTCGTGGGAAAACCAACAATGTGGTTTCCGAACAGGTCCTACACTTATACACATACCGGGCTGTACAAGCATAGAAGATGGCTAGAGACTAGAAATTTTGGATTTAGAAAGTAGAGGAATTGTTCTATCCGTGTAGCGAAAACAAAGACGCTGATCAGCTTCTCAGTGACTGCGAAGCTGATCTGCGCCTTTGTTTTCGCATATGCAGATTGTTGGTTTTCTCAAGAGGCGGCTCTTTAGCCAATTTTAAAGGCGGATCTGCTTTACTGTAAACATCTCAACACTTAACTAAATACTGTATAAGATAATCGAAACTTGAGCAATCTCCTGATATTGTTTACGCAATTCAAAATTATAGACAGACAGACAGACAGACAGACAGACAGACAGACAGACAGACAGTAGTTTATTATAGTCTCACTTCCACATATATAGATGTAGATATAGTAAGCTTACGATTATTATATATACTTTGCGTCAATGTAAAGTTACCAGGAAATCTGGTTCGATTACACATGACAAAATCTGATTCATTCAGAATAGACAACTGCCGATACGACAGCATTCATTTATGGCATTTACCGGCATCTGCCATTGCTATTGAAAACGGTGCTCATCAGATTGAATAGATTGTTAATATCCACTCCTTGACAAACATCAGAAGATTTCATAGCAAAATACAAAATTGGGTACTACCAGAAAGTGAGGTCCTCTATTCCGCCAGCCAGTGGAAACAGTTCTCGATGAGGTTAATAGAAAGATAAAAACTCATGAAAACTTATGTATGTGGGGCTTTCTTGTTCTCAAAAAATTAGAAAATCACAAAATACGAGTGTATCAAACCTATTCAATGTTACTAGTCGATTTGCCATTGACCAGAATCATGAATGAAAGTAAAAATTGCAAAGGAAGATTGAAGTTAAAGAATCACGTCGATTAAAAACTTACTTGATATGTTCTTATACTTGTAATACTTACCCAAACACTCTACACAGTCGCCATCTTTAGTCTTGACTTGTTCACGCGGGCACTCGCATGTACCGACTGGGTTTCCAGGGGCGAAGGTGCAGAGTTTACCTTCGGGACAATCAGGACAGGCTGGAATATTACATAACGAAAACACGCCTATGAAATCAATGTATCGATTTTTTTTTCAGCCGAGTAAGAATGAGATTTCAGTTCAAAAACGTAGATGTTTTATATACTTTTGCTCAAAATAGAATGTGCATACAAACGGGAAGAAAACTGTATACTCCTATTTTGCTTAACTGTTTTATAGTTTTATCAAGTCATTACATCAAAAACTGTTAACAAATACCCAAAAATACCAGTAGATGGCACGCTAATTACTTCAAAGATTGAAAATTTTCAGCGGAAAAATGTTGATATTTTTCTTATTAATTTTTTGCTCAAAACATAGATTGTAGGTACACGTTTGAACCGCCTCGCCGAGGCGGTTCTAACGAGAACCCACAATCGATGTTTTGGAGCAAAAATAAGAAAAATAGGTATACCCCTGCATACCCCAGTTTATATACCCCTGCCTACCCCAGTTTTGCTATATAAAAAGGTACAACCAGGCAAAGATCAGGAAAAGGGGGTATTCATAACACGAAAAGGGGGTATTCATAAGCGAGGTTCAAGGGGGTATTCATAACACGGACATGATATCCTGATGAACTTACTCATATCCGGGTTACATCGGACACATCCTGAACCATCTGCAACATGCTGGTCGTCACAGATACACGTACCGTTTACGTAGTCATCATGTTGACTTACACAAAGTTGATTGCTTGCACAGTCACATTCTGGAATTTGAACGCCATGAATCTGATACATGTTGGATTTTTTAAACTATGTAAAATTTATATCTACATTAAGAAAATCTACGTTATTTGTGAACACAAACCTCGTATCAGTCTGGTTGCATTCACAGACTAGAATCAAAGTGCAAATGATAGCCAGAGAATGAAATTCCTATGTGTAGTGAAAAGACTTGCAATGAAATGAAATAATACACTGTAGACAAAAATATAAGTGAGAACATAAGTGCAGCGTTTTGCATTTGTTCATATACTACTCAAAGTTTAATAATAATAATAATAATAATAATAATAATAATAATAATAATAATAATAATAATAATGACTTTACTTAAAGAGGAAGCTCAGTCGGACAATTCCAATTTTCTCTGAGGTCCTCAATGATATTAGGATCAAATCTCTATTTTTGTTTTCCGGACATATTGACAATTTTGCTATACATACATGTATATAGCAGAACCATTACTGTAAAAAAAGATTTCATCTTTTTATATCGCGTTTCCTGTGAGCGCAGCTTGCGCCGTTTTTTGTCGCTTGAAATGCTGTTCTTTACGCTGCGAGTTTTGAAAAAAATGGGTACAAATCATGTTTTTAACAAAAGTGACGGATGCTGAAATTATCAAATAAAAATACATTTTGTTATTGGACGCACATTTTCTTGATGGAATTTTGCATTGATTAAAACATTTGATGATACATTTTGAAACCTTGAAACGCTGTTTTGAGCCAACCAGAGTGCGTATTCGAAATCGGTTTTCAGTGTCATACTCACAGTGCAAGACAACATTTTTAACTTAAAAAAAAAAACGTTTTTTTTTTTTTTTTTTTTTTTTTTTTTTTAAACATCAAAGCAACGACATTTTGATTATCAAAGCTATTTGGCTGTTGAATGAACCAGTAAGAAGTGGTGAATGGCAGAAGTAGTTAATTAGTGTAGGCAGCCGTTACAACTTCTTTACAACTTCTTTGGTGTTGTTCTTTATTTTATCTTTATTTTATTTCGATTGCATGGTGGAAAGAATGAATGTATACAGTGATGGTACAGCTACAGTCAATAGACATAATTGTTCGTCACTTTCGGAAACTCCATAGACTTCAATGTATTTTCGCATTTACAATAAAAAATATCCAGCCTCTTCTGGCCGAGTTTGGTGTCATTGGAAAGTTAAATAGATAAAGCAATAAACAAAGGTCATTTGGTGAAGTTTCGACTTTTCACTTTTGAAATACAAAAATTTAAAGTTTAGCGAAATTTTGAAAAAGACACTTTTTCATTGGCGTCAATGGTGACGTTGCCCAAAAATTGCCAAAAAAAATGCTCACGACTTTTTAAAAAAATGTAGCTTGAAAACGCATGCATGGAATTTAATGAAAAGACCTTTGTTTATTGCGTTATTCATTTACCTTTCAAATGACACCAAAAACAATAAAATATGTTGACCAGGAGAAGCAATATATTTTTTCTTGCAGAAAAGTCTATGGAGTTTTCCGAAGGTGACGAACAATTATGACTATTGACTGTACATATTTGTACATGTAGCAAACTTTTGGATGTTAGATAACCAGTGTGCCGTGAGTACATAAGTAAAGTTTTGATCCCTATCAAACTTTAGATATTATACATATATTGTATCAAAAGCCTATTCATATACTTTTGATTGTATCAAGTACAAGCAATTTTTGCTTCTCATTGATTTAAAATATGAGCAGCGTCATGAGAAAATCAACAATAATTATGGTTTTCGATCAGGTCCGACACAAACCCAGCTGTACAAGCGCAGAAGATGGAAAGAGGCTGGAAATTTTGTAAGTAGAAGAATTGTGCTATCCGTGTAGCGACAACAAAGGCGCAGTTACTGCGAAGCCGATCTGTGCAGATTGTGGGTTTTCCTATGCGGCGACTCATATACATAACGCGTGTTTATGTTGGATATGTTCGTCTGTAATTGTGGTGCCTATTTAGCATATTTTCGTGTAATAAGATTTCTTTTTGTGCCATATTTTTCAGTTGATCGCCTTGAGACATGTTCTTGCGTCATCATTCGGTCGACAAACCGCTAAAGGGTGTTCGTGGGAGCATAAGGAAGGCATTCGTGTTGGGTGACAGTTGTATAAAACGTCTAAATAAAAATAAAGGTTTGATCCTTTGGAAGCAGTAAAACATTCAAAGGGAGATAGTATGGACTATATTGCGCAATTTCGGGTAATGAACCCTCATCAGTAGCCCTATATAAACCGGCAACGAAAGCCAGACTATTGTACTGTAATTTCGAAACTTTACACGAGAAGTCTAAATCAAAGA
This sequence comes from Rugalucina vietnamica, assembly GCA_964017185.1. NCBI lineage: Eukaryota > Metazoa > Mollusca > Bivalvia > Lucinida > Lucinidae > Rugalucina > Rugalucina vietnamica. Next base: position 7,738,336 of record OZ024876.1, on the reverse strand, counting down.
CACATTCCTAAACGGGGTCAAATAGTTTAAACATTGCTTAGAAATATGTTTCTAAACGTGAGTGTTTTGAACACTGAATATATTTACTGATCTCAAAGGACCTAAATAAAATATAATCTGCACTATGGATGATGTACGGGGAGACTTTTTAGGGCCGCCACACGGCACAACACCAGCTGCAGTAATAGCAATATGAAAATTCGTAACTAAGAGATGATGCATAGCTTGAAAAAAATTCCACGTCCCAGATGGGATTCGAACCCGAATCGCCGGGGTAGAAATCCAATGCTCTAACCACTGAGCCAAAGAGTCGACTCCCTGACGCAGTATGTGAGAGATTGTACTTATATGATACATTGTATCGAATAGCTGTGCTATTTATAGAAGCTACGCATCATAGATAATCTCGAATGAATGAGTGGTGCGATGGGACATAACACACCCCCATTTCGAGAAAGTTATCATTTATGATTACGAGAATGTCATTATAATGACTAAATGACTCAAATGGTCCATCCCGGACGAGCCCCCATCTTACGAATATGAAAATTCGTAACTAAGAAATGATGCATAGTTTGAAAAAAATCCCACGTCCCAGATGGGATTCGAACCCAGACCGCCGGGGTAAAAATCCAATGCTCTAACCACTGAGCCAAAGAGTCGACTCTCTGACGCAGTATGTCAGAGATTGTACTTATAATTATGATACATTGTATCGAATAGCTGTGCTAATTATAGAAGCTACGCATCATAGATAATCTCGAATGAATGAGTGGTGCGATGGGACATAACAATAAAAATAAAGGTTTGATCCTTTGGAAGCAGTAAAACATTCAAAGGGAGATAGTATGGACTATATTGCGCAATTTCGGGTAATGAAGTCGTTGTTTTTTCTCCTGTAGTTTGAAAATTAAACAATTTTGAGAACATAAAATACAATACTGTAACAGACAGCCGAGCCAAGCCACAGCAAACCCTGTCGGTGGAAAAGCATGCTCATCCACCAAGAGTGGTTTACTGCGCTATATACTCAACACTTTCTCGATTCACAAAGTTTCGAGTTTGAAATTTGCATATTACAAGCACTGAACATGCCGCTAATACGTTGCACCAACATTTTTTCCAAGGGAGGCTATCCCGTCAAATTACGCCCCCTCCGAGAAGACTCGTCTCGAGTTTTGGCCTGGGAAACACATGGGTAAGGCAACTCCGTTCTCGCAGTTGTCATCATCCCACCGCTGCCACCAAATGTAACAGACAGCCGAGCCAAGCCACAGCAAACCCTGTCGGTGGAAAAGCATGCTCATCCACCAAGGGTGGTTTACTGCGCTATATACTCAACACTTACCCGATTTACAAAGTTTAGAGTTTGAAATTTGCATATTACAAGCACTGAATATGCCCCTAATATGTTGCACCAACATATTTTTTCCAAGGGATGCTATGACTTGTTTTGTTGGTTTTGCATGGAGCCGTCGCGCATCTGCGCGATAATTTTCATCGCCATTTTCCAAGATGATCCAGACCTGATAATCAGACAGCTCGTTTTCGCGCTAAACACTTAATGAGCACACAGAAGATTATTTCAAAATTTTCAAAACAATTTTATCATCTATCTTGTAATTTCTTAGTACTTGTATTGTTTCGCTAATTGGTTATGCAATAAATGAGGTTGAGAAAATGAATAGATAAATCGAGAAGGTGTAAAATACTAATCGCACAGCCAATTGATATAACTGGGTACAAAAAAAAAATTAAATAAAAAAAATTAAAAAATAAAATAAAATAAAATAAAAAAATCGGCCACTCATTGAGTGGGGCAGTGGTTCCTATCACTGAAATTCGAACGTACAGTTCTTTATTGTGAGAAATTTCGAAATAGACAAAAACGATCAGCACGTGCTTTGAAGGATCCAAAATAGTTCTTTAATTTGAATGTATTTTATGTTCTCAAAATTGTTTAATTTTCAAACTTCATGAAGAAAGCAGCGCCTTTTTATACAACTGTTATCCAACACGAATATTTTTCGTACTATGCTCCCACGAACACCCACTGCGGTTTGTCGATGTAAGATGACGCACGAACGTGTGTAGGGGACCGGAATGTCCGCGGACTGGAATGTCCGCAAAAAAAATCAGTTGTTTTAAATATGTATAAAAACATAAAGAATCGTTAAACAATTCTATTAAATGCCAAAATTCGGGGAAAAAATTTTCGGCTTACGAAATGTTTTCATGGTATAAGTACCTGATTGTTAGTTTGGTTTTTTCCCACCTTGGTTTTTGGAGTGGGAGTCTTTTTCTGATTGCGCCTTTTCCTGATCTTTGCCTACTTGTACCTTTTTCATAAAAACGAAAAAAGAAAAATTCCTTGCGGACATTCCGGGACGCCCCAAAGGGACCGAAATGTCAGCAGGCCCGAAATGTCCGTAAATGTATTTTCTCTTTAAACCAATAAAACACCCATCGTTTATGCTTTATTAATGCGATAAAACAAGTAAATAAGAAACATAGTGACCATATGACCCATAAACCACGAATGTGAATAAAATATATATAAAATATACATGTATATAAAATATTAAAATGTTTGACCGTTTGGTCACAATTTCTTCCATGTTTACACAATTCTAATTCAATCGTTCAAATTATTGCATTTCAACGGTAAATTTTAACTCTTAAGTGAGTTTACATGACATTATTCATAGTAATTAACAGTTTTAATAGCTATAGTTTCAATAAAAAATCTTACGGACACCCCGGACCATTTAGACCGCCCCGCAATGTCCGCAACATTTAAAATTTATACTTAATGATGAAAACGGTAAATGATTAAAAAGCATGTCATATTATTGCGAAAGTTGAAGCAACTAATCATAAACTAATTGTAAATTATGGTCCACAATGCCTATTATGCAACAAATCCGATCACTTTGGTCCCCAATGATTTCTATTAATAATAACACATACATTATCTTTAAGATATGTTTTGCTTGTGTTTCAACGAACAGTCAGAACCCTTTTTAGTTTATATCCTTGTAATACTTACGTAACAAATGCATTTCAACGGGACATCTTCAAAGAGTTTACATGAAAATATTTATTGTTTTTAACAGATATAAAAGGGATAGTTTCAAGAAAAAATGTTGCGGACATTCCGGGCCATTTTGGCCGCCCAGCAATGTCCGCAACATTTAAAGTTTATCACAGATCTGATCACTTTGTTGGTATGTTATGTTATTTGAATACATCATCTTTAAAATATCCATTTCTTGTGTTTCAATAGACAGTATAGCCTTTATATGTTTACATGTCTTAATTAATAGTTGTTAACGGTTTTAAATATTATTTATCAATATAAAATGTTGGTCACGGGTTATAAATACTCATAAATTTTCAGAGAATTCCATTCCTGTAACTTTTATTACGTTTGTTCAAGGTCAATCCAATATTAGTCTCTGTATATTAAAAAAACAACGTAATTAGGGGGAAAAACGGTAGCATTACATGAAGACTGTTTGAAACATGGGCCAGTAGTCAAGCCCCGCCTACTTTAAATCTCAACAGGTAATCCCAGGTAAAAAAAAATCTTGCCACCCGGCATCAAATGTGCCCCTTTAACTGTTTTCATCATTTAGCATAAATTTTAAATGTTGCGGACATTGCGGGCCGGTCTAAATGGTCCGGGATGTCCGCAAGATTTTTTATTGAAACTATAGCTATTAAAACTGTTAACTACTATGAATGATGGCATGTAAGCTCTCTTAAGAGTTATAATTTACCGTTGAAATGCAATAATTTGAACGACAGAATTACAATTGTGTAAACATGGAAGAAATTGTGACCAAACGGTCAAACATGTTTTATTACAATCAGACATTCGTGGATTGTGGGTCATATGGTCATTATGTTTCTAATTTTCTTGTTTTATCGCATTAATAAAGCATAATCGATGGGTATTTTATAGGTTTAAAGAGAAAAAACATTTCGGTCCCTTTGGGGCGTCCCAGAATGTCCGCATTGATTTTTTTCTAAGTTCTTTTCGTTTTTCTTTTTCGTAATATGAAAATTATTTCCCCGAATTTTTGCATTTAAAGAATTGTTTAACGATTATTTATGTTTTTATACATATTTAAAACAACTTATTTTTTGCGCGGACATTCCTGTCCCCTACAAACGTGTGACAAGGCGATCAACTGAGAGATATGGCACAGAAGAAATCTGATTACAAAAAAAAAAAAAAAAAAAAGAAAAAAAAAAAAAAAAAAAAAAAAAAAAAAAAAAAAAAAAAAAACCACATGCAAAATACGTACCACTATCTCGCAATTTTTGCCCCCCAAATGTGTTCAATAACTGGTACTGTTTCTATCACTATTTCTACGATTTAAAGTGAATCTATAGGATGAGAATATTGACTATGTTTTAACATCTTAAAAATAGATGCATTACAAGCAAACACAGATCTGGTTATCTCTGGATGTGGGTCAGATACGTACCTTTGCACCAAGAGTGTTTTTTATACGTCGGCCAAGGACAATAACAGTGGTTATGTCCACAGCATATCCAACCCTTATCTTCTCGGCAGTTTTCGCATTCTGCAACAATTATATTTAATATATTTTAAAGCAAAAACTATGTTCCGTTTAAGAGCAGCAAAAATATTTGAGCCTGTGCGAGAGAAAACAAACATTTTGGGGTTCTGACCAGGTCTGACACAAACCAGGCTGTACAGTCTCAGAAGATGGCTAGAAGCTGAAAAGTTTGGATTTAGAAAGAAGAAGAATTGTGCTATGCGTGTATCGAAAACAAAGGCGGTGATCAGCTTCGCAGTTACTGCAGTTCCTGCGAAGCTGATCTGCTTCTTTGTTTTCGCCTATACAGATTGTTGGTTTTCCATTGCGGTGGCTCATTAATGAGTGTAGGTCATACCGGGGCTTCGGCTACTTTAAGATCTTAGTAGTTCCAAGAATCGATATTATCAAATTAAATACCCCAACCTAAGATAGAAGGCGTGAAAGAAACGGCAACACAAGACATTACAAAAATGTGAACAACACACGGGCCGCGATTTTTGCCTATGCGAAAACAAAGGCGCAGATCAGCTGTGCAGTAGCTACACAGCTGGTCAGAGCCTTTATGTTCGCTGCACGGATAGTTCTATTTCTTATCTTGTCAAATCCGAAACTTCAAGCCTAGCATCGTTCTGTGTCTGTACAGGCCGGTTTTTGTCGGTCCTGGTTGGAATCCCCGATAACCGGTTTTCTCGCGTCGCGGCTCACACATAAAGAGCGATATGACCAGCTCTTTCCCAACGAGATAGCAATCCGGTTCATCATAAAAACATGCTCATGCAATGAATACCCCCTTATACCCCACTTGTAGTAAACCTGGGGTTTACAGGGTTATACATATTTTTCATGTATCTTGTCAAAAACAGAAATTGTGACAATGGGTACTCGTAGAACCGCCTCGGAGTGTACCCACGATCTATGTTTTGAGCAAAAATAAGAAAATACATCAATTTTTTTCCAACATTTTTCTTTTATTTTTTTTTACAGCTAAAAAAACTATTGTATGTTGCATGGGCAAGTTTTCTTTCATGAGCTCTTTCCAACGAGGTAGCAATCAGGGCCCAGTTGTTCAAAACTTTGTTAGCTTAATGCTGTCTAGAGCTGTCGTTAAGCCCTAAATTTGTAAACTATATATCAACTTAAAAAGCAAATACACTGCTATTTTTTGGTGAAAAAAAAAGAAGCAAAGGATTCTCACATTTTTTTTCAGCCAAAAATAACAGTGTATTTGTAATATTGCCATTTGGAATTTTCACGAATCGTTAACTAACGGCATCGTTAATTTTGAACAACTAGCCCCAGGCTAGCATCAACCAAACACAATTAAAGGCAGATGTTCGTAATTGGCTTCACGGTAGAATTTTTTCTAGGCGGAATAATTCATAAAATATCAATTAATGGAAAAGAAACTGTCCAATCAATTAATTGATAAGGAGTGTTCTGGTATTAGTATAAGTAAGTCTATTTGGAAGCGGAAAAAAAGGCTCAATACGGGGTGCTTGAAATTACCTAAAGCTAGTTCTTCTTGTGTTTGTTTTAAATTGTTTAATTATAGCATATGTTGATATACCTGCTGTTTGCATGTAAATGTATTTGAACTATTTTTCTTTGTTCGTAGCAGTTTTCTTATTTATTTACTTGTTTATTTACTTGTTACTTTTTCTTATTTACTTGTTCTGTCTGTTTTCATAGTCAATCTGCTTTCCCTGTATGGGGCCTCTATTTGCTTTCCACAGCCTCTTCACAGCATAAAATGTCGGCCATTAATTTTTACTGAATCTATTAGAAATATTTTTTGTTTGTTTTATTAGTAAGTGGATATCAGTTTTGTCATATCAGAGTGTAGAGAGAAGGATTAATGTGCTTAGTTTTTCTAACAATAGTTCTTATTAATGAGATTTATTTTGCTGTACTTGTGCATGTAAATTATTGACTCATGGACTTAGACTGACCTACTTTTCATCCGAATAACTTGACCAAGGAATTACCACTAGGTAAAGTCACATGCATGGTTTGTCAGATTTATAATATCTTGCTATATTTATAATTAAGTTTTTCTTTGTTTACCATTGCTGCTTAATCTGAATCTGAAGAGTTCACTGCTGACACGTCAAATGGCAATATTTCACCAGCTTTAAGACTTTCATATACCGGTAGGTACCGTAGATTATCAAATCCACCATTTTCTAGATTCTAAGATAATGATTAATGGTTACCTAAAGAAAAGATTAAAGAAATGTGAGTTTAACACTGTATCCCTCTTCTATTTATAAATGATTGTCGACGCAGAAAACTGTTGAGTATTTGGAAATAAAAATATGGGGTATTTCATGAGTTTTAGGTCACCAGGTGACTATTTCTTATTTTCAAATTACAAGTATAAGCTTTTCAAAAAAGCTGGTCATCAGAATCAATAGTTTTTTTTTGCGAAACGTTAAATTGACAATACCACACCAGTGGGATGGGGCTTGACCGGTGGGGATTAGTCCCGAGCTGTCACCATGCTCACAAGAAAAGTAAATTTAGACAATGACACACATGACAATCATCATCTGCAGGGATTTTTCTAGCATTCAGTTTGAGCAATTACGCGGTGGTCGAAAAAAAAAGGTACACCGGATACCATTCTCGGGCAAATAAGTGCTGCATCGATGACAGCCTTGATTCTATTATTGTGAAATAAGGCCACTTCCAACAGTCTCGCTGTTGGGCTAGCTCTTTAGCGACATGGTTAGAGTGGTCGCTTGTCACGCAAGAGATCGCGGTTCGATCCCGGGTAGGGACATGGTCTCTTTCTCCTAAAATACTTCACTATTTTGCTGCGTGAAAATGTCGATTGGAAAGGTGGAACTGACTTATATACACAGTCAGTGTGAAAAAAGAAATACCCATTAAATGTTATGATTAAGTGCTTTATGATGCATAGCGTTTACTTTTGTAGAAATACTGATTCTGACATGGTTTCAGGGGGGAGCCTGGTGGAAAAGCATCAGACCCAAATTGAAGGGTCTCCTTGGTTCAATACCCACTTTACTTTGATCACCTTGCTGTGTCCTTGAGCAAGACACAGTAACTCCCCAGAGTACTGGTTATTACCCAGGACTGGTGGCTCTAACCCAATATGACTGAAAATAACTGAAAATTTGTTGAGTGGGATGTACAAACCTCAACACCAACCCATCCCCCCTATGTACATTTACATATGAGCCACATCAAGAGAAAACTAGGTTTTTGTCTATGTGAAAACAATGAGGGAGATCAGCTCTGCAGTAACTGCACGGCTGATCAGCTTCTTTGTTTTCGCTACTGGAATAGTACAATTCCTTTTCTACTTATAGCAAAACTTTCAAGCCTCTAGCCTGCTTCTATGACTGTACTGGCTGATAAGTGTCAGACCTGGTCGGAAACCCCAAAGACCAGTTTTCTCGTGATGCGGCTTATATGTATTTTGTTTGCTGTGTCATGTTGCTGGTATTTTCTGGTGTGTAGGTAATGCTAGAACAGAGGGATATTACAAACAAGAGTATGAGGGAAAAGGCGCGGTATCTACAGGGTGCTTATAACCAACAGCTAGCTGCAGAGAAAGCAAAACAATTGGTAGGTATATTAAGGGCTTTCAAAATGAATTTGTCTTCTGTATCTTGTGGAGTGTGGTTACATAGTGATAGAATGTTGTGTTGGACTCCGGATAGAGAAGTCAGGGATTTGAGTTCAAAGTTAATACACAGTTAGTCTTCTCAAAATCTTTTTTCATCTGCATTACAGCTGTCTGGCAGATTGCATTTTTTTTGCTCGACAAAAACCAATTTTGGTAGATCTATATGTTATGATTGTAATTATGGTAATTTTTGTTGGACAGTTGTCTGACAGAATAAAATATTTTGTCAGTCAGAATGAAACTTTGCTGGTTTTGACCAACAGACCGGCACTTTTCGTGAAGACCGCATAGCTTTTGATTTTGACTCCCAATAGAAAGCCCCAGAGAAAGTACAGGATAACCACACTAATAACCAAATGTTACTATAATCATTGTTATATTGACATGTTATATTGAAAACCACATTATTATGAGGCACTTTATAATGTGGAGCAAAAATCGTACATTTAATAACAGGCCTTAGATCCAATTCGCATGAGCCAAAAATACACGTATGTAAATATACTCTGGTGTGCAAATTTTAACCGGGGTAAGCAAATGGCGCAAGCAAATGCAAATACACACCAGAGTATAGTTAGTTACATAGGGGTAAATTTACTCCTGGGTCTGACCAGATGCAAATTTTATTTTTACAAATACACACGTGTAAATTTACTATTTTGTCCCATGCGAATACAAAGTAAAATTTACCCATGAGTATTTTTTATTTGTAGTCAAACTGAGTATATGGCATTTTGCTAAAACTGGACATTATTGCTAAATAAGAGTTAATTGCCATTCATCACATTTTAGATCATATGGAGTGCAAATAGCCACATTATTTCTTCATCATTTAGGGCCATTTCCTTTTTAAAGGATGATAAAAGGGAACTGTATAACTGCTAAGGTATGCCTGAGCATTACATGATTCTCCTCTGCTGCCAAAGTCCTACTTGAAGCAGCCTCTTCCAGAAAACTTAAATGAACAGGTTTAAATCCAGAAATGATAAATTTACATACAAAAATACTCCTGGTGATAAAACCCATGTGAACACAATTTAAATTTACTCACAGGTTGATTTGCACATCGGAGTATATTTAAACACCGGGTATATTTACACGCGTGTATTTTTTACGCATGTGAATTGGACTTTAGTTTTAGTAAGGCCTTATGTGAAATCCTAGTGAGAAGTCACTGAGTTATGTCATTTAGCACATTGATTTAAAGTAATTCCATAGAGAACTGTTAAATACCCAGGAAATCGTGACTCTTTCCAGCAGTTATGAGTTAAACATGAGGACCGGTCAACAAGGGCATCTGCCCAGTCTGTTCTGAACTATGCTGTTTGAGTAAGCGCATTAGTTTCATCATGTAGGCATTAAAAACTTATCAGATTGTCAGAATCTCTTTAAATTGTTTCCTGCTTAATCCACCAAGATAATGCAATACAAGTGATTGATTTATTCAAAGCATTGTCTCTATTTTAGGAGGGTGGTGCCTCCAAAACAGCTCAGCAACAGTCCCAACAGGCATCCCGTGTGGCTTGGCAAGACAAGCGAAGTTTACAGACCACATAGTTATTACACAGATCTCAATCTCGGAGAATTACTTGGGTGTAACCAGCTCAAGGTAAGAAATGAGCCATCATGTGAGAAAACTATCCTCGAGGTTAAAAAACTTTTTTCTTGCTCAGCTCAGCTGAGACTAAAATTTATCATGCTCATAAATATAAAAATACTATTAAAGAAATGTTTATGGCCAGGATAAATTACTAGTTAATGAGTACTGAACCTGAATTTTCCACTAATTTCTAATATTTCAGCATTTAGGAGCAGTTGAAATTTCATGCTCAGCTGATCTTGAAAAAAAAAGTTCATTAACCTCAGGGCCAGGTCTTCAGTGTTCTTGACCAGGCCTTGAGGTTATAAAACTTTTTTTGTGCTCAACTCGTCTGAGACTAAAAATTATACAGTTCTTAAATGTTACTGTTAGCATTTTAGCATTTATACCCAGGATAAATTCTATTTTTTTTTCTTTTCATCATAAGATACCAACTGCTTTGGCTACTCTTAATTTAGGAGTTCCTAAAATTTCAAGATCAGCTGTATTGAGCATTGAAAAGTCTTTAACCCTGTGGCCTGGTCCTATACAAACCTGTCTATACAGTCACAAGAGAAATCCAACAGCTTGAATTTTCAGATTTAACTAAATAAGAATAGGGATTATACTATCCTTGAAGCTAAAACAAAGGCAGCAATCAGCTGTGCAGTTATGCACAGCTGAATGGCTTCTTTATTTTAGCATATTATGAGAAGTTCTGGGTTTCTCTTGACACAGCTGAAATAGATGTAAATGAAATTATTGTAAATATCTTTTTTGATGGTTTTGACTGTTTGGTTTGGAAATAATTTGTTTTGTTTTTCTGTTTTTGTGAAAAACAACAACAACAACCAAAATGATTAATTTATCAATACCAGTAGAAAATCTAGATATTTGGAAATCAAGGGCTGTAAATGCACTTTCTTGTCAATTTTATCATAGCAGAAAACAAATATCAAGGTCAGACTTCCCACATAAGAACAGTTTATACTGAATCATTGCTTTTGAAAATTTTGAAAACCTAGTCAAGCTATTCGTAGCTATTGTCGCATGCAATCATAATCTGACATTAAATTACTTTGGACTTTGACTAGGCTTATTTTAAATTTAATTTTTCAGTTCCACATAACAGATCTGTAGTTTGCTAAGAGTGATATCCACGACAGAGGCCTTTTTGCCCTGGAGCTGATAGCATGGGATGGAGAAAATGGGACTGGGAGACAGAATATATTCACATGTGCTTTTTTTTTTTTTATCGCACCTGCTTATAGCAGGGTGCGATATAGGAGTCCAAATTTCCGTTCGTCCGTCCGTCCGACCGTCCGTCCGTCAACATTTACGTCGAAGTTTGACATTTACGTCAAAGTTTTTGTTTTCTCTGCATTAGTGATAGCTGTGACTGTGAAACCTTGCATAGTAATTGTCCTTGACATACCCTTCAAGCATGCACCTTGACCCAGTGCCCTTGACCTATATTTCACAGTCCATTGACTTTGTTAATTTTTACGTCGAAGTTTGGATTTCTCTGCATCAGTGATAGCCATGAGTGTGAAACCTTGCATAGTAATTGTCCTTGACATACCCTTCAAGCACGCACCTTGACCCAGTGCCCTTGACCTATATTTCACTGTCCATTGACTTTGTTAATTTTTACATCGAAGTTTGGTTTTCTCTGCATCAGTGAAACCTTGCATAGTAAATGTCCTTGACATACCCTTCAAGCACGCACATTGACCCAGTGCCCTTGACCTATATTTTTTACGGTCCATTGACTTTGTTAATTTTTACGTCGAAGTTACGTTGAAGTTTGGTTTTCTCTGCATCAGTGATAGCCATGAGTGTAAAACCTTGCATAGTAATTGTCCTTGACATACCCTTCAAGCACGCACCTTGACCCAGTGCCCTGACCTATATTTCACGGTCCATTGACTTTGTTAATTTTACGTCGAAGTTTGGTTTTCTCCGCATCATTGATAGCTGCAAGTGTGAAACCATGCATAGTAATTGTCCTTGACATACCCTTCAAGCAGGCACCTTAACCCAGTGCCCTTGACCTATATTTTGCGATCCATTGACTGCAAATTTTTACTTCAAAATTACTTCGAAGTTTGATTTCCTCTGCATCATTGATAGCTGCGAGTGTGAAACCTTGCATAGTAATTGTCATTGACATACTCTTCAAGCACGCACCTTGACCCGGTGCCCTTGACCTATATTTCACGTTCCATTGACTTTGCCCGATGCAGGTGCGATATCGACCTCCGCGGAGTTTTTGTCATGCTTGTTCACATTAAAATAATTCAGGTTTCAAAGCCTAGCTGTGTACATGAACTATATGTGCCATAAATTACCTTTGAATACACATTAGGAGCTCAACATGCAAAAAACATGGGAGACTCATTTTACAGCCCCTTTCCCTCGAGTTTGCCATTTGACCGTTTAGGTCAATCAAGTTTGTGTGAAAATCAGGTAACTTTTTATTAGCTCACCTGAGCCGAAGGAGCTTATAGGATGGCCATGATCCGGCGTCCGTCTGTCGTCCGTCCCTCGTCCACAATTTCAAAGATCTTCTTCTCTGAAACCGCTTGGCCAATCAAAGTGAAATTTTATGTGGAGCATCCATGGGTAGGGGGAACTGAAGTTTGATCGCGAGATCCGGGTCACATGACCAAGATGGCCACCACGCCCATATATGGTAAAAACACTTCAAAAGTCTTCTTCTCCAGTGGGCCCGATTTCCACAAAACTTGGTATGTGGCATCGGGGACTTCAACCAATCATAGTTTGTTAAAATGATGACCCTAGGATGACCTTGACCTATTTTACGGCAAGGTCAATTTTGGAAACATAGGCTTTTACATGGGAAAAAGTGAAAACTATGGATTTTTTGAAAACTATTGCAGCCTGAGCCCTAAAAAGTGGTAGATGAAAACAACTAATGGAGTAGATGAAGGTATGTGATTAATTTAGGTCAAGGTCATCTCTTGACCTTGACCAGTCTGTCGTCCATACACACTTTTCAAAAATCTTCTCCTCTGAAACCGCTTGGCCAATCAAAGTGAAATTTTATGTGGAGCATCCATGGGTAAGGGAGACGAATGTTTGATTGCGAAATTCAGGTCAAATGACCAAGATGGCTGCCACGCCCATATATGGTAAAAACCACTAAAAAATCTGCTTCTCCAGAACCGGTGGGCCGATTTCCACGAAACTTGGTATGTAGCATTTGGGACTACAGCCCATCATAATTTGATCAAATGATGACCCTAGCATGACCTTGACCTATTTTATGGCAAGGTCAATTTTGTAAACACAGGCTTTTACATGGGAAAAAGTGAAAATTATGGATTTTTTGAAAACTTTTGCAGCCTGAGGCCTGAAAAGTGGTAGATGCAAACAACTAATGGAGTAGATGAAGGGATATGATTAATTTAGGTCAAGGTCATCTCTTGACCTTGGAGGGTCTGTCTTCCATACACACTTTTCAAAGATCTTCTTCTCTGAAACCGCTTGGCCAGTCAAAGTGAAATTTTATGTGGGGACGAAAGTTTGATTGGGAAATCCGGGTCAAATGACCAAGATGGCCGCCATGCCCATATATGGTAAAAACCACTCAAAAATCTTCTCCAGAACCGAAAGGCTGATTACCAGGAAACTTGGTATGTAGCATCGGAGACTCTAGCCCATCATATTTTGATAAAATGATGACCCTGGGATGACCTTGACCTATTTTATCGCAAGGTCAATTTTGTTAACATAGGCTTTAACATGGGGAAAAGGCTTAAACAATGGATATTATGGAAACTTTAGCAGCCCGAGACATGAAAGTTGCTACATACAGACAACTAATAGTCAGTGAAGGTATATAATTAATTGAGGTCAAGGTCATTTTTTGACCTTGACCATAGTCTGTCTTCATCCACTATTCCAAAGATCTTCTTCTCTGAAACCATTTGGCCAATGAAAGTGAAATTGTATGTGGAGCCTCCATGGACAGGGGGAAGAAAAGTTTTTTATGATTTGAAAAAGACATTGACTCCAGGAGTTATTCTGACCCTGCCCTAGAGTTATATACATGCATTGTACCATTCAAGTCTAACAAGTTTATTGGTACAAATATATATCTCAGGTCTCAGGTGAGCATTTACACGACCATTGGTCCTCTGGTTCTAATTTAGAACTCAAATAGTGTCCCATGTGCCTGGTGTTCTTAAAATCTGTTCAGCATTTTATCTTTATATGCCGGGATATGAAATATTAGGGGGTATTATAGTTTTTGCTTTTTCCGTCGTTTGTAAAATTGCTTTGTGTCAAAGATTTCTCAGGAACTGCTTAACCTAGAATTTTAAAATTTGATACAAAGCTAGGGTATGTCAAGTTGTATTTTGTATTTGAGAATGAACAATCTCCAGCTTTTCATTCCCTTTATTTATCCATTTTTCTTTCTATCCAAGAAATTTTTCTGTCAAAGATTTCTCAGGAACTACTTGTACCTTTTTACCTGGAAGTTTGATATTAGGTACGAACCTTGGGTTCCACACGTAAATACTGTATATTTGAGAAACAGCTGTCTCCAACTAATCAGTCCCTTTATTTATCCATTTTTCTTTCCGTCATATTAATTTTACATCATAAAAATTTCACTTGAGTTTGCCCTTTTGAAGGTCATTTAGTTTGAAACTCACTCAAATTAGCTGATCAATCAATCTAGGTGTCTTTGTAGACAACACGAGAAGAAACTCAGATTTTCACAACACATGGTCTTCTTGCATAATGCATTTTATGGTAAATGGCAAACTTGAATGAAAGGGGTTGTATTTATGATAGATGGCAACGAATCATGATGATAAGAGTTGCGTCAAGTGAAATACAGTCTTCTTCTAAGGTACAAGTACGCAAAGATCAAGAAAAGGCGCAATCAGAAAAAGATTCCTGTGTTGTTTTATTTAGAAAATAGTTCATCTTCTGTATGTAACTATATGCATTGTTGTTTGACTATGTATGAAAACTGGAATTACAAGCAATTACATTGCAAAAAAAAAAAAAAAAAAAAAAAAAAAAAAAAAAAAAAAAAAAAAAAAAAACATGAGACTCATTGATGATATGAGCTGTGTCAAGTGAAATATCATCATCAAGATTTCAATAAAAGTTAAAAATTTTACAACAATGTGTCAGATACAAATACTAGACTCTTTAACTTCTGTAATAAAGGTTTCACAGCTGTTGAGTGATATTCTTTATTATGCAGCTCATATGAAAAAAGTCAGTTTATATGTTAAGTTTTCAACAATTTATTTGCATTATGATATGTTTCTTATTATGCAATCTTTAACTGTAGTCTAGTGTACCTGAACTGCCATTTCTGTGTAAATTCCATTAGTGAATATCATGGAAGACTAATTTCCATGAAAATTGAAGAAGCAACATGAGCTGCATGATGAAATGATAAAACAACACACAACGTTACAAATATCAAACTTGGAAAAGTCACAAAGAATGCTAAAACCGTGTTGTTTGCATTTGAGAACAGAAATGATATCACATGCACATATACTGGAAAAACTATCCTGCCACTTACTTTTCATATATCATACAAAAATACTAACATTCTCATCATGCACAACATATGAAATAATAACTCTAACATAAAAACTGTTCTTCAAAGATTCTAACCGAGAAAAGATGGTTTGAAAAATGAAAATTTAGAATTTAAAAACATATTTACACAACTTCAAAACATTGTGTCGCTTGCTTCACTTTATACCAAAAATACTCTCAGGTGTAATTTTTGGCCCATCGGTCCTCTGTTTAACATGAGTACTTGTCAATTTCAGTTAAATAGATAAGCAGTGACTCTTAGGAAAAATAACAGGTGCCCATAACATTTAATTAGAACAAAATACATAATTTTGTTTTCATTTTATCACATCCTAACCCCACCGCCTATTTTTATACATGTGAAAACATGTTAAAGCTTTTCTTGTTATTTTTTACCTGTGAGTGTATTTTGATGCCTTACATACGGAAATGAAAGGAAATGAAAAGAAATCGATACCGTTCCGAGGTTGTTTTTGAGATATCGGCCTTCAAAGGCGTCAAATTTGAGAGCGAAAATACATTGACGTCAACATAAAATGCGATTTTTAGACCCCCTTTTTGTTAGTTTTCTTAAGTCCTTAGTTACCGGATTCGTTTTTCTGCTATAGACGTGCGAAGAGAGGTAGTCGTTGCTGAATTCAGTACATTTTACGCGCGACGTCGATTTTGCGCCAAAATTTCCGACACTGTTTACTATTCAATATTGCTAACTGTCGCGGAAATGTTTTTTTTCTTCGAGATAACATGTCCACAGTCTATATTTTGAGCAAAAACAATAATAATTAAAAAAATCAAACTTTTTTTATATTTCTGAAGTCCTCTGCATAATTGTATGGATATAGTTTTGTATTCCGAACGTAAACTGACGCTAGAAATGACATTATGAGCGAAAACTGACGTTAAGAATGCCGCGTACAAATGACGTTTTGAACCTTAGATACGCACGTTCCTTTGAGCGCCTTCAATTACGTACATCTGTCTTTAAAGAAATTACTGGAGGACTTTAATCTATTTTACGGGGCCCAAATCCTCTCTCGTAGCCTGCTGTGATTTATATATACAAAGCTGTCAGAAATCATTCTATGTGGTTTCATTTTTAGCTCACCTGAGCCGAAGGCTCACAAGGTGAGCTTATAGGATGGCCATGATCCGGCGTCCGTCCGTCGTCCGTCCGTCCGTCCGTCGTACACAATTTCAAAGATCTTCTTGTCTGAAACCGCTTGGCCGATCTAAATGAAATTTTATGTGGAGCCTCCTTGGGTAGTGGCATTTCAAGTTTGATCGCGAAATCCTGGTCACATGACCAAGATGGCCGCCACGCCCATATTTGGTAAAAACCGCTCAATAATCTTCTTCTCTAGAACCGGTGGGCCGATTTCCACGAAACTTGGTATGTAGCATTGGGGACTTCAGTCCATCATAGTTTGATAAAATGATGACCTTTGGATGACCTTGACCTATTTTACGGCAAGGTCAAATTTGGAAACATAGGCTTTTACATGGGAAAAAGTGAAAACTATGGATTTTTTGAAAACTATTGCAGCCTGAGGCCTGAAAAGTGGTAGATGCAAACAACTAATGGATTGGATGAAGGTATGTGATTAATTTAGGTCAAGGTCATCTCTTGACCTTGGCCAGTCTGTCGTCCATACATACTTTTCAAAGATCTTCTTCTCTGAAACTGCGTGGCCAATCAAAGTGAAATTTTATGTGGAGCATCCAGGGGTAGGGGAGACGAAAGTTTGATTGCGAAATCCAGGTCACATGACCAAGATGGCCGCCACGCCCATATATGGTAAAAAACACTCAAAAATCTTCTTCTCCAGAACCGGCTGGCCGATTTCCACGAAACTTGGTATGTAGCATTAGAGACTTCAGCCCATCATAGTTTGATAAAATGGTGACCCTTGGATGACATTGACCTATTTTACGGCAAGGTCAAATTTGGAAACATAGGCTTTTACATGGGAAAAAGTGAAAACTATGGATTTTTTGAAAACTATTGCAGCCTGAGGCCTGAAAAGTGGTAGATGCAAACAAGTAATGCAGTAAATGAAGGTATGTGATTAATTTAGGTCAAGGTCATCTCCTGACCTTGGCCAGTCTGTCATCCATACACACTTTTCAAAGATCTTATTCTCTGAAATGGCTTGGCCAATCAAAGTGAAATTTTATGTGGAGCATCCAGGGGTAGGGGAAACGAAAGTTTGATTGCGAAATCCAGGTCACATGACCAAGATGGCCGCCACGCCCATATATGGTAAAAAACACCCAAAGATCTTCTTCTCCAGAACCGGCTGGCCGATTTTCATGAAACTTGGTATGTAGCATTTGGGACTCCAGCCCATCATAGTTTGATAAAATGATGACCATAGGATGACCTTGACCTATTTTACGGCAATGTCAATTTTGAGAAAAGTGAAAACTATGGAGTTTTTGAAAACTATTGCAGCCTGAGGCCTGAAAAGTGGTAGATGCAAACAACCAATGGAGTCGATGAAGGTATGTGATTAATTTAGGTCAAGGTTATCTCTTGACCTTGGCCAGTCTGTCATCCATACACACTTTTCAAAGATCTTCTTCTCTGAAACTGCTTGGCCAATCAAAGTGAAATTTTATGTGGAGCGTCCATGGGTAGGGGGATCGCGAAATTCGGGTCACATGACCAAGATGGCCGCCATTCCCAACTATGGTAAAAACCACTCAAAAATCTTCTTCTCCAGAACCGGCTGGCCGATTTACGCGAAACTTGGTATGTAGCATTTGGGACTCCAGCCCATCATAGTTTGTTGAAATGATACCCTAGGATGACCTTGACCTATTTAACGGCAATGTCAATTTTGGAAACATAGGCTTTTACATGGGAAAAGGCGAAAACAATGGATATTTTGGAAACTGTTGCAGCCTGAGACCTGAAGGTTGCTAGATGCAGACAACTAATGGAGTCAATGAAGGTAAGTAATTAATGAAGGCCAAGGTCATTTGCTGACCTTGACCCAAGGTCATTTAAATATCAAAATTGAAATTATGGTTTTCTCAGAAATCACTGGGTTTGGAAACTAATGCAGCCTGAGACCTGAAACTTTGCAGATGCAGACAACCTGTGAAGTCAATAAAGGTGTGTGAGTATTCAAGGTCAAGGTCATTTCATGATGACTTAATACTCCAAGATCAGGCTTCAGGTGAGAGTTCTCAGGACCAATGGTCCTCTGGTTATGTTTGTTTTGTTTTGTGTTTTGTTTTTAATAAATGACACAGCTATTTGTAAATAGCAAGCCACCCCTTATGTAGATGTGTATTTGTTGATCGGATTGCTTAAATAACAATTTGTTTAATTCAGTTTTACGTCCCTTTCAAGATTATTCAGCGCATATGAGACGGGCCAACCAGTAGGTGGGGCGAAAACGGGAGAACCCCGAGAAAAACCACCTGACACACCCGCAAGCAGAACTTGGCTTGTCTCACATGTGGCCAGAGCGGGGCTCGAACCCACACCGGACACAGCGGTGAGATGATCGAATGATTAAGAAACAACGCTCTTAACCGGTAGGCCACGGGGGCCGCCTTAAATAACTTTGTTCTCAATAATGCGACTATATGACGGTAAACAATATATGACCACATGCTTCATTCACATGGCACTGGGGAAAATGTGTAAAACAAATAGGTGCCCCTTTTACTGCGTTTACAAAACTTCATTACGTGAGTACAAGCGGCACAGTCGAAGTAATATAAACTATTTTATATATGTAGGAACATATTGATGACTGACCTTCGGGCAAGTAAGGTATGCTTTCGCTAGAAGATACACATAAATTGGTCATGCATTTAACATAGAGAACTTAGTTAGGTATTAAGTAGTACAGAATCTCACTAATAAATTTGTGCATTTACATTTAGATAAATTGCTGACCTTAATTGGGTAGTATTATTACTGATACCGAATTTTGCTTACCATTCGTGAGGACACATTTTGGAAGTTCCCCTAGATTTTGTAACGCAAGGCTGCTGTTGTCATCCACGACACATCTTTCCCACTCTGTACAAGTGTTGTTACAGTCCGTTACATTCACTGTAAGTAGAAATGTTAAATCTTTCCCGCCGTGTACAAGTATTGTTACGATCAGTTACATTAACTGCAAATAGAAATGTTAAATCTTTCCCACTCTGTACAAGTGTTGTTACAATCAGTTACATCAACTGTGAATAGAAATGTTAAATCTTTCCCACTCTGTACAACTGTTGTTACAATCAGTTACATCAACTGTGAATAGAAATGTTAAATCTTTCCCACTCTCTACAAGTGTTGTTACAATCAGTTACATTAACTGTAAATAGAAATGTTAAATCTTTCCCGCTGTGTACAAGTATTATTACAGCCAGTTACATTAACTGTAATAGAAATGTTAAATCTTTCCCGCTGTGTACAAGTGTTGTTACAATCTGTTACATTAATTGTAAATAGAATTAAATCTTTCTTACTGTGTACAAGCATTATTACAATCAGTTACATTAACTGTAAATAGAAATGTTAAATCGTTTCCGCTGTGTACAAGTGTTGTTACAATCTGTTACATTAAATGTAAATAGAAATGTTAAATCTTTCCCACTGTGTACGAGTGTCATTACAGTCAGTTACATTAACTGTAAATAGAAAATGTAACTGTACAATTGAGCCGCCGCATGGGAAAACCAGCAATCTGCAAAGGCGAAAACAAAGGCGCAGATCAGCTTCGCAGTAACTGCGAAGCTGATCAGCTCCTTTGTTTTCGCTACAAGGATAGTACCATTCCTCAACTTTCTCAGTCCAAAATTTTCAGCCACTAACCATCTTCTATGACTGTACAGCCCGGTTTGTGTCGGACCTGGTCGCAACCCAAATTGTTGGTTTTCTCACGCACAGGCTCACTTAATATTCTTTGAAATTTCATAATTCCAAGCCTCTAGTCTTCTTGCCGGTTTGTGTCGGACCCGTTCGGAAACCACATTGTTGGTTTTCTCATGACGCGGCTCAAATATTATACGGTGAAAGATCTGAGGCTTATATCAGATATGCAGTATCTGCACAGCTGTTCAGCACCTTTGTTTTCTTTTTCCTGCTCAATACAGATAGTACATTCCCTCTTCATGTTAAATATATTAACACACCGTCTTCTGTCTCCGTGCATAGTGCAGGTCTGTTTTGGACCGAATAGGAATCCCCGTGTAAAATATGTTAAAACTGGGGTATACAGGGTTATATCATTTTTCTTATTTTGATCTAAAACATAAATAGAACCGCCACAATGTTTTGTGCAAAAATATTACAAATATATATTTTTTTCTGATGAAACTTTAAGGTTTTACAGCTGAAACAAATCTCTGTTTATCGCATGGGTAAAAGATAAAAGTAAGCAAGGATCAAGAAACGGCGCATTCAGAAAGAAATTCCAACTTAAACTTGACCGAGGTGGGAAAAAAACTAAATTGATATTCAGGACTCAGAATTACAATCGGCCCTTTTCATTCCAAGGCGATACTTCTGAGGTGGTTCTTTCGTTTTGTGTCTTGGTGTTTAAAATTTTTGTGCTGTTGTCGCCTTATGTATGTTTTCATATTTTTAGTTTATGTAACTGAGTGGCCACGTATTGGGAAAATAGCTGCCCATTCGGCTTACGATATGTTTTCATGGTATACGTACCTGATTGTTAATTTAGTTTTTTCCCATCTCGGTTTTTGGAGTCGGAATCTTTTCTAGGCGGAATAATTCATAAAATATCAATTAATGGAAAAGAAACTGTCCAATCAATTAATTGATAAGGAGTGTTCTGGTATTAGTATAAGTAAGTCTATTTGGAAGCGGAAAAAAAGGCTCAATACGGGGTGCTTGAAATTACCTAAAGCTAGTTCTTCTTGTGTTTGTTTTAAATTGTTTAATTATAGCATATGTTGATATACCTGCTGTTTGCATGTAAATGTATTTGAACTATTTTTCTTTGTTCGTAGCAGTTTTCTTATTTATTTACTTGTTTATTGACTTGTTACTTTTTCTTATTTACTTGTTCTGTCTGTTTTCATAGTCAATCTGCTTTCCCTGTATGGGGCCTCTATTTGCTTTCCACAGCCTCTTCACAGCATAAAATGTCGGCCATTAATTTTTACTGAATCTATTAGAAATATTTTTTGTTTGTTTTATTAGTAAGTGGATATCAGTTTTGTCATATCAGAGTGTAGAGAGAAGGATTAATGTGCTTAGTTTTTCTAACAATAGTTCTTATTAATGAGATTTATTTTGCTGTACTTGTGCATGTAAATTATTGACTCATGGACTTAGACTGACCTACTTTTCATCCGAATAACTTGACCAAGGAATTACCACTAGGTAAAGTCACATGCATGGTTTGTCAGATTTATAATATCTTGCTATATTTATAATTAAGTTTTTCTTTGTTTACCATTGCTGCTTAATCTGAATCTGAAGAGTTCACTGCTGACACGTCAAATGGCAATATTTCACCAGCTTTAAGACTTTCATATACCGGTAGGTACCGTAGATTATCAAATCCACCATTTTCTAGATTCTAAGATAATGATTAATGGTTACCTAAAGAAAAGATTAAAGAAATGTGAGTTTAACACTGTATCCCTCTTCTATTTATAAATGATTGTCGACGCAGAAAACTGTTGAGTATTTGGAAATAAAAATATGGGGTATTTCATGAGTTTTAGGTCACCAGGTGACTATTTCTTATTTTCAAATTACAAGTATAAGCTTTTCAAAAAAGCTGGTCATCAGAATCAATAGTTTTTTTTTGCGAAACGTTAAATTGACAATACCACACCAGTGGGATGGGGCTTGACCGGTGGGGATTAGTCCCGAGCTGTCACCATGCTCACAAGAAAAGTAAATTTAGACAATGACACACATGACAATCATCATCTGCAGGGATTTTTCTAGCATTCAGTTTGAGCAATTACGCGGTGGTCGAAAAAAAAAGGTACACCGGATACCATTCTCGGGCAAATAAGTGCTGCATCGATGACAGCCTTGATTCTATTATTGTGAAATAAGGCCACTTCCAACAGTCTCGCTGTTGGGCTAGCTCTTTAGCGACATGGTTAGAGTGGTCGCTTGTCACGCAAGAGATCGCGGTTCGATCCCGGGTAGGGACATGGTCTCTTTCTCCTAAAATACTTCACTATTTTGCTGCGTGAAAATGTCGATTGGAAAGGTGGAACTGACTTATATACACAGTCAGTGTGAAAAAAGAAATACCCATTAAATGTTATGATTAAGTGCTTTATGATGCATAGCGTTTACTTTTGTAGAAATACTGATTCTGACATGGTTTCAGGGGGGAGCCTGGTGGAAAAGCATCAGACCCAAATTGAAGGGTCTCCTTGGTTCAATACCCACTTTACTTTGATCACCTTGCTGTGTCCTTGAGCAAGACACAGTAACTCCCCAGAGTACTGGTTATTACCCAGGACTGGTGGCTCTAACCCAATATGACTGAAAATAACTGAAAATTTGTTGAGTGGGATGTACGAACCTCAACACCAACCCATCCCCCCTATGTACATTTACATATGAGCCACATCAAGAGAAAACTAGGTTTTTGTCTATGTGAAAACAATGAGGGAGATCAGCTCTGCAGTAACTGCACGGCTGATCAGCTTCTTTGTTTTCGCTACTGGAATAGTACAATTCCTTTTCTACTTATAGCAAAACTTTCAAGCCTCTAGCCTGCTTCTATGACTGTACTGGCTGATAAGTGTCAGACCTGGTCGGAAACCCCAAAGACCAGTTTTCTCGTGATGCGGCTTATATGTATTTTGTTTGCTGTGTCATGTTGCTGGTATTTTCTGGTGTGTAGGTAATGCTAGAACAGAGGGATATTACAAACAAGAGTATGAGGGAAAAGGCGCGGTATCTACAGGGTGCTTATAACCAACAGCTAGCTGCAGAGAAAGCAAAACAATTGGTAGGTATATTATGGGCTTTCAAAATGAATTTGTCTTCTGTATCTTGTGGAGTGTGGTTACATAGTGATAGAATGTTGTGTTGGACTCCGGATAGAGAAGTCAGGGATTTGAGTTCAAAGTTAATACACAGTTAGTCTTCTCAAAATCTTTTTTCATCTGCATTACAGCTGTCTGGCAGATTGCATTTTTTTTGCTCGACAAAAACCAATTTTGGTAGATCTATATGTTATGATTGTAATTATGGTAATTTTTGTTGGACAGTTGTCTGACAGAATAAAATATTTTGTCAGTCAGAATGAAACTTTGCTGGTTTTGACCAACAGACCGGCACTTTTCGTGAAGACCGCATAGCTTTTGATTTTGACTCCCAATAGAAAGCCCCAGAGAAAGTACAGGATAACCACACTAATAACCAAATGTTACTATAATCATTGTTATATTGACATGTTATATTGAAAACCACATTATTATGAGGCACTTTATAATGTGGAGCAAAAATCGTACATTTAATAACAGGCCTTAGATCCAATTCGCATGAGCCAAAAATACACGTATGTAAATATACTCTGGTGTGCAAATTTTAACCGGGGTAAGCAAATGGCGCAAGCAAATGCAAATACACACCAGAGTATAGTTAGTTACATAGGGGTAAATTTACTCCTGGCTCTGACCAGATGCAAATTTTATTTTTACAAATACACACGTGTAAATTTACTATTTTGTCCCATGCGAATACAAAGTAAAATTTACCCATGAGTATTTTTTATTTGTAGTCAAACTGAGTATATGGCATTTTGCTAAAACTGGACATTATTGCTAAATAAGAGTTAATTGCCATTCATCACATTTTAGATCATATGGAGTGCAAATAGCCACATTATTTCTTCATCATTTAGGGCCATTTCCTTTTTAAAGGATGATAAAAGGGAACTGTATAACTGCTAAGGTATGCCTGAGCATTACATGATTCTCCTCTGCTGCCAAAGTCCTACTTGAAGCAGCCTCTTCCAGAAAACTTAAATGAACAGGTTTAAATCCAGAAATGATAAATTTACATACAAAAATACTCCTGGTGATAAAACCCATGTGAACACAATTTAAATTTACTCACAGGTTGATTTGCACATCGGAGTATATTTACACACCGGGTATATTTACACGCGTGTATTTTTTACGCATGTGAATTGGACTTTAGTTTTAGTAAGGCCTTATGTGAAATCCTAGTGAGAAGTCACTGAGTTATGTCATTTAGCACATTGATTTAAAGTAATTCCATAGAGAACTGTTAAATACCCAGGAAATCGTGGCTCTTTCCAGCAGTTATGAGTTAAACATGAGGACCGGTCAACAAGGGCATCTGCCCAGTCTGTTCTGAACTATGCTGTTTGAGTAAGCGCATAAGTTTCATCATGTAGGCATTAAAAACTTATCAGATTGTCAGAATCTCTTTAAATTGTTTCCTGCTTAATCCACCAAGATAATGCAATACAAGTGATTCATTTATTCAAAGCATTGTCTCTATTTTAGGAGGGTGGTGCCTCCAAAACAGCTCAGCAACAGTCCCAACAGGCATCCCGTGTGGCTTGGCAAGACAAGCGAAGTTTACAGACCACATAGTTATTACACAGATCTCAATCTCGGAGAATTACTTGGGTGTAACCAGCTCAAGGTAAGAAATGAGCCATCATGTGAGAAAACTATCCTCGAGGTTAAAAAACTTTTTTCTTGCTCAGCTCAGCTGAGACTAAAATTTATCATGCTCATAAATATAAAAATACTATTAAAGAAATGTTTATGGCCAGGATAAATTACTAGTTAATGAGTACTGAACCTGAATTTTCCACTAATTTCTAATATTTCAGCATTTAGGAGCAGTTGAAATTTCATGCTCAGCTGATCTTGAAAAAAAAAGTTCATTAACCTCAGGGCCAGGTCTTCAGTGTTCTTGACCAGGCCTTGAGGTTATAAAACTTTTTTTGTGCTCAACTCGTCTGAGACTAAAAATTATACAGTTCTTAAATGTTACTGTTAGCATTTTAGCATTTATACCCAGGATAAATTCTATTTTTTTTTCTTTTCATCATAAGATACCAACTGCTTTGGCTACTCTTAATTTAGGAGTTCCTAAAATTTCAAGATCAGCTGTATTGAGCATTGAAAAGTCTTTAACCCTGTGGCCTGGTCCTATACAAACCTGTCTATACAGTCACAAGAGAAATCCAACAGCTTGAATTTTCAGATTTAACTAAATAAGAATAGGGATTATACTATCCTTGAAGCTAAAACAAAGGCAGCAATCAGCTGTGCAGTTATGCACAGCTGAATGGCTTCTTTATTTTAGCATATTATGAGAAGTTCTGGGTTTCTCTTGACACAGCTGAAATAGATGTAAATGAAATTATTGTAAATATCTTTTTTGATGGTTTTGACTGTTTGGTTTGGAAATAATTTGTTTTGTTTTTCTGTTTTTGTGAAAAACAACAACAACAACCAAAATGATTAATTTATCAATACCAGTAGAAAATCTAGATATTTGGAAATCAAGGGCTGTAAATGCACTTTCTTGTCAATTTTATCATAGCAGAAAACAAATATCAAGGTCAGACTTCCCACATAAGAACAGTTTATACTGAATCATTGCTTTTGAAAATTTTGAAAACCTAGTCTAGCTATTCGTAGCTATTGTCGCATGCAATCATAATCTGACATTAAATTACTTTGGACTTTGACTAGGCTTATTTTAAATTTAATTCTTCAGTTCCACATAACAGATCTGTAGTTTGCTAAGAGTGATATCCACGACAGAGGCCTTTTTGCCCTGGAGCTGATAGCATGGGATGGAGAAAATGGGACTGGGAGACAGAATATATTCACATGTGCTTTTTTTTTTATCGCACCTGCTTATAGCAGGGTGCGATATAGGAGTCCAAATTTCCGTTCGTCCGTCCGTCCGACCGTCCGTCCGTCAACATTTACGTCGAAGTTTGACATTTACGTCAAAGTTTTTGTTTTCTCTGCATTAGTGATAGCTGTGACTGTGAAACCTTGCATAGTAATTGTCCTTGACATACCCTTCAAGCATGCACCTTGACCCAGTGCCCTTGACCTATATTTCACAGTCCATTGACTTTGTTAATTTTTACGTCGAAGTTTGGATTTCTCTGCATCAGTGATAGCCATGAGTGTGAAACCTTGCATAGTAATTGTCCTTGACATACCCTTCAAGCACGCACCTTGACCCAGTGCCCTTGACCTATATTTCACTGTCCATTGACTTTGTTAATTTTTACATCGAAGTTTGGTTTTCTCTGCATCAGTGAAACCTTGCATAGTAAATGTCCTTGACATACCCTTCAAGCACGCACATTGACCCAGTGCCCTTGACCTATATTTTTTACGGTCCATTGACTTTGTTAATTTTTACGTCGAAGTTACGTTGAAGTTTGGTTTTCTCTGCATCAGTGATAGCCATGAGTGTAAAACCTTGCATAGTAATTGTCCTTGACATACCCTTCAAGCACGCACCTTGACCCAGTGCCCTTGACCTATATTTCACGGTCCATTGACTTTGTTAATTTTACGTCGAAGTTTGGTTTTCTCCGCATCATTGATAGCTGCAAGTGTGAAACCATGCATAGTAATTGTCCTTGACATACCCTTCAAGCAGGCACCTTAACCCAGTGCCCTTGACCTATATTTTGCGATCCATTGACTGCAAATTTTTACTTCAAAATTACTTTGAAGTTTGATTTCCTCTGCATCATTGATAGCTGCGAGTGTGAAACCTTGCATAGTAATTGTCATTGACATACTCTTCAAGCACGCACCTTGACCCGGTGCCCTTGACCTATATTTCACGTTCCATTGACTTTGCCCGATGCAGGTGCGATATCGACCTCCGCGGAGTTTTTGTCATGCTTGTTCACATTAAAATAATTCAGGTTTCAAAGCCTAGCTGTGTACATGAACTATATGTGCCATAAATTACCTTTGAATACACATTAGGAGCTCAACATGCAAAAAACATGGGAGACTCATTTTACAGCCCCTTTCCCTCGAGTTTGCCATTTGACCGTTTAGGTCAATCAAGTTTGTGTGAAAATCAGGTAACTTTTTATTAGCTCACCTGAGCCGAAGGAGCTTATAGGATGGCCATGATCCGGCGTCCGTCTGTCGTCTGTCGTCCGTCCCTCGTCCACAATTTCAAAGATCTTCTTCTCTGAAACCGCTTGGCCAATCAAAGTGAAATTTTATGTGGAGCATCCATGGGTAGGGGGAACTGAAGTTTGATCGCGAGATCCGGGTCACATGACCAAGATGGCCACCACGCCCATATATGGTAAAAACACTTCAAAAGTCTTCTTCTCCAGTGGGCCCGATTTCCACAAAACTTGGTATGTGGCATCGGGGACTTCAACCAATCATAGTTTGTTAAAATGATGACCCTAGGATGACCTTGACCTATTTTACGGCAAGGTCAATTTTGGAAACATAGGCTTTTACATGGGAAAAAGTGAAAACTGGATTTTTTGAAAACTATTGCAGCCTGAGCCCTAAAAAGTGGTAGATGAAAACAACTAATGGAGTAGATGAAGGTATGTGATTAATTTAGGTCAAGGTCATCTCTTGACCTTGACCAGTCTGTCGTCCATACACACTTTTCAAAAATCTTCTCCTCTGAAACCGCTTGGCCAATCAAAGTGAAATTTTATGTGGAGCATCCATGGGTAAGGGAGACGAATGTTTGATTGCGAAATTCAGGTCAAATGACCAAGATGGCTGCCACGCCCATATATGGTAAAAACCACTAAAAAATCTGCTTCTCCAGAACCGGTGGGCCGATTTCCACGAAACTTGGTATGTAGCATTTGGGACTACAGCCCATCATAATTTGATCAAATGATGACCCTAGCATGACCTTGACCTATTTTATGGCAAGGTCAATTTTGTAAACACAGGCTTTTACATGGGAAAAAGTGAAAATTATGGATTTTTTGAAAACTTTTGCAGCCTGAGGCCTGAAAAGTGGTAGATGCAAACAACTAATGGAGTAGATGAAGGGATATGATTAATTTAGGTCAAGGTCATCTCTTGACCTTGGAGGGTCTGTCTTCCATACACACTTTTCAAAGATCTTCTTCTCTGAAACCGCTTGGCCAGTCAAAGTGAAATTTTATGTGGGGACGAAAGTTTGATTGGGAAATCCGGGTCAAATGACCAAGATGGCCGCCATGCCCATATATGGTAAAAACCACTCAAAAATCTTCTCCAGAACCGAAAGGCTGATTACCAGGAAACTTGGTATGTAGCATCGGAGACTCTAGCCCATCATATTTTGATAAAATGATGACCCTGGGATGACCTTGACCTATTTTATCGCAAGGTCAATTTTGTTAACATAGGCTTTAACATGGGGAAAAGGCTTAAACAATGGATATTATGGAAACTTTAGCAGCCCGAGACATGAAAGTTGCTACATACAGACAACTAATAGTCAGTGAAGGTATATAATTAATTGAGGTCAAGGTCATTTTTTGACCTTGACCATAGTCTGTCTTCATCCACTATTCCAAAGATCTTCTTCTCTGAAACCATTTGGCCAATGAAAGTGAAATTGTATGTGGAGCCTCCATGGACAGGGGGAAGAAAAGTTTTTTATGATTTGAAAAAGACATTGACTCCAGGAGTTATTCTGACCCTGCCCTAGAGTTATATACATGCATTGTACCATTCAAGTCTAACAAGTTTATTGGTACAAATATATATCTCAGGTCTCAGGTGAGCATTTACAGGACCATTGGTCCTCTGGTTCTAATTTAGAACTCAAATAGTGTCCCATGTGCCAGGTGTTCTTAAAATCTGTTCAGCATTTTATCTTTATATGCCGGGATATGAAATATTAGGGGGTATTATAGTTTTTGCTTTTTCCGTCGTTTGTAAAATTGCTTTGTGTCAAAGATTTTTCAGGAACTGCTTAACCTAGAATTTTAAAATTTGATACAAAGCTAGGGTATGTCAAGTTGTATTTTGTATTTGAGAATGAACAATCTCCAGCTTTTCATTCCCTTTATTTATCCATTTTTCTTTCTATCCAAGAAATT
Organism: Rugalucina vietnamica; assembly: GCA_964017185.1. Classification (NCBI taxonomy): domain Eukaryota; kingdom Metazoa; phylum Mollusca; class Bivalvia; order Lucinida; family Lucinidae; genus Rugalucina; species Rugalucina vietnamica. The sequence goes on along the minus strand of OZ024876.1, from coordinate 7,708,864 downwards.
TTTCTGTCAAAGATTTCTCAGGAACTACTTGTACCTTTTTACCTGGAAGTTTGATATTAGGTACGAACCTTGGGTTCCACACGTAAATACTGTATATTTGAGAAACAGCTGTCTCCAACTAATCAGTCCCTTTATTTATCCATTTTTCTTTCCGTCATATTAATTTTACATCATAAAAATTTCACTTGAGTTTGCCCTTTTGAAGGTCATTTAGTTTGAAACTCACTCAAATTAGCTGATCAATCAATCTAGGTGTCTTTGTAGACAACACGAGAAGAAACTCAGATTTTCACAACACATGGTCTTCTTGCATAATGCATTTTATGGTAAATGGCAAACTTGAATGAAAGGGGTTGTATTTATGATAGATGGCAACGAATCATGATGATAAGAGTTGCGTCAAGTGAAATACAGTCTTCTTCTAAGGTACAAGTACGCAAAGATCAAGAAAAGGCGCAATCAGAAAAAGATTCCTGTGTTGTTTTATTTAGAAAATAGTTCATCTTCTGTATGTAACTATATGCATTGTTGTTTGACTATGTATGAAAACTGGAATTACAAGCAATTACATTGCAAAAAAAAAAAAAAAAAAAAAAAAAACATGAGACTCATTGATGATATGAGCTGTGTCAAGTGAAATATCATCATCAAGATTTCAATAAAAGTTAAAAATTTTACAACAATGTGTCAGATACAAATACTAGACACTTTAACTTCTGTATGAAAGGTTTCACAGCTGTTGAGTGATATTCTTTATTATGCAGCTCATATGAAAAAAAGTCAGTTTATATGTTAAGTTTTCAACAATTTATTTGCATTATGATATGTTTCTTATTATGCAATCTTTAACTGTAGTCTAGTGTACCTGAACTGCCATTTCTGTGTAAATTCCATTAGTGAATATCATGGAAGACTAATTTCCATGAAAATTGAAGAAGCAACATGAGCTGCATGATGAAATGATAAAACAACACACAACGTTACAAATATCAAACTTGGAAAAGTCACAAAGAATGCTAAAACCGTGTTGTTTGCATTTGAGAACAGAAATGATATCACATGCACATATACTGGAAAAACTATCCTGCCACTTACTTTTCATATATCATACAAAAATACTAACATTCTCATCATGCACAACATATGAAATAATAACTCTAACATAAAAACTGTTCTTCAAAGATTCTAACCGAGAAAAGATGGTTTGAAAAATGAAAATTTAGAATTTAAAAACATATTTACACAACTTCAAAACATTGTGTCGCTTGCTTCACTTTATACCAAAAATACTCTCAGGTGTAATTTTTGGCCCATCGGTCCTCTGTTTAACATGAGTACTTGTCAATTTCAGTTAAATAGATAAGCAGTGACTCTTAGGAAAAATAACAGGTGCCCATAACATTTAATTAGAACAAAATACATAATTTTGTTTTCATTTTATCACATCCTAACCCCACCGCCTATTTTTATACATGTGAAAACATGTTAAAGCTTTTCTTGTTCTGATTGCGCCTTTACCTGATCTTTGCCTACTTGTACCCTAAAAGTTAAGGAAGACCTTAGTTGAGATAACTAATAATCAATAGATCTAATTGCTTTTTGAAAATATACGTGTGTGTTAAAATATGTCTTTTACATCATTTAACCGATATGTTCTTTATCTTTTAGATGAATCTTTTTGGATGCTGGAACTCGCGCCCTTAACTAAGGTCTTCCTTAACTTTAATGGGGGATTGCAATTATGTAAATTTTCGCAACGTTTTATCAGGAAAACGTGTCCGTGCTATGTATACCCCTAAACCCCACTTTTATTATGGTGAAACTCCGGTTTACATAGGCATACAGATTTTTCTTATTTTTTATCTAAAACATAGATTGTTGGTACTCGTTAGAACCGCCTCGTCTCGTCGAGGCGGCTCTAACGTGTACCCACTATTAATGTTTTGAGCAAAAATATAAAAAAATGTCATTTTTTTCCGATGAAATTTTCAATTTAAGCTAAAGAAAAACTTTGTATATTGCATGGGCAAGTTTTCGTATTGTATATTACTCACCTTCTCCTTCCCCACTACCACTACCACCTTCAGCCTTTAATAGCCATACCACATGCAGAATTAGAAGGCCGATAACGGCCAACTTAAAAAGCAATTCCATCTTCGTTTCGGCCGATACGCGGAAATTAAGTTTGTTATATATACCTCTCCATTGCTACAAAACAAAACCTATACTTTGGTTTTTGGCAGCTTAAAGTTTTAACTAGACTGCGCAGGTACTCATGGTACTAAGACGCCTATTATTTTCGATGTACCAAAGGAAATATTGTCCATATTTATTAATGAAAAACAAAGACACCGACTAACATGCTCGGCAGTGCCTGTATAGAATAATTATGAATGACTCAAGTTCTTGTGAGGTGGTTCATACTAAAAGGACCACGTGCTGGCTTCGTCTGCAAAATACTGTCGCCTGTCATGCAACATTTAAAGAGTAATCACTTCGAAGACATGATCAGACCCTGAGGTTATAAGTAGAAATTAAGACCAGTGAACACATTAATGAGAAAGGGGGTGTGCCATACCGCGGTTTCGACTATCAAAGTCTCGTCAGTGACCCTTTAGGTTTGGCAACATGGAGCCAAAGAGAATAACTGAAATTTTGCAACTTTCAACATGGTAGTCGATACAAAGACTAGTATTATCTAAATGGGACCAAATATATGAAACATTGGTAAGAAAACGAATCTTTCATGCTCAGCGCAGCTGAGACTATGACTAAATGTTAAAATGCCGACATTTTAATTAATTGATTATTTTTACAATATTCTCTTTACAATATGTGAGACCTTTCTCAACGAAACGATTACATGTCACCAGTTAACAATAAATGGCTTTGGTCACATGAGGAAAGATCGATCTGTTACACAGGATAAAACGAGAGGCGGTGTGATCTTGTATTTTCGAAATAATATAAATTGTACACATAGACCAGAGTTCGAAATTTCAAACATTGAAACCATCTGGTCAGAGATAACTCTTCCAAACTCTAAACCTTTTCTCTTGTGCAGGGCTTATCGTCCTCCTGATTCAAAATCCAGCTGGATCGATCTTTTTGAAGGAGAACTGTCAGCGGCACAATCTACTGGTTTAAAATTATATTGATGGGTGACATTAATATTGACTTTCATGTATGTTCAAATACCAAGTGGCTTAATCTCATTCAGTTATTTGATCTTAAACAATTAGTTACTGACTTTACCAGAGTCACCCCATCATCTGCAACAATTATTGATCATACATGTATCTATTCAACCAATCCTGAGAACATTGCTGAGTGTTTTGTTCCATCATATGCAGTTAGCGATCATTATCCGGTCTGCATAACATGAAAGATTAATTATAAAATAACTAAAACAGAACACATGACCACGTCCTATCGATGTTTTAAACGTTTTAATGACGCGTTGTTTCTTTCTGATCTGGGTACTGATTTAGAGTCTTTTACGTTGTCCGCCTCTAACGTCGACGATGACTTAACATCTTGGTTTTCAATAATCCAAAAGCAATTGGATAAACACGCGCCTTTTAGATCTAGGAGGGTCAAATCGCAACGTCTGCCAGAATGGTGCACACCAGAAATACTTACCTCTCGACGAATGCGTGACGGTTATAAGAAAAACAAAAACTGGCCGCAATATAAACTATTTCGGAATAAAACACGAGATCTTATACGTAAAGCAAAAAGACACCATTTTTCGAATTCGATTGCCTCTCAAAAGGATACAAGAACACTTTGGAAACACTTTCGGTCTTACACTAAAAAAACGGAATCACCTTTGAACACCTTACCTGATGAACTTTATATTGATGACGAAACATTTTCCGATTCACGGCATATTGCATGTAAACTTAATGAATATTTTGCGTCAGTTTGTGACCATTTCAATACACATAGCGACCCTGTAGATACACCAGATTTTAACAAGTTAAATGAATATATTAGCAGTAAAGTTCCGTCGTACATATCTTTCACAGTCCCGCATATAACAACCCAACAAGTGTTAGAATTCATACATGGGCTTAACCCAAATAAAGCTACCGGCCTGGATGGCATTGGTCCTAGAATACTTAAAATGGCCGCTCATGTTCTAGCTCCATCTATAACGTCTCTCATAAACAAAAGCATTGATACGTCCTACTTCCCGTCTCAACTTAAAATAGCAAAAATATTTCCGATCTATAAAAGTGGTGCTGCTAAGTCCGATCCCTCTAACTACAGGCCAATTTCTATCCTCCCCACTATCTCAAAACTGTTCGAAAAACACATAAATAAACATCTCATGGGCTTTTTAAACAAATATGATTTAATTCATGAAAACCAATCCGGTTTCCGACCCAAACATAGCTGTCAGACTGCACTGATAAAATTAGTAGATCAATGGATGGGCTGCATAAATAACGGGGACGTTGTCGGAACATTATTCATCGATTTTCGAAAAGCGTTCGATCTCGTCGATCATTCAATTTTATTAAATAAGCTTTCTCTTTATAAACTCAACGATTCTTCTTTTAAACTATTTGCTTCATGCATTCAGAACCGTATGCAAGTTATGGACAGTGGCAAAGGACTAACTCAGTCAGCCGTTATTAAATCTGGAGTGCCCCAGGGCTCTATTTTAGGACCCACATTATTTCTCATGTTCATAAACGATTTACATTTATACATTGAGCACTGCGACTCTGATTTTTACGCAGATGACGCGACATTCCATACAAGCGGAAAAACTAAAACCGACGTTGAGTCTAAATTGCAACATGACGGCAATAGATCTAAACTATGGGGCAAACACAACAAAATGAATATGCACTATGATAAAACGTCTTGTATGTTATTAGGCACGAGGTATAACACTCAAAATTCTCAAGAAATAGATATTTACATTGATAGCAATAAAATAAAAAACGTATCTAAACAGAAACTACTAGGTATATATATAGATGAAAATCTACAATGGTCTGAACATATCGAATATCTTTGCTCTACAATATCATCCAAAATTTCGCTCCTGAAGCACTTATCTTCCTATATTCCAGTTGAGGCACAAAAACTCTATTATCAAGGATCCCGTCAAGGATACATCCTTCCACTCATAGACTACGGCTCAGTCACGTGGGGTACAACATCGAAAGCTAATATAGAAAGAATTTCAAAATTACAGAAACGTGCGGCACGTATAATTCTCAACGCAGATTACGACACTGCATCTGCGGAAATGTTTAGCACACTTGGCTGGCAACCAGTTAGTAAACGGCATAATTACAACAAGGCAGTTATCATATATAAAGCGTTTAATAATATGACACCATCATATATATCGGACCTGCTCACTCCTGTATCACAGACGCATAATCGAACCCTAAGATCCACGTCAAACGGCACCCTTGCAGTACCCAGATCGAAAAAAAAACAATGTACGATGGCTCATTCTCGTCATCAGCACCAAGGCTGTGGAATAGTTTGGAACATGTAAGAAAATCATCTTCCCTTTATGATTTTAAAAAGAATGTTAAAGAACACATATAAGATGTACTTATATTTTACAATTTGTTAGAATTGAAGATCGCCAGACACATGTTTTAAATTTTGATATTTTACACTTGTCTACAAGTGTTTTAATTCTGCAAAATTGTTTTATGCCCCTTTACCAAGTATGTTTTAAAGCTTTGTATCTCAAGTACATTTCTTTTCTTCATTTTATGTCATTTTATGAAATGTTTTGTACATAGTGTGTATATATGTTTTAGAGGATCATATGGTAGACTAGCTATTATAGCTAAATGTGCAGTCCTCTATAAATAATGTATAAATAAATAAATAAAATAAAATAAAATACTTAACGACACTTCCAACGCTACCGATATAGTTTTTGCCATTATTTCAAAGTTAATCAATATATTTAAAAGAAAATTGCAGGGACGATAGCACAATTAATGGGACGTGTGCTGAACGCAAAATTATGCCAGCAAGCAATCATTAAGAAACGGCCGGGCGTTTAGATGCATCATCCCTCATTTTCAAAAGTCACAAAATTCATGTGTAGCAAACGAAGATCGTTACAACAGTTCTTCCGTTTTTCCTTCTCGTTTTCTTTCTTTTTGTCACAGCACATGAACGAAAGAACAGTTTTCAGAGAAAAAAAAATCATGCACGCGGACTCACTGATGCACGACGGCGCGACGTCTCATACAGCACGCAAAACTGTAAACCTTCTGCAAGCAAATCAGAGTTAATGTTTTGGCCATCCAAATCACCGACCACATCCAATCTATCCGACCCATATCTGGGACGTTATCGGCAGTGCAGTAAAAAGACAGAACCATGCTAATATCTGAATTTTATTAAGTTACAGCAATTTGTAAGGGATGAGACAGACAGACAGACAGACAGACAGACAGACAATAGTTTATTATAGTCTCACTTCCACATATATAGATGTACTTACAGCAATATATGATAGAAACATTCTACTTAAGAATTATGAGACACTTCTTGATGAGTGGGACGGTATTGTGCAGCGTACTCTTGCATGCGCTACGTGGCTTTGATGTGTTGTTGTTGGCAGGCTGTCACTCAAGCGAATGGCGGTCGTATTAGGTATTAGTTGGGATCAGATGTATATTTTGCTGTGATTATTTTAGTTTCAATTGTTTTATTTGTTGTTGTGTTTTCTTCTTTTTCATGAATAAAAGATACAACAAGAAATTCAGTATGACAATAAATTGTAAGTTTAATACTGAAATAGTATTTTGTTGAATCCCTCAAGTTTTGCGACTTTTGAAAATGAAGTGCAGTTTGTCTTAACGCCCGGCCCGGATGTTTCTTAATAAAGGTCCGCTGGCATGATTTTGCCTTCAGTACACGTCTCTGTTTTTCTATCGCCCTGAAATTTTCATTGAAATATCTTGACAAGTTTTGAAAGTATAGCAAAAACTCTATCGGTAGCGTTGGAAGTGTCGTTAAGTATAATTATAGAGGGTAACACAACTAGCTTAAGCTATTCTGCCTTGCGGCCCTCTTAAAAACATTACGAATATACATATATACAAACATTTGTGAATAAGAGCGCATAAAACATAAAATTGATCTGTTTAAAACAAACATGTCATACTTTAAAAATATTAAGAAATGTTTTGAGAACAATGCACTTTTTTAAAAATCATATGATGATCTTAGATTCAAAGAGTGTGTTTCAGATAGAGGTTTTAATAACTTTGAAATGTAGTCTGGGGTTTGTTTATTGAGAGCTCTGTAGGTAAGAACTGCCTTATTATATTTGATAAGGCCAGTTGATTTTTATGCCCCCAACTTCGGAAGAAGTTGAGGGGGCATATTGGTTTTGGTCTGTCCGTGCAGTCAGTCAGTCAGTCTGTGATGCGTGAGTAACGCTTAGCACTCGGTCAGGAACCGTTAGAGCTAGGATCTTGAAATTTGGTATGTAGTTTGTATATGAAAATTAAGAGGACCCGTATTTTTTCTTTCAGGTAAATTCAAGGGGCTAGGGGCCGATTCTATGAGAGTTATTTCCCTTTTTAATTCTTGATAAAGTGAATAGATAGGGGATACCTTGTGTGCGCAACTCCTCCTACAGTTTTATTCCGATTCTCTTCAAATTTTACAGATGTTGTGACCATGCTTTGAAGATATGCATGTGGTTTGTATATAATCCTCAGATTAATTTTTGTTACTTTTTTGGCAATTTGAACTTTCGGGCATTTTGACAATGACAGTGAATGGGCAGTGGGTACCTTGTGTGCGCAACTCCTCCTACAGTTTCATGCCAATTCATTTAAAACTTTACATGTGTTATGGGCTTGGTCTGAAGATATGCATGTGGTTTGGATATAATCCTTCGATTATTTTTTGTTATTCTTTTTTTTACAATTTTAACATAGTCATTTTTTCGGGAATTTTAGTGGATGGATAGAGGGTACCTTGTGTGCGCAACTCCTCCTACAATTTAATACCGATACTTTTGAAACTTTGCAGACATTGTGACCATGCTTTGAAGATATGAATGTGGATATACTCCTCAGGTTAATGTTTGTCACTTTTTTACAACTTGAACTTGGTCGTTTTTTGGACATTTTTACTTCTTGAAAGTGGCTTACCATTTTGGGGCATAGTGTTTCATAAACACATTTTCTTGTTTTAAAAATCTCTGAAGATGTTGTGTCAAAGTAAGCTCTTAATATGATTCTAATGTTAGGTTTTGAAGCTGACCCCCATGTGATAGAACCGTATTCTATCAAAGGTAAAAATATATTCCTGATAAAAACGTTTCTGCACACCAACATCAACATACTGATAGTTGTCTTAAAAGCGAAATCTTACTAGAGATAGCCGAACATAAGTGGTCTATATGGGTTGTCCAAGATGTTTATCAATGTGTAAACCTAAAACTTTTTAGAGTAGATACAGTTTGTAAGCAGATACCATCTACTTTAATATTAAACTTACGAGCTTCACTAAGTCGATTTTGGTGCCTACCACCATGCATGTAGATCTTTTTTTTTGTAATTGATTTATATTCTACTATATCGACTTGTTTGTCATTAGTATGAGCTGTCGCGTCATCACCTTAAAAATCTGATAAGCGAAATTCAAAGTTAAAGGCAAGTCGTTAATAAATATAAAAAAAGAGTAGTGCCTAAGATGGAACCATGTGGTACACCAGATAGTATTTTAGAAAAGTCAGTAAGATCATGTTCGTTTTGCATAGCCTGTTTACGAGCGTGAAGATATGATTCGAACCATTGGAGAGAAGGTTTACTAAAGTTATATAATGAATGCTAATCGAGTAAAGAATTCTATGATCAACTAGATCGACCGCCTTTCGAAAGTCTAAGAAAAGTGCACATATTATGTGCCCTTTATCATGTATCAATAAGCCTAATTAAAGAATTAAAGCAGTTTGGCAGCTATGCTTTGGTCTGAATCCAGATTGGGTTTCATTTGAGCCGCGACGCGAGAAAACCGGTCTTCGGGGTTTCCGACCAAGTCTGGCACAAACCGACCTGTACAGTCACATGAGCAGGCTAGAAGCTTGAAATTTCGGATTTAAGAAGAAGAGAATTTGTACTATCCGTGTAGCGAAAACAAAGGCGCTGATCAGCTTCGCGGTTACCGCGAAGCTGATCTGCGCCTTTGTTTTCGCATAGGCAAAATTCCGGTTTTCTCACGATGCGGCTCATTTAAAAGTTCATGCTTATTAAGGAAACCCATTAAGAGTTTATTAACATGTCGCTCGAAAATTTTCGATATACAATGTAGGTGGCAATACAGAAATAGGCCTGTAATTAGAAGGGTCTAATTTAGCACCACCTTTGAAAATAGGGAATATTTCTACTTGCTTAAGTTGGGACAGAAACTGTCCTGTAGCTATACTTTTATTTATAAGTGCAGCAATAGATGAAGATAAGCTGCTACCTGCAAGTTTAATTATCCTAGGCCCAATACCATCCAGCCCAGTGGATTAAGATGAATCTAATTTGTTGATGTACAAGTAGTGCATAACTTGCTCATTCGTTATATATTTAACATTTATGAGCAGGATAGATGACAGGCTTCAGTGAACTAAACCTGTACTGGAATTTCAATTCATTTAGGCTATTTTGGCATTTATAAGCAGTTTAAATTTTATGCTCAGCTGAGTTGAGCATGAAAAACGTTTTATAACCTCTGGATCTGGTAAAACGGAATAATATACCATTGATTGAACAGTTTCGTCTCTTGGTAATGACGGCACCATCTTTCTGTCTCACTGATGGTTATATTTGTTGTGTGATGTTAACTGCGACTGTAAGCCGGTTAGGATATACATGTATATGGTATTGGGCAATTCGGAAAATAGCTGCTCATTCGGCTTACGATATGTTTTCATGGTATAAGTACTTGATTGTTAATTTAATTTTTTCCCACCTCGGTTTTGTAGTGGGAATCTTTTTTTGATTGCGCCTGTTCCTGATCTTTGCCCACTTGTACCTTTCAAGTCAAAAGAAAAAGTAGCAGACAAAATCAACTCAACTCAAAGCAACACAGCTTTGGTCACGCAGATTACAATCAGGAAAAAATGTCCGTGAAAGCTATACCCCCTCATACCTCACTTTTATATAGCAAAAACGGTATGCGGTGGTATACCAATTTTTCATATTGGGAAGAAACAAGTGAAAACGCATAGCCAGAGTCCTAGTGCATTTTTCCATATATGTACTTTTACCATGAAAACATATCGTAAGCCGATTGAGCAGCTATTTTCCCAATAGGATGCCACTCAGTTTCCTAAACTGAAGTCAAATGTCACAGTTCCCAATAATTTAGTACTTCATCAGGAAAACATGTCCGTGTATTGAATACCTCCCTTAAACCCCACTTTTATATAGTAAAATTGGGGTGTGCATGGGTATACCTATTTTTTTTTTTTTATTTGCTCCAAAATTGTGATTGTGGGTACAAGTTAGAACTGCCTCGGCGATGCGGTTCTAACTTTTACCCACAATCTCAGCTTTGATCAAAAATAACCAAAGTAGCAAAACTTTTCTACTGAAAATTTTCAATTTTTAGAACTTAAAAAAATCTGTATATTACATGGGCGTGTTTCCTTAATGTTCATTACCATTCACTCATGCTCTGGAACATCTCGATAACCGTACAATGTATACCCACTCATACCACACTTTTATATAGTAAAACTGTGGGTTAGAGGGGTATACAATTGTTATTATTTGTGAACGAAATCATAGATTGTGGGTACTCGTTAGAACCGCCTAGGAGAGGAGGTTCTATCGAGTACTCATAGTCAATGTTTTGAGCAAAAACATAATGGAAAATATTGCACAACTTAAGTAAAATCGGTAGATTGATGGTCTGTCTTCGAAATGACAAACCACAATGACGGAAATTCGCTGTCGGAAAAGGCAGAAGGCTAGGTTAAAGGGGATTTTGATGATTATTAAAATATATTTTATTAGTTCTTCATAAAACCCTATAACGTAGAATTGCCTTGGTGGGGCGATTTAAATGATCACCATTTGCGTAGGGTTTTATGAAGAAATAAGCCAAATTATCAGTTAAATATGAAGAAATAAGCAAACTGATCCCTTGATTACAGGCCTACTGAAGATATTGCAAAGGTCTTTGAAGGCAAGCAAAAATAAGAATGAAATGGCCTCGGGCTAATCATGACGTTAAGCGCCGATAATTAGCGTCTCTCTTCCTAGAATTGGCTGTAGGCCACAAATTTGAAAATTGCATTTCCCTACCTGAAGGCAGTTAACTTGAAATTTCATGTGAACAATCATGCCTTCACCACATATATCATGTTTATTGCGATCTTGCAGTTAAATTAAATAACAAGTTTCGAAATTTCATGCGCAAAGTCATGTTTTCACCATTTAAACATTGTGGTTATACGTGAACATCTTGTTCAAAAATCTTGCAGATTAAGCTTTGAATTGTAAAGATAGAATGGATATATTCAAAAAGGTCTTTCAAACGTACATGGGTCTGATGATTTTCAGTATTATGATAATCTATCTAGCTGCAAGCTCAAAATTACACTTCCTTATAATGCACCAGTCATTTGTAACCACTACGGGGAAGGGCGGGGATTATCACTTTTCAACTTTCAGTGCCCTGCTATGAGCCCCACCACCAGGGGGCAAACTGGAGGCCAAAACTTTGCTCTTTGTCCCACCCTTCGCAATAGAAAATCTATCTGGGTTAAGGATCCTAATGTCAAACCCCCGTCATTTCTCCTAAACTGAGAGGACACTAGAAAAGTAATTGCCCCGCAATTTAGCCCGGTTATCCCCCACCCTTCCCCATAGGTGGGAGACAGTGGTTACAAATGACTAGTGCATAATATTATCCTGCGTACAATTTTCTATTCTAAGATATATAATTTTGAAATATTACTTATAGAAAGTACGAATAGAGGGTTTAGAGACTGATAAATCAAATTAAACACCCCGCCCCAAGACACCAGTCGGTACAGGACATGCAGCATGAAACATCACAAAAAATGAGCCGCCGAATCAGAAAACAAACAATTTGCATAGGCGAAAACAAAGGCGCAGATCAGCTTCGCAGTAACTGCGAAGCTGATCAGCGCCTTTGTTTTCGCTACTCGGATAGTAGGCCCTACAGTCCCTCTTCTTCCTAAACCAGAATTTCAAGGTTCTAGCCTTCTTCCGTAATTGTACAGCCTGGTTTGTGTCAGACCTGTTCGGAAACCCAAATTGTTGGTTTTCTCATGACTAAGCTCTTTCCCAACATGATCAGCCGGCTGACATCAACCAAAACAACTGTGACGAGTACAGCAAAGAAGTAGACAGAATAGACAGAAATTATAAAGATAAATCACCATAGAAATGCATTCTGTAGAGCGTGTATGTTTGGATAAATACTCAAGTGCTGCCCTTAAAGAAAATATTTCGTTGGTTTTATTGAATGACCCACGGAGTCACAACCATGGCGATTATGTTTGATTACCCCGGAAACAGGAACGGAAATTTGTTTCACAAATATTGTAAAATCTTCATACATGTATATGCAAAAACAAAGGCCCAGATCAGCTTCGCAGTACGCGGATAAAACCATTCCTCTTCTTTCTATATAAATACAAAGATTATGCCAAATTCTTCTGTGCTTGTACAGCTCGGTTTGTGTCGGACCTTGTCGGAAACCCAAATTGTTGGTTTTCTCACACGAAGGCTCGTATAGTTGAATAGTATTTCTCGTATAAGGCAAAAGTCTAGACGGTCTTATAAAATAACGAACAACGTCGTCACTTAGTTAACGTTAAAGCAATTATCTCAACCATTACCTTAAAGGGTTTACACCAGCACCCAGTTGTTCAAAACTTCGTTAGCTGAACGCTGTCGTTAAGCCCTCAATCTGTTATCTACATATCGACTTCAAAAGTTGCACAGCTGATCAGTGCCTTTGTTTTCGCTACACAGGCAGTGCAATCCCTCAGTTTCGTAAATCCGAAATTTCTAGCTTCTGGCCTTCTTCTGTGGCTGTACAGGTCGGTTTGTGTCAGATCCAGTCGGAAGAACCGAAGACAGTTTTTCTCGCATCGCGGCTCCACATCTATTTTTCTCAGTCCCAATGTTGGAAGACATTAGTTATATGTACATTTATCATATGACGTCCCTGTAATTTTCTCAGTGGATAACGTCATGTAATAAAAAGTGTTATGAAGAAATAGATCAGCTCTAGCAGTGAATTGTTGAGTAATAATTCACTGTTTGGAGGTCAGTTGTAAAGAAGATCAAATCACGAGCGCGTAGCGCGAGTGATTTATCTTCTTACAACTGACCGACAAACAGTGAATTATTACTCAACAATTCACGCACTTGAGCTGATCTATTTCGATTCTAACACACAATTAACGGAATAAATGTTGCTGAAACCGTCGATATCGTTCAGCTTTCCGCCATTGCATTGCAGATATCCCGCCAAATATTTGACTGTAATGCTGGTATTTACACACACTTGTTACGTTTGTTGTGCGCTAAAACGACGTTTCACCGTCTAACGCTGCTTTGTGGGATAGCTGACGTCACAAATGCCGCAAAGTAACGTCACGCTTATTCGCCCAGTGAAATTGTTGCACAATATAACATGTTTTTTACCATTGGCTATATAGGCGAGGTGTGTTAGAATAACACTTTTGCGGGAATACGTCGTTGTTGACGTCCGTAACAACAATGTAATCTTTTTATTGAAAATATGTCCACTTGAAAGGCGATAAAATCTTATTTTAAAAGTCATATGATAAAACGAATCTTACGATCGTGACCTTTACATATGAAATCTATTAACAGTGATTAAACTCGCCGAAGGCTCGTTTAATAAATTTCATATGAAATGACCACTCGTGTAAGATCATCCATGTATCGAATTCTGGAAATCATAGTTTAATGTTTAGTTTAGTTTAGTTTAATAGTTTATTTTAGTGTCGCATATCAAATACATACAATATTTACAAATTTATAACATGCTAAAACATATTTGATATCCAGTCTATACAGACTTACGAGACACTATAAGTTTTTCAATTTACATTAAAACAGAACAAAATATCACAGATTTACAAAATGTACAACAAAAATACCTAAAACAGAATTTAAAAATGTACAAAATTCACATGTAATAGAACATAAAAAACAACAACATTCGATTGCATTAAAAAAAGGAAAAATACAAAATTTTACAAAATGTCATTAAACAACTTAAAGAGTTCCAGTAAAACAAGAAAGAGAGCATTCTCAAATAAATCTTAATTACCATCAAGAATGCAAACACCAGTAGACCTAAAGGAGCGAGTCTGCGAGCCTTCGGGTACTTGCTCACCAAGACCTGGCATTGAATGAGATTTTGATACCTTTAGAAAGGCTTGTAGCAAAGTGTGTAAACAATAATTGGGACATTCACTATAAATAAAATAAATATACAAACGGGTCTTTGCTGTTGTTGAATAAAGGGATAGCCGCTGAAGATGATATCCACCCACAAGTTTCCTCTTTACATACTAAAATAAAATAATGGATAAAAATGTAAAAAGTAATAACATGCTTGGAGTGCGTGGATGTTTTTTACACTTTATTGTGGTTAGTTTGAGAGGCTTCTTGAAATGAGCTACTCTAATACTTGAGCCGCCTCGTGGGAAAACCAAAAATGTGGTTTCCGAACAGGTACGACACAAACCGGGCTGTACAAGCATAGACGATGGCTAGAGACTGGAAATTTTGGATTTAGAAAGTAGAGAAATTGTACTATCCGTGTAGCGAAAACAAAGGCGCTGATCAGCTTCGCGGTTACCGCGAAGCTGATCTGCGCCTTTGTTTTCGCCTATGCAGATTGTTTGTTTTCTCATGAGGCGGCTCACTTATAGATTTAACACCCGTAACATAACATGATGAGAAAACCTACATATCTCATTAAGATGTTGATCAGGTAAGACACAAATTGGTTATAACGAGCATTGTCAGTAACAGGAACTTCAAGCTGCAGGGTCCAGCTCTCTACCTCGGTAACGAAACACAAAGGACCGAGGCGCTCACTTTACATCACCAGTGTTGTAGCTGATCTGTTACTTTCTTGTTCGCTGCTTTTTTCTCTCTCTTTTTTCCAGGAAGAGGCACACATGAAGCTTAAGTACTCACAGTGCGGTTTACATTCAAGAAAACAATTATAAATGCATGAATGATATGTTTGGTGAGTCAATATGTGTTTATCATCTGAATTCCTAATGACGCATAATTTGCGGGGGACAGGAATTAAAAATATTTCCAGCTGCTTCAGCAATAAGTATAAATAAGCATCGATACAGGCCCAATGGTAAGTATTGCTAATTAAGTAGTTGGTGAGTTAAGACTTAACTAAGGAAAAGGAGAAAATATCGCGAAACAGAATGTTGTTGAGCTTAGTAACGCTATCGGTGGTAAGTTTGTATTGTATAAATTAATCAAATAAATAAATAAATAAATAAATAAATAAATAAATAAATAAATAAATAAATATCAGTGAAGGAAATTAATAAAAAGAATGAAGAAGATTAATATTTATGAATTTACGTAATATGTATCATAACGAAATTGAGCCTGTGCATGAGAAAACCAACAATTTGGGTCCCGACCAGGTCCGACACAAACCGGCCTGTGCACATACAGAAGGTGGCTAGAAGTTTGAAATTTCAGATTTGAGAAGTAGAGGGATTGTACTGTCCGTGTAGCGAAAATAAAGGTGCTGATCAGCTTTGCAGTAACTGCACAGCTGATCTGCGCCTTTGTTTCCGCATATGCAGATTGTTGGTATTTTGTGATACGGCGGCTCAATTATTATTGAAAGAATTCTTATTACTTTGCAGGTTGTATCGCTGCTACATGCAAAGGCGGGTAAGTAGACTGAAATTGCGTTTTGTATTTATATGCATACGTTCATGATTCTTAGTAATTCATATTTTAGCTTGTGCATATACTGTACGTATTCATACTACAGAAAACGCAAAGACATCAATACCGAAGAGAAATATGTGATACCTTACGTATAGCTGTATAGCATGTCATTTTTCAGAAAATCCTTGAGAACATTGAAATATGAGCCTGTGCATGAGAAAACCAACAATTTGCATGGGCAAAAACAAAGCCGCAGATCAGCTTCGCGGTAACCGCGAAGCTGATCAGCGCCTTTGTTTTTGCTACACGGATAGTACGATCCCTCTCCTACTTCAATACAAAATTTCAAGCCTCTGACCATCTTCTGTGACTGTACAGGCCGGTTTGTGTCAGACCTGGTCGGAAACCCAAATTGTTGGTTTTCTCATGCACAGGCTCATATATAATAATGATATCCGTAATGGTTTTAAACTTTAAACAGTATGATGCTTGACATCATGAGCCATGTTTCCTCTAATGCATGCACCTGTATCAAAATGTATTTAATCTTCCAACTTATTTCAGTGCCCTACTGCAACGCACCTGCCGATATTGTATTTATCCTGGATTCCTCCAACAGTATCTGGCCCCCAAACTTCACCAAACAGCTCAACTTTGTCACAAAACTCGTCAAGAAATTCGACATAGGTCAAGCTCCTACACAGACCAGAATCGGGCTCCTGACGTTTGGTCATAAAGTATGGAAAAAGTTCGACTTAAGGGACAAAATAGACGAATCCGAAGTGATCCAGGCCGTCACGGCGATCAACCACGACCGCGGTAGGACGACTAACACGGCAGATGCGATTGAGTTCGCGATGAAGAACATGTTTACCTCAGTGGCTGGTAGTAGGAAGGGCGTGGCACAGATTGCGGTGGTGATCACGGACGGTCGGTCACAGGAGACACGGAGAACCTCGAAGGCTGCCAGGAATGTAAGATCACATTTATGTGTTTTATACAAAAACGGAGAATGTGATGGTATTTTTGAAACTTATTATGTATCAGAAATGCATGAAACCGAAGATAAAGGGTGTTTCTACATGTAAGTCTGAAATGAAATTGTTTATTTGTCGAGTAATCTACATGAAAATTCCATATTTTCAATGCAATTAAACTGATACATTCACCAAACTGTAGGTAGGGTATTTGAGAAGTTTGTTCTTTCAAATGCGTGGCGAGTCTGTATGGCTGGATTCAATTCCGCTTAAATCGCCTGTTCACATAATTAAAACAGACATTAGCTTGTCTTCACTCACAATGAGTTCAATGCACGGAAAATACTGCATATCATGATATGATTATAACATTATAACAATTGTTATCCTCTCTCTATTTAGGCCCAGGATTCAGGCATTATGATGTTTGCTATCGGGGTGGGGAAATACGTGGACCGGAAGGAGCTGAGTGACATTGCTAGTGACCCTGATGACGATCATATGTTCATGGTGGACGACTTCAACGCTCTTAGCACAATACTTGAGATGCTGGCCGCAAAGACATGCCAAGGTACCGTTTTATCTGGTTTAAATCTAAAATCTAAATGTTACACCTCTATGGGTGGTTTGTACTCATACTTGGGTCAGAATTTGAGGCTTCAAAGAATGCATAATTATAGCCTAGCCTGTTTAATTTTGTCATCGAAAGAGTCACACTAGTTTCTTGCCTTATGGCTTCAAGTGAGTCAAACAAAAGAGTCACAGTCAGGTTTACCATGTTTCGATGAATAGCTGACTGGGCAGAGTTCGCAGCCAAAATAAGTTCTACAACAGCCTGTTAGACACACTTAATTGTCCATCTTCACTCATTTTGCTACACGTATATCATCCCATGATAGTTTCGTGTTTTAGTATCCACTGATATACAAAATGCTTGGTGAAAATTTTTAAGGCGCCATTTGATGGCAGTCCAATCATGGTTCATGTTAAAGAGTAAACAAACAAACAAACAAAAAACAAAAAAAAAAAACAAAAAAAAAACAAAAAAAAAAACAAACAAACGCACGCAGCACGCACACACACACACAAAAACTGAAAACTAAAAAAAAAAAAAAAAAAAAAATGATGAAAGCAATTGATAACAACATAATCAAACTGCAATCTAGATATATTAAAAATATTTTTGGTTTATTGCTTTTGCTGTGCAGTGCAGCCTACGTGGTGTCTGCAACGCAGCATGCCTGAAGCTCAAACTACGTGTGCGTTTGGAATAATGTTAAACGCATTATTAGGCCGCTGTACCGATATATGATAATGTTTTTTTATATGGCTGCATCTTTTAATAATTACAGGAAAACCACAAGGTCTGATGCACAAAGCAGATCTATTTGAGAACTTGAATAAGCACACGTACTCAACTCCATGAAAACACAATAAGTCAGCCTGCACCTATCTTCGCCATATCTATTCTGAATCAAAGACTTTTTATACTTAATAACCTTAGCGATGCATTAAAACTTGTGTTCTATTACTTTTCCGAAGAACTACCCCACTCCGTGTACAGTACATGGGCTAGTATATACATGTACATATACATGTACAAGTAAAATGATTCCCTTTCTCAATCTAACCCAAATCCTTTCTGTTCATGATCATTGTTAAATTCTGTCCCACGAATTAAACTTGACATGAAGCATAAATTGTATGTGTTTTGTATCCAAGGTTGTCATGGAGCTCTATACTATACATGTTGTGTCGTCTCAGACCTTTTTTATTTGCGAAGTGTTTATCATGTGTGTATACGTTGATTATTTGGTGACCCCATAAACAATGTTTAGCTACAAATTTGGGCAAATTATATTTCAAATAGAAGAGTCTAAAATTCTACATGTAACATAAAACACACCATTATTTTGACGTTGTATCATTACAGTGACCCAGTCTCCTACATTACCGCCACCCACCACGACTGAGCCCACGACCACCCCAGCTGAGAGGGCAGACCAGTCTACACAAAGTATGTATAGACATTACGAAAACACGTTTATGTTATAGATCTATATACTTTTTCCTTACAGCTATTTTGTTATAAAGATATATAAGATTTATTTTTATCTTCTTATTAATGGTGGTATTATCTTGATGAATATTTTCGCTCAGTTGAGACATAAAGCTGGTTGGTGGTCAGGCATCAAAGACGTTTAAAATAATCGAAATTACGGATTTCAAAATAAATACGTTTGTTTTTGCATTTCGAAGTTCCATCGTTTTTTGCACTAGGGAAAAAAGGCATTAATGTTATAAACAGTGTTTAGGAATCGTGAATGAAGGCACGCAACTATGGAAAAAATGGTTATTTGCACACATGACTAATAATCCCTTGAATGATTGGCGCTATCAAATGCAAACTTTAATTTATTTTTAGCGAAAGCGTTTGCCCTCTGTAAATGTGCGGCACCAGACATGTCATCTATACATCTATATCCACTTCGCTTTATATGCGGATATGTTTCCGACGGCGTTATTAACATATCAAGACAAAATCAAATATACGACACAAAAACTTTCCAAGTACTGGTAGTCCCAACTTGACTGAAAATTGTTGACTGGGATGTTATTCAGAGGTGAATTCAGAATTTTTAGTTTGGGTGGAGGTCGAATTTGTGGAGGGGGTTCAATTTTTGGTCTGAGAGGAACTTTCAAGCGATCCTTCTGCTACTATTTATAGGCATCGTTGAATGAAAAACATTATAATCGAAAACAAGCGATTTTGAATTTCATGACGCTATTTTCTATCTATCGTATCCTTCAGATTGTGGTGGTAAACCCGCAGATGTGTACTTCTTGATCGACTCATCCGGCAGTATCGTCAAATCAGACTTTAACAGAGAGCTCCAATTTGTCAAAGATGTTGTCGATATTTTCGACATTGGTTTCGATAAGACGAGAGTCGGCATTATCAGCTTCAGCCACGAAGCCGACCACTATCTGACGCTGGATAACGGTCTTTCTAAGCGGGAGCTGATGAAAAAGATCGGTCAGGTTCGACATGTAGGTGGCGGAACATACACGGCGGACGCTCTCCGTATGATGAGGCAGGACGGGTTCGCTCCAGGTTAATTGACTGTTTTTATTTAAATATTTTGTTGGTCCGAAAACTAAAACTACCAACTGTAATTTTGATTGTTTTACAATTTGATGGGCTCGATAATGAAAACTATCAACCGTATTTATTTTCTTTGCTTACAGTAAATTCAGATTTAAAGATATATATTGATATAACTCCATCATCATCATCATCATCATCATCATCATCATCATCATCATCATCATCATCATCATCATCATCATCATCATAGACAAATACATATGAGTCACTGCATAAGAAAACCAACAACATGCTTGGGCGAAAACAAAGGCGTAGGTCAGCTTTGCGGTAACCGCGAAGCTGATCAGCGCCTTTCTTTTCGCTAAACGGACAGTACAATCCCTTTCCTTCTTAAATCCGAAATTTCAAGCTTTTAGCCTGCTCAAGTTCTGTGACTGTACAGGATGGCGTGTGTCTGACCTGGTCGTAACCCAAATTGTTGGTTTTCTCACGCACAGGCTCATATATATGGTTATTGTTACAGATGTAGCGAGACCTAATGTAGCTCAAATAGCCATTGTTCTCACCGACGGATTGTCAGCCGACGAAAGACAAACGGCAAAGGAAGCAAGAATCGCCCATAAACTTGGGATCAAGACCTTTGCTATTGGTATCGGTAGTGGCGTCGATATGATAGAAATCCGAAATATTGCCAGCGACCCCAGTGATGATTTTGTCTTCCAAGTGGCAGACTTTGGTTCTCTGGACGCGATTAAAGAGACACTAGCTATAAAGACTTGCGGCGTGAAACCCGCGGAACAGAAACAACGGGACCAACCAGGTACGACGGTACACATGGACCGGTTGTTTCAAATTAACGACATCGTTAGGTAACGATTCGTTAAAATTTCAAACACTGAATATTACAAATACACTGATATTTTTGTTGATAAAATGTGAGAATCATTTGCTTTGCAAAGGATTCTCACATTTTATCAACAAAAAATAACAGTGTATTTGCTTGTGAAGTTGTTATATAGTTAACAAATTGGAAGCTTAACGACTGTGTTAAGCTAACGAAGTTTTGAACGACTGGGCCATGAATTTCAATGCTGTGAACTTCTGAAACACATGCTTTATTACAAAGCGTACTTGTATCGGCACTTCGTATGAGCTCTGGCACATCATTACACTGTTTTAAGGACGATGGCAAAACATAATGCACAATGTTTAAATTATGTAGTCTCAGAACATGAGATAAACAAAGTCAGTTACATATACAAACAATAAAGATCCTGCATAGTCATCTTTTATTTTTTTTGTAAAGATCCTTACAGTCATGAAGCAAATCATAAATAGTTTAAAACCAATGTGCAATTTATGCTGGTTTTTGTTTCTTTTCTAAAATGACACCCAAAGAAAATGTAAAAGTAATCAATGTTCAGGAAACTGTGCAATCATTCTTCTGATAATAAATAAGTTCATTATTCAGCGATTCAAAATTTAAAATAACCATGATGACTGTACTAAATGAATCAATTTCATATGCGTTATATCGCTTTTCAGCATGTTTGATTAAGACCGATACAGATCTCATCTTTACCTATGACTCTGCAGCTCTTGGGGAAGTCAAGTCTCACAAAATCTCGCAGTTTATCGCTGAAATTGTGAGCGGCCTTGACATTTACGGCGGGTACCTAAGAATCGGCCGAATCACCGATAACTGTCCCACGGGCGGAAACTTTGACCTCAGTGGTCGACTGTCGAGCGCCGATTTCGCAGAGATCCACTTTTCGTCGTTCGGTCATCTCTTGAAAAGGATCCAGCGCACAGGGTTTCTCGTTGAGAACGGGGGTAGACAAGGTTCCTCCCCAGTAACTATTTTGTTTATTGACTCCGATATGGAGGGACTGGATAAGCACACACTGGATGCAGCTAAGGAGTTATCCGAAGACGCTGAAACGTACGTGATAGCCATTGGTCAGGGACCACTGATTGACAGATTTTCAAATCATATTACCGGGAGCAACTTCATACAGATTCATTCCTACGACGAACTGTCTAGTATCAAGAAAGACTTTCTGAATGAGCTGTGCTATTTCTTTGATACAGACACACACACAAAAATCAACCATGTGATTCCAGTATGAGGCGCGTCTTAAGAAAGCCTGTCTTCTGGATTTCCGATACTGTTCAACACAAACATTCCCAGAAAAATTAGAAAAGGAAGGTTGATAGCACTATCCATTAAGTGAAATCGAAGCCGCAGATCAGCTTTGCAGTTGCTGCACAGCTGATCTGCGGCTTCGGTTTCACGAGAACATTTTGTCTACTCGAGTGAGGTAGTCACTGTCAAAGACGTGCCTGTTTTTATAGATGTTTGAAGGGTTTTACAATATGTGCAAAAAATGTCGTTTATTCATTCATTCATTCATTCATTCATTCATTCATTCATTCATTCATTCATTCATTCATTCATTCTGTGCTACATGTGCGATGAAACATACTATTAAATAAGTAATTTTGAAACATTTATTTATGATATATGTTCATCTTGGTGCTGTGATGAATAAATATGAAAACAATAATGGTCTTGTCTTCTTGAAATCAGGAACTTTATGTACCAGCCATTTGTATCACCGGCCCCCCTAGGGGCAAACTTCTTTTGTGTGCGTCATCTCTGCATCTCCATCATCCATCGTCGGGCAGCTTACTGAATCTGTGAGCCCTTGTTTTTGATTCTTCAGGATGTTTATCTTGATTTATTTGTTTGTTCTTGATGATTCATTGACTAGTTAGAGATTCACCACGAGGACAGAAGAACTAGCTAAATGTTATGAACCACTGCAGAAGCTGAGGGTGAGGTTATGGCCATGTAAAACCGATTTAAGCCCGCCAGTAAGTGTGTGTTACTGATCGTTCCAAGTCGATACTTCTGTGGTGGTTCTTTTTGTTTTATGTCTTGGTGTTTGAAATTTTTGTGCTGTTGGCGCCTTATGTGTGTTTTCATATTTTTAGTTAAGTTAAGGTAACTGAGTGGCCACCTATTGGGAAAATAGCTGCTTATTCGGCTTACGAAATGTTTTCTTGGTATCAGTACCTGATTGTTGGTTTGGTTTTTTCCCACCTCGGTTTTTGGAGTGGGAATCTTTTTCTGATTACACCTTTTCCTGATCTTTGCCTACTTGTACCTTTTTAATTGCAACTAGTCTGAAAAACACATTGCATGGAAAGCGCTTACCAACTTTTTTCTATTTGTCTGAGATGAGGTTTTAAATTTCATTGTATCACCTTCTGGGCTTTCTGGGGCCATTAGTTTAAAATTAACGATGTCGTTAGTTAACAATTCGTAAAAAAAAAAATCAAACATTAATATTACAAATACACTGTTATTTTCTGTTGATAAAATGTGATAATCCTTTGCAATGCAAATGATTCTCACATTTTATCAACAAAAAATAACTGTGTATTTGCCTTGATAAAATGTGAGAGTCCTTTTCAATGCAAATGATTCTCACATTTTATCAACAAAAATAACAGTGTATTTGCCTCTGTATTTGGCATTTACTTAAAGAGTTGAGGTATTAACGATGACGTTTTAGCTAACGAAGTTTTGAACAACTGGCTCTGGGTTTTGCATTTCACATTATTAGCACAGTGTTTCTCCTTTATGTATTTTGTAAGCGTTCGAAACCAAACACGGCACCGTCGGTTCTGTACGGAAAAGCAAGCCACAATGATAATCATCGGAAATGAATTAACAGCTTTATTCTAACACACCTCGCCTATATAGCCAATGGTAAAAAACGTGTTATATTGTGCAACAATTTCACAGGGCGAATACGCGTGACGTTACTTTGCGGCATTTGTGACGTCAGCTATCCCACAAAGCAGCGTTAGACGGTGAAACGTCGTTTTAGCGCACAACAAACGTAATAAGTGTGTGTAAATACCAGGATTACAGTCAAATATTTGGCGGGATATCTGCATTGCAATGGCGGAAAGCTGAACGATATCGACGGTTTCAGCAACATTTATTCCGTTTATTGTGTGTTAGAATCGAAATAGATCAGCTAAAGTGCGTGAATTGTTGAGTAATAATTCACTGTTTGTCGGTCAGTTGTAAGAAGATAAATCACTCGCGCTACGCGCTCGTGATTTGATTTTCTTTACAACTGACCTCCAAACAGTGAATTATTACTCAACAATTCACTGCTAGAGCTGATCTATTTCTTAAATCATGTTAGCGCTAAAGGAAAGCGACATGAGTATCTTGGCGCCATTTTCATCAATGACCAATAAGAGCGGCTCAAGGAAATTATTTCCCTATTTTATCATATTTCCTCTGAGAGCACCTACTTCACTAACAATCATCATGACTGCGTCAAAGGATGGCGACGTTTTTTTCTTTTTTTTTTAATTTAACTCATTTAAGCCTGGCGTCCCATTTATGGGACATAGGCAAACAGAATAGCCCCAGATGTGACGCCGCAGAATGCGGCCTCCCATCTGGGGCTATTCCGTTTGCTTGGAGGAATTTCAGCGAAAAATGAGATAAAAATTAAAAATCACTTCTGATGCCCCTAAAAGTAAAATTGGACTCACCCAATTGATAATGATGGGAAAACCCATTCGTCAAATATGGGTTAACAACTGCTGCGTAAGAAAACAAACGACTTGACTTGTTTAGCGAAAACAAAGACGCAGATGAGTTGTGCAGAGCCTTTGTTTTCGCACCGTAGTGCAATTTATCTTCTTTCTAGATCTGAACTTTCAAGCTTCTTCCCTGCTTATGTATCTGTATAATCTGCTTTGTGTTAAACCTGGTCGGAAACCCAGATTGTTTGTTTTCCCACACATAGGCTCAAAAGACAACGTACATGTACATATTGGTCTAAGCCGCATTCAATGTTGCAAACAGCTTACTCCAGTACAAATGTCTTCTATAAAAAGTAACACATCAAAAGGTCACCAGCTTCCTTGTTATAAGACCGTTAAAATTAGGTCATAGTGACCTATATCTACCTTCGGATCAATAAATGGGCCTTGCAGAACTAATAATTAAAGAATATTGGTTTCAGAAATAAGACTTTAGGGGACACACTTAGCTGTTTGGAAGAGTTTTAGAAAACACAATTTTCTCTGTTCTGGTGATATTGAAAGATTTATAACAGCTATTTAATATCTTAGCCTAGCTACGGGTCAGCTTATTGAAGGTAGCATCTTGTTGTCTTTGGAAAATGTATGGTACAATACGACATGTATGAAAAACTCCACTTTCACAGACTATGAGTTTGCCTATTTGATTCCACAGAACTCAAGTTTGCAAAGCAAACCAGACATAATAGGTTGAATCTGATCAGCCTTAATGAATAATTTTTATGTTTCATTGTTAAACCACACACTCCTTACTTAATCTGTGGTTTGCATTGTTTCCAATGATAACATAATTCTTGGAACCCGGCTTCAATTCATGACACTTTATATTGATTACATCCTTTTTTATAGATTATTTTTGTATTACATGTATAAAAATGATATACCGACCAGGTCCGACACAAATCGGGCTGTACAGTTACAGAAGATGGTTCTGGAAACGTCTGGAAAAGTAGAAGAGTTGTACTAGCCGTGAATCGAAAGCAAAGGAGTATCAGCTTCGCAGTTACTGCGAAGCTGATCTGTGTCTGTGTTTTCGCCTATGCAGATTGTTGGTTTTCCCATGCGGCGGCTCACATCTTTTGAACATGAACTTACAAAACAATGGTGTTGGGCTATATATGTAAATCACTGTTGAAACTAGAGAAACACCCTGCCTGTAATTTGTGCATTATCCGATGAAAAAATAGTGTGTTGTTAACCCATATTTGACGAATGGATTCTCCCATCATTATCATTTGGGTGAGTCCACTTTCATTTTTAGGGGTGTTAGGAGTGTTTTTTTTTTTTTTTTATTTTTTTTTTTTTTATTTTTATCTCATTTTCTGATGAAATTTCTCTGTGCAAACAGAACAGTCCAAGATGGGAAGCCGCGTTCTGCGGCGTCACATTTGGGGCTATTCTTTTTGCCTATGTCCCACAAAAGGGACGCCAGGCTTATATGAGTTAATATTATTGTAATAATTGTCATGTGTGTTTGTGTGTGTGTGTGTGTGTGTGTGTGTGTGTGTGTGCGCGCGCGCGCGCGTGCGTGCAAACGTATGCAAGTACTTGTGTTCTCTCTGTCTCTCTCGTGTGTGTGTGTGTGTGTGTGTGTGTGTGTGTGTGTGTGTGTGTGTGTGTGTGTGTGTGTGTTCCAACAGGACACTTACATTAATTTTATTGATTTTCTTCAAAACGAAATATAATCTAAACATTCTGTCTACATAGGCAAATCCTTATCGACTGAGAAAATTAAAACCACGCAGTGTCGGTACATCCATTTAAACAGTCCGCAAATTACAATTTTTCGCGAGATGCCACGTTTTCAAAATCCAACTTTGGTCATTTTAACCTCTTTCGTTTCTAAAGATAAACTCACACTGGACATATTCATCCAAATAAACTTGATTTCCAAAGCATTACAGTCGTACATCGACAAAATATGAAAGGTTAGCCTGTCAACTAATGCATTTTTTTGTCATTTTTATAGCTTCAACCCTTCAATGTATTATTCTATAGCTATAACTGTAATGGAAAAGTTCCATGTAGATATCCATCCGAGAAAAAAAGAAGTCCGGTTTTAAAAGATTGTTTATTCGTCAATATGATTATTTTAGGATGTAAAGCTGTAGACATACAAAAAGTAAATAGATTGTTTTTTCAACTGGGACACTTAAAAGTTTGAAAGTCACTAACGTTTCAAATTAAAAAGACTGCTTAGAGGCCATGGGTAGTGATTTGGTCGGCGGTCATCAGTCTGCGGTCTTTGCAAGCCTTAGGCATATTCGTCCCCAATTATTTCGATACAAATTGTTATTTCGGTTTCTAATCTATAAACGACATGCTTAAGACATGATTTCTATCATTGATTATGCCTGTAGTGCCTGTCTGTTCTTCATAATAATAATAGTTCATCGCGGTTTGTATTTAGCGCTACACTGCCGTGGTCACTTCAATAGTTTTTTTTATGATAAGCTCGAAGGTACGAATGAAGCCGAGATAGCCTGATTCTCTTTTCTCTTCTAATCAAGGGCGGGAAAATGATTCGGTATCAATTAAGCATGGCACTGGTTCCTATTCCGAATATATTTACATATAACATAAACCTGATAACGGGAAACCAGCCGATAATGGCAACTATTTTTAGATTATATTTATAGACATTAATATTAATGATAACATGAGTAATGCCGTTAAAAGTCTGTCGGCCCCATTAGCTCAGTGTGTTAAGCATCGAATCTCGCCGAGTATCCGCTATTCATTTTTTTTTTTTTTTTTTTTGTTATCATAATAAGCCTCTTTTCTTTCTTCATTCGTTTTTATTCTTCCTTTTTTATGGAGTCTATTTAGCAGTACGCTGAAAAAAAATTGTTCAGTACTGGCGATAACTGGTAGACCCAGACAGATGAATGTTGCATTATCAAATGAGCCGCGTCACAAGAAAACCGGATTTTTGCCTATGCGAAAACAAAGGCGCAGATCAGCTTCGCAGTAACTGCGAAGCTGATCAGCGCCTTTGTTTTCGCTACACGGATAGTACACTTTCTCTTCTTATTAAATCCGAAATTTCAAGCTTCTATGCTGCTTCGGGGACTGGTCATGTTGGGATGTTGCCTCCATTTTACAGGACTTTTACCCAAAATGAGGATGTCATCACATCCAACAAGTGCTTGAAATATAACTATCCAACTAAGACACAAAAGGCTTATACGTATGGATGGTTTGACTTGAAATGTTTCCTCGGCAGGCTCAGACAAGCGCGGTTAACCAGTAATCAGTCAGCAGTGTATTTAGCTTTACCTGAAGGCACAAGTAGCCTATATCTATTTCTTTAGGCCCCAATGGGAGGGGGGCCCATAGTCTCTATGGTGAAAATAACAGTCACAAATGATTAGCGTGTGTCTAAGGTGTGTACAGGTCGTATAATAATCTCAGCATGCTAAAAATTTTGGATTGCATGTACTTTTGTACAGTTATGTTAAGCACACAATACAGTATAGGCGCGTATCAAACGTTTAATGTAACGCGTGTTGAACTTATTCGTATAAGACACATACCCGAGACACGTCGAGCTTTAAGCATGCTGCATGCTTAAAATACTTTAACGTACACCAAGCGTGCAGAACGCACATGTACGAGGTTTGTGGATACCTTGGCTAGCAGGAAAAGTAAAGTGCTGTTGTTTAAGTTTTTTTTGTTTTTGTATAAATATAAGCAGCAATATCTTATGAGCATATTTGAGGAATTTGTTTCAATTTGAAGTATCAACACGTTAAATATGACATATTTTCTACTTAAGCGTACGTAGGGCCACACGGGCCAGGTGCCTAAACGTCAACAAAATGTGACGATTTTCATATTGTGTTTTTTCCCTGTCAAACGGCACTTAAATATGTTATAACATTAAAACATTTCGTCTTAAAACCAAATAACACTGACTTCAGTTTCAGAAAGATTCCGACTTGGCGGCAGTGTTGTTTGATTTATGTGAAAAAAATCAGAAGCAGACCGAAAAATCTGTTTGAAATAATGGCGTAATTTGACCCACAGATACGATGAAAATGTTACAAACAACAGAAACGTCATCGGTCTGTCAGTTACTATTTAGTTCTCAGTAGTTGTGGCACAGACGATTTTCAGCTGCTCAGAAGTCCACCTATGATGATAAACGGAAGATCACCTGTCTGGCATGCTCGCCGCAAGAAATTGTTACACATGTTCAACAGGTGGACGAACAATTTTGCGAGAATTGGTACGGCGTATCTGCATTTGACAGCTGGATACACAGACATAAAAATGTTGATAGCCAAGGATCTTTTGTTAAAAAAAACACCCTGAAACAAATGTATAACGTGCTGGCGGCTTAAAATGTCAAGTAACGTCATTTAGAGACGTTGACCTTTGCCCCGCACTCGGTTCGGAAGTGCAGGGAAAAGGCTGTAGATGACGTGTTTTTGTCAGATTTCAATAAAATTTCTTGTATATTTGCTTATAAAATACTTTTGCAAAAGCAGATATATTCATTTTTCTGTTGAAAATATAAATGGTGTACACGAACTTTTCTGACAAACCACGTATGTATGTCTATGGAAATACATTGGTTGAATTTGCGGCATATTTTTCCACATGCTCGGTGCGCGCTTTGTCTTATACGTTATTGACTGCGATAGAAAATTGAAGCTATTGATATGACACTTGTGTCATATCTTTTCTTGTTAATTAATGTGTCTTGTGTTTTGTAAGCCTCTATCACGCATTGTCTCTGAATTCTGCTCAGTAATTTCTTGCCATTCTTAACGAACATGTTTCGAAGTTACTGCAAAGCTGATCTGCTCCGTCGGTTCGCATGTGCAGATTGTTGTTTTTCTCTTGAGGCAGCTATTTTTTTTTTTTAAATACGGTGCCCACTGATAAAGATGACCGAAATGTCCATGATATTTTACAAACCAATGTGTTAAGAAATTCTGGGGCCAGAATTACAATGCTCCCTTAAAGTTAAGGTAGACCTTAGTTAAGATGACAAAACAGAATCCAAAGTACGCATTTAAATTGTAATTGAGCCTGTGCATGATAAAACCAACAATTTTGGTTCCCACCAGGTCCGACACAAATCGGGCTGTACAGTCACAGAAGATGGTTAGAGGTTTGAAATTTTGGATTAAGAAAGTAGAGGAATTGTTCTATCCGTGTAGCGAAAACAAAGGCGCTGATCAGCTTCGCAGTATCTTCGCCTTTATTTTCGCCTATGCAGATTGTTGGTTTTCCCATGCGGCGGCTCAATTTATTTATCAGTTTCATTTTACTTTGTACAAATCTACACTTTTGACGAAAAATGCAATCATTGAAACCATCGCTAAAATAAAGAGTTTAACTTTAAGCCACCTCAGTTTTGGAGTGGGAATTTCTTTCTGAATTTGATATTTCCTGATCATTGCCTACTTCTACCTTTTAAATTGTAATCCAGTCTCTCTTTATATATTCTTTCCTGATAAGAAAAGCCTAGGTTACATTTGCCCCGATCATCGTACGATTTTTTGGTCTGCGATTTTCTCTACGATTTTTAGACATCGTAGGAGATCGTGGGCTACGACGTATGTGTTAACAATTCATACGGGCATCGTGCGATTTTTTGATCTGCCATTTGTCGACGTTCTCATACAAAAACGCAAGGCGATCGTACGGCAGTCGTATGTCTCCGCAGATAGTACGTAGATATCGTACGGATCCCGTGCGTTGTCCGTACGGAGTCCCTATACGTTTTGATACAAAACGCAAGGAGACCGCACGGTAGTCGTAGTGTCTCCGCAGACAGTTAGTGGATATCGTACGGAGTCCCTTGGACTTCTGACTGATGCCTTGGTTACATTTGGCCTACGATTAGCTTGCGATGATCGTACGATGCCATTTTTTGCATTTTCGTGCGGCCTCCGCAGGGTGACCTCACGATGTCCCTACGATTCTACGACTTCCTACGATCTCCGTAGCCTCTACGATCTTGTAATAGTCTGCACTATTACAAATTTTAAAATCGTAAGACCGTAGACCGTAGACACGTCGTAGGGCATCATACGGGCATCGTACGGATACCCTGCGATAATCGAGCGGTCACCGCACGATTGTTTTATGATAATTTGGGGAAAAAATCGTACAGTGATTGTAGGGAGGCCGCAAGGGGTCATGCCTAGTAGGTTACATTTGCCCCGATCATTGTACGATTTTTCGGTCCGCGATTTCCCTACGATTTTTTTAAAAATCGAATGTGATCATGGGCTACGTCTAGGTGTTTACAATTCATACGGGCATCGTTCGATTTCTTGTTCTAGCTTTCTTCGATGTCCCGAGTCGGAACTGTTTGGAGATCGTAGGGAAATCAAAGGGTCTCCGCACACTTTAAGTTGAAATCGTACGGAGCCCGTGCGATGGCCGTGAGGAGTCTTGCGGTCTCCCTATGATAGCCGTACGATGTTAGGTGTCCGTACGATTTTAATGAACTTGTGATATAACCGTACGGATGCCGCACGATCACCCTAAAGGTCTACGATTATCTTATTATTTTAGTCCCCAAATTATCATAAAACCGTGCGGTGACCGCACGATCATCGCAGGGTTTCCGTAAGGCGCCCGTACGATGATGCTACCTACGACGTGTCTACGGGCTACGGTCGTACGATTTTTAAAATTTGTAAAAGTGCAGACTACTACAAAATCGTAGAGGCTACGGAGATCGTAGGAAGCCGTAGGAAGTCGTAGAAAGCCGTAGGAAGCCGTAGAATCGTAGGGGCATCGTAGGGTCACCCTGCGGAGACCGCACGAAAATGCAAAAAATGGCATCGTACGATCATCGCAAGTTAATCGTAGGGCAAATGTAACCTAAGCTTAAGCTCTGGTATAGTAAATTGAGCCGCATCGTGAGAAAACCGGATTTTTGCCTAGGCGAAAACAAAGGCGCAGATCAGCTTCGCGGTAACCGCGAAGCTGATCAGCGCCTTTGTTTTCGCTACTGAGATAGTACAATTCCTCTTCTATTTAAATCCGAAATTTCAAGCTTCTAGCTCTTTTCTGAGCTTGTACAGGCCGGTTTGTGTCGGACCTGGTCGGAAACCCCGAAGACCGGTTTTCTCGCGTCGAGGCTCAATTATTGTTGTAAAGCAAGCACACTGTGTCGTCAAAATGGTCACCAAGTTTCATTGTTAATCAATGGTCAAGTTGTGGTATGATCAAGTCGTGGTTTGTCATCAATTCTCAGACTAAAAATGAAATAAAGCATTACGAAAACCTGCCCATGCAATATACAGAGATTTTTAAGCTTTAAAAATTGAAAATTTTGAGCTGATTTATTCGTGCAACCCACAAAACATAGATTGTGGGTACACGTTAGAACCGCCTCGGCGAGGCGGTTCTAACAAGTACCAACAATCTATATTTGGAGCAAAAATAAGAAAAAATAGATATATACCCCTGTATATCCCAGTTTTGCTGAATAAAAGTGGGGTTCAAGGGGGTATACATCGCACGGACATGTTTTCCTGATGATAAACAAAATACAAATGGTTGAATGTAAATAGTACATGTATATAGGAAATTGCGAAATTCCTGTTGTTTTTCAGGAATAAACTAGTAATTGGTGAAAAGTCCATAGAATTTGATAAAATCTGAAATTGCGAATCAGAAAATAAAAGAAATGTCATAGATTACTGAATTGGTTTCGGCGCTCTGTGCCAATAACTTATGCAAGGTATGCTAATTTTGAAAAGTTTTCAATGAAAATGACGGTAATGTTTTAAGAAACAACGCTGGTATCCAACTATAATGTCGCGCGAGATAGCGTTTTGTACTTCTTTACCTTAAGGATGTTCGCTGCCAATGAAAACGTGTTCACACTTCTTTATTCTAACAGCTCTTTTTGCTTCGAAAATATAAAACAAGAGATTTGAAAACTAAATAACTATAGGGTAGTGTGCATTGTTTCGAACTACAGGCCTCAGAATGAATTTAATTTGTGTGAAGCAGACTATTTTGAACAAAAACCTGCACACATTTGCAACTTGAAGCGAATTACAAAATGTACAACCCTACCACCTAACTTGAAAAGGAGGAAAAAGGTAGAATTTATAATTGTGTCAAATCCATAGTTCTGGATTCAAACTTTTTCATGTATTTTCGCACTTTGTTGAACTTCTAAATATTGTTCAAATAAAAAGAAAATAGGTTAGTGTGTACCAACAACTTGAAAATCTCCCTTATTAAGTCATTTTTGGCTCTTTGATTTCGAAGACACATTTTCATAAAACCGCCAAAAATTTAATCACACATATGAAAGAAATACTGACACAGAAGACCCTGTTTACACATACTGTTGCTAAAATGTGCGTTGAATTAGTGCATTTAATTTGATACGTGCAATATTCAAGTTTAATGAACTCTATCCCTATTTTACTGACAACTAAAATTTTCAGAAAAGTTGCAGAAAATGGAGTGAAAAAAATTAGGTTCCATAGATTGATACTTTTTTATGGCTTGTTCAATGAACACTATCAGTATGTATCCAAATGTAAAATACTCAGGAAAATGTCTGCAGCCGTTTAGGAGATATTCACAAAATATCAAATGTTAGCAGCGAACATCCTTAAAGGCCTAGGTGGACTATAAAAGGCAAAATTATGTAGCATATCACAACTGCATAAAAAGTTACACCATGAAGAAAATTGTGATTGACACCAAAGAAAAATCGTATTTGCTTTAATGAAAGGGAGACAAACTGACAAAACGAAGAAAAAATAATTAATAATGTTCTTAAGTTATATTTGTACAAATGTACGTGCACCCGGTTTATATGATGAGTTTAAGAAAATTGTAAGCCACCTTTGAGATAAAAGTAATAAAGAAATGAAATTAATAACTTTATTGCATGTAAATCTAAGAAGAAAGGCAATCAATATATAGAGGATATCCAAATGTTTTTTTTGAATATGGCTTTTATTTCATGAGTGAAGTGAAAGATATTAATATTTCATGCGAAGGCACGCATGAAATATTTGTATTTTAAATTCACGAGTGAAATTAAAGCCATAATCAATAGAGACATTCTTATTTTCGTTTTGTTATATACAATATTTAGTACACTCATTTCACCAAAGGTTTTGCTTTAATGAAAGGGAGACAAACTGACAAAAAGAAGAAAAAATAATTAATAATGTTCTTAAGTTATTTAAGTTATATTTGTACAAATGAACGTGCACCAGGTTTATATGATGAGTTTAAGGAAAAATGTAAGCCACCTTTGGGATAAAAGTAATAAAGATATAAAATAAATTAACTTTATTACATGTAAATCTAAGAAGAAAGGCAATCAATATATAGAGGATATCCAATGTTTTTGTTGAATATGGCTTTTATTTCATGAGTGAAGTGAAAGATATTAATATTTCATACAAAGGCACGCATGAAATACAGTATTTGTATTTTCAATTCACGAGTGCAATTAAAGCCATAATCAATAGAGACATTCTAACTTACTGTGGAAAGTTTAATTGTGCATGCTGTCGTTTATAATCTGAATGTTATAGGCGTTTGAAATTCTGAAGTGGTGTACAGTAAGCAAATGGAAAAGGCAGAGGCAATCCAAAAATGTTATTTTTTTCACATGTGAAAATATAAAATACAAGAAACATCTTTAAAAAGATAATTGTCGAAGATCAATATCTGTTCTGCAATAGGGTACAGGATGCATGATGTACATTTTATTTATGCTTTATTCTAAAATATAAATTGTTGACAGTGCATAGAAGCTCAGTGATGTAGTAGTGATACCTAAGCACAAGATATATAGTTTTGGGACTGAAATCCATCTTTGACGGACACAAGCCTAGTTTGCTCTGTTGTTGAAATGACATCACTACCTTAGGCTCAGTGAAAAAACTGTACCTATTCGTTTTAACGTTGACAGTTTTAATGCATATATACCTACCCCAAAATCCCTGATATCAATCTGATGAAAAAAAAAAAAAAAAAATGTGCGGTGAGCCCTTACTGGCGGAAACAACTCGTTCTGTGAAGCAGAGCCTTTGATCCGAACACGCCTATATTCAATGAAGAAAATCCGAACGCATCTTATCTACGATGGCCTGCATGGATCATAAAATTTCAAAATCCACATAGTTTTTATTTTATTTTTTCTTTGCAAAAGCTTTCGTCACACAAAAAGCGATTAAAATGAATAACAATAACGTCAATAAAGATCAATGATGACTTGTATAGTAAATAAACATCATCTAAAAGTACTTTTTAAAGAGATGCAGTTTGTTGCCTTTTTCATCTTCCATATGGAAAAAACCCGGATGCAGGTCAAAAATGATCTGAGATGTCTTCGACAAATAAGCTTTTTTCACACGTGAAAATATAAAATGTCAAATATATGCTCGAAGCCAAAAGTAACTTTACACTGTTTGTGTATGCATTTCTATTTGGTATAGGTGTATAATGTTTATAAAGTGTTTGATATATGAGGTAAGCGAAATTTTAAGGATATTATTGACAGAATTCTGCCGCATGTCCCTACAAAACATGCAAGGGGTCAAAATAAATTTTTCTTTCCAAATCACATCACTTTTTGTTACTGTAGTTTTATGAATTAACAATTAAAAACTTTTAAGACCAAATCTTTAAGAGATGTTATTGTATAGCTTGTTTAAGTTTAAATTAACTCGAATATTCTTGCTCAAACAACACACTGGAGTAATGTTTTCAGGTTCAATGCCCTTTTTGCGACATTAAAAATGGTTTCAATGGAAATTCCCATTACAAATTGATTCTCATTTTTCTTTTGGACCGACGGGATTTTTTTTCACCAGCCAGTGTTGCCGCACACTTCAATTAAGGCCCCGACGATTCGCAATGAAAAAAGTTCGATACAATTAAAGGAAAAGCTTTCAAAAATGGTTAAAGTTTACTATTGATTTATTTCAAAGGGAGGTAATTTCGGTGCAAAGCAATTTTAACAGCCTGCAAAAATCTAACTTAATGTCGGAGTGAAAATGTCGGGCAGTATTTTTGATGGACAATAAGGGGTCCTTGACACAGCATGTTCAAATTTTCTGTCTACCATTGATTTGATACGAAAATGCCAATTTTGTGCTTTTAATGAAAGCACAAATAACTCGTAAGTGGATTAAGTTAAATCGACCGTTTTACATGCATTATGCTCGGACACGTATTGGAGACACACTCCACTAGATGCTTTGTTTCATTTCAAAACAAATGAAGATTTATTCAGGAATGAAAAGTGTAAAGTTACTTTTGGTGTTAAGTATATGTTATATATAAAACATATGTTATATATATTTGATAAACATTTCTCTGTATTTCATGACCTAATATATAATAAAAGAGAATATACGGTCATAATAATACGACAGATCGTACATGTAATTTACACAATTATGTTTATTTCTTACTTCTGTGAAATGGTTAATTTGCATATTATTTCATGCGCAAACAAATGAATCGCGCCATGAGAAAACCAACATGTCGCATGAAATATTTGTATTTTCAAGTCACGAGTGAAATTAAAGCCATAATCAATAGAGACATTCTAATTTACTGTGGAAAGCTTAATTGTGCATGCTGTTGTTTACAATCTGCCTTTCATTTGAAGCTAGTTACATGACCCGACCTTTGAATTGAGCATGCAAACATGCATACTTTCTAAATCCAAAATTTCCAGCCTCTAGCCATTTTCTATGCTTGTACAGGCTGGCTGGTGTCGGACCTGTTCAGAAACCACATTGCTGACGCGTCTCTAATGGCTGCCTCAACAACATCATCAGGAAAACATGTCCGTGCAATGAATACCCCCTTAAACCCCACTTTTATATAGTAAAACTGGGGTTTGCAGGGGTATAACTATTTTTCTTTTTTTTTTTTTGCTACAAAACATAGATTGTGGGTACTCGTTAGAACCGCCTCGCCGAGGCGGTTCTAACATGTATCCACAATCTATGTTTTCAGCAAAAATAATAAAAATATCAAAATTTTTCAGCTGAAATTTTTCATTTTTCTTACAACTTTAAATATCTCTTTTTATTATATAGCTATACATATCAAATGATTAAAACATAGGGATAAAAGCCGAGTAACAAGTGTGCAGATATCAGACGATATCGGCACACTTACTTGATATTGCACACTTTGTTAAAAGCGAAAAAAAAACTTTTTGTAAAACGTTGCAGAATCCTTGACTTGAGGGCCATCATGCAATATTGCGAATTCGGGACGTCAACTCTCATGACGTCATCTTTATCTGACGTCGCGTGGAAAATGACGTCATACAGGACCGAAACGTAAACTGAATTTTGACAATTTCAGATTTAATTAACTTACGCACAAAAAGAAAAAAAAATGTCAGAAATATTGATTCAATTGCAAGATTTGCTTCCGAAAAGTAACAGTGCAAAAATGATATCATCTGATATTGCACTAGTGCAAAAGTGATATCACTTATGGGTATAATCGCGGCCTTCGTGTAGATATTTCATTTTTTAAATGTTAACTCTCAACAAAACATCAAATATAAGCAGCAGATATTTATAGCTATATAATAAAAGGGTTATCGCACTGATATCGGTGAATATTGTCCCTCGTTGGGATATCTACGGACGCTCGCAAGCTCGCGTCCTTCGATATCCCAACTCGGGACAATATTCACCGATATCAGTGCAATAACCCTATAATATTGCATGGGCATGTTTTCGTAATGTCAAAAGCAAATTCAGATTCCACTTGTTTTCAGGGATGGTTGACAAACTAATCAATTATGTTGCTGAGGACTAAACAAGAAAAACCCATGCTCATTAGTCATTTTCAGATTATTCAAGTCTTTCCCGCGTCAGAGCCTATGTACAGCTGATCTCTACGCTTTTGGTTTCGCTACATGAATATATTACAACCACTTTTTCTATATCCGAAGTTTTAATTTCTAGCCTTAATCTGTGACTGCACGAGTCGGTTTGTGTCGGACTTAGTCGAGAAAATCCCGAAAGACAGGATATTCATTTTACCTGGAACTAAACAAATAAGAATTGTTAAAATATTAATACCTCAGACATTCATGCATACAAGATATTTGCATATTTTAGCTGTACGACAAAGCAAAAGAAATTAAAAATTCCAGGACTTAGTAAAATCGAAACTGATTCTAGACAGAGCAGTCTCGGCAGAATTTATCTTTATTGTTTAATTTATCTGTTAAAGACTGCTGTACTATACACAACTGTCATATAATCATTAGTATGCATCATGATTATATACGGGAGTATAATGTGGTTGTTTTTCTGGTTCCTGCAATGCTCGTGAATATTTATCATTAACATTACGAAAACTTGCCCATGCAATAAACAGAGATTTTTTATCTTTAAAAATTGATTTTTTTTTTTCAGCTGAATTTTTTTTTTATATTTTTCTTATTTTTGTTCAAAACATAGATTGTGGGTACACGTTAGAACCGCCTCATCGAGGCGGTTCTAACGAGTACCCACAATCTTTTTTTAGAGCAAAAATAAGAAAAATAGGTATACCCCTGCATACCCCAGTTTTACTGTATAAAAGTGGGGTTCAGGGGGGTATACGAAACACGGGCATGTTTTCGTAATGAAGAAAATATGTCCATGCGATAAACAGAGATAAATGTAATTTGAGTAAAAAAATTTCATTGGAGAAAGAAAATGATATTTTTTAATATACATATTTTTGCTCAAAACATTGAGGTTCCGCCAAGGCGACTAACCACAATCCCTGTTTTGGATTAAAAATAAGAAAAAAAGTATACCCTTGCATACCCCAGTTTTAGTATGTAAAAGTTGGGTTCAAAGGGGTATACATTTCACGGACATGTTATCCTGATGTTGTACTTTAAATGTAAGCAAGTCGGTGCAATGGTGCGCGTGCGGTTGAAAACCATACAATATACAGACATCATAATTTAACTAATTTGGATATGTGTGAAAATTAGAGATATACGTATATACATGTATATCGGTGTCGGATCCAGTAACTACCCATGCAGTGAAACCGAAAGAGGTGTTTAGCAATGCAAAACGGACGGAGTCCCACTATGTATGTTATAACCGCGCAAATACCAACTTAAGCCTAGGTTACATTTGCCCCGATCATCGTACGATTTTTCGGTCTGCGATTTTCTCTACGATTTCTAGACATCGTAGGAGGTCGTGGGCTACGGAGTATTTGTTAACAATTCATACGGGCATCGTGCGATTTTTTGATCTGCCATTTGTCGACGTTCGCATACAAAAACACAAGGCGATCGTACGGCAGTCGTATGTCTCCGCAGATAGTACGTAGATATCGTACGGATCCCGTGCGTTGTCCGTACGGAGTCCCTATACGTTTTGATACAAAACGCAAGGAGGCCGCACGGTAGTCGTAGGGTCTCCACAGACTGTTAGTGGATATCGTACGGAGTCCCTAGGACTTCTGACTGATGCATCGGTTACATTTGGCCTACGATTAGCTTGCGATGATCGTACGATGCCATTTTTTGCATTTTCGTGCGGCCTCCGCACGGTGACCTTACGATGTCCCTACGATTCTACGACTTCCTACGATCTCCGTAGCCTCTACGATCTTGTTATAGTCTGCACTATTACAAATTTTAAAATCGTAAGACCGTAGACCGTAGGCACGTCGTAGTGCATCATACGGGCACCGTACGGATACCCTGCGATAATCGAGCGGTCACTGCACGATTTTTTTATGATAATCTGGGAACAAAAATCATACAGCGATCGTAGGGAGGCCGCAAGGGGTCATGCCTAGTAGGTTACATTTGCCCCGATCATTGTACGATTTTTCGGACCGCGATTTCCCTACGATTTTTTAAAAATCGAATGTGATCATGGGCTACGACGTAGGTGTTTACAATTCATACAAGCATCGTTCGATTTCTTGTTCTAGCTTTCTTCGATGTCCTGAGTCGGAACTGTTTGCAGATCGTAGTGAAATCAAAGGGTCTCCGCACACTTTAAGTTGAAATCGTACGGAGCCCATGCGATGGCCGTGAGGAGTCCTTACGATTTCTTGCGGTCTCCCTACGATAGCCGTACGATGTTAGGTGTCCGTACGATTTTAATAAACTTGTGATATAACCGTACGGATGCCGCACGATCACCCTTAAGGTCTACGATTATCTTATTATTTTAGTCCCCAAATTATCATAAAACCGTGCGGTGACCGCACGATCATCGCAGGCTTTCCGTAAGGCGCCCGTACGATGATGCTACCTACGACGTGTCTACGGGCTACGGTCTTACGATTTTTAAAATTTGTAAAAGTGCAGACTACTACAAAATCGTAGAGGCTACGGAGATCGTAGGAAGCCGTAGGAAGTCGTAGGAAGCCGTAGAATCGTAGGGGCATCGTAGAGTCGCCCTACGAGACCGCACGAAAATGCAAAAAATGGCATCGTACGATCATCGCAAGTTAATCGTAGGGCAAATGTAACCTAGGCTTTAGCAATGCATACGTTTCAAACTGATAAACATGTTAGAAAAGAAATGCCAATTTCACTTTTTTCACAACTAGTTGAGTGGTGTTTGAAACACGCATAGGTGTTTCATCAAAGGGTTTATGACGCGTCTTTTCCTAAGTTCTAACCTAATACACACTTTGCACTGTGATCTGTCATTGTCTTAAGATGTCATAATTTATGCTCTAAATATAGACTCGCCGATAGTTCAAATAAGTCACTAAACGTGTTTAAATAAGATAAAATCATATTATTTATATATCATCTGCTGTAGCCTAGCGGATTTATAAAACGCAAGGAACTTCATAACTTGTAAATTGGCGATGTGAGGTCGAATCCCAAAAACACATTCCGACTTTTTTTTTCAAACAATCCATTTATTTACCTTTTATTGATTTTCTACTATCTCTTACTTTTTTCAACGAATCATTGTACTATATGATGTCTGCAAATTAAAAAGATCATCATCATCAAATTCCACGTAATTTCTTTCTGTTTAACTCTTAAGAATATGAAAATATGTAAATAAAACTACTATACATAGAAAACATATAAAACCCTCTTAAAGAAGCCTCCGTGGTGCAGTGGTTATGTCATTCGCCTTGTAAACCAGGGGTCGCCGGTTTGATCCCGGGCTTCTCCATCCGATCCGTCCGATGGGACTATACACTGAGGTCCCGTCTCCATATGACCTTAGCTGTTGGTGAAAACCCCAATCAACTAATCAACCAAAACCCGTCTTATGATATGTCTTGCATATGACATGTCTTATGTATGATAGACTCAGTAATGTCATATGATAAGTCCTGGTCATAAGATATGGCATGTTCTATGACAGCTGCGTGAAACGACTTACTAGAATGCTAAACTACTAATACATGTACATGTACACGTTGATATTAGGACAAAAATAACCCTAATGTAAAACAGAGTTAGCTGTTACGCTGCCCTTGTGCATTTTTTGTTGTGAGCTAAACAGTTTCTTCGACCTCGATGATCCCCAGCTTCTTCCCAACCCATTTAACTTTCGAGATGATCTCCTCTTGCATCAAAGAAAAGCACATTGTTATAATAGCCATTCCAAATATTGAGTAAACCGACCCGATAATAAGTCTCACGTTATGAGTTGGGTCTTTAAAGTCTCGTCCCGGTGTAACATCGCCGAACCCTATCGTGCTGACTGTGATGAAACAGAAGTAACACGCTTGAAGCAGATCCCATTCCTCCCAGTAACTGAACAACACACCGCCGCCGAATATGTATAGCGCTATGATGCCCATGCTGACCGTAACTGGCACGGAGACCATGTTAATAGACTCCCATTCTTTCTCGTCCTCATCCTCCCAATCCTCGTCGTCCATCAGCTTCTCCCTTGAACTCTGAGAATCCATTCTTTGACGGACAGCCCTGCTACGATCCACCAAGGCAGTCTTGTCTAGTGGCTGGATGTTCAACGGGCCGGGATTCGGGCTCGGTTTTATGAGACGCTGTTTAACCTCTGTTCCACTTGACGCTATAGGTTGGTTAATATTGGAGAATACCTCGATGGACCCCCGTCCACGGTAATTGTCGGGTTCATTTGTCATTTTTGGTTTGTTTTTAACAATATGCGGACCATTCTTGGGAGTTGACTTTAGGCAACCCATCAAAAATATCTTTACATAAATATAGCGGAACACGTCAGCCAGGAAACCCCCGATGTCGGCTAAAAATATCAGCAATATCGGAATGCCCAACATGGCGTAGGAGATACACAGTACTCGACCCCAGACGGTCTTTGGAGAAATATGACCATAGCCTGTAAACAAAACAATGGAATACAGTAGTATTATTTATAATATAATTGCTTATAATTTGTAATTGTAAATGAATACATGAAAGCCGTTACGTGGTTTAAATTGCCATATTCAGCAAATTCGATTTCAAATTACAAAACATGTCTCACATCAAAGCGTTTTTCAAGGCATAGAAATGACAAGGAACTGACAAAAATCAAAACCAAACCTAAACCCTTGAAACTCAAATGAAAATACTGAAAACAGATTAATGTACACTGAAAGAAAATTATAAGAGGCCACTTTTAAAACTTATTTTTGTTTTCTAAGCCATGTTCAAAACTGAATGATTTTTTTTTGCCTAAAAACGTGTTGCAAAGTGTTCAGAAATAGATCTAATGTTCTTTCACCACACGCGTTTTTGGAGTAAAAATGCAAAAACCAATGTTTGCTTTAAAAAAAAAAATTGTTAAAGCACAACTTTTATTGAAATGTGAAACGGGTGTCATCAAAGGGGTCCTTCCGGCTTGGAAAACATCAAACATTCGACTTTTCTCTAGTGGTAGAGTTTTACGCATTTTTTAAGAAAAAATGCACGTTTCGATATTTTTGGGAAAATTAAACAATGTGCCTCTGAACATGTCCATTCCTATTAAATTCACTTGTTGTGGCTTGGAATTGAGCGATGTACCTCGACAAAGCTGTATTTGACGATTTTCGGGGACAAACAGGTCACGACTGTCGCACACTTCCGGTTTCAACGCCAATTTTTAACGAACAAAATAACAAAATTTGTGGACGATGTTTTAAAAAACTAAATTATTGTTATTCACGTTGCTGACTACTTGCATTTACTAAACAGAAATGGAAAATTTTTATTGAAGCAACACATCTGACTTGATTTCATCTTACATCATGGCGGTCAATAACACCTTCAAATAAATCAAACTGTAAAACTCAACGTCCTAATATGACATTTAATTTGAAGTTAATATTAGTTAATATTGTGTGACTTTTTGAAATGAGGGTATCTTTACTCATGCTTCGTCTGTGTAAGATGTATCACGCATTTTGGAATGCAGAAACTCACAGAGCCACTGTTCGACATTGGTTTATTCATATGTTCATGAATTTTAATTTTCAATTTTTGAACTAGAAGAAAAAGTATAAGGCGGTCTCTTATAATTTTCTTTCAGTTTTGAATTCAATAAAGAGAAGTGGTCAACCGAAGCAGGAGCTATACTTCACACAAGACTGTCCTACGCCAATAATACCCATCACAAACAGTAAGGCATTGTCATTGACATTTAAAAGCAATGCTAGTTAAATATGCAAGTCTATGAATCATCAAAGATGATTTTGATTAAAAAAAAACCTTCCAAAGCGCACATGAAAGCACCAATAACAGCAATACTGAGCCACCGCTTATTATGAAAACAAACACCATGCATAGACGAAAACACTGCACAGCTGATCAGCGCCTTTGTTTCGTCCTATAGATAGTACAATATCTCTTCTTTCTAAATCTGAAATTATAAGCTTTTAGCCTGCTTCTGTGGATGTGCAGTCTGGTTTGTGCCGGACGTGGTAGAAATAAAATTAAAACAGATCCTTTAAGAGCAGTAAACATATTAATGAGAATTGAGATGGGCCA
Organism: Rugalucina vietnamica; assembly: GCA_964017185.1. NCBI lineage: Eukaryota > Metazoa > Mollusca > Bivalvia > Lucinida > Lucinidae > Rugalucina > Rugalucina vietnamica. The sequence continues at coordinate 7,665,235 of OZ024876.1, read as the reverse complement.
TGCCGTGGTTTCAGCTTCTTAAGCCTCTTCAGTGACCCTTTAGATTGCTGGTTTTCTCATGTGAAGGCTCATATTTACCTGTTATTTCACCTTACCTACACTGGTTATGACAGTGACTGAGAAGAAAAGACTACCGGGATAGTTCCATTCATGCGGTGGTCCAAAGTTGCCACCATAGTCCTCACACCATCTCCCGTCATAACCTGTGAACAATATAAAAGTGTCTGACGCCATACTGAACATTACGAAAACTTGCCCATGAAATATAAAGAGATTTTTTTAATTCTAAAAATGAAAATTTTCTGTACAAAATTTATGTTATTTTTCTTATTGTTGCTCAAAACATAGATTGTGGGTACACGTTATCACTATTTGCACTGTGCTGTCTAATAGGGTCAGTGGCTGACGTATAGAAGCGGATCAAAGATGTATATATTCCATATCAAACTCAATAGAACATGGCGATGTATATGTATTTGCAAGGGAACGATAAGACTTAGTTGTTTTCTGGGTCAAAGCACCTAATATAAGACTAAAGTACGTGAAACTTGGAGGATTGAATTCACGGTCGGACGCAAGTGCAGTGTACGTTATATACAGAGGCGAAAAAATAATGATCGGGCAAAATAAATAACTCGTTTTCTTTATTTTTATTTATATTTGGTTGGTTTATTACTCAACGTCCTAGTCAAAAGCTATGGTCATTTCAGGACGTTGTCATTGTTTTATGACTGGTTCCCCCTAGGTTGGTAATGTACTTTTCTGATATCGATATTGAACTCCTACTACATACACTAAACAAAAAGCATCAGATTTTGCATTATGGCTAGAGAAATATTGACAATAGAGAAATCAATTGGACCATTTTTACCGTAAATTAATTACAAAACAAATGGAATGATTTCTCAATGTTTACATAGGTATATGCAGTATACACGTTTAAATTACTCTATGTTTCAAACAATATTTTGACTTAATTGTTTTTCAACAACATGTAACCAGTGAAGGAGCAATGTTTTGGTTAAAAAAAGGCGGAGTGGAGGTCGCCAGAACATGTATGAGGACATCTCAGAAGCACAAATTTTGATTTGAAAGCACACATAGTCACTTTTTCATGATTTAAGGCATTCTTCATGATCATATTTAGCCATTCAGTTTATGACCACCCTTGCTTATATATATACTAAAAGTCATAATAATTTCAGTATGGCTTACGGTATGAATATTCTCAAGAATTGTAATCATTACGAAAACATACTGAGATTTTTAAAGTAAAAATTGAAGTAGAAATATTTTGATATTTTTCTTATTTTTGCTCAAAACATAGATCGGCGAGGCGGTTCTAACGAGTACCCACAATCTATGTTTTGGAGCAAAAATAAGAAAATTAGGTATACCCCTGCATACCCCAGTTTTACTATATAAAAGTGGGGTTTAAGGGGGTATACATTTCCCGGACATGTTTTCATGGTGTAATTGTGATGTACTGATGAGGGGCAAGCTGGAGTTTTGTTTTTACAAAAACGAGAACAGGGTGCTCCATTTAACACACGTCTAGCTCTACCGCTGTTGTAACGTACCAATAGATATAGAGTTATTTCTGAAGGACTCTAATACTCCTTCCATTTGTGTGTCCATCGCCACAGAGTTGAGTGGATTGTTAAGAACAACATCTAATAGGCTGAAAAATAGTGATCAACATTACGAAAACATGCCCATGCAATACACGGAGGTTTTTAAAGTTGTAAAAATTGAAAATTTTTAGTAGAAAATTTTTGATATTTTTCTTATTTTTGCTCAAAACATAGATTGTGGGTACACGTTAGAACCGCCTCGGCGAGGCGGTTCTAACGAGTACCCACAATCTATGTTTTGGAGCAAAAATAAGAAAAATAGGTATACCCCTGCGAACCCCAGTTTTTCTATATAAAAGTGGGGTTTAAGGGGGTATTCATTGCACGGACATGTTTTCCTGATGAGTTCACATACATGTATGTACATTATATTATAGGTTATACAACATTCATTTTGAAACAACTTAATGTATGCACTCAACCATTATTTACGGTTTTTGCGTGTGAATATGAGAATACGAACATAGTTTTTTCTGTCTAACGATCTGTAAGCAAAATGATAAACGCTTTATGTTTGCCAAACAGTGTTTAATAACAGTAACAAAATGTGCGTGCCTCAGCGAAATCGCATTGATTATAAACGAAAAAACGTACATTGCCTGATTGCTTGGACAGTCAACCAATGCACTCAAACACGATAAATGTTTTATGCTTGTACCGTTGTTTTCGCTATGGTACGATTCTAAATACATGTACATTTACAATACGCCATTTTGTTTGTGGCTGTACAGTCCGTGATCGGCAAAAAACGATCCATTCATGAGAAGTTCAGACATTCGTGTAGCTAAAAACCCATGAGCTAGTTCCATGATAGTAACCATCTGACCATGAGCCTTGTCAGTCATTGGAAAACGCGAAAACAAGAACGCAGATCGCTGTGTAGTTTCCGGCTACACGAATAGTACAAGTCCTCTTCTTAAATCAGAATTTTTAGACTTTTGCTGTATAAAGGGGGAATATATTTCACAGAAATGTTATCCTGGGGCCAGTTGTTCAAAATTAACACATCGTTAGTTAACGATTCGTTAAAATTTCAAACATGAATATTACAAATACAAATACAAAAGCAACTGTTATTTTTTGTTGAAAAAATATGAGAATCCTTTGCAGTGCAAATGATTCTCACATTTTTCATCAAAAAATAACAGTTGCTTTTAAAGTCGATATATAATTAACAAACTGAGAGCTTAACGGCAGCGTTAAACTATTAAAGTTTTGAACAATTGGGGCCTGATGTATACCTGAAGAGCGTCTCATTCTCCATGTCCTCGTACTCCTGTCTGGACTCTGTACAGGCCACTATCTCATTCTGTTCCTCCAGCAGTTGGAACAACAGACCGCCAAGCATACAGTATAGTATTACCAACACACACAGACCGAGGTGGGAGAACACCACTGTCGCTATTATCTTCAGGACGCTTGTCTTGGAGGTCTTTGCTTTTTCATCTGACGACATTGCCCTGCTTCAGTTTATGTATTGTGTATTACAAACGCTATCGGATTCCACAGACTTCAAGTTCTCGACGGTCAGTGTTTGGATTCGTCTATTAATCAAAACCACCTTCAAAAAAAACAACAAAAAAAAACATGGATGGTGTTTACTTGCATGTTCCAGCTTTTAGGCATGTTGAACTATACGACAGGTACGTACAAGCCGGATATCGAACAAGCAACCGCCTGATTGCTGAGCGAATACGCAATGCATTAGACCACTGCTGTCGGATTTTTGAGACAGAAATTGTCACTCTTGTTACCGCGCTCATTTGAGCCGACTCGCGGAAAACCAACAATGTGGTTTTCGAACAGGTCCGACACAAACCGATCTGTACAAGCACAGAAAAGAGCTAGAAGCTTGAAATTTCGGATTTAAGTAGGAGAGGAATTGTACTAGCCGAGTAGCGAAAACAAAGGCGCTGATCAGCTTCGCAGTTATCTGCGCCTTTGGTTTCACCTGTGCAAATTGTTGGTTTTCTCATGAGGCGGCTTATTTATTTGTTGTTAAGATGACACAATTTTTCTAACATATATCGTTTGAAATCTGTATTCTGATATTGCAAGTCATAGTTTGAAAAAAAAAATGCAAAGTCTAAAAGTCTAAAGCAAAATCGTGTATTTGGTGTAATAATAGCCTCGCAATATGATTGTCTCTTTAAGTACGTGTATATAACGCTTATCCTGTGCGTAAGGCTGTTCTACGCGTCTCGATTACTCGTATTGATTTGTTTACGATTGTTTTAAGTAATTACGTGTAATTTACGCGCAATACGTGTATAATACGCATAGTACACGTGTATTACGTGCGTATGTTACGCGTAATCGATAAGTACAAATACACGAGCGGTAGTGTACATACATATGCCTGCGATGACAACATAATTCTCAAGGACTGGTTGATGTTTTTAAGTGTTTTATTTCTTCCAAGGACAAGTAGTCCCAGTAACTATTTGACGTCAATAAAAACCGCCTCATCGAAAATGTTGCATAACTTGGCCAAAAGATACACAATATGAGCGAAATTTGCATTTTCCTCATTTTTACGTTCTCTCTCATGGTATAGCATAAATCGAATTTGGTTAAGAGGCGCACTTTTTTCAAAACTTGCGTGGGTGCACCATTTTTAAAAATGCATCCTGATGTCACTATAAAGACGCTTTTGACGTGAAAATTCTTGAAAGCCGTGCAAAGTCGTTTTACAAACTTAAGAACATCAAAAATTTGAAATGTAACGTTACTGGGCTACGTGAAGTTGAAATACTGAAAAAATAGGGACTTTTCACAAGAAAAGAAACAGACGGAATGAAAACATGATATTGTTCGGTTCCTGGCGTTCGAAGCCACTCCATAGTCCGGACATCCTTCGCTTCGGCATAAGATTCCCTCTATCGATTTTTGTTACCGTAGCTCTTTCCCCGACGCTTCTATGGCAAAATCTTTTTGACGTAAACGTCTTTTATGCTTACGAATTCTGATGATGAAACATTTCAGAAACGATACCATTATATTTGGGTGCACACCTTGAGTTAATTTTCATAACGTAGTCATATTATTTCAAATTGATAGCCAAGAATGTACCTATGGTATTCTGACGCTTATTTCCCTCGACGTCAAATACACGTTATCTGTAAGGACGTTCGTTTCAAGCTGAAAGGCAGTGGATGTAACAATAGAAACTATTCTTTGTCAAATAACCATGCCAGGATAGCCTTTGAAAACTTTTTGACAATTTTGACGGCGATTACCATTTAAGCATTGAACATTAGCTGCAGTGACGTCACGGTAACGCTAGAGAACGAACTTCGGTTTTCAATAAATGTGTTTAAACAACATATGATCACGTATGAATATCCCACTCTATGGCTTATGTGTTGGTATAACAAAGGAGACTTTCAGTAATCGAAAGAAGCGATGCCTGATAGACCGATTAATGAACAGAATAGGAATTTTGCGAGGGGTGTATGTTTTCAACAGCATGTCATTTTTAGCTCACCTGAGCCGAAGGCTCACACGTGTGCTTATAGTATACCCATGCTCCGTCGTCCGGCCGTCGTCCGTCCGTCGTCCGTCGTTCACAATTTCAAAGATCTTCTCCTCTGAAACCGCTTGGCCAATCAAAGCTAAACTTCATGTGGAGCATCCTTAGGAAGGAAAAACGAAAGCTTATATAAATGGTCCAGGCCACATGACCAAGATGGCCGCCATGGCTATAAATAGCAAAAACCTTTAAAAATCTTCTTCTCCAGAACAAGTGGGCCGATTTCTACGAAACTTGGTATGTAGCATTGGGAACGCGGGCCCATCATAGTTTATATAAATCATGGCCCTAGGATGACCATGACCTATTTTACGGCAAGGTCAACTTAGGTCGCCAATGCATTTGAATGGGAAAAATGGTAAAATGCTATTTAATGGGTAAAACTTACTGGGAATAGGCAAATGGACAGAAGATTAATGTTAATGGAAAATTTTAGCCCCTGGGGGTTGTCTGCCCCTGCCCCGGGGCTATATACATGTATATTTCCATAATAATGAAACATCTTCTCCCCTGAAACCGCTTGGCCAATCAAAGCCAAACTTCATATGGAGCATCCTTGGGAATGGGGAAAGAAAGCTTATATAAATGGTCAAGGTTACATGACCAAGATGACTGTCATGGCTATAAATAGAAAAAACCTTTAAAAATCTTGTCTCCAGAACCAGAAGGCCAATGATTTTGAAACTTGGTGTGAAGCGTCAGTGACTGAAGCTCTACAAAGTTTATATAAATCATGACCCTGGGATGACCTTGACTTATTTTACGGTAAGGTAAACATAGGTCGCTCATGCATTTGAATGGGGAAAAGTGTTCAAATGTTATTTGTAGGGAAAAACTTGCAGGAAATGGGCAAATATAAGATTGATGATTCTGAAAACATTTGGACCCCAGGGGTCTGTCTGTCCCCACCCCGGGGCAATATACATGTATATTATAGTGATATTCAAAGATCTTCTCTAAAACTGCTTGGCCAATCAAAGCCAAACTTTATGAGGAGCATTGTTAGGAAGTGGGAATGAAAAAAATATATATGGTAAAGGTCACATGACCAAGATGGCCGCTATGGCTATAAATACCAAAGACCTCTAAAAATCCTCTTCTTTAGAACCAGAGGGCCTATGATTTTGAAACTTGACATGAAGGATCGAGGAGAGGAGTTCTATAAAGTTTATATAAATCATGACCCTGGGATGACCTAAACCTATTTTACTGCAAGGTCAACATAGGTCGCCCATGCATTTGAATAGGGTAAATTATTAAAATGTCATTTGAAGGGCAAAACTTGCAGTAAATTGGCAAATGAACTGAAGTTTTATGATTTGAAAAAGAAATTGACTCCAGGGGTTGCTCTGACCCGGCCCTGGGGTTATATACATGTTTACCATTTTAGTCAAACAAGTTTATTGATATTTATCTCATGTTTCAGGTGAGCGTTTACAGGACCATTGGTCCTCTGGTTCAAGTAGCTGTCTAAATAATTCCATTTCAGCATTTCCAAATGCGTAAAATGTTAGCAAAATATGAGACCAATATTTAGAATAATTAAATTTGTTAATCTTGCCAGTATGACGTGTCAAAGTTGACTGAGGTGTTTTTTGTTGACGTCAGTATATTTGCAGATTGCAAATCCAGACATGCTTTTTAAGGATTCGCGCACTATTATGTAATACCATTATGCCGATGTGGGCCAAACCATTTGTTCAGAATTCCTTTTTATAATGCCATGATGCATTGTGTATGTTTAAAATATTGAAGGAAGCCATTTAAACAACACAAAACAACCCTCTCACCCATAAATACATTTATATATTAGTAAAAGGTAATTCCGGATAAAGATTCATTCAAAAAGCATACTCATTTTACAGAAATGGACAACAGTGCCTATTAGGTGGTACATGAATGAACTGCGCAGTATGATCTGCATTTCCAGAATTGAGATTATTTATGATTTGAGCAGGGTTTTTACATTACATTGCCTTCAACAATAGCTTGAAAACAAAGAAGTTGCATGATGTCTCTCTGTCATGCTGTTAACAAAACAAACTGAAAAGGCAGGACGAGCGCTATTTACTGAAAAATGACATTCAAACTCAGAAATAGTCAATAAAATTTCTACGCATCGTTCCACAGAAAGCAATTAAATGGGATTTAGACATATCATCAATTTGCGCGCTGATAATGTTATCGTTTTCTGGTTCATATTTTATTTGTATAACTGAGGAAATATAGATACATCGATTATTATATGGGAAACGTCATGAAACTTTATCCATTGGGTCGTTAGATGGTGCAATGTATGAGAAGTAAGAATAGATAAACGTACCGAGAACATGTCCAATCAATTTCAGAATCCAGGCGCAGACACTAGGAGAGAAAAATGACAACAAAAGACAACACATAACTTTAAATTATACTCATGAAGGGCAAGATAAATGTCAGCTGAAAGGGTAAATCATTTAATTGTGATACAGTACAAGGGAAGTTGTCGGCTGAGTGCTATAGTGTTCTATCTCCATTTTCCAAAATTTTGAGAAAATTGGGTTCAAAGGTTTGAGACCTTCAAATAAGGTCAAAATGTTAACATTTAGAGTGAACATACATAATGAACATGTCTCTCTGTCTAAATGAGCTAAATTAAAAAAAAAAAAAAAAAAAAAAAAAATGGGAATTTTGTGTTTGGACATACAACATTTCTTTAATGTCCTTATTTTTCATGACCCGGAGATAGAACATTTTGGTGACACAGATTCCATAGCAAGTGTAACGTTTCAAGGACCGAGCTATGTATTTCTGTATATCTTAAACTACGAAAACTAAAATATTTGAAACACGTACCGAGCAAAATGCTATTTAAACGACTATACTGATGTTGAACGAGATGAGCCACACCAAGAGCACCGCCTTGGAACGGTTAGTAATACAATTACTAGGGGGCTTAAACCGGTTTTATGGGATCCCAACCCTCGCCCTAGGTCTTGGTGTGGTTCCTACACATCGTTTTGGAAATACTGTCTGACTATGTTGGATAATAGTTTTAATGCAACGTGACTGAAAGGTTCCAATCCCAATCTACGTTCAGCAAACTCATAAAACACAAACGACCTTTACGCCACTCTAGCAGGCTTGAAACCATATAAATACTGTCTTCTCCAAGCTAACCCTGTAGCCCAACGTTCTCGAACCACCCTGTGATTTTGTTGGCTATCACACTATAGCCCATATCTCTGGCTTCCAAAGAACTAGTCTGAGACCAAGTTCAAGTACCGCAATGGTCTTTAAACCGTATAGGTCTCAGATTCGTCCAGCACTACAATGAGCTGAAGCAATGCTTTGGTCTCCCTGTATCGCAATGATACCTTAGAAACCTCACAATGCTTTTAGCTCGTGCCACGAAGCCTTTTACCCTCTACCTGCTATCTTATTGATCTATTCACTCTGACTTCTTTTACAATAATGACTATCACCGCCTCGCTTGCTCCTTTTTATACTCGTTCCGGCACGTGCGCCACTGGATTGGTCCATTTCATTGGACGAGTTCATTCAAAATACTATATGTGGGTAAATCAGGTGTAACTTATTGATCACCGTGTATAACGAATAAAATGGGGGAAATTGATTCTGCTGGATAACACTACTGGACGAATATCAAACTATGAGCTTTTGAAGATACTTTAGCAGAAACTATGGTTGTCAAACAGATATTCGTCACACTATCTCCCCTTCAAGAAAATTCGTCCCGAATTTTGTTTTACATAGTTTTGTCTTTAAACTCATTCTGATATCAAAAGAAATTAAAAGCAAATGGTTTCCATATTGTTTGAACATTTCATTCTATATTATGCATGGGTAAGGCAACTCCGGTCTGGCAGTTGTCATTATCCCACCGCTGCCACCAAATGTAACGTTTCAAGGACCGAGCTATGTATTTCTGTATATCTTAAACTACGAAAACTAAAATATTTGAAACACGTACCGAGCAAAATGCTATTTAAACGACTATACTGATGTTGAACGAGATGAGCCACACCAAGAGCACCGCCTTGGAACGGTTAGTAATACAATTACTAGGGGGCTTAAACCGGTTTTATGGGATCCCAACCCTCGCCCTAGGTCTTGGTGTGGTTCCTACAAATCGTTTTGGAAATACTGTCTGACTATGTTGGATAATAGTTTTAATGCAACGTGACTGAAAGGTTCCAATCCCAATCTACGTTCAGCAAACTCATAAAACACAAACGACCTTTACGCCACTCTAGCAGGCTTGAAACCATATAAATACTGTCTTCTCCAAGCTAACCCTGTAGCCCCACGTTCTCGAACCACCCTGTGATTTTGTTGGCTATCACACTATAGCCCATATCTCTGGCTTCCAAAGAACTAGTCTGAGACCAAGTTCAAGTACCGCAATGGTCTTTAAACCGTATAGGTCTCAGATTCGTCCAGCACTACAATGAGCTGAAGCAATGCTTTGGTCTCCCTGTATCGCAATGATACCTTAGAAACCTCACAATGCTTTTAGCTCGTGCCACGAAGCCTTTTACCCTCTACCTGCTATCTTATTGATCTATTCACTCTGACTTCTTTTACAATAATGACTATCACCGCCTCGCTTGCTCCTTTTTATACTCGTTCCGGCACGTGCGCCACTGGATTGGTCCATTTCATTGGACGAGTTCATTCAAAATACTATATGTGGGTAAATCAGGTGTAACTTATTGATCACCGTGTATAACGAATAAAATGGGGGAAATTGATTCTGCTGGATAACACTACTGGACGAATATCAAACTATGAGCTTTTGAAGATACTTTAGCAGAAACTATGGTTGTCAAACAGATATTCGTCACACAAGCAATGCAGCATTTTCTCTTGTTTATAAGTGCGATAAATTTATATAATAATTATCCAAAGTAAGCCTTAAAGGCTGAATACTAATAATTATTATAAACCTATTTATCTCAACATACCCATAAATGTCTTCATTGTATGTATCCTAGAAATCATATTATACGTCCAATACCGAATGGAACCAATGGCATAGTAGCATTTAACCATGTGACCCAAAATGTCATGTGACTGAATTACTCCAAATGCAGACACCTCATTGGTCGAAATGGAGATAGAACAGTATAGCATTTCAATTTCGGGCCATTATCAACATCTGACTAAACTAGGAGATAGAACTTTTGATTCCGATTCCAACGGTATATCACACTTAATATGACCCAAATATGGAGATAGAACAGTATAGCACTCAAGAAAAGAAAAAAGGTGCATCCTTTGCAATCCAAGTAAACGTTTTGTGTAGGTTTCACCAAGAATTGCATTTTTCAAGAACAGCTCAGTGCAACAGAGTAATTAAAAAGGCACAAGTAGGCAAAGATCAGGAAAAGGCGCAATCAGAAAAAAGATTCCCACTCCAAAAACCGAGGTGGGAAAAAAACAAACCAACAATCAGGTACTATACCATGAAACATATCGTAAGCCAAATGAGCAGCTATTTTCCCAATAGGTGGCCACTCAGTTACCTGACTAAACTAGGAGATAGAACTTTTGATTCCGATTCCAACGGTATATCAAAACCATCAACAACCATGTAGTTAAATATACAAACATGTACATTCTTTAAATGTACATGTAACAGTTATGTAACACATCAGGAAATCCCCTTGATAAAATACCGTATTCGTTCTAATAACAGTATGAGCTCCAAGAAGCACACATCGCGGTCGTTTCCGAAAAACATGTGCTTATGTTACGTCTACACTTGACCACGTTATCACCACGTTTCTGGCGTTCGAAGCGAATCCATAGTCCAGGACCATCGTTCGCTTTGGCATAAGACTCCTTCTATCGATTTTTGTTTCCGTAGCTCTTTCGCCGACGCTTCTGCTACAGAAGCAAAATCTTTTTGACGTCGACTTCTCTTATAGTCCATGAGCCAGACAATTTTTTGTTACCAGTCAAGGGGACTAAATCTAATACTAATTTTCTATTAGTGTAGCATGTGTAGATAAAATTTCATTATGATAGCAATCACAGATCGGTAGCTTATGGTCCCAAAAACGCACATTTCGTTAGGCACCTAATTTCGGAAAAGAATGTATTATTTTTATTTTCGACAAGGAAATTTTATTGTTTCATGCAAAATCCAAAGCTAGCAGATTTCTTTTACATAAGCTTACTATGACAATAGTCAACATTGATTCTCTAAGCACTTTAGAGTGCAATTACTTCCACCTTGGAGGTCACTGCGAGGTCAAAGGTCAAGAAAGTGCAAATGTGCGGTAAAATGATACATTCAAGCACACTGTCTTCTTTTCTTTGTCACACTATACTGCAAGATGAATGGAAACAAATACAAGTGGATAGTAAATGATATCAAGCCTTGCTACAAGTTCTAATCTGATAGTATGTCTAAGAAACATGAGGTTAAAGGTCAAGTAATTGCAATTATGCATTCTGGAATTCAAAAAATTTGGCATACATGTACCAACAAAGTTGGTTACTAGTATATCTTTTGCTGCCACTGGATCGAATTTGATCTCAAACTAGAGTTAAAGCAAACGCTTTACATTCATTTATATCATTTGCAAATCATCTAATTTGCATATTCACGAATATTCATAAAACATACCCCCTTAGTTTAACTGATTTTCTATATAAAGATGTGTCTTTTTAATTATTTTCTAGGCTACAAATGATATATCAGTTTTACCTAAAACTATGTCATTAAGACAATACCTATGTAATCACTTGACACTATAATCAGCTCTGTCGGTATATGAGAAATTGAGATACAAGAGCTTATGTAAGCATGCCCCTGATTTTCCTCCAATTTATAAGGTTTTGATTCATATACTAAGTAGAAGAAGTCAAGCTTGTTTGTTTGCTTGTTTATACATGAACATTGCATTGTCAATCATCTTATACTTATCTTAACTCCTTAGGACAAAGCGTAGTTGAGGAATTTCACGAATTTTCTCCAGTTTATAAGTTTTGTATGAATACTCTTAATAGTAGACGTCAGATAAGTTTTAACTAGCTCATATCTTTAGTCCACTGTCTTAGCAATAATTTTACACTATTCTCAGCTCTCTATGTTCATTAGCAGTTGAATTACTAGCGATTTGGTAAGTATACCCCCTTAGTGTCTTCGTGATTTCCCCCCATTTTATTAGGTTTCGATTCATATGCTAGGTAGCAGGAATTCAGCTGTTTATATCAGCTAATATATCCTTAAAACATCGCAGAAGCAAACATTCGATACTACTCGTAGCTCTCTAGGACCATTAACACATGAGTTACAGGAGATTTTAAAAGTTTATCCCCTTTCGTTTTTCGTGATTTCTGCGCCCATTTTCAAAGTTTTTACTCATATACTAAGTATTATAAGTCAGATATGTTTATTTAAGCCAACATATCATCAGTAAATTGCATTAGCAATCATTTGCTCCTATTCTTAGCTCTCAAGGGCCATTAGCCGTTGAGTTATAAGCAATTTTGTAAGTACACCTCCTTAGTTTTGTCGCAAGGTTTCTCAAATTAATAAGGTTTTCATTAACATTCTATAAAGTAGACGTCAGATAAGTTTCCACTAGCCCATATATCACTAGCCCATTGTCTGAACAATGATTTGACACTATTTTTAGCTTTATATGGTTATAAGTAATTGAGTTACAAGCGATTTGGTAAGTAAACCCATTAGTTTGTTCGCGATTTTCCCCCATTTCATTAGGTTTTGATCCATATGCTAAGTAGCAGGAATCATATATGTTAATACCAAGTCACACATTCGTAGAATATTGCAAAAGCAATCATTTGATACTATTCGTACTATTCTATGACCATTAACACACGAGTTATATGAGATTTTTTTGTAAGACTATCCCCTTAGTTTATTTGTGATTTCTTCTCCAATTTTATAGTTGTTATTCATATACCAGGCATTAGAAGTCAGATATATTTATTTAAGCCTATATGTCATAAGCAATCATTTGCTACTAATCCTAGCTCTCCATGGCCATTAGCCGTTGAGTAATAAGCAATTTTGTAGGTATACCTCCTTATTTTTTTCACGATTTTTTCCCAATTAATAAGGTTTTCATTAATATTCTATGTCGTAGACGTCAGATAAGTTATTACTGACCCATTTATCAGTAGTATACTGTCTTAGCAATTATTTGCCGCTATTCTCACTGCTCTATGTTCATCAGATATTGAGTTGCAAGCGGTTTTGTAAGTATACATGTACCCCTTAGTTTGGTCGCTTTATCACTAATCTAAAATATTTCGATTCATATGCTAGGTAGCAGAAGTCAGATATGTCTATACAAGCCGATCCATCATTAGTACAGTATATTAGCAAAAATATGGTACTATTCTTAGCACTCTATGACCATCAACAGTCGAGTTATGGGAGATTTTTAAGTATACCCCTTATTTTTTCGTTATTTTTTTTATCCAATCTATAAGGTTTTTATTCATATGATAGGTATTAGAAGTCATACATCTTTATTCAAGTCAATATATCATTAGTAATTGTATTAGTAATCATTGTATACCACATTTATTTCTCTAGAGCCAAAAACAATCAAGTTACATGAAATGATGCAAGTTCACTTCCAAATTTATCAGATACGGCCACTTAAAATTTTCCCCCCGCAAAATTCTTCATTGGTCCAAAGTTTGTTTTTGTTTTACTCATTAATTTAAAACGCCTATGATATTTATATGAAACCGCTTGACAACTAAGCCTTATATGTAAGGATGGTTTGACTTGAACCACTTTTCAGAACTTTTAAGGATGGTTTGACTTGAACCACTTTTCAGAACTTTTGAGCGATAAGCCAGTAATTAGATGGCCAGTCAGTAGTGTATAAGCATTGAAATGAAGCACAAGCAGCACATTTCTTTCTAAGGGTCCCACTGGGAGGGCCCAAATGAGATATGTGTCATTAAAGGTTCCGGTGAAATTTATCAAATTGTATCACTCGTATGAAAATGCTGCAATGATGGTTTGGACCCCAGTAATTGTGTCATTTTTATTAATATTCACGAATATGCAAATTAGATTATTCGAATATGAAAATTAGATTATTTGAATATCTTACCGTTTGAAAATAGGGCTACATCTATACAAGCTCTTAATTAAATTTGGTGGTCTACAATAAGTATCAGCAGGAATATGGTCTGTTTGTAGATCTGTACATAATAATGTGCATTAATGGTTGCCATGGAAACCATACAGCTTCCTAGTGCAAATAAGTTTATTATTATGTAAACCATTTAAGGCATTTCGGGGATCAAATGCACTGCTTGGAACCGAAAAATGTGCTGGTAAGGCTGTATCATAGCTCAAGTATTCATGACTTATGCTCAAATATCTCTTTTACAATACTCATGAATATTCAAATTTAATTATATACTGCTTTTATTTTTGACAACAATGTAGGAAATGCTAAATGGTATTCAAATATTTAGGATATTTGAGAGAAATATTTATTTTAACGTCTAAACATGAAAATTTTACACAAAAATGAAGTTGGTATAATAATGGGTGTGGGTGGGGTAATCCTACCCTTGAGCATGTTTTTATATAGTTTTTCAAGAATTATCATGTTCTAAATGCATGCCAATCATTTTTAGATTTAAATTGACCTCTTATATATGCTAGGGATGCTTTGTGCTGCTTAAAATACTAATATTGTTTACTAAATGGGAATGTTTATAATAACCAGCCCAAAAACTTCTTGTTTGCATAGTACCGATAAGACTGATCTTTTTCAGGTCTTAAGCTACCGATCTGAGATTGCTTTCATGCTGAAATATTATAATTGAACTTATCAAAAAGTGCCAAGAGATTTAGTCCCCTCGACTGGTAACAAATGGCAAAAAATCAGGGCCTAGCTCACTAACTATTATGCTTACGAATTCTAATGATGAAACATTTCAGAAACGATGCCGTTATATTCGGATGCACACCTTGAGTTAACGTAGTCGCATTATTTCAAATGTATGGTGTCCGAAATGGGTCAAAACCAACGGTAGCGTTCGAACGCTAAAAAAATAGCGTTCGAACGCTAAAACTTACCGTTCGAACGCTAAAAAATATCGTTCGAACGCTAAATTTAATGTCCGAACGCTTTTACCGTTCGAACGCTAAATTTATAAAGTTGTAAATCTTAGCAGTATGACGTGTCAAAGTTGACGTCAGTATATAATAAATGTCATCATCATCATTGTTATTTATGATATGGTTATTATAGCAGTTTATGTGTCCTTATCACGCGTAGTGTGCGTAATAATTAGAATGCTTTTTGTTGCTGTAATTTTAAGTTCTTTTGAAAAGTTAAGCGCACTGTGCGCTAATAATAATAATAATAATAATAATAATAATAATAATAATAATAATAATAATGATAATACTAGTAATAATAATTGTAATAATAATAATAACATTATTTAAAGAGGATAGTATATTTGTCAACTATGTCAATCTAACGTACGGTCCTCAATAAAAAATGCTGAAATGCTTTTTACAAAATGAATATTTAGACTATTATTTACAATGTATACAGCGCCGTACTCAGTTTGGTTAAGTGCCCAGTTGCGAAAACGCCTACTTTTAATCGCAATTTAAAATGCCTTACCTTCCAGAAAGGAAATAAGTTTCTAGTTGATTATAATCCATTCTTATTTCTCTTTTGATCAGCGATAACAGTCCAATAGTTATCCGCAACACAATAGCTTGACGTCAAATACACAGATCTATTTTAGTCGCTTTTCGAGTGTCAAATTTTTGAAATCGGATCAATGACGTAATATCTTCTGTAGTAAGGCCGGGCTTTATTGGCGTGTCGATACTTTTTGTTTACAATAATGTTTTCCAATGACAATAATCTATTTTGAGGACGATCTTTTAATGGAGAACTTACTGGCAAGTTAGCAATTCAAGTTTAATACGGTTGGAAAACGTACTGCATTCCCCCATGTGCGAATGGTCTAGTGGTCACGATGATGCGCTATGAATCCGCAGGTCCCTTGCACGATTCCGTGTAAGGCCCTTTCGTTTCTTCCAAAACAAAATTGGCGCCAAATTAAACGCATTCTTTTTTTTTCTTTTTTTTTTTTTTTTTTCATTTTTCTAGTGCTGAGCGTGAATTATATTTATTCATGCACCCCCATCTTGGGCAATTGGCTCCTTTTTCGTATCATGGCAAGACGGCTTCAGTTCAGCGAATGGACAAAGCAAATCGCTCTGAATGTTTTAGAAATATAAAATCAGAGAATCACTTTGGTGAATTTGTCCTTCCATTGACACCAGCAGTGGCGTGGGCATCCAGTACTGATTGGCACATCAATACGATTCCTTCAGAGATTTAAGACCCAGTCCCTTTCAGAAATAAGTTTAATCGCAGAAAGAAAGATTTGACAAGCTTATGGTAGACGAATGTGACAGATGGTTTATTCGCCGAACGAAAAATGATATGACTTTGTTTCAATACCTCGTGTTTTCACTTTAAAAGTCTGTCCTGAAGTTATTGTTTGGTGAATTTTAATATAATAAAAGAAAAGAAAAGAAAGAAAGAAAGAAGAAAAAAAAACAAAACATTAGCGTACAAACGTTAAAAAATCTTTCACGCCTTGCCTTTATAGCCAATGGTTAAAGCGTGTTATATTGTGCAACAACTCACTGGGCAAATAAGCAAGACGTCACTTTGAGCCATTTTGATATACTTTATGAAGTCAACTATCACAGACGATATAACGTCGTTTTAGCGCATAACCAACGTAATAAATGTTATAAATACAATGTACCCGCAATACAATCAAATATTTGGCGGGACATCTACAATGCATTGACGGAAAGCTGAACGGTATCGACAGTTTTAGAGATTTTTATTTCGTTTATTGTCTGTTCAAATCGAAATACACTGTAGGTCAGTGAATTGTTGAGTCAGTTGTTTTTCGGGCAGTTGTAAGAATATAAATTACTCGCGCTACGACGTGACGCGCGATGTTCATACAAATTTGTGTAACACGACGTTCACGTTCAGTTTGATTTATTTTGCGCTGAGCGATGCATGTAGGTGTCAGGTTATTTGATTGTGCGCTGCCATGTTTGTATTTTCGAGAGTTTTAATATTTCTTCCTTTTTCAAGTGATCCTCCGAAATTATTTTTTTTCGTTACCACTGCGCAGTTCTGTTTTAAGAAGCTGATATGTGTGTTCCAATAAAAGTATGGTATCATGGCGTTCTGTGACGTACATTAACATGCGTTTACGTCAAGTGTGACAAAAATTCAGCCTTGATAAATAATTTATAAAAATAGCATTATTTGTCGCACGTCAATGAAAATAATATGATTTTAAAGCTTAGAACATGAGCATTTTAGTAAAAGTATAGTATGTCTTGTTTTCTTGCATTTAATTTTCTTTATCTTACAATAAGGAAGATAACCCACTCAAAAACAACGCAAAAATCGCATGTGTGACACTTTTTCAGCCAAAAGTAAAGATTTATAGGAGTAAAACTTTTCAAAGTTTTAAAAATATTTCTGCATACATTTCAATCAGCTGTTTATGAGCATTTATTTGGTAGAAAAATAGTCTTACTCGTTAAATTTGTGTAATAATCGTTTATTTTATTTTCAAGTGCACCCTTGATTTTCCCAAAAGCGTGACACCTTTGGTACCGACAGTTTTTTAACTGCCAAAAATGGAAATGCGGTCCGAAGTTAACTAAAGTTATATCAGTCATATCTACATGTATTGTCATTATCCCGCCGTATTTTGATGGGAAATGGTTAAAAAAACTTCGGAGATATATGTTTTCAAACCTTTTTAGCAATGCGCTTTTGTTACTCGTGACACGCTGTTTTGGCGTAAAAATTGCATTTTATTTGTATCTTGTTATAATTTGCGCGATAAAAAACATGCATGATTGTTGTTATGCAATTGTCCATGCAAAGCGGATTATTTTGATATACTGAGCCAAACTTATAACGCAACATCGCTTTATTTTTAATGTTATACTCCGAAACGTTATCAAATAAACTTTGTAGCTACTGAATTAGATTGCTGGACGATCGACACATCTCAAAACATCTTGGTTGTAACATTCTGTGTTATGTGTCTCAAGAAATTAAGCATTTTTCAGAGGTAGGGTCTTGGCAAAAAATGAAATGCATTGTGATTTTCCAGAACGCGACATGTGACGTGTATTCGAAACCCTAGAAATTAAAGTCGGTTTTCAGGATTATCCCTGCTCCATTTTAGTCAATGAATAATTTTACTGTCAAAAGATCAATTTTGCTCAATTTTGAGCAGAGTTGACGACTCATTTTCGCCCCGAACCATTCAAGTTTACTCACATTTTAATGTTCGAAACAGACGTTCCTGACCAAACAATTGGATGCTATTGTGTGATCAAACAATGCTGAATGACGGAATGAACATGTTACCACAAAGGTTTCTTGAAAATCATTCGCCTTTAGAATTTTTCATTAATTCCATTTTCTATTGTGTTCAATGGAATACTCAGTATTAAACGTTCAATTTTCAATGATGCAAACTTTGATTTAAATTTTTGGGTACAAATGAAAGGCATTTTGCAATTACCTCATCGAGCCTCACTGGACGATCCATAAAGAAACATTTTGTGTTAAAACTGGCTTCCAGAATCTCTCAGGAGGCGAATTCCACCCAAATAACCGTTTTGACCAATCAGATTCAAGCTCAGTGACCCATGCTCTGAAAACCAAAATGTTTGTACCCAACTTATTCACTGGCGATTGCTGACCATCATATGTCTGGTAGACCATCTTACATTACACCAAAATGCGAAAAAAATATCATAACCGTGTTGCGTTATATGTTTGGCTCAGTATATATAAAACATAGATATTGAGCCGAAACTGAGTTTGTTATTGTGTTTTTACTGATACAGCAAGCATTATTTTGAAATGTGTACGAACTTCGCGCGTCACGTCTACGCGTTCGAGGTTTGAAATTCTTTACAACTTACCTCCAACAAGTGAATTATTACTCAACGCTCTATTCCTTAATTAACGCACAAATATACACAGACAGGCGACTTTCTCCACCAATCTCCCCCAATTTTGGGGTTCTCGAAATACCACTGATTTTCATTTTATCTCAACAGCTCTTGCAGTTTAATTGGCTACAGTTTAAACCTACTTATAAGTCAGGTAGTATTACAACCGCTCTATTGCTTTTAACATCACTCTTTAACTATCATGTAGTTACATATAAACAAAGCCCCTTGCGGTTGAGCAATTAATCAAAAAAATCTTGCAGAGAAGTGTAGAGCACTAGATAAGTACAATACCTCTGAAAGTGGAGAAAGTCGACAGTCTGTACATGTAAAGTTGATAATTCAGACTGCACCGGGATTCGATCTCACAGCCTATTGAACCAGAACCAGAGTGGTAGTCCACTTGGCTATCCAGCACACACTCCTGCTAATTCATTATTATATTTCCATATATTAATTCAATATCATATTTTCATTCTTTATATCATAAGAATTACCATTCTCTGTTTACAAACTTTATAAATCATAATAGTGTCACTAGAAATCGTCAGTCCTCTACACAGTGAGACTGTAGACGACTGATGGAATCTGAGAAGGAAGGAAAATTTATTATATACTAAGTGGTGAAATATAGAGGAACTGTTATATTTTCACATGCGAAAAAGTTAGATTTTATAAAATATAACATTTTTGGAATGCCTCTGATTTTTCCATTTACTTACTCCACACCACTTTAGAATTTCAAACGCCTATAACTTATTTGTTGTATTTAAACTAAATTTACAATTATTTGACATTTTTCATGCTCATTCTAAATGCCAAGTCATGTAAAAGCTTTACATGGAAGAGAGATAGTAAACAAACAAAAGTATGCTATCATTGAGTAAATGAAAGCATGATTATGTATTTTGTTTGTTTCAGTTCCGCAAGGTAGCTTTCTTGTTGCAAATATGGCATATTGATTGACTTTGAAGCTATCAGACCTAGATAATGTGGTTAAGATATGTCTAAATATTGGTTCCAGGTTAGAGTAAAATAAATATACTGAACAAAAAAGAAACGCAACAATTATATTCCACTAAATTTTGAGCAAACTATGGTACAATCAAAAATCATTGCATTTTCTGCTTTTGCATGAGATATTAGGCTTCCGAATGCAAGAAACCGATTTTCATTTTGTTGAGTATTTACGGAGTTATTCGATGCCGACCATAGGCATGCTGAAAGTAGAAAACCACACAGTGCGCAAGCATTAAATAAATGGTACGATTAAAATCCGCTTTAAACCTTCATTCAAAATCACCATGTACCACTCAGCAGATAACTAAAACGTTAAAGAAATAAAACAAATAAACTTGAAATTATCCCCCTTTCAATTAAACTTATAGGGATTTTGATGGTTTTAATTACGAGTTTGTGTGTCGTGGAACTTTATTTCTTTTTCATGAATTTTAATTAGGGAGCAGCTGACATTATTTCTTGATGATTTGGAGATTCAAAAGTGTGCGCATGCACAGAGCAAATATTTCCCTATTTGCATAATTTAAGGCGACAAAAACTTCTCATTCAATTTTTATTGAAATGAAAATCAGTTTTTTGCATGATATACCCTAGTACCCCATGAATGAGAATCATACATCAACAGACCAGAAATTATCAACATTTTACCATTAAACTCGAAAATCCTCGGTGGCCAATTGTTGCGTTTCTTTTTTTGTTCAGTATAGATCTAATGTAGATCTAAGACCCTATGTTCTGTGGGTTAAATTCAAGTAGTGCCGGGAATTTGCTGCATTAGCCCCTTGCCATTTAAAGCAATGCAAATAGCTATGAAATCATAATTCAAAGAATAATCAACATTTACGTATTCGTGGCAATGCCACAGAAAGCATGATTTTTGTAAAAGCTACATGTATAGCAGTGTGTATACATCTAGGTTTCGAAGTATTTTAAAAAAAAAAGCTAGAAACATTTCCCACCTTATTACCTTATTAGAACGTCCGACTTACGGAAACGCAGCTTAACCATTCAATTAATATGTTACCGCTGGATCCATTATGGAGTCGAGCTCCACACCGGACAACTGAAGGTGTTAGTGCAAGAACATGTCTTAGTCCACTTTTGTCAAAAATTGGGGATTTTGTATCACTGCGTTCTACATACAAAAAGCTACATTTGTGATACCTTTTACATTTTGTTTGTATTAAATTTGTATTTTAATTTTTTTCAAAGGGTGCTGGGTGCAGTTGTCAGTGCAATGCAAGACCATGCCTAAGTCCACACATTGCACAGTGTTTGATGCAAGAATTTACCTAAGTCCAGAGAAATGTTACCATCTGCTTGTGAAAAATAATCTGTAACTACTTACTTAATTACTTATAAGGGGTAAATAGATATGCCTCAGACTATTCAAGAAAGATTTAATATTCCCCAGTGAGACTAAAGCTCTTGTCATTCTTACGCTTTCTTAGTATATGAGAGTTCTAACAATTCGTTTTCCCTTCGACCTTTGAATAAGACAATATTTGCTGTCAGCGAAGTTAGCCGACTCATGAGAAAACCTTCAAACTGCATATGCGAAACCAAAGCCTCTAGCCATCCCCCGCGCTTGTACAGCTCGTTTTAAATCAGGCCTGCTAAAAAGCCACATTGTTGGTTTTCCCATGAGGCCGCTCAAATATTCCAGTGGACGGAAACAGACATACACTACTCAAAATTTGATACGCATCAAAGTATTATTTTCCATACAGTACAGTGCTAAACACCCAATGTTTGACCCAAATTAAATGACAGTGCCCAAGAACATGAATATCTCATTTGATTTTTCTTAGATAATGCCTTGAAGGTTCTGACTACAAAAACTTGAAACAGCAAATGTCCTACCATGGCCCATAAAACATTATACGTATTTTTTCTAAAAATCCTGAAATTATGGCATTTTTTTCTAAAAGTCCACAAGAGCACGAAAATTCGACTTTAAATTGATTTCTCTGTGACACTCGGTCTAAAATGTATTCCAGCAGCTGTGTACAGTGTGGGATAAATGCTTGTTTGCAATGGTCACATGTAATTTTCAACAGGACCACTGTTTTTCTCAAAGTTCAATTTTTAGAAGAAGTAAAGGGGTCAATGTACCGAAATCATATATCCTAGCCCATAAAAATCCGTAATAACATTGACGAATACGAGATACGTAGTCAAACAGGCATGGGACCCCAAAAACAGGAGGTGTGATCAGGTGTTCGCGAAGGGTGAGCATCACCTGCCCATTATAATGCACCGCCATGTTCATATGACTGATTACAAAGCCGAGAAAATGAGTATCTGGTAAGAAACGAATGTACGGTAATTGAAAGCCATATTAATTATTGGCAATTGGCATAAGGTCAGTCACAAGTTTAGACGCGGACACGCTGTAAGGATCAACAAGATCATGGTGTCTCCCATAGAACTTTTTAAGAGTTGACACAAGCATCGCCCTGCGATATCCCTGTGACAACAATTTGCTGGTGAGTAACTTCACCCTATCAACAAAGTCTTCGTAGTTACAACAGACTCTACCATAGCGAACTAGCTGAGAGACATATACTCCGTAAGCAGGTGCTGATGGAATATTGCTACACATAAATGGAAAGTTAACTATTGGGAAATTGAAGTCATCCCTCTTGCCATAAAGCCTAGTAATAATCTTTCCATTGTCAATATTAAGATAACAATCTAGGTATGAGGCAGATACACTGGACTCGGTTGTGTCCTTAATATCAAGTTCACATGGATAGATGACGTCAATAAACTCCGAAATCTTTGAATTATTCAGAGATAGTACATCATCTATGTATCTGTATATGAAATTGAATTGCTGTGCATGTGGTTTAGTACCTGCTTTAAGAGACCTTGTATAAATTCTGCCTCATATGCGTAGAGAAAAATAAGTCAGCAAGTGGGGGGGGGGGGGGGGCACTGTTGGTGCCCATTGGAATGCCGACTGTCAATTGAAATATAAGTCCGCTGAACTCCAAGTAAATATTGTCGATAAGGAAATCCAACATTCTGATAACATCCACTTCAGAATATTTTGTTTGTACATCAGAGTGGTCTTTTACGAAGTATGTTTTTTGATACCCAAGAACAATGTATTTATATCTACGATTCCCATTTTTGTGAAAGAAACAGCTGTTTATGATTTCTTTCAATTTGGATTTTAATTTACCGTGTGGTATTGTTGTATAAAGCGTAGAGAAACCAAACGTTTTGATGTTGTTGACTTCAAGAAGTGTTTGGGCTTTTAAATTATCTAAAAGTTCTTTCGATTTTTTTAGGATCCACATCTGAGGGTCTGGATGGGGTATAATGATTATTGAATAATGGCCTAAAACATTTAATGAGAGTGAATAAAGAGCAAAAAATATAATGATTAGTGAATAATGAGGTCCTAAAGAATAATAAATAAATGTGAATTTTTAATGACTAGCAGAGAAATATAATGAATACATGAATAGTGAATAATAACATTTTAAAGAATAATGAATATGCTAAAATTTGGCTATGGAATGTCTTAGATGGCCTCCCTGACATTCCAGAATTTCATTTTTCTGGGGTCTGGACGCCCCCAGACCCGATTTAGTTCAAATGTTGTATTCATTTTTCAGAAATCCTTGAATGGAAAATAATACTATCATGCTTATCAAATTTTGAGTAGAATATACGATGAGTGCCTGTCTGTTAATAGAATACACCGTTTTCCAAAATGACTATGCTCTCCGGAATACCGAATACTATTGAACGCCGACTCTGTCATTTGCGCCAATAGAAGAATAGTTTGGGGTAAAATTAGAATATTCTCCTGTCTGTGGAATAAGACTATAAACCGAGGTTTCGTCCTCATATGACCTTAGCTGTTGGTGGAACGTTATATATCAAATCAACCAACCAATCAATATCAACATTGTCTCACGTGTTGCGCTAGAAGTTTGGCTCAGTGTATATCAAAGTGGGATGCAAGGCCGGTGGTTCATATAACACGAAAATGCTACATGTATCCTTATGACACTCTTACGATTGTAATTGTAAATTCCGTTCTTTTTTTTTTCTCCCTTTTTTATTTTTTTAAAAAAAAAAAAAAAAAAAAAAAAAAAACTGTATCGTATCTCAGTAATCTTCGTTCTATTTTATATTCGTTATAAGAGCAGTTTAAAATTTTCAAAGTAGCTATGGTACACAGTATGTATATGGTATATTTAACAATTTTAGGAATAACTACTCACATACGAAATGCGTATAATTCTTATATCTCTCCACAGACACGAATGTAAACAGTTTGCCTTTTATAATTATAGTTCGCCTGATATAGCACAATCTTTATTCTCGGCGTATTTAACAATATATCTTGTCCTAGCCCTTTCAATTCAGTTGCAGTGAATAGTTGCTCAGAAATCCAATTACAACTGCGCCAGGACGCAAAGGAAAACGCCTTCGTTTTCTTTCAAATTTTCTATTCTAAACGATGCTACAAAGGGATAAGAAAGACAAAGTCATGTAAGTCATCGGCGTTGTGTAACATTGCGTTATCTATGCTTAAGGAAACGGGGACATAGGACTGTCCATTTGCTTCTATCATTAAACTAGCTTTTCTAAAAGCGCAAATCAATTGTAAGTATTGATCCTAATGGGATAATTCATAATTTAATTTCGTCACACTTTCATAGGTTGAGAGATAATTGACTATTATATTCCTCTGATCGGAACCGAAGCTTGGCTGTTACCTGACGACACAGAGAGACAAACGATCAACAATTCACCATCAGGAATCCTTAGGGAGGTTTGCCGTTGCATCATGGAAAAATGTCCATATAATGCATACCCCTTCAAACCCAACTTTTATATAGTAAAATGGGGTGCACAGGAACAAACATTTTATCTTGTTGATCAAAAACAGTGAGAGTTGGAACTCGCTAGAACTACATCGTCGAGGCGGTTCGAAGGTGTATCTACAGTCCTTTTTGAGTCTATTCAACTTGTTGTCGAATGCCCTCGTGATGCTCGGATTTGTCATACAGGCAGGCCCCAGTGAGAACACGATTGGTTTGAGTTTTAAGGTGGCGACACTGAATTAGACGCTAGTTTGCTTACACATTCTAAAAGGGATTGGATAATAAATCAGGTGTGCTCACATAATTTCTCATACGAATACAAACGATAAAGGCCTAGAGAGTTTAAGGCCTTTTCTTGGCCTCAGAGTTTGGTAAAAGAAAAAATAAATGTTGGTATTTAGATGTGAAAAGTAATCCTAATAGCAGCTACAGATCTCTTCTTTTAAAATCAAGAGCAAAGTCTTCATTCATCCTACAAGCGTTGTCATGAGCCCCGGATCGGCAATTTGAAACAATCACATTTCACACAGGGACCTATATTACGAATACGAACATCACGGGGGCGTTCGACAGAGTGCATTCATTGTATATGTGTATTTTAGTAATGTTACTTGAAAATGAGCCGCTGCATGGGAAAACCAACAAACTGCAACGGCGCAAACAAAGGCACAGATCAGCTTCGCAGTAACTGCAAAGCTGATCAGCGCCTTTGTTTTCGCTACACGGATAGTACAGGCTGGTTTGTGACGGATCTGGTCGGGACCCGAATTGTTGGTTCTCTCACGCACAGACTCAAATATTGCCCGTCTCTCAGATAATTTTTAGAATCTTCAGGTGATTTGACAAACCGAAAACTTAACGTGTCCCTCTGCTTTTCTTCGAAGAGATATTCTAGAGAAAAGTACAATATTAACCCATATTTGACGAATGGATTTTCCCATCATTATCATTAGGGTGAGTCCACTTTCATTTTTAGGGGTATTAGGAGTGATTTTTACATTTTATTCAGTTTTTCGATAAAAATTCTCTAAGCAAACAGAATAGCCCAAGATGGGATGCCGCGATCTGCCTATGTCCCATAAAAGGGACGCCAGGCTTAATTGAGTTAATTAAACAGGTGAAGAAACAAGTAAAGGCACACATGAATTATATTACGTAAGGTACTTCACTGATCCTTTGTCTAGAACTTACAAAGGTAATGTGAAGACAAGATCAGTTTAAACAATATTTCATTAAGTTTGTTTGTTGTACAATTGAAGCGACTTTATATAAAATACTAGCTACCTAAAGTCCAGTAACGTTGCCCTATTTCGACAAATGGACATTCCATCATAGTCACATGGACAAAGGAACTCACTTGATTTTTAAGGGATATCAAGAGCGACTTTTCTTTTTCATTTCGATTAAAATTGCTTGGAGCGAACAGAATAGCACTCCAGGTTATAATATAAGAATCTTATATGGGGTTCTGTTCTAGATGGAAGTTTCCAACCCAAGGGATGACCGTGCTGAGCGGAACCGAGGCTCCGCCGAGGTTCCGCTCAGCACGGTCATCCCGAGGGTTGGAAACTTCCATCTAGAACAGAACACCATATTAGATTCTTTTTCTTGCACAACAACCCCCAAAATCTGGTTTATTTCAAGGTTTTGCGTAATTTTTTTGGCCTGGGTGAGAACACCTGGGTGAGATGCAATTTTATCACCCAGGCAAAATGTGTGGCAATTTCTGTCTGGTGTGCAAGAAAGTTTTCTACATGTACTTCAAAATAGGGTTTACTTGATTTGTGTTCTTTTGTGGGATGCGTCTTCAATGAGAGATTTCGTGAATCACAGCAGACCTACGGCAAGGTTTGGACCCCGTAAACAATCTTACCGACAAATCCTTTACACTCCTACCATGAGTCGACTACTACATGTTCAAAACTATAGTACGTATAAGTATGGGTTTTGTATGCTGCTTCCTTGCTATGCATGACAACAAAGTTTTTGCGACCTATCATTTACTTTACGAAAACATGCCCATTTAATATACAGGTTTTTCTTAAGTTGTAAAAAATGAAAATTTTGATATTTTTAATATTTTTGCTCAAAACATACATTGTTAGTACACGTTAGAACTGCCTCGGCGATGCAGTTCTAACGAGTACCCGTCTAATGATAAGTCTAATGCGGATAAGTTTGATCCGGATTAAATTATCATTTACACGTGAACTTTTCTTTCAGTCCGGATCAGATTAATCTAGATCAATCTAAGATCAATTTAAGGTATCACACCTAGACAAAATGTTAATGCTCCTTTAATCCGGATAAGTCTGAGCCGGATTGAAAATGTGCATGGCGTGAACGAAAATTTAATCCGGATCAAGTAAAACAACCCGGATTAAAACCCGTCTTGTAAGAACGCACATTTAACCAGTCTCGTGGTCAATCGGATGTGTATGATCCGAATTTAAATGTCTAGTGTGAACGCAGCCCGTTTGTTCCAACTTTTGTATGTGTGTTTTGAGTTTATTTCCCACTTTGACACTTTGATCTACTTGTACCTTTACATTTATTCCCTTATCAAGTTATGGTTTTAGGGAAACTAATCAAAATAAAACCAGAATCACGTATCCCTCATGAGACTTCAGATATGGTAAATTTCTACTCTTTACATTTTAAGTCCCTTTTCATTAGAAAACTTTAGATATTTTAATATTTTTGCTCAAAACATACATTGTGGGTACACGTTAGAACTGCCTCGGCGATGCGGTTCTAACGAGTACCCACATTGTATGTTTTGGATCAAAAATAAGAAAATTAGGCATACCCCTGCAAACCCCAGTTTTTCTATATAAAAATGGGGTTTTCAGGGGGTATACATTTCACATACATGTTTTCCTGATGTACATACAAGTGGGGCCACACTTGGTGGCCATCCTTTCAATGTGTTGTGTTATTTAAGGGCACGTTTACTCCAGACATGGACTGTATTATAGCGTTTTCACAAGGGTACATTTTAATCCGAAAATGACTGATGCGGATAAGTCTGATACGGATTAAATTTTCATTTACACGTGGATTTTTCTTTCAGTGCGGATCAGATTAATCTAGATCAATCTAAGACAAAAGGTATCACACCTAGACAATAATCCGGATAAGTCTGAGCCGGATTGAAAATGTGTATGGCGTGAACGAAATTTAATCCGGATCAAGTAAGACAACCCGGATTAAAACTCGTCTTGTAAGAAAGCAAATTTAACCAGTCTCGTGGTCAATCGGATATGTATGATCCGAATCTAAATGTCTAGTGTGAACGCACCCCGTTTGTTCCAACTTTTGTATATGTGCTTTGTGTTTCTTTCCCACTTTGACCTGGCTTTACATTTATCTCCTTATCAAGTTATGGCTTTAGAGCAACTAATCAAAATAAAGTTTTAATCAAATATCCAATATGAGACTTCAGACATGGCAAATTTCTTCTCTTTCCATTTTAATTCTTTGGAAACCAATGTTTGAAATTACGAGCAGAATTCCTATTTGACTGGAATAAAACACAGTTAATTAGGAACAGGTATATAATGAAAAGGATTCATTGAACTCTGAGTAGAAGTTTTGTTTGATATTTTATTTTTCGCAAATTTACCTTTTTGGGGGGTTCCCAGCAACCAAACTAAATAAGCCTTTTGGGAAAAAATGAAACGTAGTGAAATACTCGATAAATATATCAATAAAACAAAATTTTATATTTTCTCCAATGAGTCCGCAAAAATTTAGCCAATTTCTACATTTCCTATTGTAAGCCTATGGGAACTGTAAAATTTGTACATGCTAACCAATTGGAATTAAAACTTATCATATATATACTACGGGCTTATATCAGAAAAACAAAAAAGTATAAAAAATATAGGATTCATCCCAATATCTATTATCTATAGATTCTGAGAAGTTTTTTTTTTTTTTTTTTTTTTTTTTTTTTTTTTTTTTTTTGTAGATGACTTATCATCAATACATATTTTGGCAGAAGTTAATATTCACCGGTAAGACTCGACAATTCTCCAAGAATTAGCCAGTTTCATAATTTCACCTTTGAACTAGTCAATCTCATCTACAAGAGTTTTTTCTAGGTAAAAGTTAAGTTCAAGGAGGTATACTTTTCATAAACATGTTTTCCTGATATAGAAATCATCAGTCTGCATGCGCCAATCATGGTTTGCATCTTGGTAAAGTACATAGCGGAAGGCAATGGCAAACATTCCCAGTTGCCTCACTTGAGGCGTAGAAGAAAAATAAATAATGATTTTGCGTACAAGGACAAGTAAATATTCTCAGTCTACAACTGCCTGCTGATTTCGGATAATTATAAGTCTCCAAACATAATTCAAAATGAGATTTGTTCGGGTATCCATATCTTTAGAAATCGATATCACACTTATGGCTAGAAAGTGGTCGATATTAATGTTGATTTTGTGTTTAAGCATATCAACTGTTCCTGGTTGTGACATGCATACCATGAATACTGTGATAACTTGATTTTTTACGGCTTGGTTAAGACTGTGTACACAAAAGTGGTTGAATATTTGCACATACACTTTGAAAAAAAATGTCGACTGCACAAAAATACAAGTTGACATATTTCAACCTTAAAGCAAGAGCTGAACCGATAAGGCTAGCACTTGCGGCGGCGGGAGTTCAGTATGAAGACGTGCGAATAAAGTTTGAAGATTGGCCGAAAATCAAAGGAAGTAAGTTATTTTTATACATATAGATCTGACGTTTATAAATAGTTAACAATGATGAATGTAAGTTTTAAAGATGTACAGGTAAAACATAATGTCGGTCTGCAAAAGGGAAACGTCTGACAGTATCACAGTCGGTAACATCTCGCAACAGTCGAGTTTTTCTTCAGTGCCGCGTGAATTTTAACCACCGGCTAATTCAATATAATGTTACTTTCAGCATTGCCACAAGCTGTTCTTCCTACTTTAGAAATCGGCGGTAAAACGATCGTTCAAAGCAACGCAATCGCTAGATTTGTTGCTAGGGAACATGGAATGTACGGGAATAATAGTCTGGAATCAACACAGATAGACGAGATCCTGGAGACGACTGCAGACCTTAACCTAGCATTCAGAACCGCTCGTCAGAGGGCAGATGCAGACAAACAAGCAGAAGTGACGAAAAAATTATATGAAGAAGACGGGCCAAGGTACCTTGGATACATAGAAAATCTAATAGAAGCAGCGGGGAAAGACGGATACGCAGTGTCCAGTTCTTTGTCTCTGGCAGACTGTTACATACATGCGACTGTTGATACTTTAGGTCTCAAAGTTTTGCTTGAGAAGTTCCCTAAAGTAGCAGCGTGTGTGAAAAGAGTAGAAGAAAATGAAAACATCGCTAAGTGGCTAAAGGAAAGGCCGGTGACTGATTATTAAAGAAATTCACGAAAAAATGGATAATATTTATATAGACATGTTTGACAATTTTCAATTTTTAGGCATTGCCTTTATTAAAAACCTTTTTTCTTGTTTATAATGCACATATATCTCCTGCTTATGTTTTGCAAGTTTTCCATTTATGACTTATCAATGAGACTCAATATTATGCTTTATTGCTTGCATTGATATTATTCCAGTACTTCGCCACTTCAATTCCTTCCCAGTTTTTATTGTTCAATGGCGCCATATACCTGAAAAGATAACAGAAGATATAACGAAGATTGCCTGTTTTTTAAACGGAAACATGGTGGCCATGTATTATCAAATGGTGTCCGTGACGAAATGTCACTAATAACTGCCAATTACACATTTCATGGTCATGCTAAAATGTTATATGCTTGCAATGCCTGGAGAATTCATATTTGTCCTATTGGTACAATGTATGTAACAATACAGCACACTCACAGCAGAATCTAAAGCACACTCTTGGAGTTTATTTTCGGTGGGGTTTGCTGTATAAATTGATGTATATACATATACAGTTGCAATTCTAAAGCCTAATACTAACATGTGCGATGTAATCAATTAAAATGAGCCACTACACGACAAAAACCGGTCTTCGGGATTTCCGATTAGGTGCGACACAAACCAACTTGCACAGTCACAGAAGATGGTAAGAAGCTTGAACTTTTGGACTTAAGGAGTGAGATTGTACTATCCATGTAGCGAAAACAAAGGCGTTGATCAGCATCGCAGTAACTGCGAAGCTGGTCTGCCTCTCTGTTTTCGCATAGGCGAATTCCGGTTTTCTCACGATGCGGCTAAAATAATTAAGCAGGTAAAATGGCTGCTATTTGCGAAAATCGGTTTTGCACATGTCAAAAGCAATGTCAAATAGCTACACCTAATGTGTTGCATGATCATTATTAGTCATTATGCATCTGTTTTGTACAATCGCACATGATGCTGGTTTGTTGTTGGCTGGCACTTGATCAGTGCATTCATCCCAAATGATTATCTATATGATATAACAGTGAACGTTTTGCTACATATGAGCCCATCCTATGCGAAAACAAATGCGCAGATCAGCTTCGCAGTAACTACGAAGCTGATCAGCGCCTTTGGTTTCGCTACACGGATAGTACAATATCTCTTCTTATCTTCTTAAATTTCGAGTCTCTAGTCATCTTCCGTGCTTGTACAGCTCGATTTGTGTCAGTCCTGGTCGGAAACCCCGAATCCCGGATTTCTCGCGTCGCGGCTCATTATACATGTACATCATCGTAAGAGTGAACGTTTTGCTACATAAAATCCTTACTTTTGCATAACTTCAGTCAATGTCTGCTGTTCAATGTCAGATAGAACGGAATGTACAGAATCCAGATTAGACTGCATGTTCTTTACGCTGAAAATAAATATATTTTATTGAGTCTGTGTGTGAGAAAACCAACAATTTGGGTTCTGACCAGGCCCGACACAAACCGGGCTGTACAATCACAGAAGATGGTTAGAAGCTTGAAATTTCAGAGTTAAGACGAAGAGGGATTGTATTATCCGTGTAGCGAAAGCAATTACTGCGAAGCTGATCTGCGCCTTTATTTTCGGCCATGTAGACTGTTGGCTTTCCCATGCGACGGCTCAAATATTGTATAACATACATGTAGATGACATTGGTTCATTTATAGACATATACGCAGGCGGTTTTAATTTTTATCCTTACTTGTGCATGATTTTTACTAATGGCATTGATTTGTCTACAGGTCCAAGCGATATGGTGAGAGTCAGAGTCTAATTTCCCTCCTGGCGCACCCCCTGGTGAGGTATTGTCAATTTGACGTATCACCAGTAACCCATTCATATATGTATGAACACAAAGTACGAGCCAAACGTGGGAAAAGGTGGCTCCATGTATTTCATTCATGTTTTTGTTTCGATTTGCGTGCAGTTTGTACCCATTTTTAAGCATTCATACATGTATTATGTTGTAAGATATTAATTTAGGGACATGTAACCGTGTGGTCACTCGCCTTCCAAGTACCATATAATATAATATTATTGTCACATTGGTTGTTTCCAAATTGAGTTCTGGTTTCGGCAGCTTTAACTTCACATTGCAATGTGATCATACCATTAAGAAGATAAACCAGAGGACCAACGGTCCTGTAAACGATCACCTGACATCTGCTATATTAACCAAATATTTATTTAAAAAAATTGCCCTTTATGGGGCCCCACCAACCAATCAAAATAAAGGATTAGGACTAAAGTCAACCAAACTGTAGAGGACTACTCTATAAACATTTCTGCAAAAATAGAATTCAAATATCTGCGATTGGACCAGAAAAAAATAGCCAATTACCACTTTTCCCGTTTTAAGTCAATCGAGACTTTAAGTTGCCATAGCAACCAGATTTCTTATCCGACTGAAATAAAAAAAAAACACAAATTATGTAGAGACTACTGTCAGGAACATGTATACAAAGTACAGGCTTCATGCCGAGGATAATGATTTTAAAATGTTTTTCGAAATTTTACCCTTTATGTGGCCCCAGCAACCAATCAAAATAAAGGATTAGGAAAAAAGTCACATGAAACATAGAGATATACTCAATAAATATTTCTGCAAAGACAAAATTCAAATACCTACAATTTGGTCCAGAAAAATTAGCTAATTTCCACTTTTCCCATTATAAGTCTATGGAAACCATAGCAACCAGAGTTCTTATCCGACTGGAATAAAAAACACAAATTATGTAGAGGCTACTGTCAGGAACATGTATATAAAGTACAGGATTCATGCACTTGACAGTTTCTGGGGAGTAGATTTTTGATTTTTTTTTTTTTTTTTTTTTTTTCAAATTTTGCCCTTTATGGGGCCCCATCAACCAATCAAAATAAAGGATTAGGACAAAAACTCACAAGAAACGTCAAACACTACTCAATAAACATTTCTGCAAAAACAAAATTCAAATGTCTGCAATTTTAGCGGAAAAATAGCCGATTTCCACTTTTCCCATTATAAGTCTATGGCAGTTTCTGAGAAGATTTTTGAATGTTTTTCGAAATTTTGGGGCCCCTGCAACCAATCAAACTAAAGGATTAGGACAAAAGTCACATGAAACGTAGAGGACTACTCAATAAACATTTCTGCAAAAACAAAATTCAAATATCTCCAACAAGACAGCAATAACTGGCAACTTTCAATTTTTTCCTTAATAAGACTATGGGAAGCATAAGTTGCCATAGCAACCAGAGTTCTTATCCGATCAAAACAAAAAAACACAATTATTCTTTCCCCCTACCTTTAGATGGTGTATGTGTAATATGAGAACAATCGGCCCAGCGGTTTAAGAGAAGAAGATCTTTGAAATTGTGGACGACGACGGACGACGGATGGACGCCGGAGCATGGGTATACTATAAGAATGTCAGACAACTCGGACCCAAGACGACTCGAACCCAAAATTTCTGGGACGACTCGGACCCAAACCTTTTCGGACCCAAGGCGAATCGGACCCAAACCTTTTCAGACCCAAGACGAATCGGACCCATACGGACGGACGATATACGTACGATTTCATAAATGCATGATATCCCCCGGGGCCGAGAGGGTCGTGGCCACAAATGACCTAGTGCATAATCCTAAATTTAATAAAACTCATATGACGAGTTAGCAGTATTTGTATAACGGAACAACCAATTTTAATACGAACGAATGAATAATTGTGTCTGATTTTTAACCATATAATCCATTAGACATTCTTCGCTTTACAAATGTATGTGTCTGTACTGATGCGCTTAAATTTAGCTTAAAGTGTTTCTCTGCATCAAATTCATACCTTTGAAGCCTTAACAGAGATTTGTGATAACTAAACATATTTGAGACAAGTGACGATTTGCATTGACAGTGGAATTTATTATTTGCTAAGAATAAAAATGTTTTATGGTGACTTGGTTTACAAATTTAAGAAACTTATAGGAAGTAATGATTTTTCTTTTCAGTTTAGAAAAATCATAACACGTTACAGACGTATAGGTTATAACTTGAATGTTATGCGACAGTCTGCATGCTTAGTATTTAACCCAATCACGGTTGATAACTATGCTGCCTTCTTTAATTGCACGCCGGTGGGTCGGGCGTCAGACTTTATGATGGCCCCGACTTAAAGCTATTCATTTTAGTTGGTTGGGCCGGAGCTTCTTGTCTGTTGCTTGGCCCACCGGGGTCCAACTGATGTTTTTCTTTAGCTCCGGAGTTAGTAAGTTATTTGGCGCCAAGGGATCTCCATCGTCGGGCAGCTTACTGAATCTGTGAGTCCTGGTTTTTGATTCATCAGGATGTTTATCATGATTTATTTGTTTGTTCTTGATGATTCATTTACTAGTTAGAGATTCACCACGAGGACCGAAGAACTAACTAAATGTTATGAACCACTGCAGAAGCTGAGGGTGAGGTTACGGCCGTGTAGAATCGATTTAAGCCCGCCAGTAACTTTGTGTTACTGATCGTTCCAAGTCGATACTTCTGTGGTGGTTCTTTTTGTTTTATGTCTTGGTGTTTAAAATATTTTTGTGCTGTTGGCGCCTTATGTATGTTTGCATATTTTTAGTTAAGTTAAGGTAACTGAGTGGCCACCTATTGGGGAAATAGCTGCTCATTCGGCTTACGAAATGTTTTCATGGTATAAGTACCTGATTGTTAGTTTGTTTTTTTCCCACCTTGGTTTTTGGAGTGGGAGTCTTTTTCTGGTTGCGCCTTTTCCTGATCTTTGCCTGCTTGTGCTTTTTTGCTGGTCAGCGTTTACTTCCCATAAAGCACACATAATTATGTTTTGATGTAGCACACATGTAGCACGTACATGCACATGTATAAGGTATGTACAGTGAATAGGACAAGTAATACAGGCTGCGCTCAACAGTTATGGACAATATAACTTTTGATCAAAGGCCTGCAATATTTTTGACTTCCTTTTTTGAAAACTGGGCCGTCTGCAGCCTCTTATTATCCCAAATGTTATATTGGCATGTCACTGTTTAGATGATATGGACGGAAATCTTGGTTTTCTGAATATTTTTTAAACAATTGTCGACGTTGGTTAAATTATCGAATGAATCGAGTTACTTAGTTGAGGTGTCACTTGTGCCTACAGGCCAACTTTGTGTATTGTAAAAACTTGATAATATTGAAACATCACTATTATCATATTATCACAGAATCATCATGTCATAGTAAATCAGAAACCAGGGTTACATAAAATATCATCATGAGCTGCATTATCACAGATTTATGACTCAATGATTAAAATTCCAAGTAAATCCAGTAACCCAGGTTACACAAAATAATATCACGAGCTGTTTTTTTTTTACAGATAAATGCCTTTTTTTAAAAAAAAAATACTTATCATCTTATCACAGAATCATCAGATCAAAGTAGTTACCAAATGTTCAAGTATATTCAAGTATATTCAATAACCCAGGTTACACAAAATAACATCATGAGCTGCATTATGATGTTAGCAGGTATGTGTTTTTATACAAGTTTTATCTACATGATAAAATAAAAATTGTTTGCATGGTCGTCCTTGTTGTTGGGTTCGAGTCGTCTCAAAATAATTGGGTCCGAGTTGTCTCAGGCTTGGGTCCGATTCGTCTTGGGTCCGAAAATACCAAGGGTCCGAGTTGTCTTGGGTCCGAGTTGTCCGGCTACCTACTATAAGCTCACCTATGAGCCTTCGGCTCAGGTGAGCTAAAAAGTAAGATTTGAACGGTGCACATTCTTTAAATGCCTGGGTGGACCATAAAGGGCAAATTTGGAGATTATCAAAACCAGGAAAACATAGGCATGCAATGACTACTCCTTAAAACCCACTTTAATATAGTAAAACTGGGGTATGCAGGGGTATAACTATTTTTCTTAATATTGCTCCAAAACAGAGATTGTGGAAACTCGTTAGAACGTGTGCCCACAAATCAATGTTTTGAGCAAACATGTTAAAATTAACCAAATTTTTCCAATGAAATTAATTCTGAAAAATATCTCTGTATATTAGATGGGCAAGTTTTCATAATTATAGGACAATAAACATGAATAGCTCGACAGTAGCTAACCTTTGCCTGGTTTAACTGCGTCAATGCAGGTAGCTTATGTAATAATTTCCTGCCGGGTGGCACAAGACTTAGGCATTTAAGAGTAAAATGTCGACTGTTTCAAGATTCCCCACTTACCTTGCAGTGCTCACTAATGTTGTATCTACACCTGGCTGATTAATTGTAAAACTCATGGCTAATCGGGATATATCAACACCTTTACTCTGTAATAAAATGAAAACATCATATACATATGTCACAAATATGACACTTATTGACTACAAGAAGTATATATCTTACATGTTGTTCATTTTATATGGATGCGGATTGATGCTTTGCAGAGCATCAGAATCCGGAGCGAAATCTGACTGAATAGTTTAATGAAAAAAAAAAAATGTTTTATAAAATTACAAGTATACCCTTGTCACAGGTGATTACTGTAAAAGTGACAGTCATTAACTGTCAGAAAGTGTGCTTTCCATATAAGTAGACCTGTGTATTTTGCGGCCAAATCATACAATGTAGCTCTACCAACCGGTTGTTATTAGGCTCTTGTTTATCTCATTATCTCATTGCGATGTTTGTGATCTTGTAACGTGATTTACTAAGTGGTAAATCACAGCCATTGTTTAGACACATATAATTACCTGGCAATACTGGGCAGCTTGCTTACATGCGTTTTTAATATCATTTTGTGCCGGATGCCATTCAGGAGCTCCTCTATTCGACAAAAGGCCCATACCAATAGCCGAGGCATTGATTATGCCAATACCCGGTTCCTGTAAATCGATATAGCAAACGTGTGTGACGAGAAACCCTGTTTTCATATTTCATAATCATACCAACGCTTTTTCTTTTTGAAACATAGATTTATATTTGGTTTTCAAACTAGAAATTCTAACATCAGGCTTATTTAGCAAGTGATACGTAAATCTACATGAAATACCGTCAATTCTAACACACCTCGCCTATATAGCCAATGGTTAAAAACGTGTTATACATGTATTGTACAAAATCAGTGGGCGAATAAGCGTGACATTACTTCGCGCCATTTCGATATCAACTGTCCCATCAAGTAGTATAAGCTTGACGATAGACACGACGTACAACGTCGTTCTAGTGCATAACAGATGTAATAAATGTATGTTCATGTAAATACCCGCATTACAGTGCAATGGCGGAAAGCCGAAGGATATCGACGGTTTCAATGACTTTTATTCCGTTTATTGTGTGTTATAATCGAAGTGCTGGATTTATTGAGTAATATGCCACTGTTTGTTGGTCAGTTATAAAAAAATAAATCACTCTCGCTATGGGCTCGTGATTTGAATGCTCATTAACTCATTTAAGCCTGGCGCCCCTTTTATGGGACATAGACAAACATCATAGCCCCATATGTGACGCCGCAGAACGCGGCGTCCCATCTGGGGCTATTCTGTTTGCTCTTAGGAATTTCATCGAAAAAATGAATAAAAATTAAAAATCACTCCTAACACCCCTAAAAGTGAAAGTGGACTCACCCAACTGATAATGATGGAAGAATACATTCGTCAAATATGGGTTAATCTAACATACCTTGAAATATGGCATATAGTCCTGTAGAGAGTTATCGTTCATGCAACCTCTACAGTATGTTAGAATGGTGTCAATTTTAACGGAACTTCTGTCTAAGACTGTTCTGAAAACGGAAATTGAATTATTAATAGCCGGTAAATACCACTTAAATAATTAATAGTTTTTTCGAATTGCACACACCGTTTAACCCATGTAAGCCTAACGTCCCTTTTTGTGTCACGAGAAAACAGAAGAGCCCTAGATGAAATGCCTCAAAATGCATCTTCCCACCTCGAACTGTTTTGCTTCATCGTTGGAATTTCCTCGAAAAATTAATGCAAAATACCTTGGAATGCCCTTGTGGTGAACAGGTGATCAAATGAAGATTGGAAAGTCAGATCGCTGTAAATGGTCACAAAATATAATTCAGGGATAGTACATGTAGGTGCAGTGCATGCGGATAATGATGTATTAATTTCATCAGGAAAACATACCCGTGCAATATATACCCCCTTAAACACCACTTTTATATAGAAAAACTGGGGTATGCAGGGGTAAACCTATTTTTTCTTATTTTTGCTCCAAAACATAACTTGTGGGTACTCGTTAGAACCGCCTCGCCATAACGTGTACCCACAATCAACGTTTTGAGCAAAAGTATTAAAAATATAAAAAAAATCTAAAAACTTTCAATTTTTACAGCTGAAAATAATCTCTGTATATTGCATGGGCAAAGTTTCGTAAAGTCTTCTCACATTATATCAGCGCATTTATAAACGTTAATGATTCTAAGTACTTAATTAAAGAGTGTTTCCCAGTGTCTGATAATGGCTTTTCGCAGATATTTTGCAACAGTTTTATCTGGATGAAATATATTCTAAGCACAACTGAGAATTTTGTTTGTCGAAAAATGTGCAGCAAAACTTTTGAAATTTGAATAGATTTTTTTCTGTACAAAAATCTCATAAGAGGGAAGTAAATATTTTCTCTAAAAAAATTCAGTTCTAGGTATTCCAATATGATTGCTCAAAATTATCATTAAATGACATAATTGACTAACCTGAGACATTCTACATGACCCATTAATTTGTTTTAAAATTATCCATTTTCATGATCATGGATTAGCTTTCTTGCCAATGCAAACCCCCCACTCAAAACTCATTTTTGCCATTAAAACTTTATTTGCGGGCCGATAACTGAGGACAAACAAAGAAAAAAGATCAAGATTTTGACTTAAAATCGTGTCTTTCACACAAAAAAACTCTGCGAAAAAAAAAAAAAAAAAAAAAAAAAAAAAACATTATCAGATAATTTTTAAACTTTATCATAAAATTGAATGTGTAACCATCAAGTTTGAAAATTAGTGAATTTCAAAAAATGAGACAACATATCACTTTCAGTTGAAATATTTGCAATTTCAGTTTTCATAAAATTGATCTGAAATACATGTATGTCAACGGAATGATTAATGACCGTGAAACTCATTACGAAAACTTGCCCATGCAATATTTATAATACACTTTATTTTTAGCTTTAAAAATTGAAAATTTTCAGCTGAAAATTTTTGATATTTTTCTTATTTTTGCTCAAAACATAGATTGTGAGTACACGTTAAAACCGCCTCGCCGAGGCGGTTCTAACGAGTACCCACAATCTATGTTTTGGAGCAAAAATAAGAAAAATAGGTAAACCCCTGCATACCCCAGTTTCACTATATAAAAGTGGGGTATGAGGGGGTATTCATGTCACAGACATGTTTTCCTGATGTGTACATATATTCACAAAATACTTGAACCAAATAAAACATTTGGAATATAAAAATAGAACGTATGCATTATAGGGCAAAACATATTTTTTGGCAGAAAATGATTTTTCATACTTTTGAACATATTTGACCAGTACTTTTCCGAAAATATACTTGTAGAATGACATAAAACTGATATTTGTAAAGGACACTGTTCATCAAATAAGTGTATAAATCGGTAGGACCTTCCACACTTTATAGATGCTTTTAGCATTTTCATGCATCCAACCATTACACAGCCCGGGGACAATACCGGAAACTTCAAACCCCAAGCATACATTCACACCATTTGGTATGCTATTAAGAGCTTTCATGGTATGCTTAAACTTGATTATGTGATTGTAATTTACTTTTAATGTCGGTGCGATCTGAGTCACTGGAGAT
Source organism: Rugalucina vietnamica (assembly GCA_964017185.1). Taxonomy (NCBI): domain Eukaryota; kingdom Metazoa; phylum Mollusca; class Bivalvia; order Lucinida; family Lucinidae; genus Rugalucina; species Rugalucina vietnamica. The sequence goes on along the minus strand of OZ024876.1, from coordinate 7,624,895 downwards.
TTTTTAGAAGTAGAAGTTACCTTGTATGAAAAGAGCTAGTCATCCTGCTCTTCAAATATGGTGTTGGAATAATGGTGTTTTGTTATAAATTGTGGTGTGCATGTATTTTTTTCCACCTGGTGTCTATGGTGGGACACCGATTCCTGGTTCCGTTATTCTTACTTGTAACTTTGGCTGTTTCCTACCAGGGATTTTGGACTTTGGTTCTGATTGCACCAGTTCCTGGTCATAGCTTAGCTTTAACTTTTGAACCAGATCTCATCTTGTGTAAAACTTTCGCTATCAAAACAAAGGGTTTATGTATTCCTCAGTCACACACATGCATTTTCAACTTGGGATAACAGTTTCATTTTGGAAAATGCAAATGGAGTCTTTGGTGCAATCAAGATTTATTCAGAGGATCAAGTAACCTTAAATTGCCTTTACCTGAAATTTTCTAGTGGATAACCTGTGATTCCTATAAACTTCACTTTGCCGCTGTCCTTTACCTTCTGCAAAGCAGGCAGTGTTTCGTTGATTATTATATCAAGATTTGGGGCAAACTCCATATCGTGAACCTAGAAAAAAATATGTTTAAGGCTAGATTTCTGTAACTGTTCTGTACATGGGACGACTGAAAACGCGTACCCAATCCAATCCAACAACATTTTAAGCATTATTAAACAATTGGAAAGTTTCAAGTTGAAATACAGACTGTCTTTCGATATGTGCTTCGTTATCTGAAATTGTCCAGATTTTTGCCAACCATGTTAATGAAGACTAATTTATGCTTATTGCTGAAAACTACACGTGAAAACATTTACTCAGTCAAAAGATATGTTTAAACAGATTTTGGAGGTTTGCAGTAAGTCTATGTGATATTTGGTGACCTTCACATGACTACGGAGTGAATGAAAGGTATCAGGCTTTACATGTCTATATTCCCAGCTTTATAAAAGACCGACAGGCAGTACAATAATTGGCAACGAACATTATGAGGCTACCGCAATTCTCATCAGGAAAACATGTCCATGCAATATATACCCCCTTTAAGCCAGATGTACGTAATTGAAGGCGCTCAAAAGAACGTGCGTATCTAAGGGTCAAAACGTCACTTTACGCCGCATTTGTAACGTCAAATTTTCGCTCGAAACGTCATTTCTAGCGTCAGTTTACTTTCGGAATACGAAACTATGTCCATGCAGTTATGCAGAGGACTTCAGAAATGTTAAAAAAATGATATTATTTAAATTGTATGCTCAAAATACAGATTATGGACATATTATCCCGAAGAAAACAACATTTGCGCGACAGTTAGAAATGTTGTATACTAAATAAAGTCGGAGCTTTTGGCGCAAAATCGACGTCGCGCGTAAAACGTACTGAATTCGGTACCGACTACCTCTTTTCGCACGCTTATAGCAGGAAAACGAATCCGGTAACTAAGGCATTTCTCGTTATCTACTTGTAGTTCAGGAATTTCTCTAATACATATCATTTTTTTAAAAAATCGTACCGTGGATTTTTTTTAAATATATCAAGAAAACTAACGAAAAGGGGGTCTGAAAAACGCATTTTACGTATATGAGATATTATATTATATTATGAGATATTTATTTATTGATCAATCATGGACCCCTCTTCGTGGTATACAATCAGATAAAAAAAATCAAACAAACAAACATTCAATTGGACAATTTGTAGAAAAAGAAAACATATTCAAAACATTTATACACATATGAATCTCTAAAAATACCCTAGGTATCAATGCATGCTCGATAAATCAAGTTGTTCTTGCTTATCGTATCGAATTCATTGCGTTTTTGCTAAGTTCCTCAACTCAAAACACTGAAATACAAAGTCAGCTAGAGTATTTATTATTACCTCTTCCTCACAAGTCAAGAGCCATATGAATCTGGCTGAGTCATGGAGTGTCTTGAAAGAAGGAGCTTTGTCAATTATAAATTCAAAAAAGCGTTGTCTAGTTTTCGGTAAGCAGAACAGTTGCATAAAAAGTGAACTTCATCTTCCACCGCATTTAAATTACAACATTTACATAATCTTTCAGATGCAGACTTTTTCTTGTATCTACCAGACTCAATTTCTAACCTATGAGCGCTTACTCTCAACTGCGTCAGACATTTTCGTTTTTGTACATCCTTAATTGTTTCTAAATAATGTTCCTTTTGGAAAAATGGCTTAAATAAAGCATAAGTTCTTAATTTCCCTTGCTTAATAACACCCTCCTGCTCAATGCTTTTTGACCAAGTATCCTTATACAAATTATTAAGGTGTAGCTTTACAGAGCAAATATTTTCTTCATCAAGTTTAAGTTCATTTAAAATAGAATCCATTCCACTATACCAAGATTTAATACCATTTTTATGTAGCTGTTTACTAGTCTGCAATGTTTGCTGAAGCAAGGAATCCGATTCTTTTCCTTTAATATGCAATATTGACGTCAATGTATTTTCGCTCTCAAAACTGACGATTTCGAAGGCCGATATCTCGAAAACAAGCTCGGAACGGTATCGATTTCTTTTCTTTTTCGTATGTAGGACATCAAAATACACTTGCATGCAAAAAATAAAAAAAAAAAAATCTTCCGTGAGGTCAATTACGTACATCTGGCTTTAAGCCACACCTTTATATAGAAAAAAAAAAAAACTGGGGTTTGCAGGGTTATACCTAATTTTCTTATTTTTGATCCAAAACATACATTTTGGGCTAACATATTAAAAATATCCAATTTTTTCTACAACATTGGAAAAATCTGTATGAAACAAGGGCGCGTTTTCGTAATGTATAAATTAATGAACCTGTATAATATCTATGTAATTCAGCCCCAGACGTTCTAGACTCTCATCCACACTGCGAATCACACGCTCTGCTCGGAAATCAAACATCTCCGTAGGCTCGGGCAAATAGCGGCCAACTTTTGTAGCAAGATAGTAACTCTCTCTAGGAATGTTTTCCAATCCCTGTAGTAGCAAAGAAAAATAAGTATAAGTTAGATAAAATATAAACATTGATAAGCAGAAGAATGCATACATTTTGAGTGGCGAGTGGCATAAAGTGCGATTGTATAACTTAGTATCCATATATTCCGCTAAATAGACCTTTACGCGCGGATGCTTCTATATTCTACAGCAAAACAGAGTTAAAAGGGTGTCAACATGTATGTCTTTGACAGTTTACGTATTGAAAGACAAATGAGGCTTGTTTGTTCAGTTTAGGAATAGGAAAATAAAACAGTAAAGAAAATTCGAAACTGTGGAAATATTCAAATATTTTGTTTGTTTGTTTGATTGATTTCTTCCTAGAGTACCATCAAACAGCTACAGTCATGCTGGGACGTTAATTGTTGCTCATATGGATGATATGACATACGATATGCACATCAAAATAAAACCACCCAAGTAATCAGGCTTATGTTTTTAAATGGTTCAACTTAACATTTTTCTTGGCAGATCATGTTCAGACCTTCTGAGCCATTAATCAGTAACCAGGTGATAATAATTCAGTTGGTGAAAAGCTTTGCCTGGAGACGCAAGCAGTCCATCTATTTTTCAAAGTCCCAATATGCGGTGTTATTTTGGCATTGCGCTTTACAAGTGTGAACAGCCGTTCATTGAAACGCACCACAGATGAAAGTAGAGTTTCGTCTGTGTTTAGAATTGCTATGCTTCCTAGACGTTAGTTAAGGTGACAGATGTCAAAACTACAAATTACTTGAGCCACAATTATCGGTGGCATTACATCTATGTAGCTATTTTGTTTGTTTGATTCGCTGCATTACGTCCCAGTCAACAGCTAAGATCATGTCGGGATGCTACCTCAGTTAAATGGGACGTCTACCGAGCAGTCGGATGTCAAGACATACAAACTATGCTTCAAAATATAACCACCCAATTAACAACTACGGCTTATGTGTGGTTTGAAATAACCTCTCTCTTTTCCTGGGCAGATCTACTGAGGACAACAGGAAAACATGTCCGTGCAGTGAATACCCCCTTTTACCCCACTTTTACATAGTACAACTGGGGTATGCAGGGATATACCTGTTTTTCTTCTTTTTGCTCTAAAACATAGATTGTGGGTACTCGTTAGAACCCCCTAGGCGAGGCGATTCTAACGTGTACCCACAATCTATGTTTTTAGCAAACAAAAAAAAAAAAAAAAAAAAAAAAAAAAAAAAAAAAAAAAAAAAACTGGAAGGACAAGCCGATCTATTTCTCACAGCCTCAGTGAGAGGGGAAAATTTCAGCATTAAGCTACACCAGTTTGACATTTGTCTTAGCTCTCCAAAAATTGTCACTAAACCAACCACGGGCCCTGACTATTTGTACAACCAAATGGGGCTCTATATACCCACTACGTACAATGCGAAGGGTTAAAGGTCTGTATGTCATTTCATTATGTTTCAAGCACGTTGATCAAATGATTAAAGAGTTTTGAAATCTGATGCCAAGAGGCATATACCTTCTTGCCTTTCACTGCATTATACATGTAAATACCTTTCCTAAAACCTTCTCAGCTTTGCCATGACCATACCAAGGAGCCACATCTATGAGATTTATTCCACTTTTTACAGCCAGCTTCAGAACGTCGTGACATTCCGTGTCATCTGTGGTTCGAAATACGCTGCCAAATGACGAAGCACCTGCAAGCGAATTATCAAATAAAAACACGCCAATGCAAACTTTTCGGTTGAATTTGTTTTAAGTTTTGCTCAAAACACAGATTACGGATACATATACATGTTAGATGTGCCATTCCGATGCGGTTCTGTCTATGTCTTGGAGTAAAAGTGAGAAAAAACACACCCCAATACACCCCATTTATTCTACATGAAAGTTGGGTGTAAGGGTATATATCACATGGACGTGTTATCTTGATTTGGTACGGATCTTGGGCAATATAATTAAAATTATAGAAAGTAAAAATAAAAAGATGATCCAGGAACTGATACAATTAAATTTAAGATTCCAACCCAGATACCAAGCCGGGAAAAGGAACAATACAAGTTGTCACAATATTTTTAACAAGATTACAAGCTCTTTCCCACCGAGGAAGCCATCTGACTTGCATCAACTAAGACTAAAATGATGAGCACAAAAGGCACTCTGACATATTCCTGTCTGTTGCGCGAGCGCTTGGCGAACAGTTGCGTTATTGGTGGGGGTAACATCCTGTAGTTTCTACAGCTCTACACAAATCACACATTTGACAATCTGGGCCCAGTTGTTCAAAACTAACGACGTCGTTAGTTAACGTTTCGTTAAAATTTCAAACATTAATATTACAAATACACTGTTATTTTTTGTTGAAAAAATGTGAGAATCCTTTGCACTGCAAAGGATTCTCACATTTTTTCAACAAAAAATAACAGTGTATTTGTTACTTTAGCTGATATTTGCTTAACAAATTTATGTATTAACGATATCGTTAAGCTAGCGATGCTTTGAACAACTGGCCCCAGAATGTTTCGTCATCAATACTAACCGAGACTCAGAACTGACGCTCGCATACCAGTGTTACCAAGGTCGTTGTATCTCATCTTGGTAACAGTTTGGTCGTCATGGAAACCGGCTACATACGTTTTCTCGTCCATTTTAACTGTGAAGAAATCAGTACGATATCTCATATTATAAGCAATGCTGTACTTCATTGAAATGTGTGCCCCTTGTTATATGAATTACAATGCTTTTGGTGGTTAAATCGGAAACGGATCGCCAAACCTTGTATTTCCATATGTTCTAGTATATAAACCGTTTACCGTCATGTATAAAGTGGCCAGAATTAAAAAAAAAAGGGCAGTATGTTACCTGTTTGCAATTCAAAAAGAGAATTATAAAAAAAACATGTTTATCATATGACGTCGCTGTTTTTCAGTGATTAACGTCAAGTAATAAAAAGTGTTATGACCACACGTGTATTAACACTTTTGCGGGAATACGTAACATCATTGACGACGTCCGTAACAACAATGTTAATTTCCATTGGAAATAGGTCCACTTTAAAGGCGATAAAATCCTATGTACAGCCGCGGTGGTGTAATGGATAGCGTATTCGCTTAGTAATCAAGCAATCAAGGGGTTGCGGGTTCGTAACCCGGCTGGTACATCTACATATGCCTGTTATGTTAGTGACCAATGTTCACCCTGACGTAATAAAGACGTTATAAAGGCAAACCGCCCATAGGGGTGTAACATTTTATTTTAGAAGTCATATGATAAAAACGAATCTTACACTCAGGGTCATTTCATATGAAATTTATTAAACTCGTCGAAGGTCCGTCCTCTATTTATTGCACGTCGTATGTTAATATACAAAGTTCATGTGTGCTAGTGTTATTTGTGATATCGATTTAAAAAGTAAATGTATCGCTCAAGTTGATCATTGTTGATGTCACTGAACTTTTATGCCTCTTGACAAACCCAATGCACAATGCAAAATAGTGTAGTACGTTTTGATCACACCAAGCTTTTATGTGTTTGAAGCACCATGCTTAAGAGTCATATTTGAGCCTTTGCCTGAGAAAACCAACAAGTTGGGGTTCAGACCAGGTCTAACACAAACCGGGCTGTACAGTCATAGAAGCAGGCATGAAGCCTAAAATTTCGGATTTCAGAAGCAGAGGAGTTGTACTATCGTGTGGCGAAAACAAAGACGCTGATTAGCATTATTGGAGTTACTGCACAGCTGATCTGCGTCGTTGTTTTCACATTTACATATTGTCGGTTTTCCGATGCAGCGGCTGATTTACTAGAACTTTTCTGGACCATTGATGGTTATATATATATGCTGAGTTAACACGAGACAAAATATTACCATCATCATCTTTTGTACATTCATAAGTCATGCCATTGAATGTTTTAAAATGAATTCATTGTAAAAATCGTGACTCAGTCGAGGTAGCCCACATGACTACTAAAATAGCTTCTCATTCGGCTTACGATATGTTTCATGGTATAAGTACCTGATTGTTAGTTTGGTTTTTTCCCACCTCGGTTTTTGGAGTGGGAATCTTTGTCTGATTGCGCCTTTTCCTGATCTTTGCCTACTTGTATCTTTCTATATTTCGTTTTTAAATCATAAAAGTATGTGATCTGACTACGAGAAATGAAATACACATTGGCGATGTATATCAAATAGCAAATTTACTAAATGAAGCCGTAGCTTAGTACATGTACATTATAAACGATAGCCAAAACATACACTTACTGGGTTATATACATGCAACTATATCCCTATTATCTCAACAATGAATGTAACTGAGGATGTTGATTTCTTATTATCAGCTGTGTGTAAATAACCATATCGATCATCCTTTCGCAGTATACAGCTTGTGTTGTATAGTATATTCAATCAATAAACCTGTATCTCAGCATCTTTAATGTTGTTTCTATTATACATTTATATATTGCTCGAGTAGTATCCCAATACAAATAAACCGATCTACATCATAAACATAGCCATACCAGATGGTGGCTAGAAATATCACATTTGAAGAATTTATCTGCAAAGCGAAACAAAATTTACTGCGCTATCATTCTGCACATCTAGACCTACCGTTGTTTTTATTTTGCTTTTATTTTCATATGCAGAACAGGGTGTCGCATCTCGGGGTTCATTCCAGCCTCAACAAAATGGCACTTTTGTCTAAATGGGGACATGCCACCCAAAAATCTTCTATAGGCCACAAAGCAAATGACACTCCCAGCGCATGGCCAATATGACTCCCATCGCCTTATAGCTCAGCCTTACCTCTACCTAAAACACGTAAAATTAGGCAATGATCAGAAAATGGCGCAATCAGAACGAAATTCCCACTCCACACACCGAGGGGTGGGAAAAAACAAAATGACATTTAGGTACTTATCCAAGAAAATATAGTAAGGCGACTGAGCTGCTATTCCCCAATAGGCGACCATTCAGTTACCCGAACTTAATTAAAAATATGAAAACATACATAAGTCTTAAACAGCACAAACATTCGACTCCAAAACACAAAACAATTAGAACTACAACAGAAGTTTCGACTTGGAACAATCAGTAATACGAGTATAAAATTACTGGGGGGCTTAAACCGGCTTTACAGGCGCCTAACCTCACCTTCATCTTCTGCGGTATAGTAGTTTAATTTTCAATTAAGCTATTACTTAAGACATAGTTGCATTGACTAAAAAAATAGATAATATAATCCATAGATCCTTAAAGCATAATTCATCAGGAAAAAAAGTCCGTGCAATGAATACCCCCATAAACCACACTTCTATATAGTAAAACTGGGGTTGAAGGGGTATACCTATTTTTCTATTTTTTTTTCTCCAAAACATAGATTGTGGGTACTCGTTAGATTCGCCTCGGTGAGGCGGTTCTAACGTGTATCCACAATCTATGTTTTGAGCAAAAATAAGAAAAATATCAACATTTTTCTGCTGAAAATTTTCATTTTTACAACTAAAAAAGTTTTCGTAATGTATGACAAAAGGAAATTCTTACAACTTTTAACACAAACAGAACAATGAACAAAAATTAACAGTTTGAACAAAACGAGCATGAGCAGACCCCTCCGCTCCATGTAGCAATATGAGCTTTAAAATTTTCAAAAATTGATATGTCCCGGAAACTTTGTGGCAGGGAATTCAGGGAATTTGTGACTGGTGCAGATTTGAGGAGGGGGTAGTTTACATACAGAAGCTTCCAACGGGAAATAGTCTATTTTAAGATCGTGTTTTGTACACTCAAATGTCGTACACTAGTGATACTTTGCAGTGCATACTAAATATGCGACAGATATAAATTGTGCTCGTCATACAGTGTCAAACTCACCTAGGCAAAATTTTCAAATGCACTATTTTCGTGTCGCACCTAATTGAATGCGATAAATAAGGCGAGTTGGCTTTTGTTCTGTCGAAACTTGAGTTGTTTCCCTTTATCAACAAATCAGTAACCTTTCTCTATATTGCTTAAAAACGACATTACGAAAACATGCCCATGCATTATACAGACATTTTCAAAGTTGTAACAAATGAAAATTTTCAGCAGAAAAAATTTTGATATTTTTCTTATTTTTGTTCAAAACATAGATTGATTGTGGGTACACGTTAGAACCGCCTCGCCGAGGCGGTTCTAACGCGTACCCACAATCTATGTTATGGAGCAAAAATAAGAAAAATAGGTATACCCCTTTATACCCCAGTTTTGCTATATAAAAGTGGGGTTCAAGGGGGGATTTATTACACGGACATGTTTTCCTGACGAATTAGACACTGTAACAATACTCGTACACGTGATTTGATATGATAAATAGTTTTATAAAATAATGGTACTACTACCACTATCACTACTACTACTACTACTACTACTACTACTACTACTACTACTACTACTACTAAACAACAACAACAACAACAACTACTACTACTACTACTACTACTACTACTACTACTACTACTACTACTACTACTACTACTACTACTTATGCTACTACTACTACTACTACTACTACTACTACTACTACTACTTATGCTACTACTACTACTACTACTACTACTACTACTACTACTACTACTACTACTTCTACTACTACTACTACTACTACTACTACTACTACTACTACTACTACTTAACAACAACGACAACTACTACTACTACCACTATCACTACTACTACTACTACTACTACTACTACTACTACTACTTAACAACAACGACAACTACTACTACTACCACTATCACTACTACTACTACTACTACTACTACTACTACTACTACTACTACTACTACTACTAATAATAATAATAATAATAATAATAAAACCTTTATCAAAGAGGAAAACATATACTTATTATGGTAAATATGCCAGTCTAACATATAGTCCTCAATTAGCTAATATCGGAAATGCTCGACGCCTCCGTGGTGCAGTGGTTAAGTCACTCGCCTCGTAAACCAGGGGTCGCAGGTTCGATTCAGGGCTTCTCCAAAAACAACAAAAAGCAACCTCCCGGTTGAGCCTTCGGGTGCTCCTGGAACAATAAACCCACAAAAACAACATCCTAAAGTACTGGTTTCGCCCAGGAAAAAGTAGATGAATGGACAGTCTATTATCTGCAATATTTATATATACCCCGTACAATTAGAGGAGACTATACACCTAGTCCCGAGGTTATAAAACTGTTTTCATGCTCAGCTCAGCTGAGACTAAAATTTATCCTGCTGATAAATGTTATCAGCAGAATAAACTACTGTGTTCTGGGATTTATGCCAGAATTTTCAACTGATTTTGGCTATTTTAGTATTCATGAGCTACTGAAATTTCATGGGCAGCTAAATTGAGCATGAAAACGTTTTATAACCTCGGAGCCAGACCATGTGAGCTACACAACCCCACTGGACATTGGACACGTTGTTAAGTTGGCTTAACGCCATCGTTGGTGCATGTAACTGGGGTTTTATCACCCGTTTTGTGTGTCGTTCTTTTTGATTCTAATAAACATGTTAATTTTATTCAATTCTACATATCGGTCGCCACATGACGATGGTCATAGCTGTTGTAGGGACACAAACGCCATCACAACATCAGCTTATCCGGCGTGTGTACAATTCTCAAAAGAGCAAAAGAAAACCATCAAAGGATTAGGCGAAAACAAATACGCATATCAGCTGTGCTGTAACTGCACAGCTGATCAGCGCCTTTTTTTTTCGATAAATGGATAGTCCATCCCTCTTCTTCTTAAATCCAGAATTCAAAGCTTCTTGCTTTATTCTTTGATTTTACATACCGGGTTGTGTCGGACCTGGTCGGAAACCAAAATTGTTGGTTTTCTCATGCGAAGTTCCAAAAGGTTTTCTTTCGTTATCTTAATCGCATTTAAAAACTGTCTGATATGATGAACTTCTTTACACACAATGTTCACGCACATATGATATACATGCCTGTCACAGCGCCCAAAAAGGAAAAGGATTTTTGAGTAAACCAACAACCCCAGTATGAGCTAGAGAGCACATACATGTGGCGGAAACCATTGTTCCAACAGCATGCGCGCTCTCCCGAGTGTAGAACTACATGGGCTGTAAAATGCAGTTGAATTGATTCTTAGAAATCTATCTATTGATGTCCGACATTCGGGGAAAATAAGAATTAATTTCTGAATATTTGGATTCGACGCCCTTTCTCAGTCCACCTTTATATGAACTTTGCACAGTTTGAAGTTTGATCAGAATTTCTTTCCTTTTTTTTTTTTTTTTTTTTTTTTTTTTTGATAACTTCTAAAAATTGACGAATTCATATTTAACGTTCGTTGACTAAACGTTACAGTTCGCTTTCATGCGTCGGATTCGATTCGCTACAATGTGCTTATATTCGGTACAGTGCGTCGAAGCAATCGTCCTCAAAGAGCAACCATTCGGTCGATATGCAAATTAGCCTGATCGCGTGATGCAATTTTACAGTTAGTTGCGAATTCTTACGCACGATTACAAATGCTTTGCGAAGACTTGCGATTGTTGAACTCAATCAAATGGCAGGTAGGACTCGTCTTGACGAATGCAGACGCATGCAAACGTATTCATGCCAACAGAACGAACGCTCTACAACGTATTGTGAGCTTAAATATTTTTAGCAAACGATGCTCTGAGTGGATCAAAAGTTAGTTATATTTTTATAACTTTGCCTCCACCGCCTATCTACGCATTTTTTTTCTCCTGTTATTATATGTCACATGTCACAATTTTTCTTTGTTTTATTTTTTTTGCTCATCGCATTATATCCGTTACTCTACTTGACCATTTATTGCATAAAATGATTTTTGTACAATTGTTGTATATATGTTAACTTGTTTCAGAGGGCCCCAAGGAAGACTGGTATTACCAATTGGGTTACCCTCTTAAAATAAAGAATTTACTTACTTACTTACTTACTTATTGAAACGTCCACAAACAAATTGAAACGAATGTTGATGACCTCATATCAAATTCGCAACTTTACGCAAGTCTACGTTGAGGGACTTTCTCATAGGTGTTACGACCCCTTTAATTATTGATCATGATAGTACATTGTCAGATATGGACGATGACATGTTTTCTACTGACTCGCATTGGAGGCGTTTATAAATGGACTGCGTTGCGAACAGATACTTTGAGCCGCATCGTGAGAAAACGGGATTATTGCCTATGCGAAAACAAAGGCGCAGATCAGCTTCGCAGTAACTGCGAAGCTGATCAGCGCCTTTGTTTTCGCTACTCGGATAGTACAATTCCTCTTCTACTTAAATCCGAAATTTCAAGCTTCTAGCTCTTTTCTGAGCTTGTACAGGCCGGTTTGTGTCAGACCTGGTCGGAAACCCCGAAGACCGGTTTTCTCACGTCGCGGCTCAGTCTTGACCTTTGTATTAAGTATTGAATTTGTTTCGTTTTTCATATTTTTGAAAGTTAGAGGAATATGTTCATATTTAATCAGACTTATTTTCATCTGAGCTTGTGCATGAGAAAACCAACAATTTGGGTTTCCGACCAGGTCTGACACAAACCGGCCTGTACAGTCACAGAAGATGGTCAGAGGCTTGAAATTTTGTATTTAAGTAGGAGAGGGATCGTACTATCCGTGTAGCAAAAACAAAGGCGCTGATCAGCTTCGCGGTTACCGCGAAGCTGATCTGCGGCTTTGTTTTTGCCCATGCAAATTGTTGGTTTTCTCATGCACAGGCTCATCTTGTAATATATCAATAAACCAGATTTTTGTCTATTTATGTGACAAATTCAAAATGAATCTTGCCATCATATTTAGATACCGCGTTCATTCCAATTAGCGCACATGATCAAATCAGCGCACTTCTTGTCATTTCTGTAAACCACGAGCATAGGCGCACACTATTTTACACATAAATACCTTATTAATAGCATTACGGGTTTACCTTAAATGATGAAATACTATTTTGCAACGATTTGGAACACTTGCATAACATTATCCTTGATATTTCTGACATGGTTGTTTCATCAGTTTATGTGTTGATTTCGTTTGTAATGTGTGCTGATTACATGAAGACATATACTGTTACCCAATCTTTAAGTTATTTTGAAAAGGTACAAGTAGGCAATGATCAGGAAATGGCACAGTCAGAAAGAAGTCTCACTCCAAAAACCGAGGGGTGGGAAAAAACTCAATTGACACTTAGGTACTTATACTAAGAAAACATATCGTACGCCGAATGAGCAACTTAACTTAAAATGTGAAAACGTAAGCACACTGAGCGCTTCTTAGAACGAATACGGTAGGCATATCTGATGAGAAGTTTTAGCATCAAATCTCTTAACTGGTCTTTGATATCAAGGGTATTTGGGACTCTCTTGATGCCTATTTCATTCAGAGTATGGTTCATCACACCATGTTCGTCGAACATCGGCCATTCCTGTACTTCGGGCCTTAACAATATTTCATTGTACAAAAAGACAAATTTCATTTGAAAAATATATAACAATTATTATAATTGAAAAATGTTCGGTTTAAGCAGCTAGTTATTCAATAATTATTGACTTGACATACGCCACAGCACAAACAACACAGTAGATAATCACGTGACTTGCGGACAGTCCGCCTAATCGGAACTCGCTACACTGTCCGGTCCAATCATAACGTGGATCGCAATATTGCCCTAAACACCTCAAGGTGAGTTATACACATATTTTCGATTTTTCCACTATACACTTTGCATAAAATTATTAAAACGACCTGGACATTAAAAGAGGCTGGTACGAAAAGCAGTTGTACAAAATCTGACAGGTAATTTCCTTTTCTATGAGCCATACGACACCAAAATATATCGGGAAAATCACCGGCTCCCGAGAAAAATATTGCCCGATCAGTGTCAACATTTCTGTCTATTTTCCTAATAATGTGAAGTCAAAGAGTTTTCGCGAGGAATATGTGTACATCAATCTATTTTCTATTACAAACCACATGGGTTTGGGTCAAATCTTTCGAAAATAGCGTTTTTCAAGGCTATTATTGCTACACAGTGTTTGCCACATGACTGACCGCAATATTGCAACTGTACGGAATCAAATATTGCTCGCGTCGAGATTGGACTGTCCGCAATATTGCGCATAAAAATACACAAAGAAGCCGCGTTATGAGATGGAAATTGAGATAATAAAAGATTCCAAAGCCTACCCATGTAGTATAGAGATTATTGATGCTATAAAGTTCTTTCTCCCACAGTTCTAACTACCCTCTCCAGTGGTCTCAGTTAAGACCGCCGAGGCGTTTTCATTACGAAAACATGCCCATGAAGTATATAGAGATTTTGTCAGAAGCAAACATTTGAAAATTTCATTGAAACATTTTGATATTTTTAATATTGTCACTCAAAACATACATTGTGGGTACACGTTAGAACCGCCTCGTTCTAACGAGTACCCAAAATATATGTTTTGGAACAAAAATAAGAAAAATAGGCATACCCTGTTTTGCTATATAAAAGTGGGGTTCAAGGGGGTATACATGCCACGGACATGTAATCCTGATGCTTACAATGTAACTGAGATTTGGTAATGTGTTTGTCTGCTTTTTGTAAATAGTTTTATTGGCGCATCCCGAATGTTTCATTTTATTTTAACTAGCTAAATATAGCCAGTCTCCACGCCTGAGGTGATGGCAGAAAATGATCTATTCAGTTATTATTCACTTTTTCATAATTTTCAGGATTATTTCACTCATATCGAGAAGAGCCAATATGCAGGTTGGCGAAAATGGCATTACGAGAAAACCCACATGTCTCACCCACAATAAGCACTTGGTTTGTCTCACATGTGACCCGAGTGGGATTCGCACCCACACCAGTCCACACTCAACTAGTCATCAATACATGTAGTTGTGAGATGAGAATGATTTATTTGATAAACGATATTTTGTTGAAACAATATGTTCAGGTTGATTTCGCTAAAGCGTATAGCCTACTTGTGTAGTCTGTCATTTATGTTTTGCAAGGACATTTCACATTTCTATGGAATCGTCTGACAGGTGATCCGCCTAAGGTCGTAGTCGGTCTATGACTGTTTTGTTTCTTTTTCTCCACCCCCCCCACGCACTTTCCTAAATGTATCAACACGTGATGGATTACGTAGTTACTACAGTCTACTCGTATATAGTTGCATTTGTACACCTCTTTGTGTTGGCGTTGGGATGAAGATACAGTTTTAGTGATTCTCTGATAAAATATTTTATAAGCATTCACAAAAATAGTCCAGCAACAGTTTGGATTTGCATCTTTTACTCATTTATATGTTGAATTATGTGTGCATGCAGATGTATTTTCAATTTCTTGCCACTTCGTACCATAATCTGGGAACACATGACTGAGCCGCATAGCGAGAAATCCACCGTTTTTATGGGCTTAAAAATATGTGTGTTTCAGGTTACATGAAATTTCAAAATAGGGACGGTAGGTAGGATTTTTTTATATATATATATTTTTTACATGGGACAGATAGGTAAACAAAATGGTGGAACAGGGAAATCCCTAGGAAATCCCTTAAAACTGCTAAAAAAAGTTAGAGTCGGCGGTAAAAAATTAGGCACGGTCGGGTAACCTGAAACACACAATTATTTTTAGGCCATCTAGACATTATATAAAAACAAAATATCGAGCCTCTAACTATCTTCTGTGGCTGTAGAGCCCAGTTTGTGTCAGACCTGATCGGAAACCACATTGTTTAACGTTGGTTTTCTCATGGCTATATTGCGGACAGTAGTAAAATGCAATGGCTATATTGCGGTCAGTAGAAAAATGCATACGAGCAATATTGCGTACAGTAGTCATCCACAGGGTGTGATTACATTTTTGATGCAAAATCAAAGAAATCTTGTGGTTTCTGTTAAACCGTGGTTGGAAAGGGAAGGGACATATGCTAGTTTGTAACCACCCATCAAGAATACCTTAAATATCCGTGTAGTATTGATTTTATTCACCATTTCACACAGATGTGTTGGATCATTATGTCAGAATTGAAATGATCGAGTCGCAGATTTTTCAGTTTCAATTTACAGTGTAGGTGGTCGGGATGCATTCTGTTGCCGTGGGCTTCAAGCAAAAATACTCACATTATGGCACACGGTTTGATTTCGAGCAAAAATACGAATAAAAATAAGAAAATTGACAAAGTGAAACGGTCACTCACCTTGAGGTGTTTATGCCAATATTGCGATCCTCGTTATGATTGGGCCGGACAGTGTAGCGAGTTCCGATTAAGCGGACTGTCCGCAAGTCACGTGATTATCTACTGTGAACAAGCAAACCTTAAAACAGCATAAACGTCAATGCACTTTTTGCATTTATTTTTATCTAATGGCGGTTCTGATTAAAGTGATGATATACGATATACTAATTATAATGTTCATAAGATTGTTTTAGTGGAAAGCAAGATATTGCAGCCCATCATTGATTCAATATGGGTTTTGTTGCGTAGATGCCGTAATTCCCGTAAAATCGATGGTTCACAGAAAACGTACAGAAGGGTCTCTAAAGAAGTTTGCGGACATCATACTTTAACAACATGGTGCTATTGATTTATCCATTGAATATGTGGCAACCGCACACAGACATATACGTTTTTGCACACTTGAATGGGAACACGTATATATTATTTCTAAGTACATTTATATTCAATCTGTAGTCTTCTACCAAATAATGTTTTTTTGTTATACATTTTAACTTTGCCGAAATGATACATATAAAAATATCATAATTTTCCCAAGTGGGATTGTTTTCTTATTGCGCCATACCCTGATAATTGCCTACTTTTTCCGTTTTACATAAGGATACGCTGGTACCTTTATCGATATCACTGAATCAAATGATCTGGTTTGATGTAAAATCCTTATTAGGGTCCGCATTGACTAGGTACGTCGGATCTTTTATGCAAAAATAAAATGGTTGATTTGTTTTTTCAAGCTCCGTGTAAGAACTTTTCTGTCAACCCACATCAGTGAAAGTGAGCCACCATAGAAACGCAAACAAAGTGGTCTTGAAATCATTGTAGGTTTGTTCTTTAAATTGAAAGGATCGTCAGCTCGATGGATCTGATATTGAATAGATATGACTACCCTGACTTACACTGAAATCACTCGTTGCATCCTGGTGTTTGTTTTACTAAATCTGATGATGGACTAATACATGTATAAAAAGTAACTATGGGGAATTGCTGTAGTACAAACATAGTCAGCGTTGGAAATCACTGTGGGAGATGTCGCAAAAGAAAGGCGTCAATGAGGTGTAGGGAGCATAAATTGAAACTCTGCGAAGAATGCGTCGAGAAACACACACACGGTTGCTGCTGGTGGTGTTGTTGCTGTGAGCCACACACAATAGTGACCGACGGAGGATCATCAACGACACCACGTAGGACGATCCAGAGATTGACATTAGTTGAAAAGCGCACGTTTAAGGATGAAGGACAGAAATGTTGCATTACATGTTTTGATTTCCTTCCAAATGGGATGTTTGTGATTGCTGTTTGTAACAGTAGACGAGGCGATCACAGAAGACGCGGGGATGGCTGGCTGTACGTTTTCAGTCGTGAGAATAGGAAGCTTTGCGACTTATACGCCTCGAGGGAAACCTCCGTCTTAGATCTAGCGGTTCTCACCAACTACAGGTTTGCGTATATTAGCAAGCTTAAGACTGATTCTTGTGTTATCTACTTCGTTGAAATAGGAGAAAGGTACAGGCATATGGAAAGGCGAGAACAAATAAAAGTGAACATGTATTGTCGAAGAATATTTTGCTTCGACAATCAGATATTCATTGCCTGCAAACATCCGTCGCAACCTACAGGAAGTACGATACTTATACTGGACATAAACGGCCATGAACGATCGCGAATACAATGTCCCGATTTCAACATAAACTCACTAACGTACCACGTTGACATTAACACACAACAGTCCTACCTTTATGTGACGGACATCGTCCAGGGCATAAGAAGTTACGTTAAAAATGGCAATCGTTATGAAGCAAGATATCCAAGCTTTCGTGATTTTGACGTCCAGTGGTATTATGGAATCACGTGTGACATTTACGGCAAAGTGTTTGTATGCACTCAAGACGACGACTTTGGACCCGAGCTATATGAACTGGAACTAGCAGAAAATGACCATATAGTGGACATGAAATTCCATCTGTGTATATCAGATGACCTTGAAAAGCCAACAACAATCCGATATAATCCTAATCTTGACGCGTTCGTTGTGGGATCGTATGGGGAAATCAGGGGCCAGTTGTTCAAAGCATCGTTAGCTTAACGATATCGTTAAGACATAAATTTGTTAAGCAAATATCAGCTAAAGTAACAAATACACTGTTATTTTTTGTTGAAAAAATGTGAGAATCCTTTGCAATGCAAAGGATTCTCACATTTTTTCAACAAAAAATAACAGTGTATTTGTAATATTAACGTTTGAAATTTTAACGAAACGTTAACTAACGATGTCGTTAGTTTTGAACAACTGGGCCCAGTTTTGCAGAATCTCTCTATAGCACCCATGATTCTAACACCGTCAGTGATCAGTCAATGCGTGGCCTGCATTGTTACGAAGGATTCGATCGCCAGACACATGCACATAGTAACAGTACTTGTAACTGCACCGTCTTAGGTATCTTTATACAAGGAGAGATTCGGGAGGAAACAACGCAAGAAATAGCCACACACATACCCGTGTCTTTTGACGGTTGTCGTGAACCAGAAAAACTAGATCCAAAGGGGAAAATGCTGTTCAGGGTGGATGGAAAAGACTGTTCAGTGAGTGGCTACGACATCCTTCCAAGAGGAGATAACGACATTTTGCCAAGTGGGAAAATTATTGTCGCTGACGCCAGGCAAAAAATACTTTGCATCTTTGGACCATCAGCCACACCAAGAAACATCCTACACTGCAAAATGCGTTTGAACAGAAATAAGAATGTCCTAGATGTTGCCGCCCTGACCCCTCGTAGCGCTGTTTTTGTCGCGGAAAATGAAAACACTGTTTATTTTGTCGTTGCCGGCAAACGATTTCGACACATGGAGATAGTGAACGTTAAAAGGACAAACTGTATTGGTCGAAGAGTGTGTTACTTTGACAACAAAATATACATTGTAGGGACAGATGAAAACAGATCGCAGAGTTGCATTGAAATATTCAGCCTACATCAGCAGTGGAATATCCAAAGACTGATGACAGTTCCCTGTGGAAAATTTCATCATGTTAATTCGATTGCCGTAAGTACCTCTTACATTTTCGTGACCTCCGTCTCCGCAGGGATTAGAGTATATGACCATGCTGGAAACAATCTTACCGCACATTATCGGGATGGCTCCTACCGTGATATCGATGTGCAGTGGTATTATGGGGTGACTAAGGACAAGTATGATAACTGGTTTGTGTGTACACAAGATGAACTAGGGCCAGAGATTTATAGAATAAAACTAAACAAAAGACTCAAAGTGGATGACAATAGTAGATACGTAGAACAACTTCATCTGCAAATAACGTACAGGGATGAAGCCGAATCTCTGCTGCAGCAACAGACAACAATACCACACATACCTCAACCTCTGTTGCGAATAACGACAGAACAAGGACTCGAACCGCCATTGACGCTCTGCTACCATCCTCGGCTCGATCTGATCATGGTCGGGTCCAATCATATTGATGAGCAGAACGACGGTCTTAGAAAATTCCGGAGCAATACACGGTCACGTGATCCTTACCTGTCTGAAAAGGAGGCTCGTGAAAAGTTTGCACTAGACGATGTCTCATGGCGCACAATAGATTGTGACCTGTACGAAATCATATACAAAAGCACCGATAAGCAAACTATAAGGACAAATCAACTCAATCTACTTTGATATAAAGAACACTCAGTGATGACAAGTGAGTGGCAATTCGGCTGCGTTTCTGAGGTGATGATCAAAGACTGATCGACTCAGCATATGAAGATAGATTCTTTTAAACATTGAGTTGTTCGTACCTGACACGTACACATTTTGAAACATGATAGTTAGTGCTTCAAGTAGAATCATATTGTGATAAAGTGATAACATTAATACTTTTTGAAATATTTGTTTTGTAGAGATTTGGTGCATTTATTGTACACTGATGCTACATAGTTTATATACTGATTATCGCACCAATCTTAAAGCAAGTTACGAAGTAAGAGTTCAACGTTTTGTTTGTCCATTCGTTTGCCTGTCATCATTAACTCATTTAAGCCTGACGTCCCTTTTATGGGACATAGGCAAACACCATAGCCCCAGATGTGACGCCGCAGATCGCAGCGTCCCATCTGGGGCTATTCTGTTGCTTGGAGGAATTTCATCGAAAAATGAGATAAAAATTAAAAATCACTCCTAACATCCCTAGACATAAAAGTGGACTCGCCCAATTGATAATGATGGGAAAATCCATTCGTCAAATATGGGTTAAATATCGAGTGACATTGTCTATGTCGTTTCCACAAGTTTGATAGCCTTGGAGTGTACCGTCTATTGCAGTTTAAACATGTTTTAGTGAAACCGTTAACTTTTACATGCGAGCCGCATCATGAGAAAACCAACAATCTGCATATGCGAAAGCAAAGACGAAGAACAGCTTCGTGGTTATGTTGATCAGTGCATTTGTTTTCACTACACGGATAATACAAATCCTCTACTTTCTAGATCCAAAATTACAAGCTTCTATCCTTTTTTCCTCTGACGGTACAGACCAGTGTGCGTCAGGCCAGTTTTCTCATGGTGCGTTTCATATATTTGTATTCTCAATAGGGATATTGCAAGATTGAGTACCCTTAGACATGAATATTGCAATTGATTAAAGGCGAAAATAAAGACGAAGATCAGCTGTGCATTTAGATCAGCTGTGCAGTAACTGCACAGCTAATAAGCGTCTTCGAGCTTCTAGCCTGCCTCTGTGACTATACAAGTCAGTTTGTGTCAGACCTGGTCAGAAACCCAAATTGTTAGTGTTCTCATACAGCGACTCAAATATCTTTATTCGTCGCGATTCGTACGTTCGAGATGGAATAAAAATAAATCATAGATCCTTTAAGAGCAGTGAACATATTACTGAGAAAGGGGATGGGCCATACCGCGGTTTCGGCTACTTAAGCCTCTTCAGTGACCCTATAGATTTGGCATCATGGAGCCAAAGAGAATTACTGTAACTTTGCAACTTTCAACACAGTAGTCGATATTGCTCAACATGACCCATAATACATCCCTTTGAACGTTTTCAATGCTTCGAAAGGATTTTGCATTTCGTATTTTATTTGTTATCACTGCAGTTGGAGTTGTGCAATATGACAGCCTTAAAAAGGCTCCCTGTACACCATCCATAGAGCAGATTACATTTTTCTCTTGACCAGACTATTCAGAGCATTAAATAAATGTACGTTTAGAGCCAGCTTCTAAACAATGGTTTAATTGTTTGACTCCGTTTTGGCATGTGTATTTCATTTAGATTTCCGAAGTGTAAGTTCTTGAAATTGCAGGATATTAATTCTATTTGTCTATCGTAGCCGGTTTATAGGGCCACTGAAGAGGCTTAAGTTGCCGAAACCGCCAATCCCCTTTCTCATTAATATGTTCACTGCTCTTAAAAGATCTGCTTTATTTTTATTTGCTATTACTGCAGCTGGTGTTGTGTCGTGTGGCGGCCCTAAAAATGTTTCCCTGTACACCATCCATAATTCAGATTATTTATCCTTGTGGTCCTCTTGAGATCAGCGATGGTATTCTGAGAAATCAGAAAAATTAAACGGGTTAAACGTCGGGTTTAAATTCATTTTCTAACCAACTAACATATTTGGCCCCACTTGGATTATACTAGTCCTTGCATCGACTACCCTATTGAAAGTTACAAAATTATTGTTATTCTCTTTGGCTCAATATTGCCAAATTTATAGGGTCACTGAAGAGGCTTAAGTAGCCGAAACCGCGATATGGTCCATCCCTTTTCTCATTAATATGTTCACTGCTCTTAAAGGATCTCAGTTTTATTTTTATTTATTATAAATGATCATTCATGAGGGTTCAGTACCCGAAATTGCGCAATATACCCATACCATATTCCTTCAAACGTTTTCACTGCTTTCAAAGGATGTTTTGACTTGAAACCGCAATTTAAAATATTTATTAAAGGGAGAGCTTCTGAAGGAGTTAAAGTGGTGACATGTTTATTCGTTTTATGACCGCTCGTGGTGCACTTTGATCCAGAGATCCAATGACTGTAATAAAGAGATGATTATCTCATCTCTGCAGGGGGTGATAATGAGGCCTCTAATAAAGGATAATCCCACAGTTTATTGGTTTTATGGTCCCCGGTAGCCTGGGTAGCTAAGCTGGCTTCCTCCATCATCAATTGGCCCTCAACATATGTAGATATGAGTAAAGGCCTTTTAGAAATTTTGGAACAAACTGACATTCAGAAACTGATACAAGGAAACTGAGAGAGCAGCGATTCCCTAACAGGTGGTCAATCGGTTATGGGCAGTTTAAGAAAATGGCCCCAAAGTGTGACATTAGGTTAAAACACTAAAACTAAAACTGTTATTTTGCAGACAAATCTGGCCTTATCTGTACTGTAATGTCTCTCATTTAATGTTTTGAAGAGATTTAATAAAATATGAGGGATGGTTCATAAAAAATGATAGCGTTTCATTGATTTATTAGCTGAAAAGTGGTAAAAAATCTAATACTCCTTACATTTCGAAAATTCACTCATAAAAATGTTAACAAGGGACAGAGCTAAACCAAATGTTGTGTTAACTGATTGGGGGCCTGAGCTTAGTATCAACAGTAAGAAAATAAATGACAACTACAAGTATTAAAAATTTGTTGACAAAAAAACTTGAAATCTTCAACTCCTTACATTTTGACCCCCTGTTGATTTGTACGCGGTGATATAAAAATCTGAAAATACCAGAGTGGCTGTATTGATCATTTTTATCTCTATATACATATGTTTGATATTTTGTATATCTTCAACTTCTATTCCTTAATTTGATTCAGTATGATAGCTTTCAAATTTGACTTCAATGAAAAATGCCACCAAAACTGTTGCAATACTTGCGTCAAAGGGCTGAATAACTTTTTTTTATTTGTAAAGTTAAATCATAGAAATTTTGTCAGAAAAGGCCAGTCTGAGTAATTGTTATTTTGGTATATTACTTGACAATGTCCATGCAAACAGTACAGTCTCACTGGGGTCTAAAGCCTCAAAATGGAGCGGGGCCTTTTTTGTTAAACTGCCCTTATCCAGAATACACACAAAAATACAAATAAGCGCATTATACGCGGAAACAAAACAAAATTAGACATCAAAACATTAAACAAGTAGAACCACAGCAGATGGAATTCCTTTGAATGGTCACCTATGAGGCCCTCACAGGGGTTTGGGGATTCGGTGAGAATAGCTATTTATTTTCAGGGATTTGGGGAGAAGGGTCATTTATTTTCAGGGATTTGGGGAGAAAGCATAACTTTTTGGGGTTTTAGGGAGCAGGGAGCAGGGAGCAGGAGGCTGAGGAAAAACAATTTAGGGAGCTTTGGAGAAAGGTCATTTTTTC
The DNA here is from genome assembly GCA_964017185.1 of Rugalucina vietnamica. NCBI lineage: Eukaryota > Metazoa > Mollusca > Bivalvia > Lucinida > Lucinidae > Rugalucina > Rugalucina vietnamica. The sequence goes on along the minus strand of OZ024876.1, from coordinate 7,601,311 downwards.
TCACAGGGAGCAGGAAGCAAAGACCCCCCTGGGTGGCACCACCTATATATCAAACTAATTGAAGGGGGCTTAAACAAGCTTAACAGGACCAGCTTCTGCAGAAGATCCCACATTTGATCTGGTATGAAAATGTGACGTTTATTTTTATTCACCGTGACAGTGGATATATTTTTGAGTGAGCTTTTCAGCGAGCTTTAGAAAAGTCTCATAAATAATTAAGCCGTGTCATGAGAAAATCAACATTTTTCCTATTCGAAAACAAAGGTGAGATAAGCTTCTCAGTAATTGAGAAGCTTATCAGCACCCACTTTCGAAATCCAAAATGAGCCGCGACGTGAGAAAACGGGTCTTCGGGGTTTCCGACTTGGTCTGACACAAACCGGTCTGTGCAGCTACAGAAGTAGGCTAGAAGCTTGAAATTTTGCATATAGGTAGAGGAGGAATTGTACTATCCGAGTAGCGAAAACAAAGGCGCTGATCAGCTTCGCAGTTACTGCGAAGCTGATCTGCGCCTTTGTTTTCGCATAGGCAAAATTCCGGTTTTCTCACGATGCGGCTCAAATCATCTTCTGTGCTTTTACAGCTCGGTTTGTGTCGGACCTGTTCGGAAACGACAATGTTGGTTTTCCCACATGAAAGCTCAATTACAGTTTCATCCCACACAATAACGATGTCAGAACTAATTCGTGTTCACGGAATACACTATAGAAACAAAAGTTTCTTTGTTCATCTTGCTTTAAAGGAATGACAGTTAAATTACACACTTATAAAAGTAGCATATTATGTATTGTTACATTTCTTTAGTTAATAATTTAAATGACGAATTTTCATTTTTACCCGGCCAAAACAGGTGTTTTACACAACGAATATCGGACTAAAGGGTAACCTTGTAACAATGTAGATCTCGGTTAATAGAGCAGGAAAATGGCTAGCATACCACATGCTGTGTTTTGTTAAGAAATTCTTCATTTGAATTAGCTAAAATTGTAACTCAAAATTTTGATTAATTATCAGAAGAGAAAATGGTAGCTGTGCTCTCGAACAGGCAATTAGTGAGAATTACCACCAAAATCCTTTATGATATATTTTCACGAAAACGTTCATCAAAGGTGTTGATTGGCACGTGATTTGTGTTTCATGGTCGGGTTAGCCGTGGTGGGGGTGCACACTGTTTGCAAATTTGGTTTTTGCCATGTGCTGCCAAATATCCAGTGTTTTGTCTCCGTACCAGATTTTGTGGGGTTAAGGTGCGCGTTTATGTGTGATGGGGCACAATATCGCTGCTTTGCGGTTCCGCATTTTAGTTCTTTTATGTATATATACCTGATATAGTCTATTTTGTCATTAATATCTTAAAAGGTAGCTTTGTGCTTTACGATGCCAGTTTTGTGGAAGAAATATCATTATATTATGATAAAACATAGCAATGCCTTCCTTTAGAATGCTTATGTTTTTTTATATAATTGTTATGTATACGTTTTTCTATGTATGTTTGTGTTTAAACTGTATTAATAGTGTCTCGTAAGCCCAATTTTGGCTGGGTATCAATTAAAGTATTATGTTGTACGTACATGTGCAATGTTTCTATGTGACACTTGAATAAACCATTACTTACTGACTTACGTTTGTTTCAGGTTAAATGCATTTTCTATGTCAAAGTCTGGGCTGTCGTATCTGTGTCTGACCCAACTTTCTGCAAGGTTTTACCTTCATTTTAACTGTATTATCCATTTTAATACATAGGGTACCTAATTTGACGTACCGTAAAATAGGTCACAATCATCACAGTAATATGTCTACACACACGCTTGTCCGTGAAAGTACATCCAAATTTACAATATCGGAGGACTTTGGGCTCTGCATAAGATATTTTTTGTTACATTTTATACCATTTATTGACATGTCGGACATCTTGGTCATGTTATCTGTATCATTTGTATGCACTGTTAATTGTTTTCCCTTCCTTTTCATATAAAATGTAAAATTTGCAGAGTAGAATATGTTTGAATATAAGAGTCATATGTACTGTTATATATATGTGGTAAATTAATCATTTTTATAATGCAACAACCCTACATATCGGCCTAATAAAGTGGGGTTCATAAATAGAAGCTTTATTTAGCTACTGACCTAATAAAGGCTATCGCTACGGACTTAATAAGACCGTGTTGCAATTTTTGCTTAACATAACAAAAAGAAGCGCGCCAGTGACGTCAAATTTACTCACGTTTTGTGACGTCAATCTCCGCCATTGTTATACAACGTTGCGTAGATGAAACAATTGACAAGAAAAAAAAAATAAATTATCAACAAAATCTAATGCTATGGTGGCGAATTTTGAGGAGTCGTTCTGCGGAGTGATGGCTGAGCCGTTGACTAAATAAACAAAATGGCGGAAAGCAAATATCGTCACATCGGATGCGTTTTTCGCAAAATTTGTCGGCTTTCGTTGCATGTTAAAGTGAATAACTACCCCGTTACCAAAAGTAACAAGATTTATTACGCTCGGACCGTAAGCAGATGAAAGGGCTCGCTGAAAGCTTGCCCTTTCATCTGCTTACTAATCCTCACGTGATAAATCGGTTTATTGTTGGTCACGGGGTAGTTATTTACTATTATCCATCTATATTTCGTCGCTTCAGTATTTTGAAAATATGGAGTGTTATATACCGTTGGATTCAGAATGAAATGTTCTATCTGCTGATGGTCTTATTGACCCAGTAGCTTTTTCCTATAACCATTTGTGGCCAGGGCGTTTTAGCAGTTTTTTAAATTGTTTAGTGCTATACTGTTCTAACTGAATTTGCATTCACATTCAATGGGATTCGATGTCATTTTCGTACCACGTGACCAACTTTTGGAGAATGTCACAGTTTTTAATCTACATTGACTTACATTAACATACCGGCCTTGAAAAAATTGAGTTGTTTACCCTGGATTTTGATTTTTGCTCTAATACTGCAGTATCACAAAGATTTACACAAACCTTTGGATGTAAATAGCTTCCTTGGAGTAAAATGCATCTGTTTAATTGTAAATATCTCTAGGAATTATCCAGAGTATTAAAATATAAGAGAAAAAAGAAACAGTTAGAACAGTATAGCAATGATCTGAAAGAACGTTAAAGAGGTCAAAGTGTTCTAACTGTAAAATGGCAAAATGGCTCTGACAATCATGGAAGGGTGAAAAAGCCAACAACATACTGTTTAAAAGACACAAATATGCATTTATAATCAGCTGGTAACTCCTAAGGTCTCTTGGTTGAATATTAAATAACATATTGACATCTGAAACTTCAAACTTAATTTTCTCAAATTCGTTTTTAAACAGTTAGAACAGTATAGCACTGAAGCGACGATATTTTACAGTTACAAATTGTGTAATCGGTTACTTACTCCCCTCGAATAATACGTTTTCATTCTATGTCATTCTTTTGCTTCCAGAAGTTTGTTTGGAAACAAATGTGTCACCGTTTGTTGTATAATTATTACATAACTGAGAAGCTATGAGCATGTTATAGAAGCTTCTAGATGAAACTGAAATAGGCATGAATCAATAATGTATTTCGTATTTATACTTTCGTGAAAGAAAATAGTACTATTCTTGTACATATTACTTGGTCATGTGCACCAGTCTTTTCTAAACTTTGCAATATAGACCATTCAGTAGAACATTCGCGATGTTCTGTACTGTACTGTTATAGTATCATTTTATTTTATATTCTTACTAGAATTTAGCAGATTTTTCTTTTGACTTATAAATACAGATTCAAAATTCAGACTGAGGTTTTCAGAAATCAGAGGTGAGGTTATGATAATACTTTCTGTTGGGGCGCCCGGATAGCTCAGTCGGTAGCGCGTTTGGCTTCTGACTACCTAGTTCTGATATAAACTGGTATGTACATTCATAGAATAAAAAAGTCTAGAACCTTGAAATGTCGGATTTAAGAAAAAGAGGTTCACTAATTCGAAAGGCACTTTGGGGATAGCATAGTGCAAATAATGCTAAATTGACGGCGTGGACTGTAAGTTAAGTTCCCTACTATTTATTTAAATGTGTTATGGAATTTCATATACATTTTATGATATTCTTATTTGGTGGTTGCCCATCTCCGTAGCTGCTGGCGGAACGTTAACCCCCAAAATCAGTCAATTATTTGAGGGTTTACCAGGAGCATACCCAAAGCAAAAAGTCCATTCAATTATTGACTCCATCATGCTTCTTGGAGAAAAAAGTAGATTTCACAATATGTTCCTCTAAGCTAAGCACCATGTTAAGATCACAACGAAACGTAGCTGGGAAAGTCTCACATGAAGGGCAAAACCTTAGAAATACTTGATTTTGGGTGGATTGTCTGTGCCACTTTTAGTTCCGCTACACAAATAGTACAATTCTACTTCCAAATTTTCTAGGCTCTAGCCGGCTTCATTGAGTGTACAGGCCGGTTTGTGTCGGGTCTGGTCGCAAACCAAAATTATTGGCTTTCTCAACAGGCTGCTAAGGCTCAAATACCACTCCCCAAGCTCTCGTCTAAATTTGCTCTTTATATTGCTTTCTTGTTATTATTATCATTTATATTATTATCATTATTATTATCATTATTTGTTGTTGTTGTTGTTGCCATTACGAAAACATGCCCATGCAATAAACAGAGAATTTTAGGTTTAAAACTTGAAAACTTTTCAGCAGAAAATTTAGATTTTTTTTTCTTATTTTTGCTCAAAACATAGATTGGGGGTACACGTTAGAACCGCCTCGGCCAGGCTGTTCTAACGAGTGTTTTGGAGAAAAGTAAGAAAAATAGGCATACCCCTGCATACCCCAGTTTTGCTATATAAAATGGGGTTCATGGGGGTATATATTACGTGATGCTTTTTAAACTGGGTTTTATGGTGCCTGGACTTTCGTTCTTTTACACAAGTTCTTGAACAATGCTTACTTTTACTTTCGATTATTTTTCCTTGAAAAATGCAAATATCGACTGAGTGAAAACTCCAAGTCTTAAAATCAACTGTCATTATCCTTTTGAAAAAGTATAAAGCACTGAGGAATGTGTATTGTTTGCTTTATTTTATTACAGTTTAAAAACAAACATGCTTGGTTGAAATATAATTGAACCGCGTCGTGAGAAAACCGAATTTTTGCCTATGCAAAAACAAAGGCGCAGATCAGCGCCTTTGTTTTCACTGCACAGATAGTACACTTCCTCTACTTTCTAAATCCAAAATTTCCAGTCTCTAGTCATCTTCTGTACTTGTACAGTCCGGTATGTGTCAGACGTGGAGGGAAACCCTGAAGATCGGTTTTCTCGCGCCGCGGCTCAATTCATACAGAATAGATAAAGACAGTTTAAACATATTGAAAGCTTTATCTCGAAGCATGCGAAATTCAGTCTGGAGCTTCAATCAGGCATAGAAATCAACTAAAATTTTACCACGTGTCATCCACAAGCTGTCTCTTAAGGCAACACAATTGACAGCTCGTTTGTAACATGTTTATCACAATACTTAATATTCTAAGCACACATGTTTACATTATTTCAGCCGCATCTGGAGAATACCGGAATTTTGCCTATGCGAAAACAAAGGCGCAGACCAGCAGTGCAGTAACTGCACAGCTGATCAGCGCATTTGTCCTCACTACACGAATTGTAAAATCTCTCTTCTTCTTCAATCCAATTTAAAAACTTCTAGCCTTCTTCTGTGAATGTATAGGCCAGTTAGTATTAGACCTGGTCGGAAACCGGATGAACGACATTCAAAGTAGGTTATGTATATTTCTTGTTGGTCTGGCTGTCGGTTCCTGGTATACGATTTTATATAGGTCACAATCTGCGGTGCGCCATGAAAACGCTTCTAGTGCGAACATTTCACGGGCCTCTTTTTCAACCAGGTATGGATCACGTGACGCTACATTTCGTCGGAATCGTCTAAGCTCTGAATTGTGTTCATCAATATGATTTGATCCAACCATAAGACGATCGTGTCGGGGATGATAGCAAAGTGTAAGTGGGGGTTCAAGTCCCTCTTTCTCTGTAATTCGAAGAAATAAACCAGTCACTACAGCACCATTATTGTCCACCTGAATTTGATATATCTCAGGTCCTAATTCGTCTTGAGTACAGATAAACCAGTTATCATATTTGTCCCTCGCGATTCCATAGTACCACTGTACGTCGATATCCCTATACAGGCTGATGAATCGTCCAGTATGATCATATACTCTAATACCGTCAGCGACCGAGCTGATCAGGATGTGTGACGCATTGACCGCAATGGAAGTGATAAAGTGGAACTCACCACAGTCAATGGTTCTCAATGGCTGATAATCTAAATGTTCGTTCAAATCAAAAATCTCTATACAACTTTTATCTTTTGTGTTATTCATGCTTACTATGAATAATTTGTTCTCAAAATAACGCACTCGTCGGCCATTCCAGTTTGTTATTTCCATTTTTTCTATCTCCATGTGTCGAAATCGTTTGCCAGCTACCACGAAATAAACAGCATTTCTATTGTCAGTGACAAACACAAGACGCTGATGTGAGAGGGCAGCCACATCCAAAACACCAGTGTTAACACGCATTTTGCAGTGCAGGATATTTCTCGGCGCGGTGGCTGGACCGAAGATACATATTTGTTTCTGTCTAGCATCAGCAATCACAATTTTACCACTAGGAATAATGTCAGATTCCCCCTTAGGGAGAACATCATAGCCACTCACAAGACAATCTACGCCATCCACGCTGAATGACATTTTCCCCTCAGGGATAAGTCTTACTGGCCTTCGTCTATTTGCGAATTCAACTTCTGACGGCGTGACAATCGCCCTCACTGGATCGCGTTCGTTATATTCCTCCAATCTGTATATACCCAATGTTGTGCATCTGCAGGGATTGTTCATCTGTGCATGGTATTGGCGGTCAGGGCCTTCCCTGTCATGTCGGCCGCGCATTGACTGAAACTTGTCTGGGTCCGGGACTGCAACGTCGGGAAAAACGGGTTGTTCAAAACTCACCTCAAACGACCCAACAATGAAATTATCCATATGATGATTATACCTAATCATTGTGGGAAAATCAAGCCCGTCGGCTTTAGTCAGATGAAGTCTCATGTCTACCACAATAAGAGGGTTATTCTCAAATAGTTCTAGTTTATATATCTCAGGTCCGAACTCATCTTGTACACATACAAATACATTGTCATGTCTGTCTGATGCGATCCCGTAGTACCATTGTGCGTCAATGTCGCGAAAGGCAGATCTGACTGATGTAAATGCATCCCCACGTTTTTCGTAAGATTTTATTCCTTTTTCGATATCGGTCGCATACAAGTACGTGTTGCCTGTTTTTTTATTACGATGGTACGCGAGGGAATTTATGCAGAAATCTTGACATTGAACTTCGGATATTTGATCACCATAGATATTCAGTATGAGAATCGAACTCCCACTGGAAACCGACTGCGTACAGGCAAGAAATATTTGATTTTCAAAGCAATAAATTCTGCGACAATAAAAGTCCACATGTCTCTCGCCTTGTCTCTCCATATGTCTGTACCTTTCTCCAATTTGAACGAAGTGTATAACGTGAGTGTTTATCTTGTCAATATATGCAAACCGGTAGTTGGTGAGAACCGCTAAATCCAAGACGGAGGTTTCGCTCGAGGCTGCATACAGGTCGCATAGCTTCCTATTCTCATTACTGAAGATATAGAGCCACCCCCCTCGTCTACTGTCGGCGATTACAAACATACCGTTCGGTAGAACATCAAAACAGGTAATACAGCATGACTGCCCATCAACCTTAAACGTTCGCCGTTCCACAGGTGCTAATTTTTGCGATGTCCGTTTCGGTGTTGGTGGCCGCGGAGCGGAAGGCGTCACTTGCCGGGCTGACGTTGCCCTGTTGACTGTCCGTATGGGTTGATGCTGAGCTGGAATATTAACAATGGTATGCCATCTAGTTCGTTTGGTAAAACAGAGGCAACAGACCCAACAGCACGCTTTCTCGCACCCATAGCAACATCGGGAACAACAACAGTATATGTGTTTCTCAGCACATGCTTCGCAAAGCTTTTCATTACACTCCCTACACAACTTCGAAGAACTGACGTTAACTGCCTTTTTCCTGCGACATCTGCCACAATGGTTTGTGGTGTAATCGACATTATCACTTGTCTTACAACAATTGTTTCCCATTATTAGAATCGTCCGCTTTAAATTTTCTCAGCATAGTTCTCTCCGATCCAGGGTAGGAATGAGGTGCTTTGTATTGCGAGATAATATAATGAAAGTTAAAACTGAAATCCTTTAAGTGCAGTGACCATATTTATGAGCATATATATATTTCTCAATGGAAGCGATCAATTACAAATGAAATACTGCCGGCACTTCTGTTTTATTTGCATTTGTATGGTTTTTAAATGTTTAGCCGAGCCATTAGAAAACCTACTGTTTGCATTAGCGAATTTTAAGAAGCAAATATACTGACTGTGTTAACTGTGCATGTACAGCTGATTAGCGTATTAATATAACTTTACCACGTGGTGCATTCGTCTTCTTTCGATGTTTAACATTTCATTCTCCTGACCAATGAATACCACAGACGATTCAGCTTGCTGTCACTTGGACATTGTCTACCGCCAAGACGGGTTTGTCTTGCAATTCAGCTAAATTAAATGATAGAAGTTATGAAGTTATTGACACAAAATATTATCAGTTTTTGGAAATGTCAAGGTCACTAGGCCTTCCACGAAAAATCTAAAAATAAAATTTCGATTGTTCTGTTGAAAAATCACTAGGATCAAAAGAGATCTGAGCCGTGTCATTAGAAAAAAATCAACATTTCGCATTTGCGAAACCAAAGGCGCAGATCAGCTTCAGAGTCACTGTGAAGCTGATCAGCGACGGATAGCAAAATTCCTCTACTTTCTAAATCCATAATTTCCAGCCTCTGCTTGTACATCTCGATTTGTGTCGGACCTATTTAAAATCTCACTATTGGTATTCTCATGACACGTCTCATCTACATAATGGTTAGAATAAGGAGCAGAGGACATTTACGAAACTTAAGGACCCGGAATGTGCACTTTATCCCGGCTTTCAAGCTAGGAAACTTTCAAGCTGCATTTGTTTTAACAAGAAGGTGTAAGAATTTGGCAACGTCACCATTGTTGTCAATGGGAAAGTGGCTTTTTTCAAAATGTCGTTAATTTTTAATCTCTTGTATTTGAAAACTTTAATTCCGAAACTTCATCAACTGACCTTTGTTTATTGCTTTTTATTTAACTTTCAAATGATACAAAAATCATAAAAATATGTTGACCAGAAGAGGCACGATAATTTTTATTGTGAACATGAAACTTTATTTAAGTCTATGGAGTTTTCGCAAATGACGAACAATTAATATGTCTATTGACTTTATTACCCTTTACGAACAAATAAACCTTTAGAAAGGTAGTATATACTGACCGACAAAAGAAACCCGACACTTTTTAATGTTATATAAAAAGTTTATCCCTTGTGAGGGGTGGATTATTTTTGGTATGTATGCATCTCTTACTATTGTCTAATGTTTCCGAATCCGTTTTTGGCGGCAATCATTTGGTAAATTCTGTAAACATGTAAACTGTAATTTAAGCAATATTTGCTCGTGCAACGTTATGGTTGAATGGTTACATGTGAAAGTCTACACATGTTGAGTCTAATGTTAGTCAGACATTTCGCCATCGTTATTTCTTTGGAATTTTTTCTGTCACCATTTTTATCGATCAATGAAGTCGGGCTGTTTGAACCTTTTTAGCCGGTCTTTCAGTCTAATGTTATTCGACGTTATTTTCAGTCAGTGTGGCCTCGATACGAAGCCGTAATTGTTGGTTTAGGTGATCAGACCCGCTTTGAATAATTTTACCACTTCCGCTTTAGACGATTCGTTGGTATCACGTGTTTAGCCATTTCGGGGCGATTTTTTTATTTTTGCATGTTTTTCTTTTTAGCAGTCGTTAGAAGAAATTCAGCATGCGGTCGCAATGGCCAATGCATAACAACTGTTTTATTTCAGCTTAAATTTACCTCGTAATGGTTACGACTTAGATTTGTGATTTTTGAAATGACCCCCTTGCTTTAATCTTTGTGCATTACAGAAAGGGATTTTGTCGAAAACGTGATTTTTTGTAACCAAATGATGTGGAAATGATGTGCCTTTCACGCCGTATACATCTCGTTTTATTGTACCTCTGCTTTTCCGATTATGCCTCCAAATGTAAGTGTCGGGTTTCTTTTGTCGGTCAGTATAGAATGTTTTGCAAGGAAAGTTTTCGATCAGCACAAACAGTATTTAATGCCCTTGAATCTGAACCGTTCCACACTTTAGAGTTTCTTGTGAATGGGCCAATATAAATGCCTCATTGATGCATACAACGCACATTTTGAGGAAGAACATGAGCATGGGCATATTTGAAATAATATTATAATCAACTCAAAGACCGGTTTCTAATAATTCAATTCTCTTTCCTACATTTCCGTTGTTTAGTAGGTCTATCTTTAATTTTGCTCGAGTCCTGCTCGAGAATTACTGCGACTTAGTGCACTTTGTGGTTAAATCTTGCAGAAAAAGGGCACAAGCCGCCATTGCTTTGTCGATGTATACATATTAATAAAAGTTATTACAAAACCTTGCTCATGCAACATACAGAGATATTTCAACTGTAAAAATTGAAAATGTATTTAGAAAAAATAATATTTTTAATATTTTTGCTTAAAACTTTGATTGTGGGTACACGTTAGAGCCGCCTCGGCGAGGCGGTTCTAACGAGTACCCACAGTCTATGTTTAGGAGCAAAAATAAGAAAAAAAAAAAAAAAAAAAAAAAAAAAAAAAAAAAAAAAAAAAAAAAAAAAACGGAATACCCCTTCACTACCCAGTTATACTATAAAAATGGGTTTTCATGGGGTATACACTATACGGACATGTTACCGTGATGCGTACATGAATTTTATCACTTTACGCTTACGTACTTTATCATTCCAAACCATCTAGAATTCCAATGGGAATCTCCAAGACCATGAGCAGGACGTGACATATTGTACCTAATTAAGCAGCCAAGTTTAAGTTTCAATGTTTCAATATAAACACAAGGTTGATATATGATATATGTACATGCACCAGACGGACCAAACAATTTGCTGTTTCCATGAAATCTGATATAGCGTTTATTACGAATTCTATTTTAGCACAACAATACAGGTCAATATAAATTCATTAATTAATATGTAAATCAGCTAAATGGTGTAATTGGCCGTACAGCAGTCTAATACTCTGTTTAGATGGATTCGAACCAGATCCGGTCCAACTTGAACCGGTTCAAGCTAGTCCGGAATAAATCTTTCTTCTTGTTTACATTTAAATATTTAGATCGGAACAAATGACCCATGCGATAAGCTAACATGTTTTTTCTCATTGGGGTGTTAAATGAGTGCGCCAGAAAAAAACCCGTTAAGAAAAAATGTGCTCCTGCTTTTGGCTGCTCAACCGGCATCATTCAGGTTCGTATTAGACTGTGTTTTATAGAATGAGTGCAGGTATGTGTAAAGCACAAATGTCTCCCTCACTCAATATGTGCGGCTTCCACAAAAACAAAATAAAATAATAAAAACAAATAAACAAACAAATCCGTCAACGCATAGTCAGTGCTTATCCCACATAATTGTATTAACTGCACATTTGTACGTTTTTTTGTTTTTGTTTTTTCAACTTTGGACCGAAACAAAGTGTTTAGATGCGGAATATTTGTACCGAACCAGGATCGGAACAAGATTTGGACCGGACCAGGTCCTAGGTTATGTAGCGGGTCAAGTTGGACCGTTCCAAAATTTTGGAGCGAACCAAATGTATTCGTCTAAACACTTGGACCGAACTAGGTCCGAACCTGGCGCGAAACAAATTCGTCGTGTAAACAGCATATAAGCAATTATCAGCAACACACATAAAAACAAAGGCTTCAACCGAACGCACTCATCACTGCGAAAACCCCACTTAACTGATCGAGTTTTATTTCCATGAAATCAAATATTTTTGCTGAACAAATCTTTTAAATATTGATTAATACCGTTATAAACAAATAACGTCGACTGGGTTTACAGGTATGACGTATTTACCACAGCCACAAAGTTTTAAATTGTGCTGCTTGTTTCAATGTGCAACTATATCCTAGGTGCTAGAGTACATTGGTACTACGTAAACATGGTAAAGCCTTATTACTATGCATGTCTGAATCGACTTTTAGAACAGATACATTTTGTAATAACACACGTTTTATGATATCGGCGTAAATATTTTGGTAACCGAGGGACGCTCAAACTTTTCCATCATTATCTTTCTGGTAACAATCACAATTGACTGTGTCGAAGACCTAGGTCCATATTTTGGTTCGGCTACAAGTTAATTTTGAATAAACTCGTCCTGTCACAGGAGGCGTTTGAATTATTGCTTCTTCAATGGCGACAATAAATACTTTATACAAAGCTTGTTTCAGAGCCGTATCATCTGAAGTCCATATTAAACCCCTGTCGCACTGGAATGCGACAACTGGAGGCTAGTTCACGACTGGTTAGTTTCACTTACGCGACATCGATTGTTGGTGATTAGTTCGCGACACGTAAATTTCACACGACATTCGCACGAATGCCATACGACAGTTTCGCGACGCAATTCGCAAAACAGTCGCGAGACATTCGCATGCCAGTGAGATACTAGCTTTCATACTTGTTCTTAATGTCATGCTTGTCTTTAGAAAATAAAGTATGTATAATTGTTTGATTTTAAGAGTGATAAAACGTATTGATTGAATGTCATTTTTTCTGTAGGGTTATGTACCCTCTTTTAAGACGATATTCAATGTACTTCCTTGTACGAAGTACAACAGAAAGAGTGATTACCTCGGAAAGTGAATATGTATAATCATTCATTCGATTATCTACCTTTGATTAAAACCGGTGAGCACATTTTCCCGCTACATGTACATGCAGCATGCACTCGATGAATGGACCATTTTTTTCTGCATTTTTACACGTTTGGAGACTCTAACGATACATCCATGCAATTACTTTACCCTTAAAACATTTTCTATCACTCCCTGATCAACTACTATATAGTAGCTAGGGTAAACGTGTGAAATTGCCAAAACAAAATAAAAAAAAAGATCGCCTGTGATCTGTTTAAAACATATGGGTAAGCCACAGGCTACAAGGTCACCATAATTGAGCCGCAACGCGAGAAAACCGGTTTTCTGGTCTGACACAAGCTGGCCTGTACAGTCACAGAAAAAGGCCAGAGGCTGGAAATTTTTGATTTAGAAAGTAGAGGAATAATAATTGTACTATCCGTGTACAGCTTTGCATACTGCGAAGCTGATCGGCGCCTTTGTTTTCGCATATGCAAAAATCCGGTTTTCTCATGACGCGGCTCAATTAGGGGTGTTTCAAACGAGCCTTTTCATTTGACAGTCCAGCAGTTCATAATGTCATGCAAATGAATCAGACACAGAATTGGAAATAGAATAGAAACGGTAACTTTGCGTTACTGATCGTTCCAAGTCGATACTTCTGTAGTGGTTCTTTTTGTTTTATGTCTTGGTGTTTAATTTTTAGCTCACCTGAGCCGAAGGCTCACAGGTGAGCTTATAGTATACCCATGCTCCGGCGTCCGTCCGTCGTCCGTCGTCCACCATTTTCAAAGATCTTCTCCTCTGAAACCACTTGGCCAATCAAAGCCAAACTTCATGTGGAGCATCCTTAGGAAGGGGGAACGAAAGTTTATATAAATGGTCCAGGTCACATGACCAAGATGGCCGCCATGGCTATAAATAGCAAAAACCTTTAAAAATCTTCTTCTCCAGAACCAGTGGGCCGATTTCCACGAAACTTGGTATGTAGCATCGGGGACGCGGGCCCATCATAGTTTATATAAATCATGACCCTAGGATGACCTTGACCTATTTTATGGCAAGGTCAACTTAGGTCGCCAATGCATTTGAATGGGAAAAAATGGTAAAATGCTATTTAATGGGTAAAACTTACTGGGAATAGGCAAATGGACAGAAGATTAATGTTAATGAAAAATTTTAGCCCCTGGGGGGTTGTCTGCCCCTGCCCTGGGGCTATATACATGTATATGACCATAATATTCAAACATCTTCTCCCCTGAAACCGCTAGGCCAATCAAAGCCAAACTTCATGTGGAGCATCCTTGGGAAGGGGGAAAGAAAGTTTATATAAATGGTCAAGGTCACATGATCAAGATGGCCGCCACGGCTATAAATAGAAAAAACCTTTAAAAATCTTCTTCTCCAGAACCAGAAGGCCAATGATTTTGAAACTTGGTGTGAAGCATCAGTGACTGGAGCTCTACAAAGTTTATATAAATCATGACCATGGGATGACCTTGACCTATTTTATGGCAAGGTCAACATAGGTCGCTCATGCATTTGAATGGGGAAAAGTGTTAAAATGTCATTTGTAGGGAAAAACTTGCAGGAAATGGGCAAATGGACTTATGATTGATGATTCTGAAAAAATTTGGACCCCAGGGGTCTGTCTGCCCCCACCCCGGGGCAATATACATGTGTATGACCAAATTATTCAAACATCTTTTTCTCTGAAACCGCTTGGCCAATCAAAGCGAAACTTTATGTGGAGCATTCTTAGGAAGAGTGAATGAAAGTCTATATAAATGGTCAAGGTCACATGATCAAGATGGCCGCCATGGCTATAAATAGCAAAAACCTTTAAAAATCTTCTTCTCCAGAACCAGAAGGCCTATGATTTTGAAACTTGGCATGAAGCATCAGGCAATGGAGCTCTACAAAGTTTATATAAATCATGACCCTGGGATGACCTTGACCTTTTTTACAGCAAGGTCAACTTAGGCCGCCCATGGAATTGAATGGGAAAAAATAAGAAAATGTCAATTAATGGCAAAAACTTGCTAGGAATGAGAAAATGGACAGAATATTCATGTTTATGAAAATGTTTTTGGCCCAGAGGGTTGTCTGCCCCTGCCCAGGGGCTTTATACATGTGTATGACCATAATGTTCAAACATCTTCTTCTCTGAAACCGTTTGGCCAATCAAAGCCAAACTTTATGAGGAGAATTCTTAGGAAGAGTAAATGAAAGTTTGTCAAGTTGGTCAAGGTCACGTGACCAAGATGGCCGCCATGGCTATAAATAGCAAAAACCTTTAAAAATCTTCTTCTCCAGAACCAGAAGGCCTATGATTTTGAAACTTGGCATGAAGCATCAAGCAACGGTGCTCTACAAAGTTTGTTTAAATCATGACCCTGAGATGACCTTGACCTTTTTTACGGCAAGGTCAACTTAGGTTGCCCATGCATTTGAATGGGGAAAATTGTTACAATGTCATTTGAAGGGCAAAACTTGCAATAAATTGGCAAATGGACTGATCATGAATCTTTATGATTTAAAAAAGAAATTGACTTCAGACGTTGCTCTGACCCTGCCCTGGGGTTATATACATGTATATTACCATTCTAGTCAAACAAGTTTATTGGTATATATCTCAGGTCTCAGGTGAGCGTTTACAGGACCATTGGTCCTCTGGTTTTGTGCTGTTGGCGCCTTATGTATGTTTTCATATTTTTAGTTAAGTTAAGGTAACTGAGTGGCCACCTCTTGGGAAAATAGCTGCTCATTCGGCTTACGATATGTTTCATGGTATAAGTACCTGATTGTTAGTTTGGTTTTTTCCCACCTCGGTTTTTGGAGTGGGAATCTTTTTTCTGATTGCGCCTTTTCCTGATCTTTGCCTACTTGTACCTTTTCAAGACATACGGGTTCTATATTTATTGAATAATGCAAACACTATCATAACTATCAGAACTTTGTCATTTCCATTATGAGTTCCTTTAGTCAGTACCATGCAAGGTAGGACATATGTTGCACATTTCAACTTGGATGTGTATGCCCTGTTGTAATGTTGATCAGCAATGGTAGAAAAAATATTCTGTGTTAAATTTAAGAAGAAAATAAAAATAAAAAAAATAAATATAAATAATAAAAATAAAAAGGCGTTTCCGGGGCAAATGAGTTTCATTAAGCGCGTCACTAACGGTTATCCATACCGTTGAAATAATAAAGTTAGTTTTAAACAATATAAATGAAAATCTTAATAATATACACACGAGCATATATATACATATATACTAACAAAAACTCCCAACGCAACTATAAATTTGGCTGAATTTTACAGCAATAAGTTTTCCAGGCAAACTAAACTTATACATGTAGCATCTAGTCAAGAACGACCAACATACATTTTTAACACCATTTTTTTTTGCTACGGGTCAGGGATCACTGAGCTGTGGTCTGGTTGGTCAAAACGGACTTATTTTTCGGGTATTTTTGACGTTTTGATGACCATGGTGCTGCATTCAACCATTCTGTGACGTCTGCCTATTTTGGAAAACATTGTTGCATGGGGAAATACCGCCCCATTTTCTCACAGGATAACTCTGAACTCAAACACAATAGCATTTTTTGTGTTTCGCGAAAGCCTATTCATTCAATGCAAATTCAACATCGAAGAAAATCGCTAACACGATGATTTCCATTTATTTTAAAGTTGTATTGCTTAGAAATGTTACCAAGCTCAGCCCCTAAGATCGTACCGATTTGGGTATAAATCCTGTTAAAGGAATTTTGCTGTGGTCCAATTTTTGCCTACCGTTAATCAATTGCATATCATTTTATGATTACTGCTCAGCAATCCAAAATTAAACCAAAGATGCAACGAATAATACACCTCTGCTCAGGTGCGTTTGCATTTCCCATACGTTTGAAGTTATTGACGTTTCTTTTTCAAGAGTTCGTATAAATGTCACATGCAGTATATCGGCAAATTCCCATGCAAAAATTCGTTTCTAACAAACACACTGTCTCTGTAAAAACGATTGTTCGTGGCGCTTACCGGCGATTTGTAGTATTACCTGGTTCCATGTAATGCTTGGATAACTGAGCATTTTATTTCAAAAAATTTTGACAGGACGAATGGTATTGAGAAAACAACCCACTGTTGCGTTAGCTCTTGGGGCTAGTATATATAGCTGGCTTTAAGTTAATTGGATGGCTGTCATTCTATGCTTAACGACACTCACAACGCTACCGATTGTTTTTTTTTTTGCTGTGATTCCAAAACGACTGAAGCTATTGAAACGAAATTTACAGGAACGTTAGAAACAATTCATAAGGCGTCTATCGAGGTCACATTAATGCCCGCAAACCTTTCTTATCAAACACCTTGAACACATTAAACCTCATTTTCAAAAGTCGCAAAACTAGAGTGCTTGAAAACAATATTATGTTATCGTTTACCCCAAACATTTTCTTTTTATTACATCCAATCATGGACAAAAAGTTGAAAACTACAATATCACAGCAAATTCATTTGATCCAGTCAGTCAGTTAATATTGCGTATAACCGACACAGAATGGCGGTCTGGCGGCGTCTACGCACCGAAGCCACGATCGCATACAAGTACGCCGCGAAATACTGTTCAATTTATCCCTTAACGTTGGCAGGGATTCGTCTCTTTAATTCTTTAACTGCCAAGATATGCTTTTATTACATCAGGTGAGTTTGCCATGATGGCCAAGGTGATATAGCCACTCTAATTGTTTGGCAGAAAGTGAACAGTCATGTATGTTGTATGAAACATCGCACAGTCGTGCATCAAACGCATGCCCCTATGATTTCTAGTTGATTTTGGACAGTTCGTGTATATAAGTTGTTGTTGTTTTCTCTCTCAGACGTGTTTTTTTCTTTTTGCGTTGCGAAAAAAATACGGAGAGTGAAAAACGAAGACATTTTTGTGATGGCCAGTTTTTGGCTTCACATGATTTTGTGTGACTTTCAAAAAATATGGGCTGTCTAGTATACAAACGAATAATGGCAAAATGTCGCAACCAATTTCAATAAACTTTACATCAGTGTTTGTGTCATTGGCTGGTGAAACTATGGCGAAAATTTAAAGAAAATTGCTTTGCCCGCTTTTTCGATGTTGAAAATTCTTTATCGGTAGCGTTAGAAGTGTCGTTAAGTATATCTATAGAGAGTATCTCATAAAGTTCTTACTGCTAGTATTGGTTGAAGACAGATTTCCGGTTTAATATTATACTCGTACACTAGACAGAATATTCCCATCGGTATTCCGTTAAACCTCTCCATATATTCACCCCTTGGTCGAAAATGAAAATTCATTAAAACAGCAAAACTGTGTTGTTTTAACTTATGTTTGATCTGTTCTTGTATATAAGACATAAATCATAAATATTCTACTTGTTTAAGCACGCAGAATCATAAAATACTTCATTGTATCTACGGAAAATTTCAAAGATGTCTATAAATAGTTCAGGGGAGACTACTGTAGAACTAGTGACTCAAAGTCGAAAATCGTTTGTTTTTTCTATATTAATTTAAACGTTTTAGGCAATTTATGTGTTTACTGTTACAGTACTGTTACAAAAACATACTAAAAGTAATACGATAAATAGCAATATAACATGGCTGCAAGTCACTTACAAAATTCGCAATCAGTTCGACATCGGTTTAAATGCAACCTAAGCTAAGCTGTCAGGGAACGTGGTTCCGAAGTGGAGCCGCGGAGTGAAAGTTAACCAGCTGATCTACTCGTACATATGTCTGTAAAAGCATCTGTTGCATCGTCTTTGACCGATTTGTCGAAAGTATTTAGTCAACCAAAACCCAAACCCTGAATAATCTTCAAAATTTGAGCCACCTCGTGAGAAAACCAACAATCTGCATATGCGAAAACAAAGACGCAGATCAGCTTTGCGGTAACCGCGAAGCTGATCAGCGCCTTTGTTTTCGCTACACGGATAGTACACCTCCTATTCTTCTTAAATCCGAAATTTCAAGCTTCTAGCTCTTTTCTGCGCTTGTACAGGCCGGTTTGTGTCGGACCTGTTCGGAAACCACATTGTTGGTTTTCCCACGAGGCGGCTCAAACGTGTCAAGCACAATGTTCTTTATTAGGTTACATGTACGCTACTGATAAAACGTGTCCATTAGCTTTTAAGCAGAAGGGCATCTTGATTTATTGTGTCTGAGCTTTATACACTTAAAGCACCAGTAGGACCTGTATTTACGTGCAAGTCAGTCCCGGAACTAACTCTAAAATAAAGCTAAGATGAACTTTAATATCCGATAATATCTCAGCCTTATGCGGGACTGGAAACGACCTTACTATTAATAATATACTTTGCGGATGCTGGAGCGGTGATTTCTTTCATTTTTTTTTTGGTTTTCACTTTGATCTTGTGCATGTTGTCTGTGGATAATGAATTGATTAATCGTCAAAGCTTTGGTTTCCTGCATAGTGTAGCAGATCAAAACTCGTTAATCCTTATAGCTCTGTCACACATTCACGTATCAGCGGCGTATAGCTCACGTATCTATGAAAATGTCGATACGCCGAGGTCTGGGTCGTATTTTGCTCGAGAGACGTATGTACCACGTATGTGTGACGTTCCTGCTACGTTCCCGTGGCGTATCCGTGACGTATCTGTTTTCGTATGGAATTTCACTTTCGTATGTACGGCGTATCAATGCGTATGTGCAACGTACGTGTGACGTATGTATGGCGTATGAAGTGTACGCGTGACGTATCTACGGCGTATGTACTACGTTCAATTCTGCGGAGTATCTGTTCTGTATCCATTGCTTTTTAATACCTATGAGAACAAACGGTTGTGTTCACTTTGTTCATGCAATTCGCACATTAAAGTTACCAATTATCAGAGGTAGAAGATGCCACCGGGGAAATCTAGATTAACACCGAAGAAAAAAAAAACGAGGTTGTGGTGGTGATGGTGGTCGTGGTGGTGTGGGAACATCTTCAAGCTCTCCATCCTGGTCGTAAAACGACATGAACAAATACGGAGGCTACACCAAGCGTAGCCATGAAAGAACCATGCACGACACCCAGAACCGTGAGCAACATCTGATCCATGGCTTCGGAAAAACAAAAACATACATATAGAAGCATTAAGATTCTCTTGGAACGCCACAAAATATTCCTAATACTCCTTATACGTCACACATACTCCACAGCAGCGAAACGAACGTAACACATACGTAGCACATACGCCATTGATACGCGAGATACGCCATACGTACGTCGCTGATACGCCGTAGATACGAAAAGACATTCGAGGATACGCCACACATACGTCACACATACGTAGCAGATACGAAAGGTACGCTGTACATACGTCACGGTTACGTGGCATGTTAACCGCTACGTACGTGTGGCGTATCAGGAGTATTAGCTACGTATCTACGACGTACCTGCCACGTTGTTTTCGTATGTACCACGTATGTGTGACGTATGTACGGCGTATCGGAACTGCTACGTACGTGCTACGAATTTTTAAGTGCACACATAAAAAAACGTAGCACCTCGGCGTATGAGGAGTATGAGCTACGTATCGAAGAGTATGAGCTACGTATGCCCACGTACCTACGACGTACGTGTGACGTACCTTTCGTATCTCGATACGCCGTAGATACGTGAGTCGATACGCGAATGTGTGACAGCCCTTTTACAAATCTACATGTAAGATAAAACTTTTGAGCCGCGTCATGAGAAAACCGGATTTTCGCCGGGCGAAAACAAAGGCGCAGATCAGCTTCGCAGCGCCTTTGTTTTCGATACTCGGATAGTACAATTTCTATTCTGCTTCTGTGACTACACAGGCAAATGTTTGTCGCACCTGGTCGGGAACCCCGAATATCGGGTTATCGCGTCGCAGCTCAAATTATAATTTTTATAATCAAATGAGAAACCTCAGAATTGTAGATAACGTTAAAGGGTCTGTTACAGGGTATAGGAAATTAAAATGGCAGTTGGCCCACGCATAGTATTTGATGAAATAATGTGCATTAATTATCTTGGTTATGACTGCTGTATTCCCTTGTAAATGGAATTCCGTTGTCAAATTATGGCGTAATACATGATGTCACTAACATAGTAGAGGGTACTCCACTTTAAACATTTCTACCAACGTTTCATGAATAAAATGTTTAAATGTTTATAGAATATAAGTAGTCATTGGTAAGTTTGCTGATACTATAAATGACTTTGTTAGCGGAGCAGTCATTTGTACCCCAATTTATTTAAAAAGGGGTAGAATTTGAATTTAAAATTTTCTGTGTTTCAGTCTTTGTCAAGACACCATTTCAATATAAAAACTGCCCAAATATATTAGAAATATATTATTGAAATTTCATGAAAATCGTGGAACGGTAACATGGTTATTTGTTATATTTATGGCACATGACCCTTATTAATCAAAATGTAAACTTGTTCACTAATAATTTCGAAGTACTTAATTAAATGATTTGTGACTGAAAGGACTTTTCCTGTATGCTTATTATAATCAATTTATATTATAATAGCAAGGTATCAATGAAACTCAACACACATACCTTATACCCTGTTACATATGTTACCATGCTGACTTATAGAACTTAATGATTTCAATAAAGTTTTGTGTTTTAACATCTTATTAGTATAGCTGCAGGGTGTAAAATGCAATATTATTGATCTTCATGAATTCATTGCCTCCGTGTATGAAAAGGAAAATCATCAACTACAAGATGTTTGTCATGATATGAAAGAATGTAACTTACCGAATTTAATTTTTACAGAGCAAATATTAACTTGAAATATTCAGCTTTGAAGGATGTAATGTATGTGACGTACAATATGTATACATTAAAAAGGCTGAATAAGATCCAAAGGAATGTGAAGATACAAAGTGGACTTACCTTTATGATGAAGCATACTTCATAATTGACCTAATATGCATACATTTTCTAAGAGATTTTGGTTTGATGTTTAGTTTACGAGCATTTATGTGGGTAACATATGTAATGCAGTACTGTTCCATTTTACTGAGAGCTAAATGTTTAAAATACTTATGGCATACGACTTCACAGAATTTATGGTCTGTTTTATCTCATGTAGAGTGCAAAATCAGATTGTATGTTGAAAATCAAAGTTTTAAAAGTTGGGTATAGTAAGGGGTATAAGAAGTACATGTACTCTAGCTCCCCTCCTCATCCCCCATATTCTCCTGATATGGCCCCTTCTGACTTATATATGTTCCCAGAATTGAAATCCATCCTTCGTGGAACACAGTTTTGAAGCAAAGAAGGCGTCATGGAAGCAATGAACAAGTATTTTGAGGACCGGGAAAAGGACTTCACTGCAGAAGCTGAGGGTGAGGTTAGGCGCCTGTAAAACCGGTTTAAGCCCGCCAGTAACTTTGTCTTACTGATCGTTCCAAGGCGATACTTCTGTGGTGTTTTTTTTTTTGTTTTATGTCTTGGTGTTTAAAATTTTGTGCTATTGGCGCCTTATGTGTGTTTTCATAGTTTTAGTTAAGTTAAGGTAACTGAGTGGCCACCTATTGGGAAAATAGCTGCTCATTCGGCTTACGATATGTTTCATGGTATAAGTACCTGATTGTTAGTTTGGTTTTTTCCCACCTCGGTTTTTGGAGTGGGAATCTTTTTCTGATTGCGCATTTTCCTGATCGTTGCCTACTTGTACCTTTCTATTTGTGGAAGGGATAAGCAAGATGGAACAGAGATGGACTAAGTGCATTGTCTTGAAGGGGGATTATATTGAAAAGTAATCACCAGATTTTCATTTCCTGGTAATCACAGGCACTTGAGGATCACACCTCGTATTACGATAATATTCTAACATCTTCTGAAACTGCTTGGCTAATCAAAGCCAATTTTTATATGAAGCATCTATAGGAAGGGGAATCAAAGTATATATAAATAATTCAGGTCACATGACCAAGATGGCCGCCAGGCCCATATATGGTAAAAACCCTTCAAAAATCTTCTTCTCCGGAACCGATTACAACGAAACTCGACATGAAGTGTAGATGACTCAAGTACTTCAGTGTAAAAAATAACCCTACGATGACCTTGACCTATTCAACGACAAGGCCAACATGGGTCGCCAATGCATTTGAATGGGGAAAACTTTTTAAATGTCATTTTAAGTGGAAGTCTTGCAGGAAATGCACAGGACTGAACATTAATGATTCTGAAAAAAATGGTCCCCAGGAGCTAACCCAGCAGGCACATGACGTCAGAATGACGTCAGATCGACGTCGATGTGACGTCAGGACGTCGTCGCATCGACGTTGATATGACGTCATTCTGATGGCATGTGCCCGCTGGGCATATGCTTCCACCCCGTGGCAGTATATATGTATATTTCCATTATATTCAAACAGCTTCTCCTCTGAAAACACATGGTCAAACAGAGCCAAATTTTATGTGAAGCATCTATATGATCGGGTTTTTAAAGTGTATATAAATAATCCAGGTCACATGACCAAGATGGCCGCCATGCCGATATATGGTAAAAAGCCTTCAAACATCTTCTGCTCCAGAACCGGTGGACCGATTTCAAAGAAACTTGGCATGAAGCATCGATGCCTAAAGTACTACAATGTCTATATAAATCATGACCCTGTGGTGACATTCACCTATTTCACCTTTGAATGGGTAAAACTGTTAAAATGTCAGTTGAATGGAAAGACTAACAGGAAATTGGCAAATGGACAGGATATTGATTATTATGAAAAACATTATCTGCCCCTTTACTGGGGCTATTTTCCATAATATTCAAACATGTTTATTGGTATATACAACAGATCTCAGGTGAGCGTTTACAGGACCATTGGTCCTCTGGTTTAATTGTCTTATGCGGAGGCTCAAATTCAACTGCATATATCAGCGAATCCGTCCTGTACCTAAATTATTTATTGAGGTTCTTTAGCTCAAGTGATGTAGGACCTTTCATAGATTATCTGTAGACATAACTTGCCCTCAAAATATATGAAGTAGTCTATCTGCGCCATGAGGAGACCTCTTTACGCATGTGGTTAAGAAACCCCTGGATATGCTGCGCTTATGTGTGATCTGATTTGCGTCTTCAGTTCTCGATGGCTTGAAAACAGTCATACTGTGTTCCAATATTTGAACATTTTTAGCAGGATCCAGCTTTTATAGACACACAGGCCTGGGTGCTTCTGGTCTGAGCAAAACACAAACAAGTATTTCTCGTGAGTAAGCTATTACTATTTCTAGATTTGCGAGTTGTCATTTTTCAGACAGAAATTCAATAGTTTGTTATCAAAAATAGATAACTATTATCTTTCTTTATTAGAACTTGTGAATATCTATTAGTTTAACCTATAACTGAATCAACTGATCAAAGTAGGAAGGACGAATGTATTTGATAAATGTTAACTGACATGAATTGTTAAACGCAGAAACGCTAACTATAAATGGAAAATTAAGGTTGTCACTACCGAGAATCACGTGATATTGTATACATACAAAACGATAAATGATCAGTGACACACACTGCAACTGAGGACGAAGTTGAGGTTAGATTTTCGAGTTTTCTCCTACAGTGTTTCTTCTACTGACTGATAGATAGGTACAGTCAATATTGAACATTTATTGAAAGAATCTCGGTTATTTTGTTTTCGCAAACAGTTCAATGGTATTGTGTTGGAAGTACTATATGTTCATGGGGCGGAAGTGTTTGCGAAAACGAAATAACCTGACTTCCTTATGTTACTTTCATTCAATAAATATTCAATTGCTGCATTGACTGCATTTATCGATTGTTTTAACATAAATGCCGGCTATTTTGTGACTTTTGATTTTCGAAGTTTTCAATTCAAACTGCAATACTTTTACTATTTTCTGTCTGCTTTTCTTAAAATTGGCACGCACGACTCTTCTGATTTACAGAATTGATTTTAAACAAAATATCTAGTTTTTAAGAAGTTGCCAGAACAAAAATGTATGTTATAAGTTTCCTTTATTGTAGTGTCTTAAAAGTCAATTTTTCGAGTTTCATAAAGCTATTCAGTTTAGTTGGTTTGGGCCGGAGCTTCTTGTCTGTTGCTTGGCCCACCGGGGTCCAACTGGTGTTTTTCTTTTGCTCCGGAGTTAGTAGGTTATTCGGCGCCCAGGGATCTCCATCGTCGGGCAGCTTACTCAATCTGTGAGTCCTGGTTTTTTATTCATTAGGATGTTTATCATGATTTATTTGTTTGTTCTTGATGATTCATTGACTAGTTAGAGATTCACCACGAGGACCGAATAACTAACTAAATGATATGAACCACTGCAGACGCTGAGGGTGAGGTTAGGTACCTGTAAAACCGGTTTAAGCCCGCCAGTAACTTTGTGTTACTGATCGTTCCAAGTCGATATTCTGTGGTGGTTCTTTTTGTTTTATGTCTTGTTGTTTAAATTTGTTTTTGTGCTGTTGGCGCCTTATGTATGTTTTCATATTTTTTGTTAAGTAAAGGTAACTGAGTGGCCACATATTGGGAAAATAGCTGCTCATTCGGCTTACAATATGTTTCATGGTATAAGTACTTGATTGTTAGTTTGGTTTTTCCCACCTCGGTTTTTGGAGTGGGAATCTTTTTCTGATTGCGCCTTTTCCTGATCTTTGCCTACTTTTACCTCTAATATGAATTTAATAGGTGGTACCTATACTCGGTCGTTCTAGAGTAAACATCCACTGCCATATATAATGCTATTGGCCGTGGTTAGACTAAATGCTTTTGTTCTCCTCTAAAAGAAATTAAGTTGCATGTCATGGCTTTGACTGATCAAGTAATCTCATAGAAAAACTTTGAAGTTTGATTTTTGAAGGTTGACTTACGCCAGAGCATGGTATGTAATAAGTTTATCGGTAAGGTCAAGGCTGTGGGTTTATACTTGTAAAAATTCACTTATGAAAACATATAAATACTTGTCAAACAACTCAAGTGTAAACCTAAGCTGAGTCAGGTGTGGACGCAGGTGGAAGCCTGGAAGCCTAGGCTTCAACATAACTTTTTTTCAAGTATGGTCTTTCTGAGAAAAATCTATGAAAAAGAAAAGAAATTTAAACTTAAAAAGAAAGAAAATATAGAAAATGAAAAGAAAATTAAGAAAATATAGAAAATGAAAAGAAAATTAATAAATATCTTTAATCTGGTCTGATTTTTTTTTTTGTTTTCGCATTTTGACTCCACTGTAGGTAGAAGTCTGATGAAACTGTGTATCATGATCAATTTTAAACTGAAAATGAACAATGGCCATTGTGTTTCTTAATACATGCATCCAAGTATTCATGGCCTTGATTGATTCTCCTCAGTGGTAGAGTATTTTACTCCTGATTCAGGGGTCTTAGATTCGAGACCTACTGCCGCCGTGATGTGTCAATGAGCAAAGACTTTTTGACTTCCCACAGTAAAGGTTAAATACCCATGAAGTGGTGGCTCTGCCCAGAAGAACTGTTGACTGGAATCAAATTCTCCTCCAGTTTTCACTAAATAATTATCTAAAGCGGTGGTTCTGTCCAACACGACTGGAAAATTGTTGACTGGCACACTAAGCCTTAAATCAAATCAGTTAAAAAATCTACCCCAGCTTTCACCAAATAATTATCTAAAAATTTTGGACAGACAAATGGACCCTGCCTATCCTTTAGGCTCATTTGTAGGCCTCAAGCTAAGGTGAGCTAAAAAGGCATGGTACATGTAAATAGGAGAATATATATTGATTTTACTTCACTTTATTTTATATTTTTAACATTTAAGAGATACAAAAACAAAATGGAAAAACAGGAAAGCTCCTAGAAAATTCCTTAAAACATAAGGGTTGAAGGTAAAAAAAAAATGACACAACCACATAAAATCTATCACACACATATTTTTGTTTATGGTAAGGATGTTTGCTGCCAAAGAAAAAGTATTCAAACTTTTTTTTTCTAATTGCTCTTTTTTGCTCCCAAACTATAAAACATGACATTTGAAAACAAAATTACTATAGGGCAGTGTCCATTTTTCAAGCTACATGCCTCTAAATGCGACCTCTTAACAACACGTTTAAAATTTAGAAGAAAAAAAAATCAGTTAAATTTTATTTCTTTCATATATGGTTGTCCTGCACACAAATTCATGAAGAATGTCCTTGACTATTGTTTTATTTTGCTAAAACAGAATATTGTGAACTTCAGTTATTTGAAAATTTTCAACTTGAACTGGATGTTAAAATTTTACGAACCATGTAACAACCCTATCCCCTAACTTGAAAAGTTGTAAAAAGTCAGAATTTGTAAATTTGTCAAATCCATACAAGTTTGTAGATTCAAACTTTTTAAATATATTTTCACATAAAATAATACTAAGTATAAAGCTTGTCCATATCGTTGGAATAAAGAAACCAGAGGACCAATGGTCCTGTAAACGCTCACCTGAGATCTGCTGTATATACCAATAAACATGTTTGAATATTATAGAAAACAGTTCCAGTATAGGGGCAGATAAAGCCCTGGGATAATTTTTTTTTCCAGGATAATCAATATCCTGTCCATTTGCCAATATCCTACAAGTTTTTCCCTTCAAATGACATTTTAACAGATCAACCCATTCAAATACATAGGCAACCCATGTTGACCTTGCCTTACAAATAGGTCAAGGTCATCACAGGGTCATGATTTATATATACATTGTAGTACTTGAGTCATCGGTGCTTCATGCCAAGTTTCTTTGAAATCGGTAAACCAATTCCGGAGAAAAAGATTTTTGAAGGGTTTTACCATATATGGGCATGACGGCCATCTTGGTCATGTGACCTGAATTATTTAAATATACATTGGTTCCCCTTTCCTATAGATGCTTCATATAAAATTTGGCTTTGATTGGCCAAGCGGTTTCAAATAAGATCTTTGAATATTATTGTAATATACATGTATACCCACCCCGGGGTGGGGGCAGAACAACCCCTGGGATCCTTTTTTTTCAGAATCACATACCTTCAGTCTATTTGCCCATTTCCTGCAAGTGTTTCCTCTCAAATGACATTTTAACAATTTTCCCCATTCAAATGCATGGGAAACCTATGTTGACCTTGCCGTAAAAAACAAAGGTCATCCAAAGGTAATGATTTATAAACACATTGTAGTACTCTAGTCCCCAATGCTTCATGCCAAGTTTCGTTGAAATCTTTCCAGTGGTTCCGGAGAAGAAGAATTTTAAAGGGTTTTTACCATATATGGACATGGCGGCCATCTTGATCATGTGACCTAGATTATTTATAAACACATTGATTCACCCTTCCCATAGATGCTTCCTATAAAATTTGGCTTTGATTGGCCAAGTGGTTTCAGAGAAGAAGATCTTTGAATATTATTGTAATATACATGTATGTTGCCCCCGGGTGAGGGCAGACCAACCCCTGGTGTCAATTTTTTTTTTCAGAATCACATATCTTCAGTCCATTTGCCCATTATCTGCAACTTTATCCTTTCAAATGACATTTTAACAATTTTCCCCATTCAAATGCATGGGCGACCTATGTTGACCTTGCCATAAAATAGATCAAGGTCATCCAAAGGTAATAATTTATAAACACATTGTAGTACTCTAGTCCCAATGCTTCATGCCAAGTTTCCTTGAAATCGGTCCCGTGGTTCCGGAGAAGAAGCATTTTGAAGTTTTTTACCATATATGGGCGTGGTGGCCATCTTGGTCATGTGACCTGGATTATCTAACAAATTGGTTCCCCCTTCCCACAGATGCTTCATATAAAATTTGGCTTTGATCGGCCAAGCGGTTTCAGAGAAGAAGATCTTTGAAAATGGTGGAAGACGACGGACGACGCGGGATCATGGCCATCCTATTAGCTCATCTTGTGAGACTAACGGCTCAGGTGAGCTTATAAAACCAGAGGACCAATGGTCTTGTAAACATTCAACTTCGATTTGACTATAATGGTCATATAATTTCCTTTTCAAGAACAAAATCATAAATATTCTACTAATTCTAGCCATTTGCCCATTTCCTGAAGTTTTTCCCTTCAATGGCATTTTGACAGCTTTCTGCATATTTATGTGACCGAAGTTGACCTTGACTTTAAATTGGTCAAGGTCATCACAGGGTAATGATTTTTTTTATTTTTTTTTTTTTATTCAATTTAATGTCCCTTACAAGATTATTTCAGCTCATATGAGACGGGCCAATCAGTAGCTGGGGCGAAAACAGAGAACCCCTCGAGAAAAAAAAATGACACACCCACAAGCAGAACTTGGCTTTTCTCTCATGTGGAACCCACACCAGACACAGTGGTGAGATGATCGAATGGTTAAGTGCGGTAATGAAATATCAGCGCTCTTAACCACTCAGCCACGGGGGCCGCCAAGGGCAATGATTTAAAAACACATTGTACATGTTCTACACTAGTTCCAATGAATACATATGTATACCAAGTTTCATTGCAATAGGTTCATCAGTTCCGAAGAATATTTTTGAAGGATTTTTACCATATATGGCCATGGTGGCCATTTTGCTCATGCAAACACATTGGTTCCACCTTCATATACAGAAGTTTCCTTGAAAATTTGACTTCGATCAGCCAAGGGGTTTGGGAGAAGAAGACTTTTGAAAATTATGATTATATACATGAAAATACCTCTGGGATCCAGTTTTTCTTTCAGAATCTTAAATCGTAAGCATATTTGCACATTTCCTGCAAGATTTGCCCTTCAAATGACATTTCAACATTTTTCCCCACAACCTAAGTTGACCTTGTCATAAAATAGGTCAAGGTCATCACGGGGTCATGATTTATACAAACTTTGTAGAGCTCCATTCCCTGATGCTTCATGCCAAGTTTCAAAAGCAAAGGCCTTCTGCTTCTGAAGAAGATAAATAAAGGTTTATGCTATTTATAGTCATGGGTGCCTTCTTGGTCATGAGACCTGGACCATTTCTATAAACTTTCGTTCCCTCTTCCTAAGGATGCTCCACATGATGTTTGGCTTTGACTGGCCTAGCTGTTTCAGAGAAGATCTTTGAAATTGTGAACGACGGATGACAGAGCATGGGTATACTATAAGCTCACCTGTGAGCCTTTGCCTCAGGTGAGCTTAAAATGGTTTGGTGCTCGCTATTTTTGATCCCTGAAAAAAATGTTTCAAAAGTTTGTGTTTCATTTTGTACAGACTGTATTTAACACTTTCACTTCTCCAATAATTCTGACTTTTCCACTTTTTTTTTTTTGGTATCAAGTTTAAAGTTTCTCAGTGTCTACAATATTTCATTTATGTTGTGACAGAGCCACCGCTTCCTGGGTACTAACCAGTACTCTAGTGAGTTCATGTGTCTTGCTCAAGGACACAACATGGTGCCTGTGGGTGTTCGAACCCAGGACCTCTCAATTTTAAGTCTGATGTTCAACCACCAGGCCACCGACTCCCCTTTCCATGTTTTGATTTCAAATGGCTTAATCAGTTTGCAGTGAGTATTTCCTTGTGTTCTTTAAGTTTCATTTCTAGCACTAGCTTCCACTTTTATCACTGGCTTAGCACATAGGAGTCACATACAGAATGTTCAATTTCACTGTCGTTTCTTCAGCATGCTTCCTCAGAGGGATCACCATTCTGAAACGAAAAATACCACATCGAATAAAGAGAAAACTAGTTTTACCAGATGTAGCCTACCACATTGTAAATCTTTACTCTGTTCAAAATCGAACCACAGGACCAATGGTGCTGTAAACGCTCACCTGAGAAAAATACTGATAAACTTGTTAGAAAGCTTGTTTGATTATAACGGTCAAATACATGAATATTATAGCCCCAGGGTGGGCGCAAATGAACTGCTTTGATCATTTTTTTCAGAATCATACATGAATCTTGGAAGTTTTCCCTTCAATGACATTTCAACAGTTTACAGTTTAAGATGATACTTCTGTTGTGGTTCTAATTGTTTTTGTGTTTTGTAGTCAATTTTTGTGCTGTTTGAGCCTTACATGTATGTACGTTTTCATATTTTTAGTTCAGTTCGGGTAACTGATTGGCCGCCTATTGGGGAATAGCTGCTCACTTGGCTAATGATATGTCTTCTTGGTATACGTACATGTACCTAAGTGTCATTTTAGTTGTTTTTTTTTCCATCCCTCGGTTTATAGAGTGGGAATATCTTTCTGATTTGCCATTTCCTGACCATTGCCTACTTGTATCTTTCTGTACATGTAAAAGTTGGCTTTAATTTGTCAAATGGTCTCAGGGAAAAAGACCTTTGAATATTATGGTAATATACTCAAGTATATTGCCCCAGGATGGGGGCACACAAACCCATGGGCTTATAAGCTTTTTAGATTCATAAATTTTCAGTCCATTCGCCCATTTCCTGCAAGATTTTCCCTTCAAATATTTTTTTGACAATTTTCCCCATTCAAATGCATCCACAGATGACCACCTACGTAGACCTTGCAGCATTGAGTAAAATAGGTAAAGTCATCACAGGGCCATCTTTTATAAACACATAATAATGACATTGTAGTAGTGCCTGATGCTATATGCCAAGTTTTGTTGGGCCAGCAGTTCTGGAGATTTTTTTTAATTCAGTTTAACGTTCCTTTCATGCTGGTGGGGCAAAAATGAAAGAACCCTGAGAAAAACCACCTGACACACCTGCAAGTAGAACTTGGCTTATCTCACATGTGGCCAGTGCTGGGCTCCAACCCACACCAGACACAGCCATGAGATAATCAAGTGATAAATAAACTGTGCTCTTAACCGCAAGGCCTTGGGGACCGCCCTTTGAGACTTTTGAGGACTTTTACCTTATATGGGCATGGCAGCCATCATGGTCATGTGACCTGGATTGTTTATTGGTTCCCCCTTCCTATGGATGCTTCATGTAGAATTTGGCTGAAATTGTCCAAGCAGTTTCAGTGAAGATCTTTGAAAATAGTGTGCGACGACAGACGTCAGGTGCTTCCTATCCTATAAGCTCACCCGTGAAAATTTTGGCTTGGGTGAGCTAATAATGCTACCCTTACTATGGGCTTAAGGCTAGATCACTGAGGAGCTAGTATTCTTGCACATCATGTGTGCTGTTCGAAATTTTGTGTTGTATACTGTATTATAATAATACATGCGAGTACTTCTTTTTCAGCATACTGCATGGGTTGATATTTTAAATGCAACTGAACCTTCCCACTAAGAATTTGAAATAATGATGGATGTTTGAAGTATGTGTACATGATTGTTCTTCTTTCTTTTTCTTTGATTTAGTTCAAAGTCCCTGTCAAGATTATTTCAACTCATATGAGATGGGCCAATTGGTAGTTGGGGAAGAACCCCGAGAAAAACCACCTGGTACACCCACAAGCAGAACTTGCTTGTCTCACATGTGCCCTGTGTGGGGTTCGAACCCATATCAAACATCGGTGAAATGATCGAATAATTAAGTGTGGTAATGAAATATCAGCGCTCTTGACCACTCAGCCATGGGGCCGCCCACACAATATTTCAAAATGTAAAGGATGATGCTCTAGTAAACCTCTCTATAGTCTAGAAATAATTGCAACGTATATCTGTTGATTCAAGTAGTAACATTTTGTTTTTATATTTCTGTTTTTGAGAACATTGCTGAAGCATTTGTACCTCAAATGACAGATCAAATGTCATTCACGCTTGAGGAATTTCTAGTACATGTAGTAACGAAGATCTTGTCATCTAGAAATTAACCTCAACTAGCTGGAGGATCTTCAAGCCACCCTAGGACACACTCTACCATGTCTGTCATTGTCCTCTCCCGACTCCACCCGATCTATCAGCGAAATTCAACACAAATGAAGTTGAAAGGTCAAGCACCACCACAAACCATATCTGAAATAGAACATCAGTTGATAACAGACCTAGATATTGTACAAATGGTTTCCTCTCAACTCAGTTGTGTATGAAATTTATTCTGCTCACAATTTACAGCAAACTGATACAAGCATACAACTTGAACATATTTCATCACCAGGTAAAAAGAATGCATGTTTGTGAGGTTAACATTAATACACTTTAAATGTTGAAGTTTGAATAAAAATATCAATATGTTAGTCACGCAGGGTGCGCTTATCATCAATATGCATGTGTAGGGTGTTTCGGAAATGACCAGGGTGTGCACTTATTGGAGCATGTGTGCTAATTAGAACAAATATTACCATATGGTATATCTAGCTACCAACCTAATTACTGCGTAGTTCTACAGGCTTTTTTTTTTCTATGCATACAGTTAGCTGGTCACATCAGTTTCCACACTTTGTTAACAAAATGATGAGGTGTAGACTCCTAGTTCTGTATGGGCCACCTCAACCCATTCCTCAACCCGAGAACCTGAAAAAGAAATTGCTATTATCTCAGTGGCATTCAACAACTTGTGACGAATTAGCAACTACTTAGCAACACATTCAGTCACATTGGCAACAAAATTTAGAATTACAGATTTGCAATTTTCATGTTTCAGCCTCACTGAATGGAAGTTTAAAGTATACAACATTTTTCTTAGCAAATTTCCGCCTAACTTTGCAATTGACTCCTCCCCCTATTTCCTTAGACAAACATTGTGCTTTTGCACCTATATTTACCTGTATAAAAAAGCATGTGTTGGTTTGTTTGTCTAACCCACGTGTTGTCTAACCGTCATTGACCGTTAGCTAATGCGCTGGTTTGAATGGTCAATATAAAATGAATATTAAAGATGGGTGGTTTGACGGAGGACTCAATTGTCATGTCAGTAACTAGTGAGAAATTTGTGAGTGTCACAGGTTGTTCACACACATTTCCACTTGTATGACAGCAGAGAGACATTCACAAGGACACAAACTGCTGGGGATAAACATTTATGGACTACTTCATGCAAATGAGTCAAATGTCGAGGGTTCCCACTGAATTTTGAATGTGAGGGTAGACTGGCTTACTTTTCTTAGTTTTATACCCCTGTGTATAGGCCTGTATGCAAATTTTCGGGGTATATGTATGGTAAACTTTAGGGTTAAAAAAAACAACACCTGTATAGAGGGTAAATGGGAACCAGAGATGGGGCCAATTACTTTTGAAAGTAATCATTACCATTACCATTACTTTGCATTTTCTTCATTACCATTACCATTACCATTACACCATTTTTGGAAAAGTAATCATTACCATTACCATTACTTTAGAAATTTAATCATTACCATTACCCATTACTTTTGTCCCGATATGATCCCATCGATATGAACAAAGTTGACCTCAGATTTAAACATATTACAATGGCCTGACAGCATTCAAACATGGGATGTTAAATTATTATAACTTACCAAAAGTAGATCAATAAGACAAAGTATGCAACTGCTGATAATACACAGGGATATGACAGGCATAGTACATTTCTGCCAATCCGATGACATAGATGTAGTAGCAGGCCCGAAATGCTTTTGACCTTACATATTAAAAGGCATGTCTACAACTGATTAATTATGCAACAAATAACAAAACGTAAGATTTGTAAAATCTATTTATAGAGGAATATCTGCATTCTTTTGAAAATTCTGTTTGCTAAAGCTTTATTCCTTTAAGCTGACTAGATGAAGTTGATTATAATATTTAAAAAAAATGTTTCACTAGATACTATGTTGTTTAATATATTTTGCTTTGATTTATAAGTTAAATAATCTTTCTTAATTTTTAAAAATATCTCCCATGTTCTATTGTATGTGTGCAGTTAGCTAGTCATATGTTTTTGAAAGTTTGGATTTGTTGTTTTTCATGTTTTGGTAGCCGGGCAGCAGAGGTACTAAGGGGCGACCCCAAGTTTGGATTTGAGGCCACATTAGGCATTTTTGTCATTATAGTCATTCATGTGTGCATCTGTCAAACAATGTTTAAAGGTAGTCTTTAATTGAGTTAATCTGTCTAAATTGAGCAACTGTTTTCACACTTTGCAAACTCTTTTGTTCTTCTTTCTCACCTTTAGTGTTAAACAGCATAGTAGATTAACAATGTTAATCTTGATATTGCTTTAGATTTCTACCTTAGTGATCAATAATGAAACCTTTTATCTCCTTGGAACTAATTTTTTTTTTAAATCCGAAAACAAAAGCAGTATTGTTATTCATCATCATCACTGCTGTTGTTCTCTTTATTTGTTGTCTAACATTTTAAATTTACAAGTTGGTAAAAAAAAATTGCATTTGTTTGTTTATTTATTTGCCATTTTACAATATCCTGACCTGATGAAAAATACATGAAGTTTTAGAAGCTGTATCTTTTTTGCATACAAAGTAATGATAATGTAATGAGAAGTAATGGTGGCATTACAGGCAATTTTTCAATTGTAATTAATTAAATTACCATTACTTGTAATGATAAAATCCTTCATTACACATTACTTTCCATTACTTTAAAATTTGTAATGCATTACAATGCATTACCATTACACATTACCATTACCCCATCTCTGATGGGAACACTGATGTCAAAATGGTGAACTCACTGGACGTCTGTCCAAGGATACCATGACAATCCAAATAAAGAAATTCTGATTCAAATGTATCAAATTTAATGCTAACAATCTGTCATAAATACATGTATTGTTGAAGAAATACAGGGTATGGATTTAAAAAAAATGTTTTTGTATTGAAAGGCAAGAAAAATCTACATGTACAGTAGGAGCAGATTGGCGCAGGGGTAGAGTGGTTGATTGCAGTCCAAGAGGCCCTGGGTTCAATCCACAGCCCATACATGGGATACCTCCCTATTTCTGAGGGATCTCCCTATTTTTGACAAAATTTCCCTATTTTGAATTTCAGAATTTCCCTATATATCTTATACATCTCTGTATTTCAAATCAATAAATTTCTTCTTTGTTTAATCATTCTCTGTATTTGGAAAGAGAAATCTCCCTCTTTGGCTTCTCAAGAGTATCACATGTATGCCTCAGCCTAGGCGCCTTTCCTTGTGATATCTTTTCTTTGAAGGTTTGCGAAATTTGTGAATATGCGGAAGGCCATACAATAAACAGGTTTGTTGATGCCTGTACCGTGAATATCTGACCCTGAGTTGTTATCAATGCAGCCCTAAGTCTATCCCCATGGGGAAGGGTGGGGGTTAGCTGGGTAAAATGCGGGGCAATAACTGTTAGAACTTGGAGTATCCCCACACTTCAGAGGAAATGACAGGGCTTTGATCCTTCCCCAAGAGAGATTTTCTATTGCAAAGGGCAGCAGGTCTGGCTCATCTCGGAAAATCGTGATCTAAATTATCGAGCATATACGCGACAATTAATTCTCCATATCAAGGGGAATCACTCCAAACCAATAATTCTGACTAAATAATGAAACGAATTGAGACTAAATAATGAAACGAATTGGAAATGGCTGATCATGCATATGCGCAATCTTCGATACTTGAGGTGTGGACTCCAGCTGTAAGGTCCCCCTCTTCAAAAAAGATTACAACCCAGAAATAAAAGATTACAAACAGATATTTTACTATCTGAAACTCTTTCAAAGATCAGAAATCAAAATGGTGTAAAAATTGGTTCGTAGAAAAATTTTGTGATTCTGTCGGCAGATGGTTAAAATCATTGTTTGTTTTGCAAAATTTTCGTCTGTACTTCTGTAGTTTCCCTCTACATGGTCTGATCACATCTGAAAAAAGCCAAGCAGATTTTTTGAAAACCAGGCATCCGAATAGCTCAGTGGTTTTGTATAGGAATTTCTGAGCTACATACATTCCGTAGGTTGAGGGTTCTCATCACGGCTTGGACGAATATATTCTGTACAGAAATACAAAAGAAATTAATCAAATACCCGACGAAACGTATGTGGCCTGGCTGTCGCCTTCCCAACGCAGTGGTTTCACAGGCACATTCCAGGAAGCAGAGATGTGACCTGGCTTTCCTCCACCTCAGGCAGCCCTGCCACGCATAATACTCAGTAATGGGGCAGGGTTCCCACACAAATTATCAAATATAATTCCATGACTTTTCCACGATGGGAGTTAAATTTCCAGGACTTATTTGTCTGTTTATTTGTTTATTTTTTGTCACATAACACCTTTTAAGGATGTTCGCTGCCAATGAAAAAGTATTCAAACTTTTTTTCTAACCACTCTTTTTTGATTCCAAAATACAATACAAGACATTTGAAAACAAAATAAGTATAGGATAGTGTGCATTTTTTCAAGCTACAGGCCCGTGAATGAGACCCCTGAGCACCATGTTTAAAATTTAGTAAAATTAATTTAATTTTTAATTCTTTGAAACATATCCGTCTTGAACTATAATACACCCAGAAAGCTTTCAAAAGTCATAATACTTACGTAATGCAGACTATTTTGGACCAAAAGCATAGAAAAATTTGCAACTTGAAGTGGATGACAAAATTTTACGAGTAGTTTTCCAACCCTACCCCCATACTTGAAAAGTCGGAAAAAATCAATATTTTGAAATGTGCCAAACCCATATTAAATTTTGTAGATTGAAACTTTTTCTTGTATTTTCACACAACATAGAACTTGGTAATATTGTTCGAATAAAAGAAAGAAATATATATGGTAGTGTGCATATAAGAGAGAACCAACCACTTGAAAATCGCCATTTTAAGCCTTTTTTCGGCTGTTTTATTTCTTAAAGCCCATTTCATAAAACCACCCAAAATTTTAAAACTAGCGCACCAAATACAGAAAGACTGACTTAGAAGACAGTGTACACATATACTGTTGCTAAAATAAACATAGAACTAGCATACATGTGATACATCTTGGATGTCAAATAGGGAGATTTGAAATTTTTGGTAGGGAGATTTGGGTCTGAAATAGGGAGGTTTTTTATCGACAAAATTAAATTAAACTACATTTTAACGCGGCAAAGCAATATTTTCAAAGGACAGAATTTCCAAAATGATCAGATTATATGCACATTTCAGTATTTTATTCCTGACCACTGCATATAATGCAAAAAAGACCCCCCCCCCTCTCCCTCCACCGCCCCCCCCCACCCACCCCCACAAAAAATGTGTATATAGAGATCGATAGATATAGTTTCTGAAGGAGTACATGTGGGTTGGGAAGAATATGGATGCCAGGATGGTGCATTTACTGGGTAAAATAAATGAAAAGTATAATATTTTAACCCACCTCAGATATTCTATACAAAAGAATAAATCAAGTCAAGTTTAGTGTAATTCTATGTTCCATTTATTTCAAATCATTTTACAAACGATAAAACATCCCCTAATTCAAACAATTTCAACATGTCAACTGGCTATCCAAAACGAAAGTAAATTTTACCGGTGCGCATGCTCAGACCTAAACGGTGTTGCAGTAAAGCGTTCACCACACAAAGTTATCCTGATGTAAATAGTTTCCTCAATACTGGGTACTGCATGTAAGTTTTTAAATTCCTGATGCGCAAAATACTGTGTATAAAAAGTCAAACAATGTTAAAGTGTTAAATGTATTGTTTGAATTGATATTTACTTATTGTTGTTCTGAAGAAAAAAAGATACAAAGATCGTTTCTAAGGCATTCAACAAGGTTCCGTTTTATAACTGGTTCTGTATGTGATAATCATTCATGATCATTTTATACATTAAGAAAATAAAATAGATCACATTTTCATGGTGAATTCTCTTGACCAAAGCAACTTCTTTTTATCTGAAAACTACAGGGCTACAGAAGTGACACATGTAATTTCAACTAAGTGGTTATTGTCATTAATTAAATTGCTAATTTTTTTGTGACAAAATTCATTGCCAGCGTAGTCTTACAGATAGGCTGTATTAATTAGATTACTGTTTTAAATGACTTCAGTATTGTGAAAACATGTTTTGTCAAGCAATACAATAGTAACCTGCTTGGGAATTATTCGGATCAGTGATTTGAAAACAAAGCTACTTATTGACGCAATGTTACGCAACATTGCTCAACCTTCACATAACACCTTCTCAATCTGACACCTTTGAAGATAACACTGTGTCAGTTCACTGTTAGTTAGGTGCTGTAAACACTCTACTAAGATCAGCGTTACTTATGTGCTGTAAACACTCTACTACTCGATCTTTTCAGGGAAAATACATAAATCGTTGGTTGGTGAAAAAACGTGATAGGATTTTTTTCTTCGTCGGGTTTTTCGTTCCCATATCGGGTCGGCGGAAAAGGGACAAGAATATCGGGAGATTCACGATCAGTCGGGAGATATCACATGTATGAGAACTAGTGCAATTTATTTGAAAATGTAAAATATGCAAGTTTAATCTACCCTACCCCCTAAATTTTACTGACAACTAAAATTTTCTGAAAAAGTGCAGAAAATAGGGTGAAAAAATGAAGTTCCTTAGGTTGACAATTTTCATGGCTCGTTCAATGCATATCATCAATATGTATCCAAATATAAAATATAAGGAAAATATCTGCAACCGTTTACGAGATATTCAACAAAATAAAAACCGGAAGTTCCGAAATGTCAAATGTTGGCAGCGAACATCCTTAAAAGGCAAGGACGGATAATTATATTGCAAAAGTAGCTTACTCCAAGGTATTATCTGTTTTTCTGATTAAGACAAATTAGTTTGAATGCCCTTTTGAAAAGCATAACTATTTAACAATATTCACTGAGCGAGCGAAGCGAGCGAGGAAAAAATGAATCCCAAAGACATCAAAACTGGCATTTCATAACAAAATTCCATGATTTATCCATGATATTTAATCATTTTTCAAATTCCATGATATTTCCATGCATGGAATCTTTTTAGCAATTTTCCATTTGTTCCAGTGCCCGTGGGAACCCTGATAAGGGTGTCGCAGTATCTATAGATAGATATATAGAAGGATAGCAATCGTATAAGCTTTCTATCGCGCAGAACCACGATAAAAATGTCTCATTTCTATTGAAATATGGAACCTTCTGTACTGCCGGTAAATACATGGCACCGTTGCGCATCTGCGCGATAATTTTGATCGCGATATTCCGAGTTTATCCAGACCTGGGCAGGGCAAAAGGGAAAGTTTTGACCTCCAATTTGTTCCCTTGGCGGTGGGGCTTATATCACAGATACTTGGGGTTGCTGTTTAGATTTTTCAAAAAGCTTATACTTCTATTTTTTTTAAAAAAAAACACATACTTGTATTTTTTTTCTTCATTTAGCTTTTCTGCATTAGTCCTCACATTATACAATTAGAAAAACATGTCTAGAATACATAGAAAGCATTAGAAAAACTGATAGGCAATCACTAATGTAAAGAAAAAACACAAGATAAACAACTTCGCTTTTCCAAATACTCAACCGTCACTTTGAATAGACAAACTGATTCACTTATCCGTAACTAATGAATGGTAGAAGCGACGTAGCTGAGTGGTTAGCGCACTGGCTTCTTGTGCTAGAGGTCCCAGGTTCGCTCCCCGCCGGCGGCAAGAAAATTTGTTGGTCCGAACACGCTTCCTTTAGTGTCACTTGCAGGAATGACATGATACAGTGCGCCGTCCTTCAGATCGGGACATTAACTGGAGGCCCCCTGTGCAGGGACAGTCATCCCCTGTACAAGTTAAAGATCCCTACACAGGTTCTATCCTCATGCATGTAGGCTCATCCTGCAAACACACTGGAGTGTACAATGTACACCTCCCAAGAATAATCAGAAATTGATTGATGGGAGTAACAAGAAAACACACACAAAAAAATTACAAGAATCTTACATACATATCAGCATGTCCAGGAGTCATTACACTTCAAACTGAGGCAGAAAGCATTTAAATATTCCATTTCATAGCCAGAAAATTGGCTGTTAAACAATGATTCTCATCGCTACCGCACTGACTTGGCTGGAAGTTGGAACTGGATGTGACTGGATTCCGGGCGTACATTTGAAAACAGCGAAAACGGGTAACCAGCATTCAAACCGATAGTAAAATCTGATTGCATCAGCCCTGATTGACCAATGAAAATATGCGGTCCAGTCACATGGCAAATATACTGTAAACAACTGTGGCCCATTTCCATGCAATGAATACCCCCTTAAACCCCACTTTTATATAGAAAAACTGGGGTATGCGGGGGTATACCTATTTTTCTTATTTTTGCTCCAAAACATAGAGCAGGCGGTTCTAACGTGTACCCACAATCTTTGTTTTGAGCAAAAATAAGAAATATATAGAAAATCTAAGGAGAAAATTTTCAATTTTTAAAGCTAAAAAAGATCTGTTTATCGCATGGGCAAGTTTTTGTAATGTCAGTGCGGTAGCGATGAGAACCCCTGTTTAACAGACGATTTTGTGGGTATGCAATGAAATATTTAAACACTTTTTGTGTCTGTTTTAAGCATTATCTTTCACGGTCACGCCGATCCATGTACGATTCGTGGCTG
Source organism: Rugalucina vietnamica (assembly GCA_964017185.1). NCBI lineage: Eukaryota > Metazoa > Mollusca > Bivalvia > Lucinida > Lucinidae > Rugalucina > Rugalucina vietnamica. The sequence goes on along the minus strand of OZ024876.1, from coordinate 7,559,986 downwards.
TTATGGATAAGTGAAGTACTTTCTCTGACAAACTGACGGGTGAAAGTTTTCATTCGCAAAAGTTGTTTATATATCTTGTGTTTTTTCTCTACATTCAGGATGGCATATCAGTATTTTAATTGCTTTCTATTGATTCAAGACATTTTTTTTTCTAATTTTGGAAGCTCACGACTATTGCAGAAAAGCTAAAAAAGATAAAAAAAAATATAATTGTAAGTTTTGAAAAAAAAAGTACAAGTATGAGCTTTTGAAAAAAAAAATCTAAACAGTAACCCCAAGTCTTTGTGGCTTATATCAGCTGTTTCAGACGTGTTATTTAGAATTTGTCAGTTTCTGAAAGAAGGACAATAACTGCTGTACTTCTGTGTTCATTTTCAGTGCTGGCTTCACAAGAATTATCTAAAAGCGCAATTTTACCGGACTGTACAAACTTGAGGCTTACCGACCGTACCGAAGTATAGTGTTACTTGCCTTAGTCTTTACTCCACAATCCAGTTCTATGATCAATCTTCGTGAGTAATCCGTCGAAAGCTTTGTCCACTTCACACACACACACGTCCTATCTCTCCAACGTCCAGCGAAGGAATCCCCAGATTCCTGCAGCATGTGCTGCTCCATCAAGCGTAACTGAAGCCTGTTCTGTCTCCACGGCTCTGATTGGCCCAAATGCAAATGGGCGGTCCAGACTATTTCTAAACCGCTCTCCTATTTGCCATCCCTCCGGGGTTCACATAGCAGGGGCTATTTCCGTGAGTACTCGTTACTCTCCGTAGGTTCCCGTGACCTAAACCTGCCAACCACCACACTCCCCCCCCCACTTTATTCTTGAAGTGGTCCGTTCTGGGGGGGGAGTGGACATCCTCCATCATGCTGGCTCCAGTTACTGCTTCAACGTCGATTCTTCAGTTTACCTGTCAGTTGCCTTGCTGACTGACAAGTCTCCAAGACACGTAGGTATGGGCGCACCCCCAAACCCTTGTGCCAACCCCAACCATTGCACCAATGATGACAGTGCGGCAATGCCATGCACTACATCACAGTACTATAGCTGAAGTTAATTGTCATCTGGTGACAATTCCCCAAACTACCAGAACTTGATAATGGGTACCATGGATCACCGCTGATCCTGTTGACTGCTACCGCCTCTAAAACCAAGAAATCCTGTAGCATTACTCCCGCCCATGACAATACCTGTCAGATCTACTGTAGATCAACACCTTGTCGATTTCCTAGACTACCAGTGATGTTTGGTATGACTCCCCACATTACCCAGTAATGTGCACTTTATACTCTGACTTTCCCATCCATCCAGGGCCAATCCGAGCATCAGGGCTCACCGACATCGCTATCTGTTCCAAAGATTACCTGGATGGGCATATTGTCAGCCATCTACTAGCACTGGTGCTAGCAGCCCGTAAGGTTTATTTCATCCCTACCCCCGCATTACAAACGATCACTCCAATTTAAGGGTTTCCAATGACTGTAGATGCACCTTATCTAATTGCGACAAGCACGATGATAGTTGCACTTACTCCCCGCATCACCTGGTGATGCGCACTTTACCCTGACATTCATTCCCATACAGTGCCCATCCGAGTGGCCAAACTCACATACCCCGCAACCATGGTGTACTCCGCGACACCATCCTGAATGGGCCATATGTCAGCCTATCTGTTAACCGATTTAACAGCATTACAAGCTATCAACCTTGCCGCACCCTTTCCCGAGCCATCTCAACTTGCAATCCAGCCGCTCCCGATCGCACTCCAGCTTGGTGTTGCTCAACTCTGGCCAGGAGTTGAGTACATCTCTTCCTCGAAAAGCTACGACCAACATAGCATCTTGAAAGTCTTGAGATTGCACTGGCAAACAGAACTTGAATGGTCAATTCTCGCCTGCAGATGTTCCTCCTTGCTGTACTCCAAGAGGCGGGTGAACCTCGACACCGCCAGAGCTCCTTTCTAGCCTCGCGTAAAGCTACTCTATGGGAGCTGGACACTCCGGAAACTGACAAGCTCAAATCGGCTTTCCATTGTCATTCTCTTGAACCAGGCGACCTTCTTTGGCTATGCTGCGGACTCCCCAACTACATCATCAACCCTTAAAACCACCAGTACACGACTTCCTCATGATCCTACAGCTCCTCATTCGCGCCGCGCGTAGCGCGAAATCTCGACACGTCACGCGTTCTGTACTGTATTGTCACAAACTTAATTTTTCCAAAAATTATGTACCTCCCGATTATCTAGACTGGTAGATACACTGCTGAGTGAGCAGTCAACCCGACAGCTGGTCCGTCACAGGGCACAATGAGCTACTCAGAGGCCACCGGACTGGACCAACTGCTACAACGATGGCAAGGCCATCTCACCTACATCTGCTTCTGAGGGCAATCCCTGCGGAAATGTCCATCTTTACCGCAGGAAAAGCACGATCCTTGCCGCCATGTCGCCTCCCGAGTTCCTCCTTCACCGGATGATATGGCATTTAAAACCTGCATGGCAGATTTTATAGCCTCAGAGCGCTGCTGCAACACATTGCCAATGCTATCTAACTGGGAAGCAACCGAGGGCGTCTCAGCCTCTCCCCGGCTAGATATGCTGTAAACACCAGAGCCGTCGTATCCCGACACTTGGCTATTCTCTGTGTCAGACCGATATATAAACTGATGCCACTTGATCATATTCAAAGCTTCCTCAACAGACTTGGGTTTGCGCATGCACACTTCGAAGCCTATTTTGCGATCAGCCAAACCTTGACAAATACGCAATACCGTTTTTTCTGTAGCATATCCTTCAGGGAGATCCCTGAAGGCTCTCGTTGCTAATGTCATTACTCTGTCAGCCCAGTCCTCCAGGGACTCCCCGGGAGCCTGGGTTGCCTGTTCGAATAGACCTTGTGTCACAGATGGTAGCTCAGTACACCCAAATCTTCTTTCAAGCTTGCTCAACAATTGCCTATAAGTTAACTCTTGCTTTTGTTCCAACAAAATAGCATAAAAATCTGCAGCTTTCTCCGTCAAACTTACAGACAGACAGTTTAAACAATCTTCAGACGTCCAACCAAATGCAGTTGCATACGTAGAAAACTTGTGTTTGAATGCAGACCAGTTGCTCTTGCCATCGAAAACTAAATTCTTCGGAAAAGTTTTCATGACCTTAACGTTATGCTTACGTTGCCATTCCTTGTCTTCCCCACTTACCTCTGGCTGCCACCTAACCCCTCCCCCCTCCACCGAAGAAGAACCTCCAACTGCTCCCTCCAATGCTGAAGCCACTTCTGGAACAGCCAATTTCTTGCGACACTCCAGCTCACGCCTCTCCGGAACTGGCAAAACAAACGCGTCTCGCGTTACCCGATTCACGTCAGGAAGGGATGCACTGGGCTCATGGGTGGGGGTCATGGCACCTTTGGTTGCGGAAGGTCTAGACAGTTTTGAAGCCGAGACAGGGTAATTGGGTATATCTGGTAAGGGAGGTAAATCTTGCTCGGCCACTTGTTGGTGCAAGTCAGGACTCGATTTCTCCAACTTTGTCTTTCGCAGCAATTCTAGCATTCGATCGAATCTGTCGTCCATTGCTTTGGGCGTACTGACAGACGCATCTCGCGAATCATCTAAATTACGCAGCTCAGATGTGCGAAGCTGCACGCGCTTGCCACGTGCCGATGCAAACAAAGGAGCAGCAGCAGCACCCCACTCTGGTGCTGCACGACCAGACCTTGACTCCTTTTTAACCGTAGACTCGAGCGAATCTAAACTTTCAAAACTACTATCAAGTTCATCCGGCAACTCGACATTAAACGAGAAATCAATGTCATCAATTGTTTTCTGCGAAACCCTACCTCTGGTTAAGGCAATCAATATATCCGGAGTAATGTTTCCACTCTTTTCCCTAATTGACATGATCAGCCCTGCTAACTTTTCTGCGACTCCCGGAATAGTTTGCAATTCTTCAACACTTGCAAAGTTAATCCTAACAGACATTGCTGTTTGCCACGATTACCGAAATACCACGGAAAACAGGTGCCACGAAATTGAAAACAAGAAATAACAATCTGCAAATTTTATTTCTGTCCTTAATTTGGGAACTTTAGAAATAAACACTGGCCACTTCACTTCACTTGTGGGGGGCAAAATATCTTGCTGCATGAATGCACAAAAGATTTTTGTCAACAAATTCTTCTGCAGATTTATTTTTGCAACTTACAATGACATGACAATGTGTAAGCACCTTGATTTCGCTTAAAAATGCTCAAAAAGTCAACCCGGAAGTAACTTTTTGTTCACTGTCGGCCATCTTGGAATGCAAACGAGACAATGCGAGACTTGGGATTGCAAATGGCAGCGCCCTTCGCCATGTGGTTTGCAAAGTTTGGAGTCGTAGAAAAGTCTTTTGGGGCGTTCTTGGGACAAATGGATGCTTTAATCTTACTCAGAAACTCCACTGTAATCAAAGAATCGGACAAATTTGCTCCGATTTCGCTCCACAAGCGAAATAGCAAAACTGGGTCACGCAACCCAACAACCAGTAACGGACTAAGCAAACACTATGAAATCTACAAATTACCACAAATTTCAGCCGCGAGCTCGAAATGCCGACACTTCTGACACCAATATAGTGTTACTTGCCTTAGTCTTTACTCCACAATCCAGTTCTATGATCAATCTTCGTGAGTAATCCGTCGAAAGCTTTGTCCACTTCACACACACACACGTCCTATCTCTCCAACGTCCAGCGAAGGAATCCCCAGATTCCTGCAGCATGTGCTGCTCCATCAAGCGTAACTGAAGCCTGTTCTGTCTCCACGGCTCTGATTGGCCCAAATGCAAATGGGCGGTCCAGACTATTTCTAAACCGCTCTCCTATTTGCCATCCCTCCGGGGTTCACATAGCAGGGGCTATTTCCGTGAGTACTCGTTACTCTCCGTAGGTTCCCGTGACCTAAACCTGCCAACCACCACAGAAGCTAAGACGCTAAACTCAGCTATGTGTAAATCCTTGACCTTGTGGTTGCCAGCGCTTTGCCTCCGACCGATTTCCAGTAACAAACATTAACCATTTACCAAGGATGGTCGCAGAAACACCCACAAGAACTGGACTTCTCAGATTCTCATTCATGAAAAATGATCATGGCGGAACGTCTCAATGGTAAACAATGCCGACGGTTCGTGGTCTGTGATTGGCTATGGTGCATCACATGCTCCTCCAGTGAAAATCTTTTAGTCACGTGATTAACTATGTGAACAGACGCTTTCATTTTAAATACTCCTTATGGGATTGTAAGAATTCGTTGCGCCCCAATGATTCAAAGTGCCCGGATAAAAGTGGGACAAAACTTCTCGAGTCTAAACTCAACCTATAGTCGTTCGTCCCGAACGAACGGACCCGCTTCGCGGGTCCGTTCTAGAACGACCGTATAATAAACGGTCGGACTATAGGTACCACTTGTACTTGTAAGAGTAAAGACTCTGTGTCACGATTATACAATAACCATGGGCGTTTCGACAGCTTTAAATGTTAAAAAGTAAACAAGGACTGGAACTGGTAAAATAGATACGTATTTACAATTTAAAAGTAAACGATCAATCTGAATGAGGCGCAGATCATCTTCGCAGTTATTGTGAAACGTATTTGCTTTTGCTACAAGAGTAGTACAGTTCATTTAGATTTTACATGTACTTTCTAAACCCAAAATGTCTAACCTTTGGCCATCGACTGTAGACGCACACACTGGTTTAGGTCATACTTAGTAGGAAACGCCGAAGGCTGATTTTCTCGAGTCGTATCTCACATATTTACAACGTAAACAGTCGGTCACCTACGTGAGAAGCTTTTTTTACAAACGATGGCCATGCAGTTACCTCAACATGACACGCTGATACGTTTAGACGCAGCCTGGGTTCCAGCCTGATCATTTTCTCTCTTTTTGTATTTTTTCGTTTCTTGGTAAAAATGACAATATCTAAGGAAATCAATAACGGCTACCGATACCTTAATTTGATGTGTAATTTTTATAACGTACGCATTGTCGAAAAAAAAAATACTAAAAGAAAAATAATTATATTGACGACTGAACCCAGGCTAGTTTAGACGTAAACATGGTAGAAACATTACTTAAAAACAAACACCAAGTACAAGACATACAGATCCACATTACAAGTACGACACTGAAATGATCAGTAAAATCAAATTGTAGAATTGTGTGTGTTTTAACATTATTCCACCATGTTTTAACATTATTCCACCAGGTTTCTAGGATGTTTGTCTCGTTGCTTGTTTCGTCTTTGCCAAAATAAAGTTAAGTCCAATGCAAATGATAATTATCGCCGCCAGTCCCGTAAATGTAAACACCAATGCGAGTGCCACTGAATCACTCAGTCCACTGGATACTACTGCTGCATACTTATTTTGCATGTCCGTGGTTGACGATTGCGTTGTGTTGCCTCTTGGTGAAGTAACGGTCGAGTCAGCTTTGTTGTTAACACATTCGTCGTTGAACTCAAACGAAACGAACACATACTGCTCTCCGATTATTGGTATGAAGCTGTCCAGGTAGCACATTATATGCAGTTGGGTTGGACCATAGCCAGGGTTGACGTTGGTTACGTTGTCTCCGAGAATCATCGGCCCTAAAACATCAGTAAAACGTGTCCGTGAAATGTATACCCCTTGTAAACCCCACTTTTATGCAGTAAAACTGGGGTTTACAAGGGTATACCTATTTTTCTCACTTTGATCCAAAACATAAATTGTGGCTACCATGAAAGATATCATTTTTTCTGCTGAAAATTTTCATTTTTTACAACTTTACAAATCTCTGAATATTGATAGGCATGTTTTCATTATAAATAGTTATCAACAAAATATAACCATAATAACGCCTTGTGAGATAGCCTGTCAACGCAGTTTCGACTGCAGTCTGATGATCTACACAAGATTACAGGTCGCTCAGTTTGACACAAATGATAATAAATATGGTATCTTATTTCTGGAGACTTGTCAGTCACAGAGGTTAATGCCGATATTACGTTTTGCAGCCATGATTAGACGACGTACGTTTGTAGAAAGAAAATTCAGACCATCTGAAATCTGCAACACCTAGTTTTATCATAAAAGGTGAAAAGCAAAATACACCCATTACGAAAATATGCCCATGGAATACACAACGATACACAATGATATTTTTAATATTTTTGCTCCAAACTTTGAGTGTGGATACACGTTAGAACAGGTGGTTCTAACGAGTACCCACAATCTATGTTTTGGAGCAAAAATAAAAGAAACATGTTTTCTCTAGTATATAAAAGTGTAGGGGGTGTACTTTATATATAATAGTGCGGGTTTAGGGGTGTGTACTTTATATGGGCATGTTGTCCTGATGCAGGCGTATGAAAAATGTCAAGCTGTGGCATGAACTAACTGGATTTAAGTGACTCTGTTGTACCAAGGCAATGGAAAACGTAAGAGTCTATAAGTAATACCAGGACTGTTGTCTCAGATTTACGCATTTTTACAAATATAGGTTTAGTAAATGCCCACTTAAACGATTTACCTGTTAAGTTTTCTGTTTGTGTCAATGAAGGCCAAGACAAACTTCCTACGATGTATTGGTTACCTAAGCTTCACAAAAGACCATACAAAGCTAGATTTATTGCAAATTCTAGCTCTTGTACTACCACTGAACTTTCTAAATTATTAACTTCTTGTCTTACTGCTATCAAATCTCATGTTATAAGATACTGTGAGACAGTGTATGAAACTTCAAATAAAAATTGGTTTTGGTCAATAAAAAATTCTGGTGAGGTGCTCAGTAAATTGAAGTGTAGAGGGTTCCGTGCGACAAGCTTGTCCACATATGATTTTTCTACTCTGTATACAACATTACCACATAATCTAATTAAAGAAAAACTTCTGGATTTGATAGAGTGGACCTTCAAAAGGGCATTAAAAAACTATGGTTCACTTTATTTGGCATGTAATGACAGAAAGGCTTTTTTCACTTCCTCTGACCAAAGTCGGTATACACTTTGGTCATGTCAGAATGTGTGCGACGCCTTATCCTATCTCCTTGATAATATTTATATTAGATTTGGGACCAAGTTATACAGACAAATTGTTGGAATTCCGATGGGTACAAATTGCGCACCTCTCGTAGCTGATTTATTTTTATACTGCTACGAAAGAGATTTCATGGATTCTCTTAACCATGATAATCAAGCTGATGTTATCGAGGCTTTTAATTCCACATCTAGGTACCTCGATGACCTTTTGAACATTGACAACCCTTATTTTGAAGGTATGGTCAATCAAATTTATCCACCTGAACTTCAGTTGAACAAAGCTAATATCTCAGATACCGAAGCCCCCTTTTTAGATCTACATCTTTCTGTTGCAAATGGATTTGTTTCTTCTAAAATTTATGATAAGCGCGATGACTTTGATTTTGATATAGTAAATTTTCCTTTTTTGGATGGTGACGTTCCTCGTCGTGCTTCTTATGGTGTATACATTTCGCAACTTATTAGGTTTGCTAGAGTCTGCAATCATGTTACAGACTTCAACGCTCGAAATAAATGTTTAACGGCAAAACTTCTCCAACAGGGCTATCGGTATCATAAACTTCGAAAAACCTTTTCTAAATTTTATCGTAGACACTATGAATTGATTTCCAAATATAATGTTGGGTTAAAGACACTTTTAAGTGAGGGCCTTTCGGAACCTGAATTTTATGGTGACTTGGTTTACAAATTAAAGAAACTTAAAGGAATAAATGATTTTTCTCTTCAGTTCGGAAAAATCATAACACGTTACAGACGTATAGGTTATAACTTGAATGTTATGCGACAGTCTGCATGCTTAGTTTTTAACCCAATCATGGTTGATAACTATGCTGCCTTCTTTAATTGCACGCCGGTGGGTCGGGCGTCAGACTCTATGATGGCCCCGACTTAAAGCTATTCATTTTAGTTGGTTGGGGCCGGAGCTTCTTGTCTGTTGCTTGGCCCACCGGGGTCCAACTGGTGTTTTTCTTTTGCTCCGGAGTTAGTAGGTTATTCGGCGCCCAGGGATCTCCATCGTCGGGCAGCTTACTCAATCTGTGAGTCCTGGTTTTTGATTCATCAGGATGTTTATCATGATTTATTTGTTTGTTCTTGATGATTCATTGACTAGTTAGAGATTCACCACGAGGACCGAAGAACTAACTAAATGTTGTGAACCACTGCAGAAGCTGAGGGTGAGGTTAGGTACCTGTAAAACCGGTTTGAGCCCGCCAGTAACTTTGTGTTACTGATCGTTCCAAGTCGATACTTCTGTAGTGGTTCTTTTTGTTTTATGTCTTGGTGTTTAAAATTTTTTGTGCTGTTGGCGCCTTGTGTGTGTTTTCTTATTTTTAGTTAAGTTAAGGTAACTGAGTGGCCACCTATTGGGAAAATAGCTGCTCATTCGGCTTACGATATGTTTCATGGTATAAGTACCTGATTGTTAGTTTGGTTTTTTCCCACCTCGGTTTTTGGAGTGGGAATCTTTTACTGATTGCGCCTTTTCCTGATCTTTGCCTACTTGTACCTTTTTAAACGTTTATGGAACATTTTGAATGATGTCAAGTGCGTTTCTGCTTATATACTACGATCTTATCATAAAACGGCAACGATATTTATGCTTGTACTTGAACAACAAAAATGTATTATATTATTTTTACCTGTTTCGCTCAGTATATCGTGACTGTTTTGGAAACAAGTCGAACATTCTGCACAGCACACCACGGGTCCACACGGATTGGTATAGTGTACAGATACTGCTGGCATGTGGAGGGATTGGTTGCATGTGTCGATTGTCGAAATGAAATCCCGTGTCAGTAAAGACGGCGACATCTATGAAAATAAATGAGCCGCGTCATGGAAATTCAACATTGTGGTTTCCGATCAGGACCGACAAACACCGAGCTGTACAATCACAGAAGATGGCTAAAGGCTAGAAATTTTAGTTCTAGAAATTTTAGTTTTAGAAACTAAAGAAATTGTACTATCCGTGTAGCGAACACAAATTCGCTGATCATTTTCGCAGTTACGCCTTGGTTTTCGCCTATGCAAATTGTTATAATTACCATAAGGATGAGGAAACCACGTACAGCACGAGTGTATATTGTATTTTCTTAATATCAACTCACGATCTGGAGGCGTTAAATGTACATTGGGACCCTCATAATTAATGTAGGTACACAATTATTCCGCACGTTCGAAATAAAAAAATGTCAGTCCGAAATAATCTGAAATACTACGATTAAATATAATTGAAAGTGTTACCCAAGGAAATATGCTGATTTTCAAAGAATCTGAAATGCAATTATCATCGTCACCATCCCTAAATTGAAGGGCTGAAAACATTTCTTCCAAAACACACGACTTATCGTTGCTGAAAACATCACCTGAAAAGAGAGCCTCATTTTGTAAGAAAACAAAACTATGTGGTTGTATAAAACGATCAGCCAGATATCTTATATTTCATACATGTACGTAACCCTGCAGCTGATGAGAGACCGTCAAGTGGTGCGTGACCTTCATTGAATAAGATGTGCATGTAACTTGTCACGTCGAAATCGCCGACATAATGCAATGAATAGTGATTTTTGTTCTGAACTGTAAATGAAATATAGATGGAAAATTTTGCTCAAAACATTGATTTTGTAAACGTTAGAACTGCGCCGAAGAGTGGGTTCTAACGAGTAGCCACAATTTTTTTGTTTAGGATACAATATAGTAAACCAGAGGACCAGTGGTCCTGAGAACGCTCACCTGATATGTCTTTGATAAAGGTACAAGTAGGCAATGATCAGGAAAAGGCGCAATCAGAACGAAATTCACACTCCAAAATCCGAGGTGGAAAAACTAAATTGACCATTAGGTACTTATACTTAGAAAACAAATCGTAAGCCGAGTGAGCAGTTATTTCCCAATAGGCAGCCGCTCAGTTACCCGAACCCAAATAAAAATACGAAAACGCACACAAGGCCCAAACAGCACAAAATCTAGACTCCAAAACATAAAACAAATGGAACAACAACAGAAGTATCGCCTTGGAACGATCAGTAATACAAAATAACTGGGGGCTTAAACCGGTTTTACAGGCGCCTAACATCACCCTCATCTTCTGCAATGGTTCACAACATTTAGTTAGTTGTTCGGTCCTGCCAAAGTCCTGTTGGTCAAGGTAACAGATAACCTTGACCTTCAATATTCACATAATTCAATGACTTTTCTGTATCTACTTGTACATAGTTTCAGGTTACAGTTACAAATTCTCTAAAAATCCAATGAATCCGTTTTCTTATTGAACAACCTATGTGACTATATTCAATCGTGCCATACGATAGGTCAATGTCAATCCCAGGTCATGATTAATACCTACTATGATGGACCGGAGGCCCTGATGGTACACTCCAAATTTCATTGAAATCTGTCCAGCCATTTCAGAGAAGATTATTCATTAATGTTTTTACCATGAATGGACATGACAGCCATCTTGGGCATGTGACATTAACACATGAAATTTGGCTTTGATAGGTCAAGCAGTTTTTGAGAAAACTAAGAATTAAATTCAATATAAAGTAAATGACCTTTGGCCAAGGTGAAGAAAAGGCCTTGACCTTGTCTGCATCTACTAAGTGTCATGTATAGGCTACAAAACTTCATGAAAAATCCAATGTTTAGCCTTTCTTCCATTGAAAAAATCCTATGTGACTAGACTTGACCTTGACAAAAAATAGGTCAAGGTAAGCCCAAGGTCATGATTTATACAAACTATGATGGGCAAGAGTCCCTGTTGCTACATACCCAGTTTCGTTGAAATCGGCTTATCGATTATAGGGAAGAATATTATTTTAAAAAGGTTATACAATATATGGGCATGGCGACCATCTAGGTCACGTGAGCTGGACCATTTATGCAAACTTTATTAACCTCTTCCTTATGAAACTCCACATGAAGTTTGGCTTTGATTGGCCCATTGGTTTCAGAGAAGATGTTTGAACGTTGTGAACAACGCCAACGGCAACGACGACGACAGAGCCATAATGGGTAAAACTATAAGCTTACTTATGAGCCTTCGGCCCAGATGAGCTTAAACGTATACACCTGTACACCTCTATTTTATTACATAAAAATGGAGTGAAAGGGGTATACGTTACACTGACATGTTGTCCTGATGAAGAATTGGTTCTAGCTATCCTACATTTTGGATACTTTGCATTCGATCGTGCTGGTCAAACTAAGCCTCTGCGATTCGAGAAATTCGTTCCCTTTAATACTACGTATATCAATTTATATAAGTATTTAATCGGTCATTCTTCCACCCTCTTCCACTGATTCACGAAGAATGGGAATTGAGTCCTCCGTCAAACCACCCATCATTAATATTCATTTTATATTGACCATTCAAATCTGCACATTAGCTAACGGTCAATGACGGTTAGACAACACGTGGGTTAGACAAACAAACCAACACGTGCTTTTTACAGGTAAATATAGGTGTAAAAACACAATGTTTGTCTGAGGAAATAGGGGTGTGCGTGGTTATTCTTTGCTGGCGGAGGAGTCAATTACAGGTATTTATTCACGGGCGAAACCACATACATTAACATTTTGAAACCGGAGGTTTGTCAAGGGGCATTGGTTACGACCATCTCGATTTGGAACTATCTGTCTTCTTCATACGCAAATTAATAAATTATACTAAAGAAAAGCAAAACAACTTACATTTCTGACGATGCGGTCCGACACAACCATACTTTGAAAGCATAACAGGTGGTTAGAACCTGAGAGGTTTAGAAATTATGAGATTGCATTATCAATATGTTATGCAATCAAAGTTACATTCAGATCTTAGCAATTCTATGTCCATGTCTTCCACTGATTCACGAAGAAAGATATTACAGGTATTTATTCACGGGCGAAACCACATACATTAAAATTTTGTCAAGGGGCATTGGTTACGACCATCTCGATTTGGAACTATCTGTCTTTCACATACGCAAATTAATAAATTACACCAACGAAAAGCAAAATAACTTACAGCGGCATGTTTGTTGTGTAGACGATAGTACAGAGTAGCTGGTTGTGGTCAGTTGAAAGCTATATGGCATGTTAGAAAGCACCAATATTGCTAACACGAACGTCCACCGACACTTCGTCATGTTGAGCTGTATAAGCCTGACGTTACATACGTATTTGAGCCGCCTCGTGGGAAAACAAACAATGTGGTTTCCGACCAGGTACGACACAAACCGACCTGTACAAGCACAGAAGATGGCTAGAGACTTGAAATTACGGATTTAAGTAGAAGACGAATTGTACTATCTGAGTAGCGAAAACAAAGGCGCTGATCAGCTTCGCAGTTACTGCGAAGCTGATCTGCGCATTTGTTTTCGCCTATGCAGATTGTTGGTTTTCCCATGGGGCGGCTCATTTTTAAATTAGTTCAGAAGAAATAGATTCTATGTTTAAGATGATTCACTATATTTAAAGAAAAAACATAGTATTTTATATTCCGCCCTGGATTGACGAAGATCCAAGAATAAAATAATTTGTGACAAAGGTGTGCCAAAAATTGATTAAGTAAGTAATGTTACAAGAAAACAGATATGTGGCGTTTACATCAAGATCTGACATAAACCAACATACACCCTTGGCTGTACAGCTAATAACGTACGCAAGGGACTGAAAGGCACTGTTCTACTACGAAGCAATTATTTTCCTACTCGACTACGAAGCATTTATGCGAAAATTGTTATACATGTACAATGATGAACATAAAATGAAAAAGGTAAAGGTGATTGAAAACGGCTTTAGTTAATATTGACAAAAATAAATATAAACACTGGCACAGAGGTCTGATTGTTGAATATTCACGTAAAGATCTTTACAACCCTTTTATGCTTAAGTTCTGTCCATAATTTTAGTAATTTGCGTATACTATAATTATTTTTGAATCGCCGCGAACGAAAGTCTGACATTGATAACAAATAGGCTGCTAGCCAGAGGGTCGATTGCTCCCCCCCTAGGGAATTTTGCAGACATACCCTATCTTAAAGAACAATTCAAGCTGAGGAGAATAAGAGATGTTTGCACCCTGAGCGTTGGGGCGTTATCCTGTAACAGCCTGTTACATACGTTACCTAAACAAAATTAAAAAATTATGATATGGTGTTTTCAGCTACAGAAAGATGACAATAGTTTATCATTTTACTCAACTTTTTCATACTGTCTGCTTGCTGTATGTCTATACTACATATTAAAATCGTTTGAACAAATATTTGACCCACACTTACTGTAACATACGTAACGTAATTAAAGATACCCTTTGAAAATACCACCTTTGAGTGATATCATTTACTTATACTGTTGCACTTTGCATTTTTCCGAAGATATGAGATTTATTTCTATTAGCATGTTCAATTGGCAGATAGAAAAACCAAGGTTTGTTTTTCTATCATGTATATATTGCCTTTAATGAAGTATTTAGTAGCCCTACCCCCAGTTTCAAATGCGAACTATTCTATTGCAATGAACGTGAAGTATGTAAAATACTTGAAACTGGTAGATATATATCATAGTTTTTTGCTTATTTTATCATGAACCATGGCTCTGAGGATCTGTAACGAAGTATCTTGGATCAAAGATTTTGATCCAGAATGTAACATATGTAACATACATGTAATGAATAACGAAGGGCATTGTACATAGCAGGAATGCCAGTACTTGCCAGTCTATTGCTCTATTCCATTAGATATTTTGCAAACATATATCTTAAATGACAATTAAAGTTTGCTCCAATAAGAGATGTTTGCTTTATGTACATTGGAGTATGTGTCTGTTACAGTATGTTACATATGTTACCATAATATGTTTTCAAAATAATGATATGGCAATTTTAGCGTCAGAAAAATAAGATTTTTATTATCCCATTCACCCATCTCATATAGTCTGCATGAAACATGTCCATTCGCAACACTAAAGTTGCTTGAGCAATAATCTGACACCTATAGTGTAATGTCTGTAACATATATTTAAATAACCCATTCAAAATTAGCAATGTGAGTGACATTGTTTTTTTTTTTAGTTACACATTCCAGCTTTTTTCAAATATATGTGATTTTTTTACATTAGCATGTTCAATGGATGAGATAGAAAATTCCTATACTGTATATATTATACTAAATGAGTTATTAAGCAACCCTACCCGCAGTTTCATAAGCCAAATATTGTATTGCTAATTACGTAAAACGTGTAAATAATCGTTTCTAACGGCTATATCTAACGTTGTTAATTATTTGCTTATATTTCATGTATATAGAGAACTATAGTTCTGAGTGGGTGTCCCCAAGTATCTAGGCTCAGACATCTTAATGAGGAATGTAACGTATGTAGCATATATGTATGAATAAAGAATGACGTGGTCTACAGTAGATGTAAATGATGCTATTTCAAAAAAAGTGTCAACACTTCACATTTCCCTATGAATATAATTTAGTTTTTGGTGTAAAAAAAAAAAGAAGCTAGAAATCTTATTCAGTTCTGATGATCATGTCTTTGCACCCCATAAATACTATTTTTAAACGTTTAGAAATCTCTTAAAAATGCAGAAAAATTAGGATATTACTACACAATCGTTTGTACCTGAACTGTTAATAGACCTAGAATGCTGAAAGTGGTATCAAATAAATGCGACGGCAATGGACTAATGCCCTCAGTCCTCTAAATACATCATCTGAATTTCAGTATTATGTATATTAATGAAAACTTTAGTAATTAGAGAAAATGCATAACAAATAAGCAGGTATACCTACAAAATGATTATGTTTTTCAGCGAGCTAAAGTCTGAATATGCTGAAAATGGCAAGGGCAATTTTCTATCATCCTTCTATAATAAAAAGTCATTTGATGAGCATTAATAAAATATAATGGTTAATTAGATGTTGGCGATTAACCGCCGAAGAATTGAGGCGGGGCCCCTATTAAACCAGATGAATCTTGGCTACTGGAAGACCTAGACAGCTGAAATTGGTATCGACCGGTTGCTAAGACAATGTTCTTTAACCATATGATGTTATGAATAAATCATATGAATGTTTTTTTTTCATGAATTGCAACAAGAACTTCAGAAATAGAGAAAATTTGCAGAAACGTGAAGGGGTATACCAACAAAGTCACTTAAATCTCCACTATCAATAGTTGTCGAGTAGTCAAAATGGCATCAAATATTACTATTTGGTCACTTTAATAATGAATTGTTGTCATGTTATCACAAAATATATAAATTATTGTCATGTTGTCATGTATACATACCACAAAACACATGAGGCTAAAGCAAAGGTACACGCGTCCCTTTGCTGGACACCCTTAATTTTTTTGCTATTTACCATTTTTATCAACGTTTTATGAATATCCATGAAAGTAAAACTAATATGATTTGTATATAAGAGCACTGGGAAATGGTGCATTGTCCAAGCAAATATCTGATACCAATTAAGCCCTCTAAGGCAATGAGCAGCCGGGATATAAGTGATTTTGTTGGTTTATCTCTTCATTTTTCTCTTATTTTCTCTTATTTATGAAGTTTAATTCTAATATTAGTGACCTTTATCAGATAAGAAGGTTTATGTATCAGGTTACAGTGTTATAATTCCTAGTCATAGCAATCATTTGATACCACATTCAGTACAGTAGTGCTATAAGTAACCTAGACACAAGCCATTTTGTAAGGTATACCCTCTTATTTTCCGTGATTCTTCTCCAGTCTGTAAAAATTGCATTAATATTCATTAAACTTAAAATAAGTTTATTCATTTATCAGACTAGAAGACAAATTGCGTAGCTGCTACAACTTTTATCATTCTCTGTCTATTGACATGCCAGACGCTAGTAATTATGTAAGTATAAATGTTATTTTTCCGTGATTTTCCAAACTTTTCATAGTTTTTTATATCAATATTGATAACTATGCAAATGAGATAATTTTCAAATAGACCCAAAACATCTGTAAAATTGTCAAATGGTATCACTGGTGTATAAACTATGAGCAACGATGATAGCTTGGGTCTGAAAGACGTTTTTAATGGGTTTTTAATGATTTTTTGGCCATTTTAATGTTTAAATTAAAATTAACAAATATGCAAATAAGATAATATGCATAACTTACCTTAAGATGAAATAACTATAGTGAAGAAGCTTTAAAATGAAACCAAGTTCAGTGGTCTATGATAATTCATAACGTATATATGATCAATTTTGTAGGTCAAATTAACCCCATGCGGTATTGGTAACACTGTAACATTACAAGAAATCTAAATATAAACAACTTGGCGTTACACCGTTACAACTGAGGCACATCTAGCAAATGAAAATAATACAAGCATGTCATTCTTACCTTGCACATTGGTGTTTGCAGCTTTGTAATCCACAGAAACTATTACAGAAACCCTTATTTGTTTATAAATGTAAATTTGCATATTTTTGTTACATACGTTACACAAATTGAGAACCATCTATGTCCACTTGATAATATTATGTATCATACATATTGCCCTTGAAGAATCTTGCAGACAAATGGTAGAATTATGGTAAAACAACCTATTGTTCAATCCCAATCAAAGAATACTGCAAATATAATAAGCTGGTAACAGTTGATATTTTTAAATGGCCGTTTCACCCTTATGCCCCGGCGTACAAAGTGCAAACATATCTCATTTGAATGCAAATAACACAAACATGACATTCTTACCTTGCACATTAATGTTTGCAGATTTGTACTCCACAGAAACTATTACTGAAAACCTTATTGTTTATAAATGTAAATTCGCATATTTTTGTTACATACGTTGCATACGTTATACAGATAGAGACCCATATATGTCAACTTGATAAAATCATGCATCCCACATATTTTCCTCGAAGAATCTTGCAGAAAAATGGTAGAATTATGGTAAAACAACCTATTGTTCATTCTAAATCAAAGAATACTGCAAACATAATAAGCTGGTAACAGTTGTTATTTTTAAATAGCTGTTACACCGTTACGCCCCGGCGTACAAAGTGCAAACATCTCTCATTTGAATCAGAAAAGACTGCTCTTTAAGATAGACTATGTCTGCAAAATTCCCTAGGGGGGGAGCAGGACCTTTTTCAGCCAGAAGTCTAAAAGTTAATATTTTCCCGTTAGATCTAAACAGTGAGAATATTGTTTGACTACTAATTGTCAATTTGTAAATGGTTTGGTTTGTTTGACTTTTCCAAAATACTAATCATGAATATTAAATTGAATGATACTTCTAATACAGAATAACTTGGTAGCAGTTGATTCCGTGAAACTAGGAGCTGAGATTCTGTTACAAACTGCGTATACAGTATGGTTGGTTATAGTTAACTAGCTGTTTTTCGCGTCAAACTCTCTGTAGCCAGTAACATGTATTTGGACATCAGGTATTTTAGCATGAACTCGCTGTTATGCTGTCGGTTTATTTCTTATTATTACGGGACTAAAGCAGAAAAAAGTTTGTTTTGTAGCGTTAAGACATTTTAGTCAGCGTTTAAGTTGGTTCAATACCATCATGATACACTTATTATACACCTCTTTAAAACAAACACAAATCACAAGCCGACCACGAGGAAACAGGTTAAGTCCACCAACGCATAATCTGCATAGAAAATTACAGCTGACAAGTGTTATAAGAAAACCCGCTCTATGACGATGCGGTCCGACACCACCACACGGTAAAAAACATGTGGTTAG
The DNA here is from genome assembly GCA_964017185.1 of Rugalucina vietnamica. Lineage (NCBI taxonomy): Eukaryota > Metazoa > Mollusca > Bivalvia > Lucinida > Lucinidae > Rugalucina > Rugalucina vietnamica. The sequence goes on along the minus strand of OZ024876.1, from coordinate 7,541,201 downwards.
AAGCTTACAGTTTTAGAAAATAGAAGATTGCATTATCAATATGTTATGCAATCAAAGTTATATTTAGATCGCAGCAATTCTGTGTCCATATCTTCACATAGTATACGCAAAAATGTTTTGAAAAGTTTGACTCCATTATTACTGAAACTGTTTGTTTGCTATGATACAGTCCTATGGGATCTCTCGCAGCAATTAACTCAACCATCGAAATGTCTAGTTTTGTATATTTTATTTGGGAAGAGTAATAGTCTCAATGGAAATCAAAAACATTGTTTTACATTTAAGTTGACTTGCATTAGAACAGCAAACTATCATCTGATATACCATGTCTACCATGATATCTGGATTTCCTCGAAGTGCAATTATCTGCTTTTTTCCTCTAGATAAACACGGATGCGCTTTAATATCATAAACGAAAGTCAGATAGCACGGGGTGCTGATAATAATAATAATAATAATAATAATAATAATAATGATAATAATAATCACTATTATTATAATAATATCAATCTTTATTTTCATGCAAAATCAAGATATATGAGCCTCACTTTTATTGTCTGAATATACGTACATTTATCACACAAATGTTTTTTTTTATTTTTTTTTTATTTTTTTTTTTTTCGAGCATGCTGTATTTTAACGAGTTGACTTGTATAATTATACATGTATATTTAATGAAAAAATCACGTACACTTGTTGTAGCCATTGCGGATCTGTAGATGATCCGGATCAAAATATTTTTCAAAATAATTTTACAAAAATATAAAACAAGATTTTTTAAAACGAATTTGGCCACTTGACTCTTGATTCAAACATGTTTCATTCCATCGGTCAATGATCGCGGATAACGACGTCAACATCTTGTTCACGTCAATGGTTCCCGGCTCATATACAGAAACGCGATGGAAAAAGCGTTTTTTGTGTTACTGATCGTTCCAAGTCGATACTTCTGTGGTGGTTCTTTTTGTTTTATGTTTTGGTGTATAAAAATTTTTTGTGCTGTTGGCGCCTTATGTATGTTTTCATATTTTTAGTTAAGTTAAGGTAACTGAGTGGCCACCTATTGGGAAAATAGCTGCTCATTCGGCTTACGATATGTTTCATTGTATAAGTACCTGATTGTTAGTTTGGTTTTTTCCCACCTCGGTTTTTGGAGTGGGAATCTTTTTCTGATTGCGCCTTTTCCTGATCTTTGCCTACTTGTATCTTTTACACACGGCGATTCGCCGAATTTCCCGAAAATGAAAGGTACCATGTAAGTCATCTTTCGATATTGGTTGCTATTAGTTTTTCCAATCATTTTCTGTCATTTGGACGAAGTTTCCATCCTAAAATCGAATATTATGACATATTTAATTAGAAACTTTGAAACGGTGTCATTGTAGTACTCCGAATCACGTTCAACTGCATACTGTCATTTTATGCTGTCAAAGGACTTATATTGTTTGATGTTTGTAACTAAAAGTATATTTTTACATTCCGGTTGTTTATATTATAAAATTAAGAGTAAACAATGAAATAATCTGCGTTTTTAACAAGCATCATATACTATTCCGACGTTATTCAGACCACCCATGGAACATCGTGTGTTCGGTGGGAATGGGGTTGAGCAAACATAACTATGGAAAAATGCCGCCGAAAAATGCACATGTTTTGGTCCTCGGAATATTTCATAAGGTCCACTGTATGACTACATGCAAAGAATTTGAAGAATAAACCCATCGGTGGTGATATATAGTCCATGATTCGGATTACCTCCAACTGATTCGCTTTGACTTCAATCATGCATAGACCTTCACGGTCCAGTGGTCACAGTCGCTTGCTTGATCAAAAATGAAAACCATTACAGTTGATGAGGAACTAAATTGGCTTCAAGGTAATAATAAGTTTATAATACTCAAATCATTCATATGCGCATGCGCAGCAATTTTCATGAACTTGATCTGGAATGGGTAGAATAATTGTACTGTGTACTTTTTGTGTTTGAAATGTTTTGTCTTGTATGTTTATGGAAATGCTATTTATTCTTTTCACTTATAGTGTTTGAACAATTTGACTTGTGGATTTAATGAAGGGCGATGCAATAAAATGGCTAGTATAACAAAACCAGTGGTACAAGGCACAAACACTGATTAGACTGCTCCCATCTTCTGTCTGCATTTATTTAACTAGTATCAGTTTTACACATTAAAATCCACTCTCAGGTACAACAACAACAACAACAACAATAACAACACACACACACACACACATATACACACAAGCACACACACACACACACACGCACGCACGCACGCACGCACACACACACACACACACACCCGCGCGCGCGCGCATGTATTCCTCCAAGCTTTTTGCTTGATTACATTGATATGCATTTCATTCTCTATTATTTTTTTAATGTTGGGGGGCCTTGGGGAAGAGTGTATGGTCAAATCGTTGTTTCGAGGCACCTTAACCAAGTGCTGTCATAAGCATGACAACATTCTCTCTGTTTCTAAATGATATACAAACAGAATAATTATGTTTGATGTCATGCCGTTATAATATCGTCGCGTATGCACCTTCAATCTTAATCTACACTTGTTCACCATGATATTTTTTGTACATCATGTGCATTATACGTATTCTATACTATCATGGTCAAAATCAAAAAGAACAAAACACATTCTTTTTTAAATACTTGTTGCTGTAAAAAAATCGAACCGAGTCTAATCGCCCGTAAAATTGCCATATTCACTATACCTTGCCTGTTTTTGCTGTTTGCACTTAATGCAGTATACCAATTTAACCCCTATTTACATATCTTCTCTTATTCCTCAACAAGTTAAAAACATAATACAGTATAATCTTAGAAATGCCCAAGATCTCCGTTATATTCGTGCGGGTTCATTAGGTCCATCCCTGTGGATCTTTTCGGAATAACCTGCACAAGTTAATCCCCTTTACAATTAAATAAGAAAATAGTATGCAAATTAGGTTTTTATTCCGTGTTTAATATTTCATAACTATAAGTCTGAGAAAGCTGGAAGGTGTGTGGGTATGGTGGGAGGTGGTGGCTATAAATAGATTCTTACATGAGGGAATTACCGTTCATTACCCGAAATTGCGCAATATAGTCCATCCTATCTCCCTTTGAATGTTTTTACTGCTTCCAAAGGATCAAACCTTTATATTTTGTTTGCTATTACTGCAGCCGGTATTGAGCCGTGTGGCGGCCCTAAAAAGTCTCCCCGTACATCAACCATAGTGCAGATTATATTTTTATTTAGGTCCTTTGAGATCGAACCCGAATTGTCCGATCCGAGGGCTCAACAGATTTCCGCGATTTCCGAGTGCACTCCGAAACTATCACTGTACAGATATCCACATAAACTGGTATGATCCTTTTTATTGCATTTTCTAGACAATTCATTTGAAAACATCAATAATAACAGTTACGTAAAATTCACATAAAAGTATTGAATTTCTGAATTGTCAGACATTTTGTTTCTACGGAAGCTACAGTAGAGCCAGAACTTAACTTTACACCTTTGTACACTTTATGTGCACGTGGTGTGCACGACCAGAGAGCGACTTCTGAACTATGATGTGCACAGTGTATTTGGTTTCGGCAGAAATTAGACAATGTTTAATCTATCTATGCTTATTTAGTTATTCACGGAAAAATAAAATGAGTTGGAGAGTATTAGCGATTTCGGTATACAATTATGTTAAACTTGATCTACGTTGAGCATCATAAAATTGATAAAACATTTGAAAAAGCGACAAGGTCAGTCACACAGCGAATTTCCGACAGTGCAAAAAGCACGAGATGTCTACCAAGTCAATGTTTAATGCCTGTCGAATTCTAGTTGTTCTTTCCGATCTATTCATACAATTAATGGTCTTGTGTCAGTTTACGGTCGCTGATGAATGGTCAAGTTAGCACACGAATGATTAGACTAATGATTAATAGTTGAAAAGCATGCAAAAGGTTAAGTGCTACTGGTGCTTCAGATCATGTTATTTGCTTTTATTCAACAAACATAATTAAGAATATGAACCAATACGTATTGTCACGTTTAGATTTGTTTTATACTTTTGTCCTTGTGACCATTCCAGTGCGATTCTTCTTTTGTAGTTCAAATCGTTTATGTTTTGATGTTGTTGAACTTTTGTGCTATTTGCAAACTCTGAGGCGAAAGTAAACACATTTTAGTGTCCATACTTTTCTAAATTTTCATAATATCGACATTAAGGTTTGCACAATATGCTTTTACCTATATCACTATATATTGATGTGATACACTGCATTTTTAAGCGTTTGAATAGCCATACTGTGGCCACATTTCGAGTTTTCATATTTTTTCACGTCCATTATATTGGTCTATCTGTACTTATTCTACATTTTAAAATGACGAGTTGCGTTGGCTGTGGAACACGGTATATGACAAACGAAGATCACTGAAACTAATAATAAAGGTACAAAGCTGAGACGAAATGAATTCGGGCAACTGACATTAAGATTGCGATTATCCCAATAATTCCAGTGAAAACAAATTAAATCTATAAATCGATTCAATGGTGAAATAAGGAAGTTCTTTTTCTTACAGCTCACACATTTCATTAACCATCAGGTGGGTATGAATGGAATTTGCATTTGCCATCTGTTTACATCATTCGCATTAGGGTTTATTCACAAATCTGTCATTCTGCTGTAGTCGTCGATATATGCTCTGACATTTTCAGTTGTAGATGTCTGTTATTTACAATATTTTCGCAGAATGGTGATATGATGCCAAAACACAGTTTATGTCAACGGCGAAGACGTTACACGGAGTGGAGTTTTGTAAATCCTTAATTGGGCTCGTAAACCCTAATTGTAATTGTTTTTGTTTGGGTTTGTGTGTTAATAATTAACTGTTATTAGCTTTCGGACGAACAGAGTAGACTTACATCATAGATTTACCGTTATACATATACTTGACCAATAGGAACAGGTGTGTCATTCATATTTAAAACGGTAAATCTGTGACAAAAGTCTACTACGATCGTCCGGAAGCTATACTTTAATTTTTTTCCCGATGATTCATAGTTCTACATTAACACTAATCTATTCCTACACATGTTCAGCATATGGAAATTCTGTCTCCGTCGACCACTGCATGTATGTATGGGTGAGTGGCCTTCAATTAGTTTGATTATGACACTATTTTGTTCTGATATGATACCATTTTTATAGATCGTATTGCAGTATCTGTTCATCCGTCTTCCAATTTACCTACTTTACATCTGGAAACACAAACAAACACATGTTAACTTACACCATAAAACAACAAAGATAAATAAAAAGTTGTAACTATAGGTAAATCTCTCGGAATCAACAATAAATATGTCAAATTAACTAGGCTGTTACCTATGTATCATCATGAAGCAAGTGGCAGGAATCATTTATCTGATACTTACTTTCAGCCACACTGTAAAGCTTGCTGTTCATCTGGAAAACATGTATGTGCAATATATACCCCTCAAACCCCACTTATATATAGCAAAACTGGTTATTACAGGGGTAAACCTATTTTTCTTTGCTCCGGAGTTAGTAAGTTATTCGGCGCCCAGGGATCTCCATCGTCGGGCAGCTTACTCAATCTGTGAGTCCTGGTTTTTGATTCATCAGGATGTTTATCGTGATTTATTTGTTTGTTCTTGATGATTCATTGACTAGTTAGTGATTCACCACGAGGACCGAAGAACTAACTGAATGTTATGAACCACTGCAGAAGCTGAGGTTGAGGTTATGGCCATGTAAGCCCGTCAGTAACTTTGTAACCGGTTTAAGCCCGCCAGTAACTTTGTGTTACTGATCGTTCCAAGGCAATACTTCTGTGGTGGTTCTTTTTGTTTTATGTCTTTGTGTTTAAAATTTTTGTGCTGTTGGCGCCTTATGTATGACGCCTTATCCTATCTCCTTGATAATATTTATATTAGATTTGGGACCAAGTTATACAGACAAATTGTTGGAATTCCGATGGGTACAAATTGCGCACCTCTCGTAGCTGATTTATTTTTATACTGCTACGAAAGAGATTTCATGGATTCTCTTAACCATGATAATCAAGCTGATGTTATCGAGGCTTTTAATTCCACATCTAGGTACCTCGATGACCTTTTGAACATTGACAACCCTTATTTTGAAGGTATGGTCAATCAAATTTATCCACCTGAACTTCAGTTGAACAAAGCCAATATCTCAGATACTGAAGCCCCCTTTTTAGATCTACATCTTTCTGTTGCAAATGGATTTGTTTCTTCTAAAATTTATGATAAGCGCGATGACTTTGATTTTGATATAGTAAATTTTCCTTTTTTGGATGGTGACGTTCCTCGTCGTGCTTCTTATGGTGTATACATTTCGCAACTTATTAGGTTTGCTAGAGTCTGCAATCATGTTACAGACTTCAACGCTCGAAATAAATGTTTAACGGCAAAACTTCTCCAACAGGGCTATCGGTATCATAAACTTCGAAAAACATTTTCTAAATTTTATCGTAGACACTATGAATTGATTTCCAAATATAATGTTGGGTTAAAGACGCTTTTAAGTGAGGGCCTTTCGGAACCTGAATTTTATGGTGACTTAGTTTACAAATTTAAGAAACTTATAAGAATTAATGATTTTTCTTTTCAGTTCAGAAAAATCATACCACGTTACAGACGTATAGGTTATAACTTGAATGTTATGCGACAGTCTGTATGCTTAGTTTTTAACCCAATCATGGTTGATAACTATGCTGCCTTCTTTAATTGCACGCCGGTGGGTCGGGCGTCAGACTCTATGATGGCCCCGACATAAAGCTATTCATTTTAGTTGGTTGGGGCCGGAGCTTCTTGTCTGTTGCTTGGCCCACCGGGGTCCAACTGGTGTTTTTCTTTTGCTCCGGAGTTAGTAGGTTATTCGGCGCCCAGGGATCTCCATCGTCGGGCAGCTTACTCAGTCTGTGAGTCCTGGTTTTTGGTTCATCAGGATGTTTATCATGATTTATTTGTTTGTTCTTGATGATTCATTGACTAGTTAGAGATTCACCACGAGGACCGAATAACTAACTAAATGTTATGAACCACTGCAGAAGCTGAGGGTGAGGTTATGGCCATGTAAAACCGGTTTAAGCCCGCCAGTAACTTTGTGTTGCTGGTCGTTCCAAGTCGATACTTCTGTGGTGGTTTATGTCGTGGTGTTTGGGGTGTTTTTGTGCTGTTGGCGCCTTGTGTGTGTTTTCATGTTTTTGGTTAAGTTAAGGTAACTGAGTGGCCACCTATTGGGTGAGGGTGAGGTTATGGCCATGTAAAACCGGTTTAAGCCCGCCAGTAACTTTGAGTTACTGATCGTTCCAAGTCGATACTTCTGTGGTGGTTCTTTTTGTTTTATGTCTTGGTGTATAAAATTTTTTGTGCTGTTGGCGCCTTATGTGTGTTTTCATATTTTTACTTAAGTTAAGGTAACTGAGTGGCCACCTATTGGGAAAATAGCTGCTCATTTGGCTTACGATATGTTTCATGGTATAAGTACCTGATTGTTAGTTTGGTTTTTTCCCACCTCGGTTTTTGGAGTGGGAATCTTTTTCTGATTGCGCCTTTTCCTGGTCTTTGCCTACTTGTACCTTTTTTTCAAATTTTTAGTTAAGTTTAGGTAACTGAGCGGTCACCTATTGGGAAAATAGCTGCTCATTCGGCTTACGATATGTTTTCATGGTATAAGTACCTGACTGTTAGTTTGGTTTTTCCCACCTCGGTTTTTGGAGTGGGAGTCTTTTTCGGATTGCGCCTTTTCCTGATGTTTGCCTTCTTGTACCTTTTTTCTACCAAAATGACTGTACATTGCATGGGCATGTTTCCCCAATTGACATAGCGTTCGAGATTCTCTTTGTTTTATGTTTTCATGGTTTTGGTGTCGATTCTTTGTGCTGTTGGTACCATTATCTGCGTTTTCATATGTTCAGTTAAGTTCGGGTAACTAAGTGGCCATCTTTGAGGAATTAGCTGATGACTCAGCTTACGATATTTTTTCTTCGTATAAGTGCCTGCTTGTCATATTGTTTTTACCACCTCGGTTTTGGGAAGAGGTTTTGGTTTGGATCGCATTAGTGCCTTTTACTTTTATTGTTTCTCAGTCATTACGAAAACACGCGCATGCAATGCATTGTTTTTCTTAAAACTGTATTAACAAACTTTTTTGACGAAACTGTTTAATATTTCAATTATTCTTACTCAAAGGTACAAGTAGGCAAAGATCAGGAAAAGGCGCAATCAGAAAGAGATTCCCACTCCAAAAACCGAGGTGGGAAAAAACCAAACTAACAATCAGGCACTTATACCATGAAACATATCGTAAGCCGAATGAGCAGCTATTATCCCAATAGGTGGCCACTCAGTAACCTTAACTTAATTAAAAATATGAAAACATACATAAGGCGCCAACAGCACAAAAAAGTTTTAAACACCAAGACATAAAACAAAAAGAACCACCACAGAAGTATCGCCTTGGAACGATCAGTAACACAAAGCTACTGGCGGGCTTAAACCGGTTTTACAGGATCCTAACCTCACCCTCAGCTTCTGCAGTGGTTCATAACATTTAGTAAGTTCTTCGGTCCGCGTGGTGAATCACTAACTAGTCAATGAATCATCAAGAACAAACAAATAAATCATGATAAACATCCTGATGAATCAAAAACAAGGACGCACAGATTGAGTAAATAAAAATAATTGTTAGATCCTTTGAAAGCAGTAAAAATACAAAGATAGAAGATGGGCCATATTGTACAATTTCGGGTAAGCTGCTCGACGATGGAGATCCCTGGGCGCCGAATAACCTACTAACTCCGGAGCAAAAGAAAAACACCAGTTGGACCCCGGTGGATCAAGCAACAGATAAGAAGCTCCGGCCCCAACCAACTAAAATGAATAGCTTTAAGTTGGGGCCATCATAGAGTCTGACGCCCGACCCACCGGCGTGCAATTAAAGAAGGCAGCATAGTTATCAACCATGATTGGGTTAAAAACTAAGCATGCAGACTGTCGCATAACATTCAAGTTATAACCTATACGTCTGTAACGTGTTATGGTTTTTCTGAACTGAAAAGAAAAATCATTAATTCTTATAAGTTTCTTAAATTTGTAAACTAAGTCACCATAAAATTCAGGTTCCGAAAGGCCCTCACTTAAAAAGCGTCTTTAATCCAACATTATATTTGGAAATCAATTCATAGTGTCTACGATAATATTTAGAAAAGGTTTTTCGAAGTTTATGATACCGATAGCCCTGTTGGAGAAGTTTTGCCGATAAACATTTATTTCGAGCGTTGAAGTCTGTAACATGATTGCTGACTCTAGCAAACCTAATATGTTGCGAAATGTAAACACCATAAGAAGCACGACGAGGAACGTCACCATCCAAAAAAGGAAAATTTACTATATCAAAATCAAAGTCATCGCGCTTATCATAAATTTTAGAAGAAACAAGTCCATTTGCAACAGAAAGATGTAGATCTAGATGTAGATCAAAACCTAGATTGTGGGTACACGTTAGAACCGCATCGGCGAGTCGGTACTAACAAGTACCCACAATCTATGTTTTGGATAAGGCATAACAAAAATGTATACCCCTGTATACCCCAGTTTTACTATAAACGTAGGGTTTAAAGGGTGTATACATTTCACAGAAATATTTTACTGATGTGTTAAAACCGTTGGAAAAATGACCCCTTTTAAATTTTCTGATATTTTCCAGACTCCATATAATTGAAACATCGACTCCCAGTGAGCTTAATTAGTCTATTTTGGGCATCATGTCGGATTGTCTTATCTTTATCAGTGTACAGGTGTGGGTTGTTTTCGTTTTCTCTCTCTACAATGTCTAATTATTTTCAATTAACGCATGGTTTCATGGGCAAAACAAAGGCGTATCTTCGGGATCACCTCCTGGCGCTAACATTTCAAGGAATATATTTGTCAGCGGAGACATACATTCGTGCTCATTTTATAGGTAGAACGGCTGTTTTATGGTGTATTTAAGGTGTATTCTACATTCTGGACATAACCTTCTACAAATGAATTAGGTACTTACTACTTAAACCGAGGTAGGAAAAACTAAACTAACAATTAGGTACTTATTCTTAGAAACATATCGTTAGCCAAGTGAGCAGTTTTTACCAATAGGCGGCCACTCAGTTACCCTGTTTCCCTTCAAATGACATTTTGACAATTTTTCCCATTCAAATGCATGGCGACCTTTGTTGACCTTATCGTAAAATAGGTCATAGTCATCCAAGGGTCATGATTTATATCAATTTTGTAGAGCTTCCCTCCCTGATGCTTCTTGCCAAGTTTCAAAATCATAGGCCATCTGGTTCTGGAGTAGAATATTTTGCTATTTATAGCCGTGGTGGTCATCTTGGTCATGTGACATAGATCATTTATACATGTATATACTTTTGTTCCCCCTTCCTTAGGATGCTCCACATAAAGTTTGGCTGTGATTGGCCGAACGGTTTCAGAGGAGAAAATCTTTGAGACTATGGACGACGACTGACAACGGACGATGACGACATGGATGGATGCCGGGACATGGCCATCCTATAAGCTCACCTTGTGAGCCTTCGGCTCAGGTGAGCTAAAAGTATGAGATCCGCCCACGCATTATCTGCAATCTAAATACCAGCATCTGTTAAAACCAAGGCGAGTGGTCGTGCTTTAACAGAAAGAATTTATTTTGTCCTTTTGGTCAAATATTTCGATTTAGGTGTAGAGAACATACATGTAATTATATATGGACCCTGCTTTGAAAATGAGAGCTAAATTATCGAGCGAAGCATGTAGTCAGACGAAGCATCTATCTTGAGATATTTGGCATAGCGCATTATTGTTGTATGATGTTTTTGTTTTAATTAATGTCAAGTTTCTAGTCTGTTAATTATCAAACAACAGCAAAAAAACGGAGTAACCCTGTGGAGAATGCCTTCATTAAACGCCTCGATATGTAAATGCTGCTCAGCAGAAAATTCATTCGATCTTTTAGCTCAATATATCTATCGTGGGTACATATTAGAACCGCATCGTTGAGACGGTTCTAACGGGTACCCACAAACTGTGTTTTAGATCAAAAATATTAAAAAATATATATGAAATATACCATATAAAAGCAGGGTTCAAATGGATTTGTTTCTTCTAAAAAATTTATGATAAGCGCGATGACTTTGATTTTGATATAGTAAATTTTCCGTGTTTGGATGGTGACGTTCCTCGTCGTGCTTCTTATGGTGTATACATTTCGCAACTTATTAGGTTTGCTAGAGTCTGCAATCATGTTACAGACTTCAAGGCTCGAAATAAATGTTTAACGGCCAAACGTCTCCAACAGGGCTATCGGTATAATAAACTTCGAAAAACCTTTTCTAAAGTTTATCGTAGATACTATGAATTGATTATCAAATATAATGTTGGGTTAAAGACGCTTTTAAGTGAGGGCCTTTTGGAACCAGAATTTTATGGTGACTTGGTTTACAAATTTAAGAAACTTATAGGAAGTAATGATTTTTCTTTTCAGTTCAGAAAAATCATAACACGTTACAGACGTATAGGTTATAACTTGAATGTTATGCGACAGTCTGCATGCTTAGTTTTTAACCCAATCACGGTTGATAACTATGCTGCCTTCTTTAATTGCACGCCGGTGGGTCGGGCGTCAGACTCTATGATGGCCCCGACTTAAAGCTATTTATTTTAGTTGGTTGGGGCCGGAGCTTCTTGTCTGTTGCTTGGCCCACCGGGGTGAAGCTGATGTTTTTCTTTTGCTCCGGAGTTAGTAAGTTATTCGGCGCCCAGGGATCTCCATCGTCGGGCAGCTTACTCAATCTGTGAGTCCTGGTTTTTGATTCATCAGGATGTTTATCATGATTTATTTGTCTGTTCTTGATGATTCATTGACTAGTTAGAGATTCACCACGAGGACCGAAGAACTAACTAAATGTTATGAACCACTGCAGAAGCTGAGGGTGAGGTTATGGCCATGCAAAATCGATTTAAATCCGCCAGTAACTTTGTGTTACTGATCGTTCCAAGTCGATACTTTTGTGGTGGTTCTTTTTGTTTTATGTCTTGGTGTTTAAAATATTTTTGCGCTGTTGGCGCCTTATGTATTTTTTCATATTTTTAGTTAAGGTAACTGGGTGGCCACCTATTGGGAAAATAGCTGCTCATTCGGCTTACGAAATGTTTTCATTTTATAAGTACCTGATTGTTAGTTTGGTTTTTTCTCACCTCGGTTTTTGGAGTGGGAATCTTTTTCTGATTGCGCCTTTTCCTGATCTTTGCCTACTTGTACCCTTTCAAACAAGTTCCTATTATTTGTTACAAATATAATAAATTAGAAATACTTTTTTAATAAACTTGTTTCTAATCTTGATATCCATGCTAATATCCTTAAGTCTTGAGATTGTAAAGATTCAAAATATGTTTATCAACCAGCCGGATATATAGTTACTGAAAATTTAAAAATAATTTCGGATTCTAGAATTCGCAAAATTGTTTCTAAAGGTCCGAAATATAGATTCCCTTACTACATTAATTTCGACAACTGTAGAGAGGAGATTGCATCTGCATTGAATGTTTTCGGTAGTAAACGAGAGGGTGTTGAGGATAATGCTCTAAAAGAATGGAAAAGAAGTATCTTCACTATCGTGGATAAACGTATAAAGTTTTATTCACAAAATACAAATCTTTTACCTCCTTAACCAAAATCGTCATTTAGGCATTTGAAGCAGGGTATCCAAGAATTTCATAGAAAGTATGTCTTGGTTCCGGCAGACAAAGCCGAAAACAAGGAAGTTGTCGTTTGTAGGCTTCACTACGTTAACACCTTAAAACAGGAGCTTGATGGTACCAGGGCTTATCTGTAAACGATTTTGGATCATCCCCCGTAAACGATTTACCTGTTAAGTTTTCTGTTTGTTTCAATGAAGGCCAAGACACACTTCCTACGATGTATTGGTTACCTAAGCTTCACAAAAGACCATACAAAGCTAGATTTATTGCAAATTCTAGCTCTTGTACTACTACTGAACTTTCTAAATTCTTAACTTCCTGTCTTACTGCTATCAAATCTCATGTTATAAGAAACTGTGAGACAGTGTATGAAACTTCAAATAAAAATGGTTTTGGTCAATAAAAAATTCTGACGAGGTGCTCAGTAAATTGAAATGTAGAGGAAGGGACAAGTAGGCAAAGATCAGGAAAAGGCGCAATCAGAAAAAGATTCCCACTCCAAAAACCGATTCCGTTCGACGAGCTTGTCCACATATGATTTTCGTTCCATATGATTTTTCTACTCTGTATACAACATTAGCGCATAATCTAATTAAATAAAAACTTCTGGATTTGATAGAATGGACCTTCAAAAGGGCATTAAAAACTATGGTTCACTTTATTTGGCATGTAATGACAGAAAGGCGTTTTTCACTTCCTCTGACCAAAGTCGGTATACTCTTTGGTCATGTCAGATTATTTGCGACGCCTGATCCTGTCTCCTGGATAATATTTATATTAGATTTGGGACCACGTAATACAGACAAATTGTTGGAATTCCGATGGGTACAAATTGCGCACCTTTCGAAGCTGATTTATTTTATACTGCTACGAAAAAGATTTCATGGGTTCTCTCAACCATGATAATCAAGCTGGTGTTATCGAGGCTTTTAATTCCACTTGTAGGTACCTCGATGACCTCTCGAACATTGACAACCCTTATTTTGAAGGTACGGTCAATCAGATTTATCCACCTGAACTAAAGTTGAACAAATCCAATATCTCAGATACCGAAGCCCCCTTTTATATATCTACATCTTTCTGTTTCAAATGGATTTGTTTCTTTTACAATTTATGATAAGCGCAATGATTTTGATTTTGATATGATAAATTTTCCGTTTTTTTTATGGTGACGTTCCTCGTCGTGCTTCTTATGGTGTATACATTTCGCAACATATTAGGTTTGCTAGAGTCTGCAATCATGTTACAGACTTCAACGCTCGAAATAAATGTTTAACGGCCAAACTTCTCCAACAGGGCTATCGGTACCATAAACTTCGATAAAGCTTTTCTAAATTTTATCGCAGACACTATAAATTGATTTCCAAATAAGACGCTTTTAAGTGAGGGCCTTTCGGAACCTGAATTTCATGGTCACTTGATTTTCAAATTTAAGAAACTTGTAGGAAGTAATGATTTTTCCTTTCAGTTCAGAAAAATCATAACGCGTTACAGATGTATAGGTTATAGCTTGAATGTTATGCGACAGTCTGCATGCTTAGTTTTTTATTATTATATATTTTTTTTGCAGTTTGACTTATTTCAAGTCATATGTCCGTTTACCTGAAAATTTCAAGGGTCGGTAGGGACAAAAATCCTTTTATTTTCTTTCAAAATGGCGATAAAAACTGCAGGGTCGGCACAAAAAAAAATCAGGTTCGGTCGGGTTAGCGGAAACACAACTATTTTGTTTTCGGCCTTATACCATGAAAACATATCGTAAGCCGTATGAACAGCTATTTGCCCAATAGGTGACCACTCAGTTACCTAGAAAACTTAACTAAAATATGAACACATACATAAGGTGCAAACAGCACAGTAAATGTTAACACCAAGACATAAAACAATAAGAACCACCACAGAAGTATCGCCTTGGAACGATCAATAATATTAAATTATTAATTATTTTTAAAGGCTTTGCTACCATCAACGAAAACAAAGCTGACGAGCATGGCAGATAGACATAGTATTTAAAACAAAATAACGTCACAGCCGTAATGCTTTAAATGACATTAAAGAATTTATTTGGTGGGCTTGAACCTTAAGGAGATCTTTCAAAATGTTATCTAATGTCAGTAAGTTTATTTTGATACACATCCTGGTTCCGTAACTGATTACTTGGCGACTACACAATAAATCTACGAAATAAATTGATACCGAGCTAGCAATAAATTTAAACAGAGTATGCTCAGAAGTAAACAATGTTAGACGTCAATCAAAAACTTTGATAAAAACAATTTTACGGAGGTTATGGTTTCAAGCCAAATGTCTGAATGAATAGGTATAGTGCATGCACTACGTAGCATAATTATGTCAGTAGGCATGCGCTCTATTCTGAGAACTATTCGAGTCGCGAAAAGAACAACGGTCTCCGACCAGGTCTGACACAAACCGAGCTGTACAAGCACAAAAGATGGCTAGAGGTTGGAAACTTTGAATTTCGAAAGGAGAAGAATTGTACTATCCATGTAGCGAAATCAAAGCGAAGTTGTTATGCGGCTTTGTTTTCGCGTATGCTAGTCCGGTTTTCTCATGACGCGGCTCAATCGATTTATAGCAAATTAAAGAATGTGTAAGGCATTGCAAAAGTTTTGAGGCAGAAACACTAAGCCTGTAGTGTTTTGGACACAAAAGATTACAAAAGCAAAAACATTAAAACACATCTGTTTATATGTGATTTGCACAAAGTCAGTAAAAAGCACGGCATTTTAAATAAAAATAAAACTGAATTCCTGTAAAAGCAATTAGCAACATACCGCGGTTTCGGCTACTTAAACCTCTTCAGCGACCTTTTAGGTTTGGCAAAATAGAGCCACAGAGAAATACTGTAATTCTGCAATTCGATATAAAGAAAATGAATGTTTCTGAATATTGCCTCTATTCAACAAAAATACAAACATAACTGCTTCTATGGTTGTGTCAGATAATCACATTGAAAAAAAAAAAAAAAAAAAAAAAAAAAAAGTTATGATTGTTTTAGTGAGTTTTGTACACAGGTGTCTAATCTGTTTGTTGTCAATCCTGTTTGTTTACTTGTGTTACACGAATTTTAATGAATGTTTTGTAAGTTTCGGTATTCATTAAGTTGTTTAAACATTTTGTCCCATATAAAAAATGCAAAATGTGCTAACAATTGTGTAGTTATTTCTGAAGCAGTTTAAATAAAAAAAAAAAATCATCAAAATGCACAAAATAAAGCATCATCTTTACGCTGCTTCGCTCGCACTCATTGTTGTGTTTCCTTACGTCAAGTTATTCTAGCCTCATCATTTAAGATAGCGTATTAAAAGCTAAATAAAATGTAATTGGTACAAATACTTTGATAGCACACTTTTTCCACTTCTTCTATTAATATTTTGTCACATAAGCCTATTTCTGCCACATACTTCCAGTAAGTTCGCAAAATTATGCAACAACAATTTCTGATAGGCAAAAAATAGAGTTATTGATTTTTAATGCACGGGGAAGTCATGAGAATAACAGAGATAACCACAGTGGCGAGGAGATGAGAATTATGGCTATTGTCAATCATCCCAACAATAATGAAACAAACTTCAAACGAAGTTGCTTGGTGGTAAATTTGGAAACTTTCCGGAACGCACCTAGAACATTGCACATTCCAGATCATATTATCAAATTCCGACAGTTTTTTACAAATTTACACAGCAAATGCCTCATGGAAAACCATTTATCCCCATCAAGAAGCGGTAAAGTAAACGTTATTATCCTTTGTCATTTACATTACTTATGATTTTGCCGAAAACACGATTTCGTACGCAAATATTAGATTGGATAAATCACAGATTCCCTTGCGAAGTGCTCAGATGGCAAAGGCCCAAAGTTGAACTATGTGATTGACTGTCACCTCTGTGACCAACAGGACGTCGGAGATGAGATACATTACATGTTTATCTGCCCCGTTTTCGCCGAAGAAAGACGCAAGCATATCAAACGTTATTATTTAACGAGACCTAACATCGTAAATTTTAAACAACTTTTAAACACGTCAAACATGATCGAAATGCGAAACCTCTGTCTGTTTTTAGAAATACTACTAAAAACGCTGTTCTTCGTCACGTAGTTAATAGATTCACTCGAATTTTCCTTATATACAGATAAACATCTTCATTATTATTGCCCTGATTGGATGCCATGCCACGAGGGTGGGTGTCGCGGAGCTCTTAGGTAGCAGAGTTTGCTACCTCGGAGCACCCCCACCCCTCCCCCGTCCCCATCAAAAGTCTTGTCCTCGAAGCTAGGCATCAAAAAGAGCAATTTACTAACTAAACATTTACCCGGCATAATTAATATCTTTTTAACGAGTTTCAACATGCTGCCATGCTTTCAGCCAGACGGTAATCGCGACCATGCTTAGCAGTCCTTGACCCACGGACAGTTATTTAGACGCGCTAATATTGACATAATAATGGCTGCGCATCACTAAATTGCTCTAAATCGCATATTATCAAAAGCAATAAATCATTTAAAGTTCCAAAACACATTTTCAAATTTCTTTGCATTTGTATGTCTTCTCAATTTACTCATCGGATTTATATATTGTCATAAACTGGACCTTAGCCCAGGTTGAACACATACCGTTCTGAACAGCTAGGGACTATACCGTTTGTCATATCCCCATTAGGATAATAATCTTTATTGGAAAACCTATAGAGGTACCAGCTCGTTATTTCTAAGGTCATGTTAACTGTATTTTCACTACCCCCCACCCCTTCTTTTAAATTTCTCTTCACTCACCTAGACTCTACTATAACCTTCTGTGGTGGTTCTTTTTGTTTCATGTCTTGGTGTTTAATATTTTTGTGCTGTTGGCGCCTTATGTGTGTTTTCATGCTTTTAGTTAAGTTAGGGTAACTGAGTGGCCACCTATTGGGAAAATAGCTGCTCATTCGGCTTACGTAATGTTTTCATGGTATAGGTACCTGATTGTTAGTTTGGTTTTTTCCCACCTCGGGTTTTTGGAGTGGGAATCTTTTGCTGATTGCGCCATTTCCTGATCTTTGCCTACTTGTACCTTTTAACTACTCTCTACTTATACGATTTAACCTTAATCTCGTGCTTGTCATGTCATATTTGTCACATGTATGACCGGAGTTGTGAAATAAAAGATTTGTTCGTTCGATAAATACATGAAATTTGTGTCCTATTGCTGCTTACATTTCCAACTAACATGCCTATGTTGATATTATGTATTGATTTTTTAGTCATTGTTTAGTGAGAGATAACGTTGCCCCTCGCACATTAATGGTTCAGGAAATCATCACCCAGTATTACATCACATACAATTTAAACATGGGGGATGTCATTGATTTGCACAGACGGCGTAAGACGTGTGGTGTCACTGAAAGAGCTGATTGACAAAATCGGATGAAATGTGTACCCCTAGTGTCTGTGAAGCAAGATTTGTATTTTAGAGTTATTTCAGTTAAACAGTTTATAAACGCATTCCAATTGAATATACAAAAGACATATAAAGTATAGCTGTGCTCCATTCTTTATCAGTTAAACTAATTTGAAAGCTACCATGCTAAAATAGGTATCAATATATTCCCAAGACGACAATAATGTAAATATACATGTATAAGCTGTTAGCAAATTAAATTCTCTAAGCAAATTCGAATTGAGAACCGATTTTTCTTGAAGCAGACTCTCAAGGGAAATACGTTGTCGAAACGAAGACATGTCAGTGTTATGTATAACCCCTTATACCCCACTTACATGCAGTAAAACTTGGGTATGCAGGGGTACACATTTTTGTGCTCCAAAACATAAATTGTGGTAACTCGTTAGAACCGTCTCGGCGAGTTTTGAGCAAAAATAAGAAAATAACATTTCAGTTTGTAAGAAAACTCTGTTTATTGCATGGGCATGTTTTCGTATAAATGAAATTGTATTTTGGACGCAGGGCGCCACACAACTAATATACTGAATAGGTAAAAGTAAGCAATTCTCAGAAAATGGCGCTATCAGAACGGAAGCTCTATTTAAATCCGAGGTGGGAAAAAGCTAAATTGACAATCATGTCTAAATACAAAATTAACATATAAGCCGAGTGAGCGGCTACACCCTAGTCCAATTTCCCGGACTTAAACAATTGTATGAAAACGTACACAAGAGGTGCATACAGAACATAAATCAACACCAAGACATTTAGAACCACAACGGAAATACGATAATTGCACAGCTGATCAGTACCTTTGTTTTCGCTACACGGACAGTGCAATTCCTCCACCTCTTATTTTTCAAGCATCTATCCGTTTTCTGTGGTTGCACAGATCGGTTTGTGTCGGACCTGTTCGAATATCCCGAATAACAGTTTTCCCGCGTCGGGGCTAATTTGTAAAATAATTTCATTTAAAGAAAGAGAATTCCACCCCATCGTACTCGACAGAAAATGATACAAATGACATATATATGCATTCAAACGATATTCGCAAACTTGAAGTATTCGCTCTGAAACTCAAGTCTGATTGTGCTCATTAATATGGCGAAGTAATGCCTGCCGGACTATGTGACATGCATTCCCATCGTTAATCATACGGAGTGTGGAGTCAAGCATAAATTGTTCTGTAAATCAGGATCCAGTAATTGACAGAAGACGCATTAGTTCGTAAATTGGACACCGGGACATGTTATCTGCGAATAAACTGCAGTCTTATACACAATGGGAATGCTCCGATTTCTTCCCGATACAGGTAAACCATTAAAGACGAATTGACATGCCCGTCATTATCAATTTGGAGTATACTGTCATTTTTACGAAAGCCCAGGAGGACCACTTTTTTTCTTGTTCTAAAAGTCGTCCTTCTAGGCTTTCTCGTACATTTTGAGGGACACCGGAATGTTTTTTTCAAGTTTCTATCAAATTCATTTAGGCGAACAGAATAACACCGGCGTCAAGTTGGATGAAAATTTCATCCGGTGAAAATTTCATCTAGCAGAAGAAAAAAAAAGTTGGATGAAAATTTCATCTGGACCTGCCCAGTAAAAGTGGTTCATGTCAAAACAAATCCTGCTCCCGTACTACCTCTTATTTAGGCAAGCAGCTTATACTGCAATATAGATACATGTTGTATGAAGGTTTGTGGTAAGCCTCAGTAGTCTGGGCGACAAAAGTCAGAGGGGGGGGGGGGTCAAAATGTTTCTTTCAATATTTCTCGAGATTCTGTTCCGAAACCAGCTCTTGTGCCAGCAAGCCGCTTATACTGCGATATAGATAAATGTTCTATAGAAGTTTGTGGCAAATTTCATCAGGATTGAAAGAGGATCCAAAGGGTAGTCAGGTCGCCAAAAGTCAGAGGGGGGTGTCTAAAATGCGGTTTTTGATATTCCTCGGTCTCCTGCTCCCAAACCAGCTCTGGTGCCAGCAAGCCGCTTATGCTTGAATATAGATATATGTCCTATGAAGTTTTGTGTCAAGTCTCATCAGGATTGAAAGAGGATGAGATGGGTAGCCAGGGCCCCAAATGTCATGGGGGGTGTCAAAAAATTCCATTTTCGAGAGTTTTCCGTCTCCTGCTCCCAAACTAGCTCTTGTGCCAGGAAGCCGCTAGTACTACGACATAGACGCGTAGTATATACAAGTATGTGGCAAGTCTCATCAGGATTGAAAGAGGATGAGATGGGTAGCCAGGGCCCTCAATGTCATGGGGGGTGTCAAAAATTCCATTTTCGAGAGTTTTTGGTTTCCTGCTCCCAAACTAGCTCTTGTGCCTGGAAGCCGCTAGTACTACGACATAGATGTATAGTATATACAAGTATGTGGCAAGTCTCATTAGGATTGAAAGAGGATGAGATGGGTAGCCAGGGCCCCAAATGTCATGGGGGTGTCAAAAAATTCCATTTTCGATAGTTTTCGGTCTCCTGCTCCAAAACTAGCTCTTGTGCCAGGAAGCCGCTAGTACTACGACATAGATGTATAGTATATACAAGTATGTGGCAAGTCTCATCAGGATTGAAAGAGGATGAGATGGGTAGCCAGGGCCCCCAATGTCATGGGGGGTGTCAAAAATTCCATTTTCGAGAGTTTTCGGTTTCCTGCTCCCAAACTAGCTCTTGTGCCAGGAAGCCGCTAGAACTACGACATAGATGTATAGTATATACAAGTATGTGGCAAGTCTCATCAGGATTGAAAGAGGATAAGATGGGTAGCCAGGGCCCCCAATGTCATGGGGGTGTCAAAGAATTCCATTTTCGAGAGTTTTCCGTCTCCTGCTCCCAAACTAGCTCTTGTGCCAGGAAGCCGCTAGTACTTCGACATAGAAGTATAGTATATACAAGTATGTGGCAAGTCTCATCAGGATTGAAAGAGGATGAGATGGGTAGCCAGGGCCCCCAATGTCATGGGGGTTTGTCAAAAATTCCATTTTCGAGAGTTTTTGGTTTCCTGCTCCCAAACTAGCTCTTGTGCCAGGAAGCCGCTAGTACTACGACATAGATGTATATTATATACAAGTATGTGGCAAGTCTCATTAGGATTGAAAGAGGATGAGATGGGACGCGAGGGCCCCAAATGTCATTGGGGGTGTCAAAAATTCCATTTTCGATAGTTTTCGGTCTCCTGCTCCCAAACTAGCTCTTGTGCCAGAAAGCCGCTAGTACTACGACATAGATGTATAGTATATACAAGTATGTGGCAAGTCTCATCAGGATTGAAAGAGGATGAGATGGGTAGCCAGGGCCCCCAATGTCATGGGGGTGTCAAAAAACTCCATTTTCGATAGTTTTCGGTCTCCTGCTCCCAAACTAGCTCTTGTGCCAGAAAGCCGCTAGTACTACGACATAGATGTATAGTATATACAAGTATGTGGCAAGTCTCATCAGGATTGAAAGAGGATGAGATGGGTAGCCAGGGCCCCCAATGTCATGGGGGTGTCAAAAATTCCATTTTCGAGAGTTTTCGGTTTCCTGCTCCCAAACTAGCTCTTGTGCCAGGAAGCCGCTAGTACCACGACATAGATGTATAGTATATACAAGTATGTGGCAAGTCTCATTAGGATTGAAAGAGGATGAGATGGGTAGCCAGGGCCCCCAATGTCATGGGGGGTGTCAAAAAATCCATTTTCGATAGTTTTCGGTCTCCTGCTGCCAAACTAGCTCTTGTGCCAGGAAGCAGCTAGTACTACGACATAGATGTATAGTATATACAAGTATGTGGCAAGTCTCATCAGGATTGAAAGAGGATGAGATGGGTAGCCAGGGCCCCCAATGTCATGGGGGTGTCAAAAATTCCATTTTCGAGAGTTTTCGGTTTCCTGCTCCCAAACTAGCTCTTGTGCCAGGAAGCCGCTAGTACTACGACATAGATGTATAGTATATACAAGTATGTGGCAAGTCTCATCAGGATTGAAAGAGGATGAGATGGGTAGCCAGGGCCCCCAATGTCATGGGGGTGTCAAAAATTCAATTTTCGAGAGTTTTCGGTTTCCTGCTCCCAAACTAGCTCTTGTGCCAGGAAGCCGCTAGTACTACAACATAGATGTATAGTATATACAAGTATGTGGCAATTCTCATCAGGATTGAAAGAGGATGAGATGGGTAGCCAGACCCCCACTATGTCAGACGGGGGTGCAAAAAATTATTTTCGATATTTCTCGGTATCTTGCTCCCAAACTAGCTCTTGTGCCAGAAAGCCGCTTATACTGCAATAAAGGTATATGATATATGAATGTATGTGTCAATTATCATTAGGATTGAAAGAGGATGAGGAGGGTAGCCTGGCCCCCCAATGGCTCTAGGGTCATATTTTCCTGTACAGAATTGGCTATTTTCGACACTTCTAGGTCTACTGCTCCGAAACTAGCTCTTGTGCCAGGAAGCCGCTAGTACTGTGATAAATGTATATGTTATATACAAGTATGTGGCAAGTCTCATCAGGATTGAAAGAGGATGAGATGGTTAGCCCGGGCTCCCAATGTCATGGGGGTGTAAAAAATTCCATTTTCGAGAGTTTTTGGTTTCTTGCTCCCAAACTAGCTCTTGTGCCAGGAAGCCGCTAGTACTACGACGTAGATGTATAGTATATACAAGTATGTGGCAAGTCTCATCAGGATTGAAAGAGGATGAGATGGGTAGCCAGGGCCCCAAATGTCATGGGGAGTGTCAAAAAATTCCATTTTCGATAGTTTTCCGTCTCCTGCTTCCAAACTAGCTCTTGTGCCAGGAAGCCGCTAGTACTACGACATAGATGTATAGTATATACAAGTATGTGGCAAGTCTCATCAGGATTGAAAGAGGATGAGATGGGTAGCCAGGGCCCCCAATGTCATGGGGGGTGTCAAAAAATTCCATTTTCGATAGTTTTCCGTCTCCTGCTCCCAAACTAGCTCTTGTGCCAGGAAGCCGCTAGTACTACGACATAGATGTATAGTATATACAAGTATGTGGCAAGTCTCATCAGGATTGAAAGAGGATGAGATGGGTAGCCAGGGCCCCCAATGTCATGGGGGTGTCAAAAATTCCATTTTCGATAGTTTTCCGTCTCCTGCTCCCAAACTAGCTCTTGTGCCAGGAAGCCGCTAGTACTACGACATAGATGTATAGTATATACAAGTATGTGGCAAGTCTCATCAGGATTGAAAGAGGTTGAGATGGGTAGCCAGGGCCCCCAATGTCATAGGGGGTGTCAAAAATTCCATTTTTGAGAGTTTTCGGTTTCCTGCTCCCAAACTAGCTCTTGTGCCAGGAAGCCGCTAGTACTACGACATAGATGTATAGTATATACAAGTATGTGGCAAGTCTCATCAGGATTGAAAGAGGATGAGATGGGTAGCCAGGGCCCCCAATGTCATGGGGGGTGTCAAAAAATTCCATTTTCGATAGTTTTCGGTCTCCTGCTCCCAAACTAGCTCTTGTGCCAGGAAGCAGCTAGTACTACGACATAGATGTATAGTATATACAAGTATGTGGCAAGTCTCATCAGGATTGAAAGAGGATGAGATGGGTAGCCAGGGCCCCCAATGTCATGGTGGGTGTCAAAAATTCCATTTTCGAGAGTTTTTGGTTTCCTGCTCCCAAACTAGCTCTTGTGCCAGGAAGCCGCTAGTACTACGACATAGATGTATAGTATATACAAGTATGTGGCAAGTCTCATCAGGATTGAAAGAGGATGAGATGGGTAGCCAGGGCCCCAAATGTCATTGGGGGTGTCAAAAATTCCATTTTCGATAGTTTTCGGTCTCCTGCTCCCAAACTAGCTATTGTGCTGGAAGCCGCTAGTACTACGACATAGATGTATAGTATATACAAGTATGTGGCAATTCTCATCAGGATTGAAAGAGGATGAGATGGGTAGCCAGACCCCCCACTATGTCAGACGGGGGTGCAAAAAAAATATTTTCGATATTTCTCGGTATCTTGCTCCCAAACTAGCTCTTGTGCCAGAAGGCCGCTTATACTGCAAAAAAGGTATATGATATATGAATGTATGTGTCAAGTCTCATTAGGATTGAAAGAGGATGAGGAGGGTAGCCAGGCCCCCAACGGCTCTAGGGTCATATTTTCCTGTACAGAATTAGCTATTTTCGACACTTCTAGATCTACTGCTCCGAAACTAGCTCTTGTGCCAGGAAGCCGCTAGTACTGTGATAAATGTATATGTTATATACAAGTATGTGGCAAGTCTCATCAGGATTGAAAGAGGATGAGATGGGTAGCCCGGGCTCCCAATGTCATGGGGGGTGTCAAAAATTCCATTTTCGAGAGTTTATGGTTTCCTGCTCCCAAACTAGCTCTTGCGCCAGGAAGCCGCTAGTACTACGACATAGATGTATAGTATATACAAGTATGTGGCAAGTCTCATCAGGATTGAAAGAGGATGAGATGGGTAGCCAGGGCCCCAAATGTCATGGGGGTGTCAAAAAATTCCATTTTCGAAAGTTTTCCGTCTCCTGCTCCCAAACTAGCTCTTGTGCCAGGAAGCCGCTAGTACTACGACATAGATGTATAGTATATACAAGTATGTGGCAAGTCTCATCAGGATTGAAAGAGGATGAGATGGGTAGCCAGGGCCCCCAATGTCATGGGGGTGTCAAAAAATTCCATTTTCGATAGTTTTCGTTCTCCTGCTCCCAAACTAGCTCTTGTGCCAGGAAGCCGCTAGTACTACGACATAGATGTATAGTATATACAAGTATGTGGCAAGTCTCATCAGGATTGAAAGAGGATGAGATGGGTAGCCAGGGCCCCCAATGTCATGGGGGTGTCAAAAATTCCATTTTCGATAGTTTTCCGTCTCCTGCTCCCAAACTAGCTCTTGTGCCAGGAAGCCGCTAGTACTACGACATAGATGTATAGTATATACAAGTATGTGGGAAGTCTCATCAGGATTGAAAGAGGATGAGATGGGTAGCCAGGGCCCCCAATGTCATGGGGGGTGTCAAAAATTCCATTTTCGAGAGTTTTCGGTTTCCTGCTCCCAAACTAGCTCATGTGCCAGGAAGCCGCTAGTACTACGACATAGATGTATAGTATATACAAGTATGTGGCAAGTCTCATCAGGATTAAAAGAGGATGAGATGGGTAGCCAGGGCCCCCAATGTCATGGGGGTGTCAAAAAATTCCATTTTCGATAGTTTTCCGTCTCCTGCTCCCAAACTAGCTCTTGTGCCAGGAAGCCGCTAGTACTACGACATAGATGTATAGTATATACAAGTATGTGGCAAGTCTCATCAGGATTGAAAGAGGATGAGATGGGTAGCCAGGGCCCCCAATGTCATGAGGGTGTCAAAAAATTCCATTCTCGATAGTTTTCGGTCTCCTGCTCCCAAACTAGCTCTTGTGCCAGGAAGCAGCTAGTACTACGACATAGATGTATAGTATATACAAGTATGTGGGAAGTCTCATCAGGATTGAAAGAGGATGAGATGGGTAGCCAGGGCCCCCAATGTCATGGGGGGTGTCAAAAATTCCATTTTCGAGAGTTTTCGGTTTCCTGCTCCCAAACTAGCTCTTGTGCCAGGAAGCCGCTAGTACTACGACATAGATGTATAGTATATACAAGTATGTGGCAAGTCTCATCAGGATTGAAAGAGGATGAGATGGGTAGCCAGGGCCCCCTAATTTCATGAGGGTGTCAAAAAATTCCATTCTCGATAGTTTTCGGTCTCCTGCTCCCAAACTAGCTATTGTGCCAGGAAGCAGCTAGTACTACGACATAGATGTATAGTATATACAAGTATGTGGGAAGTCTCATCAGGATTGAAAGAGGATGAGATGGGTAGCCAGGGCCCCCAATGTCATGGGGGGTGTCAAAAATTCCATTTTCGAGAGTTTTCGGTTTCCTGCTCCCAAACTAGCTCTTGTGCCAGGAAGCCGCTAGTACTACGACATAGATGTATAGTATATACAAGTATGTGGCAAGTCTCATCAGGATTGAAAGAGGATGAGATGGGTGGCCAGGGCCCCCAATGTCATGGGGGGTGTCAAAAATTCCATTTTCGAGAGCTTTCGGTTTCCTGCTCCCAAACTAGCTCTTGTGCCAGGAAGCCGCTAGTACTACGACATAGATGTATAGTATATACAAGTATGTGGCAAGTCTCATCAGGATTGAAAGAGGATGAGATGGGTAGCCAGGGCCCCTAATGTCATGGGGGTGTCAAAAATTCCATTTTCGATAGTTTTCGGTCTCCTGCTCCCAAACTAGCTCTTGTGCCAGGAAGCAGCTAGTACTACGACATTGATGTATAGTATATACAAGTATGTGGCAAGTAACATCAGGATTGAAAGAGGATGAGATGGGTAGCCAGGGCCCCCAATGTCATGGGGGGTGTCAAAAGTTCCATTTTCGAGAGTTTTCGGTTTCCTGCTCCCAAATTAGCTCTTGTGCCAGGAAGCCGCTAGTACTACGACATAGATGTATAGTATATACAAGTATGTGGCAAGTCTCATCAGGATTGAAAGAGGATGAGATGGGTAGCCAGACCCCCCACTATGTAAGAGGGGGGTGCAAAATAATATTTTCGATATTTCTCGGTATCTTGCTCCCAAACTAGCTCTTGTGCCAGAAAGCCGCTTATACTACAATAAAGGTATATGATATATGAATGTATGTGTCAAGTCTCATTAGGATTGAAAGAGGATGAGGTGGGTAGCCAGGCCCCCAACGGCTCTAGGGTCATATTTTCCTGTACAGAATTGGCTATTTTCGACACTTCTAGGTCTACTGCTCCGAAACTAGCTCTTGTGCCAGGAAGCCGCTAGTACTGTGATAAATGTATATGTTATATAAAAGTATGTGGCAAGTCTCATCAGGATTGAAAGAGGATGAGATGGGTAGCCAGGGCCCCCAATGTCATGGGAGGTGTCAAAAATTCCATTTTCGAGAGTTTTTGGTTTCCTGCTCCCAAACTAGCTCTTGTGCCAGGAAGCCAATAGTACTACGACATAGATGTATAGTATATACAAGTATGTGGCAAGTCTCATTAGGATTGAAAGAGGATGAGATGGGTAGCCAGGGCCCCAAATGTCAAGGGGGTGTCAAAAAATTCCATTTTCGATAGTTTTCGGTCTCTTGCTCCCAAACTAGCTCTTGTGCCAGGAAGCCGCTAGTACTACGATATAGATGTATAGTATATACAAGTATGTGGCAAGTCTCATCAGGATTGAAAGAGGATGAGATGGGTAGCCAGGGCCCCAAATGTCATGGGGGTGTCAAACAATTCCATTTTCGATAGTTTTCGGTCTCCTGCTCCCAAACTAGCTCTTGTGCCAGGAAGCCGCTAGTACTACGACATAGATGTATAGTATATACAAGTATGTGGCAAGTCTCATTAGGATTGAAAGAGGATGAGATGGGTAGCCAGGGCCCCCAATGTCATGGGGGGGGTGTCAAAAAATTCCATTTTCGATAGTTTTCCGTCTCCTGCTCCCAAACTAGCCCTTGTGCCAGGAAGCAGCTAGTACTACGACATAGATGTATAGTATATACAAGTATGTGACAAGTCTCATCAGGATTGAAAGAGGATGAGATGGGTAGCCAGGGCCCCCAATGTCATGAGGGTGTCAAAAAATTCCATTTTCGATAGTTTTCGGTCTCCTACTCCCAAACTAGCCCTTGTGCCAGGAAGCAGCTAGTACTACGACATAGATGTATAGTATATACAAGTATATGGCAAGTCTCATCAGGATTGAAAGAGGATGAGATGGGTAGCCAGACCCCCCACTATGTCAGAGGGGGGTGCAAAAAATAGTTTCGATATTTCTCGGTATCTTGCTCCCAAACTAGCTCTTGTGCCAGAAAGCCGCATATACTGCAATAAAGGTACATGTATATGATATATGAATGTATGTGTCAAGTCTCATTAGGATTGAAAGAGGATGAGGAGGGTAGCCAGGCCCCCCAACGGCTCTAGGGTCATATTTTCCTGTACAGAATTGGCTATTTTCGACACTTCTAGGTCTACTGCTCCGAAACTAGCTCTTGTGCCAGGAAGCCGCTAGTACTGTGATAAATGTATATGTTATATACAAGTATGTGGCAAGTCTCATCAGGATTGAAAGAGGATGAGATGGGTAGCCAGGGCCCCCAATGTCATGGGGGGTGTCAAAAATTCCATTTTCGAGAGTTTTTGGTTTCCTGCTCCCAAACTAGCTCTTGTGCCAGGAAGCCGCTAGTACTACGACATAGATGTATAGTATATACAAGTATGTGGCAAGTCTCATCAGGATTGAAAGAGGATGAGATGGGTAGCCAGGGCCCCAAATGTCATGGGGGTGTCAAAAATTCCATTTTCGATAGTTTTCGGTCTCCTGCTCCCAAACTAGCTCTTGTACCAGGAAGCCGCTAGTACTACGACATAGATGTATAGTATATACAAGTATGTGGCAAGTCTCATCAGGTTTGAAAGAGGATGAGATGGGTAGCCAGGGCCCCCAATGTCATGGGGGTGTCAAAAAATTCCATTTTCGATAGTTTTTGGTCTCCTGCTCCCAAACTAGCTCTTGTGCCAGGAAGCCGCTAGTACTACGACATAGATGTATAGTATATACAAGTATTTGGCAAGTCTCATCAGGATTGAAAGAGGATGGGATGGGTAGCCAGGGCCCCCAATGTCATGGGGGTGTCAAAAAATTCCATTTTCGATAGTTTTCCGTCTCCTGCTCCCAAACTAGCTCTTGTGCCAGGAAGCCGCTAGTACTACGACATAGATGTATAGTATATACAAGTATGTGGCAAGAGTCATCAGGATTGAAAGAGGATGAGATGGGTAGCCAGGGCCCCCAATGTCATGGGGGGTGTCAAAAATTCCATTTTCGAGAGTTTTCGGTTTCCTGCTCCCAAACTAGCTCTTGTGCCAGGAAGCCGCTAGTACTACGACATAGATGTATAGTATATACAAGTATGTGGCAAGTCTCATCAGGATTGAAAGAGGATGAGATGGGTAGCCAGGGCCCCCAATGTCATGGGGGGTGTCAAAAAATTCCATTTTCGATAGTTTTCGGTCTCCTGCTCCCAAACTAGCTCTTGTGCCAGGAAGCAGCTAGTACTACGACATAGATGTATAGAATATACAAGTATGTGGCAAGTCTCATCAGGATTGAAAGAGGATGAGATGGGTAGCCAGGGCCCTCAATGTCATGGGGGTGTCAAAAATTCAATTTTTGAGAGTTTTCGGTTTCCTGCTCCGAAACTAGCTCTTCTGCCAGGAAGCCGCTAGTACTACGACATAGATGTATAGTATATACAAGTATGTGGCAAGTCTCATCAGGATTGAAAGAGGATGAGATGGGTAGCCAACCCCCACTATGTCAGAGGGGGGTGCAAAAAAATATTTTCGATATTTCTCGGTATCTTGCTCCCAAACTAGCTCTTGTGCCAGAAAGCCGCTTATACTGCAATAAAGGTATATGATATATGAATGTATGTGTCAAGTCTCATCAGGATTGAAAGAGGATGAGGTGGGTAGCCAGGCCCCCCAACGGCTCTATGGTCATATTTTCCTGTACAGAATTGGCTATTTTCGACACTTCTAGGTCTACTGCTCCGAAACTAGCTCTTGTGCCAGGAAGCCGCTAGTACTGTGATAAATGTATATGTTATATACAAGTATGTGGCAAGTCTCATCAGGATTGAAAGAGGATGAGATGGGTAGCCAGGGCCCCCAATGTCATGGGGGGTGTCAAAAATTCCATTTTCGAGAGTTTTTGGTTTCCTGCTCCCAAACTAGCTCTTGTGCCAGGAAGCAGCTAGTACTACGACATAGATGTATAGTATATACAAGTATGTGGCAAGTCTCATCAGGATTGAAAGAGGATGAGATGGGTAGCCCGGGCTCCCAATGTCATAGGGGATGTCAAAAATTCCATTTTCGAGAGTTTATGGTTTCCTGCTTCCAAACTAGCTCTTGTGCCAGGAAGCCGCTAATACTACGACATAGATGTATAGTATATACAAGTATGTGGCAAGTCTCATCAGGATTGAAAGAGGATGAGATGGGTAGCCAGGGCCCCAAATGTCATGGGGGTGTCAAAAAATTCCATTTTCGATAGTTTTCCGTCTCCTGCTCCCAAACTAGCTCTTGTGCCAGGAAGCCACTAGTACTACGACATAGATGTATAGTATATACAAGTATGTGGCAAGTCTCATCAGGATTGAAAGAGGATGAGATGGGTAGCCAGGGCCCCCAATGTAATGGGGGGTGTCAATAAATTCCATTTTCGATAGTTTTCCGTCTCCTGCTCCCAAACTAGCTCTTGTGCCAGGAAGCCACTAGTACTACGACATAAATGTATAGTATATACAAGTATGTGGCAAGTCTCATCAGGATTGAAAGAGGATGAGATGGGTAGCCAGGGCCCCCAATGTCATGGGGGGGTGTCAAAAAATTCCATTTTCGAGAGTTTCGGTCTCCTGCTCCCAAACTAGCTCTTGTGCCAGAAAGCCGCTAGTACTACGACATAGATGTATAGTATATACAAGTATGTGGCAAGTCTCATCAGGATTGAAAGAGGATGAGATGGGTAGCCAGGGCCCCCAATGTCATGGTGGGTGTCAAAAATTCCATTTTCGAGAGTTTTCGGTTTCCTGCTCCCAAACTAGCTCTTGTGCCAGGAAGCCGTTAGTACTACGACATAGAAGTATAGTATATACAAGTATGTGGCAAGTCTCGTCAGGATTGAAAGAGGATGAGATCGGTAGCCAGACCCCCCCCCCCCCACCCACTATGTCAGAGGGGGGTGCAAAAACATTATTTTCGATCTTTCTTGGTCTCTTGCTCCCAAACTAGCTCTTGTGCCAGGAAGCGGCTTATACTGCAATAAAGGTATATGATATATAAATGTATGTGGCAAGTCTCATTAGGATTGAAAGAGGATGAGGAGGGTAGCCAGGCCCCCCCAACGGCTCTAGGGTCATATTTTCCTGTACAGAATTGGCTATTTTCGACACTTCTAGGTCTACTGCTCCGAAACTAGCTATTGTGCCAGGAAGCCGCTAGTACTGTGATAAATGTATATGTAACATAAAAGTATGTGGTAAGTCTCATCAGGATTGAAAGAGGATGAGATGGGTAGCCAGGGCCCCCAATGTCATGGGGGTGTCAAAAAATTCCATTTTCGATAGTTTTCGGTCTCCTGCTCCCAAACTAGCTCTTGTGCCAGGAAGCCGCTATACTACGACATAGATGTATAGTATATACAAGTATGTGGCAAGTCTCATCAGGATTGAAAGAGGATGAGATGGGTAGCCAGGGCCCCCAATGTCATGGGGGGTGTCAAAAATTCCATTTTCGAGAGTTTTCGGTTTCCTGCTCCCAAACTAGCTCTTGTGCCAGGAAGCCGCTAGTACTACGACATAGAAGTATAGTATATACAAGTATGTGGCAAGTCTCGTCAAGATTGAAAGAGGATGAGATGGGTAGCCAGACCCCCCACTATGTCAGAGGGGGTGCAAAAACATTATTTTCGATCTTTCTTGGTCTCTTGCTCCCAAACTAGCTCTTGTGCCAGGAAGCGGCGTATACTGCAATAAAGGTATATGATATATAAATGTATGTGGCAAGTCTCATTAGGATTGAAAGAGGATGAGGAGGGTAGCCAGGCCCCCAACGGCTCTAGGGTCATATTTTCCTGTACAGAATTGGCTATTTTCGACACTTCTAGGTCTACTGCTTCGAAACTAGCTCTTTTGCCAGGAAGCCGCTAGTACTGTGATAAATGTATATGCTACATAAAAGTATGTGGCAAGTCTCATCAGGATTGAAAGAGGATGAGATGGGTAGCCAGGGCCCCCAATGTCATGAGGGGTGTCAAAAAATTCCATTTTCGATAGTTTTCGGTCTCCTGCTCCCAAACTAGCTCTTGTGCCAGGAAGCCGCTAGTACTACGACATAGATGTATAATATATACAAGTATGTGGCAAGTCTCATCAGGATTGAAAGAGGATGAGATGGGTAGCCAGGGCCCCCAATGTCATGGGGGGTGTCAAAAATTCCATTTTCGAGAGTTTTCGGTTTCCTGCTCCCAAACTAGCTCTTGTGCCAGGAAGCCGCTAGTACTACGACATAGAAGTATAGTATATACAAGTATGTGGCAAGTCTCGTCAAGATTGAAAGAGGATGAGATGGGTAGCCAGACCCCCCACTATGTCAGAGGGGGGTGCAAAAACATTATTTTCGATCTTTCTTGGTCTCTTGCTCCCAAACTAGCTCTTGTGCCAGGAAGCGGCTTATACTGCAATAAAGGTATATGATATATAAATGTATGTGGCAAGTCTCATTAGGATTGAAAGAGGATGAGGAGGGTAGCCAGGCCCCCCAACGGCTCTAGGGTCATATTTTCCTGTACAGAATTGGCTATTTTCGACACTTCTAGGTCTACTGCTCCGAAACTAGCTCTTGTGACAGGAAGCCGCTAGTACTGTGATAAATGTATATGTTATATAAAAGTATGTGGCAAGTCTCATCAGGATTGAAAGACGATGAGATGGGTAGCCAGGGCCCCCAATGTCATGGGGGGTGTCAAAAAATCCATTTTCAATAGTTTTCGGTCTCCTGCTCCCAAACTAGCTCTTGTGCCAGGAAGCCGCTAGTACTACGACATAGATGTATAGTATATACAATTATGTGGCAAGTCTCATCAGGATTGAAAGAGGATGAGATGGGTAGCCAGGGCCCCCAATGTCATGAGGGGTGTCAAAAATTCCATTTTCGAGAGTTTTCGGTTTCCTGCTCCCAAACTAGCTCTTGTGCCAGGAAGCCGCTAGTACTACGACATAGAAGTATAGTATATACAAGTATGTGGCAAGTCTCGTCAAGATTGAAAGAGGATGAGATGGGTAGCCAGACCCCCCACTATGTCAGAGGGGGTGCAAAAACATTATTTTCGATCTTTCTTGGTCTCTTGCTCCCAAACTAGCTCTTGTGCCAGGAAGCGGCTTATACTTCAACAAACGTATATGATATATAAATGTATGTGGCAAGTCTCATTAGGATTGAAAGAGGATGAGGAGGGTAGCCAGGCCCCCCAACGGCTCTAGGGTCATATTTTCCTGTACAGAATTGGCTATTTTCGACACTTCTAGGTCTACTGCTTCGAAACTAGCTCTTGTGCCAGGAAGCCGCTAGTACTGTGATAAATGTATATGTTACATAAAAGTATGTGGCAAGTCTCATCAGGATTGAAAGAGGATGAGATGGGTAGCCAGGGCCCCCAATGTCATGGGGGTGTCAAAAAATTCCATTTTCGATAGTTTTCGGTCTCCTGCTCTCAAACTAGCTCTTGTGCCAGGAAGCCGCTAGTACTACGACATAGATGTATAGTATATACAAGTATTTGGCAAGTCTCATCAGGATTGAAAGAGGATGAGATGGGTAGCCAGACCCCCCACTATGTCAGAAACCGAAACCGAAAACTCTCGAAAATGGAATTTTTGACACCACCCTCTGACATAGTGGGGGGTCTGGCTACCCATCTCATCCTCTTTCAATCCTGATGAGACTTGCCACATACTTTTATATAATATACATCTATGTCCTTGTACTAGCGGCTTCCTGGCACAAGAGCTACTTTGGGAGCAGGAGACCGAAAACTATCGAAAATGGAATTTTTTGACACCCCCATGACATTGGGGGCCCTGGCTACCCATCTCATCCTCTTTCAATCCTGATGAGACTTGCCACATACTTTTATTTATCATATACATTTATCACAGTACTAGCGGCTTCCTGGCACAAGAGCTAGTTTCGGAGCAGTAGACCTAGAAGTGTCGAAAATAGCCAATTCTGTTCAGGAAAATATGACTTTAGAGCCGTTGGGGGGCCTGGCTACCCTCCTCATCCTCTTTCAATCCTAATGAGACTATCCACATACATTCATATATCACATACCTTTATTGCAGTATAAGCGGCTTCCTGGCACAAGAGCTAGTTTGGGAGCAAGAGACCGAGAAAGATCGAAAATATTTTTTTTGCACCCCCTCTGACATAGTGGGGGGTCTGGCTACCCATCTCATCCTCTTTCAATCCTGATGAGACTTGCCACATACTTGTATATACTATACTGCTATGTCGTAGTACTAGCGGCTTCCTGGCACAAGAGCTAGTTTGGGAGCAGGAAACCGAAAACTCTCGAAAATGGAATATTTGACACCCCCCATGACATTGGGGGCCCTGGCTACCCATCTCATCCTCTTTCAATCCTGATGAGACTTGCCACATACTTGTATATACTATACATCTATGTCGTAGTACTAGCGGCTTCCTGGCACAAGAGCTAGTTTGGGAGCAGGAGACCGAAAACTATCGAAAATGGAATTTTTTTGACACCCCCATGACATTGGGGGCCCTGGCTACCCATCTCATCCTCTTTCAATCCTGATGAGACTTGCCACATACTTTTATATAACATATACATTTATCACAGTACTAGCGGCTTCCTGGCACAAGAGCTAGTTTCGGAGCAGTAGACGTAGAA
Source organism: Rugalucina vietnamica (assembly GCA_964017185.1). NCBI lineage: Eukaryota > Metazoa > Mollusca > Bivalvia > Lucinida > Lucinidae > Rugalucina > Rugalucina vietnamica. The sequence goes on along the minus strand of OZ024876.1, from coordinate 7,506,434 downwards.
GTGTCGAAAATAGCCAATTCTGTACAGGAAAATATGACCCTAGAGCCGTTGGGGGGCCTGGCTACCCTCCTCATCCTCTTTCAATCCTAATGAGACTTGCCACATACATTCATGTATCATATACCTTTATTGCAGTATAAGCGGCTTCCTGGCACAAGAGCTAGTTTGGGAGCAAGAGACCAAGAAAGATCGAAAATAATTTTTTTGCACCCCCCTCTGACATAGTGGGGGGTCTGGCTACCCATCTCATCCTCTTTCAATCCTGACGAGACTTGCCACATACTTGTATATGCTATACATCTATGTCGTAGTACTAGCGGCTTCCTGGCACAAGAGCTAGTTTGGGAGCAGGAAACCGAAAACTCTCGAAAATGGAATTTTTGACACCCCCCATGACATTGGGGGCACTGGCTACCCATCTCATCCTCTTTCAATCCTGATGAGACTTGCCACATACTTGTATATACTATACATCTATGTCGTAGTACTAGCGGCTTCCTGGCACAAGAGCTAGTTTGGGAGCAGGAGACCGAAAACTATCGAAAATGGAATTTTTTGACACCACCATGACATTGGGGGCCCTGGCTACCCATCTCATCCTCTTTCAATCCTGATGAGACTTGCCACATACTTTAATATAACATATACATTTATCACAGTACTAGCGGCTTCCTGACACAAGAGCTAGTTTCGGAGCAGTAGACCTAGAAGTGTCGAAAATAGCCAATTCTGTACAGGAAAATATGACCCTAGAGCCGTTGGGGGGGGGGGGGGCCTGGCTACCCTCCTCATCCTCTTTCAATCCTAATGAGACTTGCCACATACATTCATATATCATATACTTTTATTGCAGTATAAGCGGCTTCCTGGCACAAGAGCTAGTTTGGGAGCAAGAGACCAAGAAAGATCGAAAATAATTTTTTGCACCCCCCTCTGACATAGTGGGGGGTCTGGCTACCCATCTCATCCTCTTTCAATCCTGACGAGACTTGCCACATACTTGTATATGCTATACATCTATGTCGTAGTACTAGCGGCTTCCTGGCACAAGAGCTAGTTTGGGAGCAGGAAACCGAAAACTCTCGAAAATGGAATTTTTGACACACCCATGACATTGGGGGCCCTGGCTACCCATCTCATCCTCTTTCAATCCTGATGAGACTTGCCACATACTTGTATATACTATACATCTATGTTGTAGTACTAGCGGCTTCCTGGCACAAGAGCTAGTTTGGGAGCAGGAGACCGAAAACTATCGAAAATGGAATTTTTTGAAACCCCATGACATTGGGGGCCCTGGCTACCCATCTCATCCTCTTTCAATCCTGATGAGATTTACCACGTACTTTTATATAACATATACATTTATCACAGTACTAGCGGCTTCCTGGCACAAGAGCTAGTTTCGGAGCAGTAGACCTAGAAGTGTCGAAAATAGCCAATTCTGTACAGGAAAATATGACCCTAGAGCCGTTGGGGGGCCTGGCTACCCTCCTCACCCTCTTTCAATCCTAATGAGACTTGCCACATACATTCATATATCATATACCTTTATTGCAGTATAAGCGGCTTCCTGGCACAAGAGCTAGTTTGGGAGCAAGAGACCAAGAAAGATCGAAAATAATTTTTTTGCACACCCCTCTGACATAGTGGGGGGTCTGGCTACCCATCTCATCCTCTTTCAATCCTGACGAGACTTGCCACATACTTGTATATGCTATACATCTATGTCGTAGTACTAGCGGCTTCCTGGCACAAGAGCTAGTTTGGGAGCAGGAAACCGAAAACTCTCGAAAATGGAATTTTTGACACCCCCCATGACATTGGGGCCCCTGGCTACCCATCTCATCCTCTTTCAATCCTGATGAGACTTGCCACATACTTGTATATACTATACATCTATGTCGTAGTACTAGCGGCTTCCTGGCACAAGAGCTAGTTTGGGAGCAGGAGACCGAAAACTATCGAAAATGGAATTTTTTGACACCACCATGACATTGGGGGCCCTGGCTACCCATCTCATCCTCTTTCAATCCTGATGAGAATTGCCACATACTTTTATATAACATATACATTTATCACAGTACTAGCGGCTTCCTGGCACAAGAGCTAGTTTCGGAGCAGTAGACCTAGAAGTGTCGAAAATAGCCAATTCTGTACAGGAAAATATGACCCTAGAGCCGTTGGGGGGCCTGGCTACCCTCCTCATCCTCTTTCAATCCTAATGAGACTTGCCACATACATTCATATATCATATACCTTTATTGCAGTATAAGCGGCTTCCTGGCACAAGAGCTAGTTTGGGAGCAAGAGACCAAGAAAGATCGAAAATAATTTTTTTGCACCCCCCTCTGACATAGTGGGGGGTCTGGCTACCCATCTCATCCTCTTTCAATCCTGACGAGACTTGCCACATACTTGTATATGCTATACATCTATGTCGTAGTACTAGCGGCTTCCTGGCACAAGAGCTAGTTTGGGAGCAGGAAACCGAAAACTCTCGAAAATGGAATTTTTGACACCCCCCATGACATTGGGGCCCCTGGCTACCCATCTCATCCTCTTTCAATCCTGATGAGACTTGCCACATACTTGTATATACTATACATCTATGTCGTAGTACTAGCGGCTTCCTGGCACAAGAGCTAGTTTGGGAGCAGGAGACCGAAAACTATCGAAAATGGAATTTTTTGACACCACCATGACATTGGGGGCCCTGGCTACCCATCTCATCCTCTTTCAATCCTGATGAGAATTGCCACATACTTTTATATAACATATACATTTATCACAGTACTAGCGGCTTCCTGGCACAAGAGCTAGTTTCGGAGCAGTAGACCTAGAAGTGTCGAAAATAGCCAATTCTGTACAGGAAAATATGACCCTAGAGCCGTTGGGGGGCCTGGCTACCCTCCTCATCCTCTTTCAATCCTAATGAGACTTGCCACATACATTCATATATCATATACCTTTATTGCAGTATAAGCGGCTTCCTGGCACAAGAGCTAGTTTGGGAGCAAGAGACCAAGAAAGATCGAAAATAATTTTTTTGCACCCCCCTCTGACATAGTGGGGGGTCTGGCTACCCATCTCATCCTCTTTCAATCCTGACGAGACTTGCCACATACTTGTATATGCTATACATCTATGTCGTAGTACTAGCGGCTTCCTGGCACAAGAGCTAGTTTGGGAGCAGGAAACCGAAAACTCTCGAAAATGGAATTTTTGACACCCCCCATGACATTGGGGCCCCTGGCTACCCATCTCATCCTCTTTCAATCCTGATGAGACTTGCCACATACTTGTATATACTATACATCTATGTCGTAGTACTAGCGGCTTCCTGGCACAAGAGCTAGTTTGGGAGCAGGAGACCGAAAACTATCGAAAATGGAATTTTTTGACACCACCATGACATTGGGGGCCCTGGCTACCCATCTCATCCTCTTTCAATCCTGATGAGAATTGCCACATACTTTTATATAACATATACATTTATCACAGTACTAGCGGCTTCCTGGCACAAGAGCTAGTTTCGGAGCAGTAGACCTAGAAGTGTCGAAAATAGCCAATTCTGTACAGGAAAATATGACCCTAGAGCCGTTGGGGGGCCTGGCTACCCTCCTCATCCTCTTTCAATCCTAATGAGACTTGCCACATACATTCATATATCATATACCTTTATTGCAGTATAAGCGGCTTCCTGGCACAAGAGCTAGTTTGGGAGCAAGAGACCAAGAAAGATCGAAAATAATTTTTTTGCACCCCCCTCTGACATAGTGGGGGGTCTGGCTACCCATCTCATCCTCTTTCAATCCTGACGAGACTTGCCACATACTTGTATATGCTATACATCTATGTCGTAGTACTAGCGGCTTCCTGGCACAAGAGCTAGTTTGGGAGCAGGAAACCGAAAACTCTCGAAAATGGAATTTTTGACACCCCCCATGACATTGGGGCCCCTGGCTACCCATCTCATCCTCTTTCAATCCTGATGAGACTTGCCACATACTTGTATATACTATACATCTATGTCGTAGTACTAGCGGCTTCCTGGCACAAGAGCTAGTTTGGGAGCAGGAGACCGAAAACTATCGAAAATGGAATTTTTTGACACCACCATGACATTGGGGGCCCTGGCTACCCATCTCATCCTCTTTCAATCCTGATGAGAATTGCCACATACTTTTATATAACATATACATTTATCACAGTACTAGCGGCTTCCTGGCACAAGAGCTAGTTTCGGAGCAGTAGACCTAGAAGTGTCGAAAATAGCCAATTCTGTACAGGAAAATATGACCCTAGAGCCGTTGGGGGGCCTGGCTACCCTCCTCATCCTCTTTCAATCCTAATGAGACTTGCCACATACATTCATATATCATATACCTTTATTGCAGTATAAGCGGCTTCCTGGCACAAGAGCTAGTTTGGGAGCAAGAGACCAAGAAAGATCGAAAATAATTTTTTTGCACCCCCCTCTGACATAGTGGGGGGTCTGGCTACCCATCTCATCCTCTTTCAATCCTGACGAGACTTGCCACATACTTGTATATGCTATACATCTATGTCGTAGTACTAGCGGCTTCCTGGCACAAGAGCTAGTTTGGGAGCAGGAAACCGAAAACTCTCGAAAATGGAATTTTTGACACCCCCCATGACATTGGGGCCCCTGGCTACCCATCTCATCCTCTTTCAATCCTGATGAGACTTGCCACATACTTGTATATACTATACATCTATGTCGTAGTACTAGCGGCTTCCTGGCACAAGAGCTAGTTTGGGAGCAGGAGACCGAAAACTATCGAAAATGGAATTTTTTGACACCACCATGACATTGGGGGCCCTGGCTACCCATCTCATCCTCTTTCAATCCTGATGAGAATTGCCACATACTTTTATATAACATATACATTTATCACAGTACTAGCGGCTTCCTGGCACAAGAGCTAGTTTCGGAGCAGTAGACCTAGAAGTGTCGAAAATAGCCAATTCTGTACAGGAAAATATGACCCTAGAGCCGTTGGGGGGCCTGGCTACCCTCCTCATCCTCTTTCAATCCTAATGAGACTTGCCACATACATTCATATATCATATACCTTTATTGCAGTATAAGCGGCTTCCTGGCACAAGAGCTAGTTTGGGAGCAAGAGACCAAGAAAGATCGAAAATAATTTTTTTGCACCCCCCTCTGACATAGTGGGGGGTCTGGCTACCCATCTCATCCTCTTTCAATCCTGACGAGACTTGCCACATACTTGTATATGCTATACATCTATGTCGTAGTACTAGCGGCTTCCTGGCACAAGAGCTAGTTTGGGAGCAGGAAACCGAAAACTCTCGAAAATGGAATTTTTGACACCCCCCATGACATTGGGGCCCCTGGCTACCCATCTCATCCTCTTTCAATCCTGATGAGACTTGCCACATACTTGTATATACTATACATCTATGTCGTAGTACTAGCGGCTTCCTGGCACAAGAGCTAGTTTGGGAGCAGGAGACCGAAAACTATCGAAAATGGAATTTTTTGACACCACCATGACATTGGGGGCCCTGGCTACCCATCTCATCCTCTTTCAATCCTGATGAGAATTGCCACATACTTTTATATAACATATACATTTATCACAGTACTAGCGGCTTCCTGGCACAAGAGCTAGTTTCGGAGCAGTAGACCTAGAAGTGTCGAAAATAGCCAATTCTGTACAGGAAAATATGACCCTAGAGCCGTTGGGGGGCCTGGCTACCCTCCTCATCCTCTTTCAATCCTAATGAGACTTGCCACATACATTCATATATCATATACCTTTATTGCAGTATAAGCGGCTTCCTGGCACAAGAGCTAGTTTGGGAGCAAGAGACCAAGAAAGATCGAAAATAATTTTTTTGCACCCCCCTCTGACATAGTGGGGGGTCTGGCTACCCATCTCATCCTCTTTCAATCCTGACGAGACTTGCCACATACTTGTATATGCTATACATCTATGTCGTAGTACTAGCGGCTTCCTGGCACAAGAGCTAGTTTGGGAGCAGGAAACCGAAAACTCTCGAAAATGGAATTTTTGACACCCCCCATGACATTGGGGCCCCTGGCTACCCATCTCATCCTCTTTCAATCCTGATGAGACTTGCCACATACTTGTATATACTATACATCTATGTCGTAGTACTAGCGGCTTCCTGGCACAAGAGCTAGTTTGGGAGCAGGAGACCGAAAACTATCGAAAATGGAATTTTTTGACACCACCATGACATTGGGGGCCCTGGCTACCCATCTCATCCTCTTTCAATCCTGATGAGAATTGCCACATACTTTTATATAACATATACATTTATCACAGTACTAGCGGCTTCCTGGCACAAGAGCTAGTTTCGGAGCAGTAGACCTAGAAGTGTCGAAAATAGCCAATTCTGTACAGGAAAATATGACCCTAGAGCCGTTGGGGGGCCTGGCTACCCTCCTCATCCTCTTTCAATCCTAATGAGACTTGCCACATACATTCATAATTCATCATTTAAAAAACCATAGACACAAACCATAATGTCCAGATGGTTTGGTTTGCCTTATTCTAAAAATCGAGGATGGCCAGCACGTTTCTATGGGGACACGCTTAAGAAATGTCTTACAAAATTTTATTGCTTTAAATAGAAAATCAATAATTAAGATTTTAAACTCGATGACAAACAAAAATCTTGTACAACACGTTCACACTATAAACCGAATGCTGGCAAAAGAGCTGGCTTGGGGGCTGAAGTTAGTGAAATTTTGAAATCATTATTTGGATACCCCTCTGATATTTGGCACCCTGCCTACCCTTCTCATCCTCTTTCAATCATAATAAGACTTGCCACGTCCCTTCATACAACATCTACCTATATGGTGGTATAAGCGGTTTAGTGGCACAAGAGCTGGTTTGGGGCCTATAGATCGAGAAATGTTAAAAACAGCACTTTGGACACACTACTGACTTTTGGCGCCCGGGCTATTATTCTCATCCTTTTCCAATCCTTAGGAGACTTGTTTAAGGTCTTCTTAGAACATACGCTCATATCGCAGTATATGCGGCTTGGTGGCACAAGAGCTGGTTTGGGGGCTGGAGATCGAGAAATGTTGAAAACAGCATTATGGACACCCCTCTGATATTTGGCGCCCTGTCTATCCATCTCATCCTCTTTCAATCCTGATGAGACTTGCAACAAAACTTCATAGAACATATACCTATATTCAAGCATAAGCGGCTTGCTGGCACAAGAGCTGGTTTGGGAGCAGGAGACCGAGGAATATCAAAAACCGCATTTTAGACACCCCCCTCTGACATTTGGCGACCTGACTACCCTTCGGATCCTCTGTCAATCCTGATGAAATTTGCCACAAACCTCTATAGAACATTTATCTATATCGCAGTATAAGCGGCTTGCTGGCACAAGAGCTGGTTTCGGAAAATAATCTCGAGAAATATTGAAGAAACATTTTGACCCCCCCCCCTCTGACTTTTGTCGCCCAGACTACTGAGGCTTACCACAAACCTTCATACAACATGTATCTATATTGCAGTATAAGCTGCTTGCCTAAATAAGAGCTAGTACGGGAGCAGGATTTGTTTTGACACGAACCACTTTTCCTGGGCAGGTCCAGATGAAATTTTCATCCAACTTTTTTTTTCTTCTGCTACATGAAATTTTCACCGGATGAAATTTTCATCCAACTTGACACCGGTCAGAATAACCCCAGATGGGACACCGCGTTATGTAGCGTCACTCCTGGAGCTATACTGTTTGCATATTCCCATTAAAGAGGACACCAGGCATATATGAGTTTAAATGCATTGCCGGGCACTAAACATATACATAAAATTATGTGATTCAACGAATATATGAGTTTAATTCATTCCTAGTACCTTGGCCACCCGTTACAATGAAAGAAATATTTCGAAATCTTCCGTAATGCAGCTGCTGCATTTGCATACATGACTTTGAGCCATGAATTATGCGAAAAGATACATACATAAATACAGATTTACCATAATAAATATAATTGACACGAATGTTCCTATTCGTCAAATAAATTTGTTTCATTCATATGTATAACGGTAAACCTGTGACGTAAGTCTACTACGATCGCCCGGGATCTATATCAGTCATTTTAATAATATGCTATAAGGGAAAATGATCATAGAAACATTGGTATGCTGTAGGATTCTATTAGAAGCAAACAAATGTTTGGTTTTAAATCCCATCAGACTAAGTGTGAAGGTCGTGGCCCCGTTAAATCGTTTCATGCTTTCGAATAATTTCTTGTCGGACCGTTCCAAATAGGTTTATTATGTTCATATTGTCTTTTTATCGCCGTTCTGATCGTTGCATTTTGGTTATTTATATTGTGGTTTAACGTCCCAGTCAACGTCGCAGTCAACACAATTTTTCAGTCAGGACAGAGTCACCGCTTCCTGGATAAAAGCCAATACTCTAGGGAATTATGACCTCTCGATTCGGAATCGAATGCTCTACCATCAGGCCACCGCTCTTCCCTACTTTTGGTTCATGCTACCTGGATGACTATCTCTCTGGGAAAATGCTAGTCGTCTTACACGTTAATGTGTTCAGCTTACATTTTTGTAATGTATTGTATCATTCACTGGTGGCATTTTGATTTAATAGCATCAATTCCTGGACATTCCTTATTTTCTTCCTTCTGAAAACCTTTTGACGCTTTAGCGGTATTTGGACATGTACAGAATAAAACGACCTTTAAGATAAAATTCTAAGCCTTACGTGTTTATTTTGTATTGTTTATTACTTCTATTCGTATTCTTAGATGCAAGATTTTTTTTTCTTATTTATTTTTTTATTTTTAGCTCAAAATATTTATTGTGGGTACACGTTTGAACCGCATCGTTGAGACGGTTCTAACGAGTACCCACAATCTGTGTTTTAGATCAAAATATAAAAAATGTATATAAAATATATTATATAAAATCGGGGTTCAATGTGTATATTTGTCATGGAAATGTTTTCCTGAAGTTAACGCTTCTCCATTTGAACAAGTGAAATGACGGCATTGTAAACTTTGCCGATACATTAACAAGCTACATGTTCTTTCTAAACGCCATTGTAAGCAAGCATGGCCGTGTCGGAACTCCATACAATTAAAGTTGGTGCTTAGATAAATGAAATGTAGGTACTAGAAAAATAAAACTGAGGTTCTTGAAGAGCAGTGAACTTATGAGAAAAGGGATGGGCCATGCCGCGATTTCGGCTACTTATCCTTGGCAGTGCCCCTTTAAATTTAGCATCATTTAGCAAAGAGAAGTACTGTAGTTTAGCAATTTTCAACAAATTAGTCCATACAAAGACTATAGTTGAAATTTAACAAAATGTATAACACGTAAGAGCAAGATGATATAGAACAAGTAGGCAAGGATCAGGAAAAGGCGCAATCAGAAAGAGATTCCAATTCCAAAAACCGAAGTGGGAAAAAACTAGATGAATATATACCATGAAAACATATCGTAAGCCGAATAAAAAGGTACAAGTATGTAAAGATCAGGAAAAGACGCAATCAGAAAAAGATTCCCACTCCAAAAACCGAGGTGGGAAAAAACCAAACCAACAATCAGGTACTTCATACCATGAAACATATCGTACGCCGAATGAGCAGCTATTTTCCCAATAGGTGGCCACTCAGTTACCTTAACTTAACTTAAAATATGAAAACATACATAAGGCGCCAACAACACAAAAAATTTAAACACCAAGACATCAAACAAAAAGAACCACTACAGAAGTATCGACTTGGATCAGTAACACAAAGTTACTGGCGGGCTTAAACCGGTTTTACAGGTACCTAACCTCACCCTCAGCTTCTGCAGTGGTTCATAACATTACAAACTGATTGCAAGCAATCCCTGAGGATTGGAAAAATAAGAGCATTAAATGGATGTACGGGGAGACTTTTTAGGGCCGCCACACGGCACAACCACAAGAACTCTGATATAAAAAGATACAAGTAGGCAAATACAAACTGATTGCAAGCAATCCCTGAGGATTGGAAAAATAAGAGCATTAAATGGATGTACGGGGAGACTTTTAGGGCCGCCACACGGCACAACCACAAGAACTCTGATAAAAAAGGTACAAGTAGGCAAAAACAAACTGATTGCAAGCAATCCCTGATGATTGGAAAAATAAGAGCATTAAATTAATTAAGCAGCTATTTTCTCAATAGGTAGCCACTAAGTTACCTAAACTTAACTAAAAATATGAAAACATACATAAGGCGCAAACAGCACAAAACAGTTTTAACACCAAGACATAAAACAATAAGAACCACCACAGAAGTATCGTCTTGGAACGATCAGTAATATAAAATTATTAATCATGTCATGACAAAGGTCCTGCTACCATCAACTAAAACAAAGCTGACGGGCATGGCAGAAAGAAAAAAAAATAACGTAAAGATACGTCACAGCCGAATTGTTTTAAATCAGTCACTAAAAACATTACTGGGAGGGCATGAACATTTAGGAGATCTTTTAAAATGTCAGTACAGTTTATTTTGATACACAGCCTGGTTCCGTAACTGATTACTTGGCGACTTCACAATAAATCTGCGAAATGAATTGATACCGAGCTAGCAATGAATTCAAACAGAGTATGGTACACTTGCTCAGAAGTAAACAATGTTAGACGTCAATCAAAAACTTTGATAAAAACAATTTTACGGAAGTTATGGTTTCAAGCCAAATGTCTGAATGAATAGGCATAGTGCATGCACTACGTAGCATAATTGTGTCAGTAGGCATGCGCTCTATTCTGAGAACCATTCGAGTCGCGAAAAAAAAACGGTCTTCAGGGTTTCCGAACAGGTCTGTCACAAACAGAGCTGTACAAGCACAAAAGATGGCTAGAGGCTGGAAACTTTGGATTTAGAAAGGAGAAGAATTGTACTATCCATGTAGCGAAATCAAAGGCGCTGATCAGCTACGCAGTTCCTGCGAAGCTGATATGCGGCTTTGTTTTCGCGTATGCAAAAGTCTGGTTTTCTCATGACGCGGCTCATTTGATTTTATAGCAAATCAAAGAATGTGGATGGCATTGCAAAAGTTTTGAGGCAGTTACACTAAAACACTAAGATTGTCATAATGAAAACATGTCCGTGAAATGTATACCCCCTTATACCCCACTTTTATATAGTAAAACTGGTATTGGCAGGGGTATACCTATTTTTCTTATTTTTGTCCCAAAACATAGAGTGTGGTTACTCGTTAGAACCGCCTCGGCGAGGCGGTTCTAATTAATGTGTATCCACAATCTTTGTTATGAGCAAAAAAAAAAAAAAAAAAAGAAAAAAAAAAAAAATGTGAACATTTTCATTTGTATAACCAAAACATTTTCTGTATATTGTGCATGGATGTGTTTTCGTAATGTATAGTGTTGGGACACAAATGATTAAAAAAGCAAAAACATTAAAACACATCTGTTTATATGTGATTTGCACAAAGTCGGTAAAAATTACGGCATTTTAAATTAAAATAAAACTGAATTCCTGTAACAGCAGTTAGCAACATACCGCGGTTTCGGCTACTTAAACCTCTTCAGTGACCCTTTAGGTTTGGCAAAATGGAGCCACAGAGAAATACTGTAATTCTGCAATTCGATATAAAGAAAATGAATCTCAACCGATAATGAATTTCTGGTTGCTCAGAATAAATTTTAGAGAAATGTTTGTTCCAACTGTTCAATCTGGTGATTCTGAATATTGCCTCTATTCAGCAAAAATACAAACATAACTGCTTCTAAGGTTGTGCCAGATAATGACATTGCGAAAAAAAAAAAGAAAAAAAAAAAGAAAGAAAAGAAAAAAAAGAGAAAAACCCCGTTATAATTGTTTTAGTGAGTTTTGTAAACAGGTGCCTATTTGTTTGTTGTCAATCCTGTTTTTTACTTGTCTTACACGAATTTTAATGAATGTTTTGTAAGTTTCGGTATTCATTAAGATGTTTTAACATTTTGTCCCATACAAAAAAGGAAAATGTGCTAACAAATTGTGTAGTTATTTTTGAAGCATTTTAACTAAAAAATCATCAAAATGCATAAAATAAAGCATCATCTTTACGCTGCTTCGCTCGCACATATTGTTGTGTTTCCTTACGTTAAGTTATTCCGGCCTCATCATTTAAAATGGCGTATTAAAAGCTAACTAACGTGTAATTGGTACAAATACTTTGAAAGCACACTTTTTTCCACTTCTTCAATTATTATTTTGTCACTTAAGCCTATTTCTGCCACATACTTCCAGTAAGTTCGCAAAATTATGCAACAACAATTTCTGATAGGCAAAAAATAGTTATTGATTTTTAATGCACGGGGAAGTCATGAGAATAACAGAGATAACCACAGTGGCGAGGAGATGAGAATTATGGTTATTTTCTCCCTCACTTCGTTCGTCCGCAAATAAATAAAGTCTTTTCTCTATCGGTCTTAATATAAGGTCTTGCCTTGCAAAACTAATCACAATTCAAGAACCCTTCTGCAGAGTAATAAAGAACATAACACAATATTTTGAAATGCCGCTGTTGCTTCATTTTTCGACTCAATAACAACCACACTCAATTTCAGCAGTTTAAAACTGTCTACATATATGTTTATCATTCCACAAAAACGCATCCTGTTTCCATCCCATTTCACAGCTACAGTTTCGGATTATAGCCAGCCATCTCTGTAACACATCTCTAATCTCTCAACAGTCTGAAACTTATAATACTTTATTAAACACAGCACAACAACATTGCATTTTAAAACAGCAAAACTGAATATCAAACTTACTTTTGTTTTAAAAACAAAGTTCTACTTAAAACGAAGTTACAATTACCGTAAAATCTCAAACTTGAACCGACATTTGTCAAATAAATGTACGACAAAATTCTAAAATACCCATAAAGCCCGTAATTTCGTGGTTTGCGTTATAGAGTAAGAATATAGAAACCAGAAATCAATGCGATTAAATTTGAAGTCCCAACATAGACACCGGGTCGGGGAAAAATACATAATACATAACAAAACATTTTTCCCGACGACAAATTCGAGGAGCAGAATGACTTGTTCTCTCTCGTGAAAGTAAGAAGTAGGCTAAATTTCAACCAAAAGTATGGAAAACGGGCACGAAAAAGGACAGCCACAATAAACAGTCGTATCACGAACATAAAACCACTTTCCCTGGGACGTCGCTTACCATTTTTACTGGAGACAACGCCAAATACCATTTTACTATAATTTCTTTAAGCAAGCGTGCATGTAATTGTTTTGTTCATTTAGCCGATCTTATTTGCAACATGTAATTGTTTTGTTCATTTATCCGATCTTGTTTGCAAAATATCTACAAATGTAATCTAACATTAAGTGTAATTGTGTCAATCCAGCTATTATAACCAAACATATTTGAACATTTTACTCTAAATTATATGGGAAAATTTGACGAACAAACGAAACGGTACCAAACTTGCGAAGCAACGAGCGTCGATGATTTTTCAAATTTCTAAAATCCTTATATACAGGCTACTGAGAAATGCTCACTCACAATTGCACCATTTTTACGAAATCCTCGAGATAATACATGAACTCGAATACCAACCATATTCAGCTAAAAGACGACCGACCGAAAAGAAGTGCATCTATTGTCAATCATCCCAACAATGATGAAACAAACTTCAAACGAAGTTGCTTGGTGGTAAATTTGGAAACTTTCCGGAACGCACCTAGAACATTGCACATTCCAGATTATATTATCCAATTCCGTCAGTTTTTACAAATTTACACAGCAAATGGCTCATGGGAAATCATTTATCCCCATCAAGTACCTGTAAAGTAGACGTTATTATCCTTTGTCAATTACATTACGTATGATTTTGCAGAAAGTACGATTTCGTAAATAATAAATTTGATAAATACAGATGTATGCGCATTTTGTGTCCTATTGCTGCTTTGGTGCCACATGTACGTTTCCAACTGGGCGTATGGGCGTTACCTCATGAATACGGTATTGGGTATGGTCTACCTTTGACTTAGGTAAAACCAAAGGCATACAGTTCAAAGATTCAACTCACATGTTTTCCGTTAGAAAGTAAGAATGAAATACGAGTTTGTCTAATTCAATAGATTGGACAAAATGCAAGTATCTGATTTGTAACGGTAAATATGGGACAGCGGTATAGGATGACTGAGATCGACTTTTCTATAATCTTCCAACTTTAACAGATGAACTAGGCGACCACGCCCAGATATGAATATTAAAGTTACCGCCTATACAGTAACCTATTTGCCGAACTATACATGTATAGTGGAGATGGAAACGTCAGGATTTTGAGACAATCCTGCACTTCCGGATACAAGTATGAGACTTTCAGAATATGTTCTTCAAACATTTATAATAAATATTTTCTCGTTAGCCATCTCAAATTTTTCCATTTTCAAGGTGGCTAACGCAATTTTCAAGATGGCCGTCAAAATCATTAGATTTTACGATTAATTGACAAACTATACTACTTGAATTTATAAATGGGAGGATTTTATTGCACTACTGATGGTCAGTGCTTAAACCATTGCTCTGGGACTCATCTCCGGGTCCAACAATGCCACAAAACTGCTTTTGTGAAAATATGTTACCGTAAATTGCCATAATTTAAGCATCACTCAACAAGTACACATTCATATGGCTCATTACCGGCCCCTGTGTGAAAAGACAAGATAAAAGATGATTTAAGCATTACAAATATTTATTATATACTCGACTGATCTTTAAAAGTTGAACAACTGCTATTTTTTTTATATTTTTAATCATAGTAGTATAGGGGTATATTTAGCTACATGTACAGTCAACATGTATGGATGGTCAAAATTGTTTTTTTTCTTTGTATTGAGTCAACTTTTTTCAGTCATGCCTGCACTGAACTAAAACTACCTATGATTCAGTTCTGTGGTGAGTTAATTTGTCTTGCTCAAGGACACAACACGATGCCCCCAGCGGTGACCAAACCCAGGACCTCTCGATGCAGAGTCCGGCGCTTTACCGCAAGGCTACCACACTCCCTAGATTATAATTGTAGGAAAACATAATATTTAACATGTATTTATGTAAATCACCTTTATTAAGCAGTCTATATTGTCTCCCAAATACTGAAATGATAGTAATACCATTGAACATTTGCAGAGGAATGTTTGCCCCTTAAAAGGTAATCCTGGGTCGGCTGGACAACAGCGTAGAACAGTCACTTGTTAACTACAGTTTAGCAGATAGCTGTACTGGGTGAGACTTAGTTTGTAGAGGTTATGGAAAAAGAGTTGGTACAGGCTGCACCTTCTTCTAGTGTGGAGGCAAAAGTGAGAAGAGCCATAAAGAAGAAGTTGGCTTTGCCATTGAAACAGAAACTGATAAAATATAAAAAAAATGATCCTTTGGAAGCAGTAGAAACGATTAAAGGGAGGTAGTATGTGTCATATTACGCAGTGTCGGGTACTGAATCGTCATCACTGATTCTTTATAAGCCGGCGACGATAGCCAGAAAAATATACTTCAAATTAAAAACAAATACGCAAGGGAAGTTTAAAGGAGTCTCAAGCAGATCAACAAACTCTCAGCTGCCACGATTCCATGTTCAAATGCAAGTTCCGCCGCAGTCTGTGTGCTATCCATGACAGAGACTGAGACTGCTGTTTCACCGTGGCTGTGTGGAGGAAGGAAGAATTCCCTTAAGACATCCATCTTAAGAAAGGAAATCCTGGAGCCTTTGACAGGCAGGATTTATTCCGGAAAGTTATTGCTGATACAGAGATGACTGGAAGACAATACTAGTAGATGATTTTCATATAACAAGACGTCTTGATGAGAAATGTCAAGAACAGAAAGCAGACCTATATAAGGCGCTTGTCAACTTCACCAAAAATTTAAACAAAGTTGTGATAGACTTGTGAAGATATGGGCTGTCAAAATAATCATGGTCAATCGGTCATCGTGTTGGAATGATAGCATGCATGCACAGGACGATGGGGGAGTTCTATTAATCTTGTGTGATATGACAAATGAGGCCAAACATTGTATATGATATTATTTGCAATGCTCATTGATGCCATTTAAGTCCGTGATACTCATTTAAAAATCAGGTACCGTTTTGATGGAAAGTTATTCAACCAACGGAAGTTGAAAACTAAAACTAAGGTGCACATAGATATGCTGGATGAGATACTCTATGCAGACGACATAGATAAGGTAAATGGCAAGAATACCAGCTCATAGGCATAAATGCATGGTGCAACGGATCCACATGGACTATTCTGTGATAGCTTTGATCTTACAATCAACAAAGAAAACAAATGTTGTGCTCCGATCGGCACCCGTAAAGCTGTACAATGATCCGCTAATAACTGTGAATGGACAAATACTGATTTAATTAATCAATTCATCTACCCGAGAAGCAGTTTCTCCAGAACAGTGCGCATTGATGACTAGAACAGCAAAACCCAGTGTGGCATTTGGAAGAATGTGTGCAAATGTATAAGCGAAATGAAACAAAGATTGATACCAAGCTGAAAGTCTGCATGGCTCAGTCAACTCTCCTATATGCATGAGTGGCATGGCTTTTATACCAACATCATTCAAAGAGATGACTATGTCTACTTAAGGCGCTTGAGAAAACTGTTAAAATCAAGTGTTAAAACAAGCTTACCGACACAGGGATCTGGAGAAGTCAAGGACGCAAAACATGCAAATGGTATTATAGTTGCATAGCTAAGATGCCCCAACTTTGTATAGGAATGCCTGATGAGCAACATCTAAAGAAGTTTTCTACAGAGACTGGAATGCTCACTCAAGGTGAAAAGAGGAAATGCTACAAAGACACACGCTAAACCTCATTAAGAATTAAGGCCACTGGTCTTGAGACCAGGCTGCATGAACCAATCAAACTGGTGCTACTCCTACAACAGAACAGAAGCATGAAGAAAATAGAAACCCTGACGCTACAAGCACATAGATTAAATCCAGAATGATTAAAAACTTCCTAACAGACCAGTAACTTTCAAGGGAGAGGTTAGAGCTTAAATCGTCCTATTCATCTACTATCAAAAATGTACAACTAAAGATTAAAAATGTGCATAGAAATTTGGATATGATATATTAAAGATGAAAAGTATTAGTAGTACATGCACTTGTTGTTGTTTCTGTTGTCGTCGTTGGTATGAACGAAAACTATTTGGAAGCATCAGTAGCCAGCATAAGTTTATTGCAATTCTAAGTAGCACTTTTTAGGCTGTATATAGTTCATTTCATTTTAAAATATAATATTATATTATAATTATATATTTAATATATAATAATAATAATAATAATAAGAAGAAGAAGAAGAAGAAGAAGTAAACGAAGAAGAAATATTGTATTATCAAAATGTGTGCAGAGCAAAGTGTATTTGCCATATAAATTTCATATTTCCCAGTAAAGGTTAGAAACTTCATGATTCTGCATAAAAGCCACTTCTAATCAGTTTCAAATTTTGCCCCTCAGCAACCCCATAATTCAATTAGACCTTATTTCCAGTACCCATTGAAACTGAAACTATGTTATTCATGACTTGAGTAAAGGCAATAATAACAATTGAATTTAGTTTTGTTTCACTTAAGTATAAGAAGAGTTTTTGTTGCAAAACAGCTATTTCAACAAAATTTCCGTACTTTTCCCCATTCTGGACCCCTTCTAAAATCCCACAAAGGCAATATTGACTCATTTATATATTTATTTATTTAAAAATAATCCAGAAATGTCATTTTCATCATTATTTAGTTTTTCTCACTGACTAGAACAACTTTTTCTAATTTTATATTTATTTTGGCAGCCATCTTAGATTTTCGTGCCGCCATCTTGAAAATTGGATTAATTTTGATTGGCTATCGAGAAAATTTCAAATAGTTCATGCTTATGAACATATCTGCCAAGTTTTATGCTTGTATCCGGAAGTGCAGGATTCATGTCATTTCCATCTCCACTAGTATTGAATTTTAGTTATGAGATATAGCATTGCCCCTCGCACATTGATGGTTCAGGAAAGCATCACCTCATTACCTCACGTACAATTTAAATATGGACGTTGACATTGATTTGCTCAGACGACGTTAGAAGTGTGGTTACTGAAAGAGCTATTGATTGACAAAATCGGATGAAGAGTGTACCCCTAGCGTCTGTAAATCAAGATTTGTATTTTAGAGTTATTTCAGTTAGACAGTTTATAAAGCCACAGTTGTGATCCATTCTTTATCAGTTAAACTAATTTGAAAGCTACCATGCTAAAATAAGTATCAATATATTCCCAAGACGACAATAATGTAAATATATAAGCTGTTAGGAAATTAAATTCTCTAAGCAAATTCGAATTGAGAACCGATTTTTCTTGGAGCAGAGTCTCAAGGGAAATACGTTGTCGTCAGGAAAACATGTCAGTGTTATGAATACCCCCTTATACCCCACTTTCATGTAGTAAAACTGTGCCTATGCAGGGGTATTCCTTTTTGTTTATTTTTGCTCCAAAACATCAATTGTGGGAACTCGTTAGAACCGCATCGGCGAGACGGTTCTAACGTGTATCCACAATCTATGTTTTGGAGCAAAAATAAGAAAAATAACATTATTATTTTTTTATGCCCCCAACTTTGAAAAAGTTGGAAGGGCATATTGCTTTCGGCTTGTCTGTCTGTCTGTCTGTCTGTGTGTGTGTTAACTTTTGAATGGTGAATGCTAGGGTTATGAAATTTCATATGCACATTCCTCATGAAAAAATAGTTGACACATATTTTTTTCATGTCCGAGTTACGCCCCTTTTCTGAGTTATGTCCCTTTGAAATCAAAATTTGAAAATCTTGTGTGCAAGATATCTCAAAAGGTGTTTAAGCTAGAGCCTTCATATTTGGTACACTTGTTGGGGCTGAGGAGTAGATGACCTGATTAACTTTTGAGAACTTTCCGTCATTTTTTTACAAAAGTACGGAATTTTGAAATTTTGATTGATTTTTCCACTTTTCGGTGAAATTTGAAACTTTTGTACGGTGAATGCTAGGGTTTTGAAATTTCATATACACATTCCTCATGATAAAATAGTTGACCCGTATTTTTTTGTATGGCCAAGTTATGCCCCTTTTTTGAGTTATGTCCCTTTGAAAACAAAATTTGAAAATCTTGTGTGCAAGATATCTCAAAAAGTATTGAAGCTAGAGCCTTCATATTTGGTACACTTGTTGGGGCTGAGAAGTAGATGACCTGGTTAACTTTTGAGGCCTTTCTGTCAAAATTTTAACAAAAATACGGAATTTTGATATTTTGATTGATTTTTCCACTTTTCGGTGAAATTTGAAACTTTTGAACGGTGAATGCTAGGGTTTTGAAATTTCATACACACATTCCTCGTGATAAAATAGTTGACCCGTATTTTTTGTATGGCCAAGTTATGCCCCTTTTTTGAAATATGTCCCTTTGAAAACAAAATTTGAAAATCTTGTGTGCAAGATATCTCAAAAAGTATTAAAGATCGAGCCTTCATATTTGGTACACTTGTTGGGGCTGAAAAGTAGATGACCTGATTAACTTTTGAGAACTTTCCGTCAAATATTCACAAAAATACAGAATTTTGAAATTTTGATTGATTTTTCCACTTTTCGGTGAAATTTGAAACTTTTGAACGGTGAATTATAGGGTTTTGAAATTTCATAATACAGATTCCTCATGAAAAAAAATAGTTGGCCTGTATTGTTTTCATGTACGTGTTATGCCCCTTGTTGGAATTATGTCCCTTTAAAAACAAATTTTGAAAATCTTGTGTGCAAGATATCTCAAAACGTATTTGAGCTAGCTAGCTAGAGCCTTCATATTTGGTATGCTGGTTGGGGCTGAGAAGAAGATCACCTGATTAACGTTTGAGGACTCTCTGTCAAATTTTCATAAAATTACTCCATTTTTAAATTTTTACTTCATTTCTAACTCGCCTGCAAAAAAGCTTACATTCTGTTTCTGGATCGAGGTCAAAACAGACGCAACCGAACAGCTTCTTCAGGAAATTAAATTTGACTGCATTCGAATGAAATAAATGAATCATACAAACTGCCAGTTTAGGGACAAGCATACAGTTGGGGGCATAGTGTTTTACAAACACGCATTTCTAGTTACAACTTAAAAAAACCTCTGTATATTGCATGGGCATGTTTTCGTATAAATGAAATAGTATTTTGGACGTAGGGCGCCACACAACTAATAAACCGAATAGGTAAGCAATGATCAGAAAACGGCACAATTAGAACGAAAGCTCCACTAAAAACCGAGCTGGGAAAGAAGGCTGACAATCAGGTCTCAATACAAAATGAACATATCATACGCCGAGTGAGCAGCTACTCCGCGAGGACCGAAGAACTAACTAAATGTTATGGGCCGCTGCGGAAGCTGAGAGTGAGGTTGTGGCCGTGTAAAATCGATTTAAGCCCGCCGGTAACTTTGTGTTATTGATCGTTCCAGGTCGATACTTCTGTGGTGGTTCTTTTTGTTTTATGTCTTGGTGTTTAAAATTTTTGTGCTGTTGGCGCCTTATGTATGTTTAGGTTAAGGTGGCTGGGTGGCGACCTGTTGGGAGAATAGCTGCTCATTCGGCTTAAGAAATGTTTTCATGGTATAAGTACCTGATTGGTAGTTCGGTTTTTGGAGTGGGAGTCTTTTTCTGATTGCGCCTTTTCCTGATCTTTGCCTGCTTGTGCCTTTTTCCAAACAGCTGGCCACTCAGTTTCCAGGACTTGAACGTACACAAAAGGTACAAACAGCACAAAAATCAACACCCAGACATTAGAACCATAGCATAAGTACCGCCACGAAACCGCAGACTCTGTTTTTCTTATTTGAGCTGCGTCATGAGAAACCCTTATTTTTCCTATGCGAAAACAAAGGCGCAGATCAGCTGTGCAGTAACTGCACAGCTGATCAGCGCCATTGTTTTCGCTACACGGATAGTATAATTCCTCCACCTCTTACTTAACAAGCATCTAGCCATCTTCTTTTGCTGGACAGGTCGGTGTGTGTCGGACCTATTCGGATATCCCGAATACCGGCTTTCTCGCGCCGGGTCTCATATTTAATAGCGAAGAACAAGAATTCCAACCCATCGTGGTCGACAGAAGATGTTACAAATGACATAAATATGCATTCAAACGATATTCTCAAAGTATTCTCTCTGAAACACAAGTCTGATCGTGCTCATTAATGTGGCGAAGTAATGTCTGACTATGTGACATGCATTCTCATCGTTAATCACTCGAAGTGTGGAGTCAAGCATAAATTGTTCTATAAATCAGGAACCAGTAATTGACAGAAGACGCATTAGTTCGTAAATTGGACACCGGGACATGTTATCTGTGAATAAACTGCATTCTTATACACAATGGGAATACTCCGATTTCTTCTCGATACACCGTTAAATGACGATTTGGCTTGCACATAATTATCAGTTTGGAGTATACTATCATTTTTACGAAAGCCAAGAAGGACCACTTTTTCTCTTTTTCTAAAAGCGGTCCTTCTAGACTTTCGTACATTTTGAGGGACACCGGAATGTTTTTTCATGTTTAAATGCATTGCCGGGCACTAAACATATACAAATGTGATTCAACGAATATGTGAGTTTGATTCATTGTTATAGGTTTTATTGTGATTTAAAACCTGTATTATTCTGTAAAACCGGTTTAAGCCCGCCAGTAACTTTGTGTTACTGATCGTTCCAAGTGGATACTTCTGTAGTGGTTCTTTTTGTTTTATGTCTTGGTGTTTAAAATTTTTCGTGCTGTTGGCGCCTTATGTATGTTTTCATATTTTTAGTTAAGTTAATGTAACTGAGTGGCCACCTATTGGGAAAATAGCTGCTCATTCGGCTTACGATATGTTTCATGGTATAAGTACCTGATTGTTAGTTTGGTTTTTTCCCACCTCGGTTTTTGGAGTGGGAATCTTTTTCTGATTGCGCCTTTTCCTGATCTTTGCCTACTTGTACCTTTTTATGTTCAAATTGTCTTTTTTCGCCGTTCTGATCGTTGCATTTTGGTTATTTATATTGTTGTTTAACGTCGCAGTCAACACATTTTTCAGTCAGGACAGAGTCACTGCTTCTTGGATAATAACCAGTACCCCAGGGAATTATGACCTCTCGATTCTGAGTTGAATGCTCTACCATCAGGCCACCGCTCTTCCCTACTTTTGGTCCATGCTACCCGGATGACTATCTCTCTAGGAAAGAGCTAGTCGTCTTACACTTTCAGTTTACATGTAACGTAACATTTTTGTAATATATCGTATTATCCTTTTTTCCGACTGGTGGCATTTTGATTTAATAGCATCAATTCTTGGACATTCCTTATTTTCTTCCTTCTGAAAACCTTTTGACGCTTTAGAGGTACTATGACATTTTCAGGATAAAACGACCTTTAAGATAAAATTCTGAGCCTTACGAGTTTATTTGTTTATTACTTCTATTCGTCTTCTTACATGCAAGAGAGAGTCACCCGAATTAAAACTCAGATACGTTTTGATAGCAGCGACACGGGATGGATGGGCCATACCTAGGTTTTGCCTACTTAGGCCTCGTCAGTGACCGTTTAGTTAAGGCAAATTTGAGCCAAAGTCAGTCACTATTATTTTGCAGCGTTCAACATGATAGTCGATATAAGAACTAGTATTATATAAATGTCGCCTAATATATTTTAAAGGTTGGTCAGAAATTAATCTAAAAAGGTACAAGTAGGCAAAGATCAGGAAAAGGCGCAATCAGAAAAAGATTCCCAAAAACCGAGATGGGAAAAAACTAAATTAACAATCAAGTACTTATACCATGAAACATATCGTAAGCCGAATGGGCAGCTGTTTTCCTAATAGGTGGCCACTAATAAGTTTCTGAATTCTCAGAATATCCTCACAGATCTCAAAGGACCAAAAGGAAAACTTTACCTGCACTATGTTGTAACACGTATGTTCTTATTGTCAACTTGCCAGTATTAAACTGACTTTTGAAGATTAATTTTTCTCAGGGGCTTATCATTTAGAGTAGGTAGTCTAAATGATAAGCCCCTGTTTTTCTTCATTAACCTTTGTTCAAGGTTTGGCTGGATATTACTTTTGATTTGATAAAAGGGGTTATAACAGAACTATCTAAATTCATTTTGTTAGAAAGTTATCATTATCAAGTGTATTTTATAGGTAAGCCAGTGCGTTTTTCGAGAAATCTCTGAACTGTTAGCCTGCGATAAATAGTCAGACTGGTACGATCAAATAGTACATACCGTGCATGTATAGTAGTGCCCCCGGAACAGATAAAGCAAAACTGCAACGATAATTCCATATACACTAATCTGGATGTGCCAAACACACATATTTAACTGAATATTGGGGTTTGTGTGGAATACGGTAAGTTTGCTTTCATGCATTATTAGAAGATAAACCAGAGGACCAATGGTCCTGTAAACGCTCACCTGAGATCTGAGATACATGTATATACCAATAAACGTGTTTGACTATAAACTTTAAGATAAAACGGTCTTGAAGCCCTGAAACTACTTTGAGCAATGAAATATATATAAAACTTCGGTAAAATACAATGTGGCTCACGTGGTTTATTTCCGACAAATGCAAAACAAACAGTGTCTGCAGCGTCAATGCTTAAAGTGACTTTTGAAGTGGTGATATTTTCAGACAAGCATTATAAAAACTTGCCCGTGTAATATAGAGATTTTTTTCAGCTGTAAAAGTTGATGAATATCAAATGAAAAAAAAAAAAAAAAAAAAAAAAAAAAAAAAAAATGTTATATTTTTGCGGTGACGACTTTCCACAATCTATGCTTTCGAAAGCAATCTATGTTTTCGGTCAGCACCCCCTGACGTGTAAGTATTTGACGACATGCAGTGAGTCAGTTGTTGTAGGAAGGGCTGCTGGAGGTTAAACGACTTGGAGTTTACTACAAACAATTCTTAATAGTTTCTTTTTTCTTTCGTTATTTCCCTGACCAACTGTCCAGGTCTGGTGTGTAGGAAATCAGAATCATAATAAACATTCCGTTTTATGTAATTTTGAATATATCTCAAATTTATATTTTCTTTATCAAGCTTATCTCTTAGTAGATATCACCAAATACGTAATAATTTTAAAAAGTTATTTACTGAAACGCTCTTAACGTGCATTTTATTCATTCCTGTGCTAAATTTTTCTGCTGAAATTTCATATTTAAATGTCTATTTTACATCATTGCAATCACATTCTTAACCACGACTATTTGCATTTTTTTTATTATAATTATTTTAAATTCCTAGACAAGATCATCTGTACTTTTAATTGTTGACATTGTATTGTTTATTTGTATATATTGTAGTTTTACTCGTATTTGTCTTGTTGAGGACCATATGTTAGATAAGCTTATGCTTAATATGTTATCCTCGTAAAATAAAGATATATTATTATTATTATTATTATTATTATTATTATTATTATTATTATTATTATTATTATTTAAACAAAAAGGACAAAAATGTATACCCCATTATACCCAAGTATTCCTATATAAAACTGGGATTCAGGACATGGTGTGTACTTGTGTCAGTTAACGTTCACTGATTAATAGAAAAACTTAAAGCACGAATGAACGAGAATAAATAGACAAATGGTAAGTACTTGAAAGGCATGTAACGGATAAGTGATAGCGATGCTTTAGATTAATGTTATTCGCTTTCCTTCAATAAGTTCTATTAGGAATATCAAACCTTTCGCACGTTCAGACTTCTTATCTCTATTTTGGTCGTCCTTGGTACTGAGGGGTTCAAATAAAGGTAAAAATAGACAATGATCAGGAAATGGTACAATCAGAAAGAAATCCCCACTCCAAAAACCGAGGTGGTAAAAATTCAATTAACAATCAGATACTTATACTACGGAAACATATCTTAACCTGAGTCAGCATTTATTTCCCAATGGGCTGTCACTCAACTTAAATATGTAATACATGTAGTACATTAGGTGCATACAGCACAATAATCATCAGGAAAACATGTCCGTGCAATGTTTACCCCCTTGAACCCCACTTTTATATAGCAAAACTGGGGTTTGCAGGGGTATACCTATTTTTCTTATTTTTGCTCCAAAACATAGATTGTGGGTACTCGTTAGAACCGCCTCGGCGAGGCGGTTCTAACGTGTACCCACAATCTATGTTTTGAGCAAAAAAAAGAAAAATATCAGATTTTTTTCCAGTGAAAATTTTCATTTTTAAAGCTAAAACAATCTCTGTATATTGCATGGGCATGTTTTCGTAATGTCAACTCCAAAACATAAAACAATTAGAACCACTACAGAAGTATCACATTGGAACGATAAGTAATGTAAACATTACAGGGGGGTTGGGGGCTTAAAATAGTTTTACAGGCTCCTAACCTCACCCCCAGCTTCTACAATGGCTGTAGTATACAACATAAATATAACATAACATAACATAACTTTATTAGGCATTAAACATACAATATATGAATATAGCCCACAGAAATACATAATATGTGAACATGATCTCCCAGGATGAGAAGAAATTTTCTCAAAGGAAAAAATGTGAGTACATAAAGAACAATATGATTGATTTTGAATCTTTTTAGAAAAGCAAAATACAAATATTTACTTAATTGGTGCAAAGCGTGTTTCGATTTATTTACAACATAAATATAAACAATAAATAAAACAAAAATCCTGTTAAGAAAATGTTGTTCATTGGGTACCAACATATAACATGCATAACGGACAACAGGGTGAGCAGATAGTCACAGTGACCGGTGCAATGTAGAGAGGTATTGCAGCGCAATTAAAGGCTAAGCGACATAAACAATATGAATACGAACTCTAAGCACAAACCAATGTTGTTGTCTTACGGTACCAGGGTATCGATTGGATAAAAGTGTTAAAAACGAATTAAAATATTTGGAAACAGGATTGAAGCATCATATTCGTTGCCGTTGAGGGTATCTTTAAAACACCTAAACAAACAATACGGGATACTAAGTCAATAATGACTGCAATGTTGAATATGCGCTGTATGCGCAGATAAATGCATGTTTCTGCATTATGCATTACCGTGACTGGTTAAATTTCTCTCGTTGTCATTACACTTGAATTTGATAGTTTACAAAATTGCGTAACGAATTGTTTGGCAGCAAATCAATCAACCTGCATAATAAATGAGCCGTATCATGAGAAAACCACCAATGTGGTTTCCGAACAGGTTCGACACAAACCGAGCTGTACAAGCACAGAAGATGACTAGAGGCTGGAAATTTGGGATTTAAAAAGTAGAGAAACTGTACTATCCATTTACTGTGAAGCTGATCTGCGCCTTTGTTTTCGCATTTGTGAAATGCTGGTTTCATCATGACTCGGTTCAAATTGATTCCAAAATCATCGTAATAAAAGAGAGCTATTCAAGTGTTTTGGAATGTCTTCGAAGAAGTGAACGATATCAGACCGCAATCATTCATGTTCTGATAAAACAATTACTGCACCTAAGACATTAATCTGCAATAAAAATGATGCTATAGTACTTACAGAACTAGTATTTATTTAGTGGAAACCTAAACAATGCAAATACATAAAGTTGTGAAAGACACAAAACTACATGTGTATAATAGTTCCTGTAAGGGAGGTTGAATAATGTTGATCAGCCTCAGTAATTAAGACTCTAGGGTCTATGTGCGGGGGGTGGGGCTAGAGGTCAAAATCTAGAACTTCTTTAATAATTGTATTTTCTGTACTTTTTTTTTTACTATCATGTTTAGAAATCATTTATACTTGCCCCATAGGTACTCTATAAGGTTTGCCTTGTTTCTAATGACATTAGACACTAGGGTACATGCTGGGGGTGGGGCTAGAGGTCAAAATCTAGGACATCTTAATTTTTTTTTTTTTTTTTTTTTTTTTTTTTTTTTTTGAAGAATGACATTCTAATTTCATTTCAATCTAGGACTGAGGACCTGACCCACAATGTCCGCGCTTATGTCCTAGATTGGGCATACACGTCAGCTCTGTATACCGCTTTAAAATAGATATGTCATTCTAAAACTACACTTCCCCATGTTCGTATGTAAAGTACTTTACACTGCTTATTTCTAAAATGTACTTGATGAGGGTGCTGTCTTTCGTTGGTGATGTGAGGTTCAATGTCAGGGATGAGCATGTGCCGGGTTGTTTAGGTAGGGGGTAGGGAAGGGGGCTTGGTGGTTTCTAAAATGTACTTGATAAGGTTGGTGATGTGATGTTCAATGTCAGGGGTGAGCATGTGCCGGGTTGTTTAGGTAGGGGGGTAGGGAAGGGGCTTAGTGGCTACCAGCCGGGGGTATACGTGCCTCTCAAGGCACTTTTTCTAGTTTCAAATGAAATGTCTCCAGCCTTAACAAAACTGCAACACGATAATTAATTATTTATTATTTTGTTCTCATTGCAGATACAGCGGAAAAAAAAGACTGTAACGTATTGCCCAGAATATGCCTTACGAATTACGCTATGCTGTAGATACTTACTTCGCTTTCTTTCCAAGGCATGTCACGACGGAGCCATGTCTCTCAACAAAGATTTCTTTTGGAGTCTATGCAAATGTATATACTTTAAAGTTAACGTTTCCAATATTTACGATTTTATTATAAGCCCTAATCTGTCTGCAACCCACAACCAATTGATAAAACCGAGACTAAACATTATATTAATCATTGCATCGATTTCGTTAATTGTGATATTATGGAGCGAACAGTATTGTCGAACCGCCAGCATCTCGTGCTTTAGCACTAATAAATTGAGATTAACGCACGTAGTGGGTACATGCATATTCATGTGTACAATTTTAAGTTCCTGTTCCTCTAACAATCAAATAATGAAACCCACTTAACCGGTTTGGGATTCGGTGTCGCAGCATTGTTTTTGTTTTTGATGTTTGTTTATTTACTTGAATTTAAGCTTTACGTCCCAGTAAACAGCTTTTATCATCTCGAGATATTGTCTCCATTTTATGGCACTTTTACACAAAATTAAGTTGTCATGACATCACAAACGAGTTTCAAATATATCTAACCAAGTAAACCACTATGGTTCATAGATAGGCATGGTTTGGCTTGAAACCACTTTTCCTGGGCAGCCTCAGACCTGAGCGGTTAACCAGTTATCAGATGGCCAGTCAGGAGCGTTTAAGCTTTGTCTGAAGTCCAAGTAGCGCATCTATTTCTTTAGGCCCCAATGGGCGGGGGCCTGCAGATCTGAAATCTCAGCCAATAATGTGTAATTGTTACAACCGCACATTTTCTGGAATAGGTATGCATAGTACGTGTAAAGAAGTTATATGAGTAAATGACGTAAAGTATTTACGTAAAGTGTCCTCCATCATTTCAGATCAGGTTGATTAACTCTGTTATCTGTTTCTGCATCTCATCTCCTAAAACACATATGATCTGGAAACAATGAAAGTGCACTATACAAAGATGCTTGGGATGACTGCAAAACTTATGTTTAAATAGTTAGTTTATGATAAATTCATACACCAAATAAAATCTAAATGCGGAAAACAGATGCATGCACTGGCGACAGAACAACTTTTGGCTATTGTCAATCAAGAAAAGAGGAATGGTAAAATACTTTAAACGAAAATACTTGGCTATTTTTGTAAAAAACACTCTGGAATGCACCAATAACTCTTCACATTCCGGCTAAAACTTTATACAAAACATATAGGCGTCATGCTTGCTGAAGCTTAATATGACTTAATACCGTTTGTATCTTTATTATGATCATACCAAACAACTAACGACAACAGGTCAATAAAATAATGACAAATTGATGCAAGCATTCCGCCAGATAGAAATTAGTGGTAATGCTTGAACTTGCTAGAAGTTATTCTGTGTGTTAGATAGGATTGTCTTAAACGTGTGTTTAATCAAAAGTTTGGAGCGTAATATATTGAGATATATAAAATATGGCATGGTATGCAGTCTCCTGATTTTGTTCACAATAAATAAATAAATAAATAAATAAAAATAATGGCGCGTTGGTCACATAAAACGGCTTAAAAGGT
The DNA here is from genome assembly GCA_964017185.1 of Rugalucina vietnamica. Classification (NCBI taxonomy): domain Eukaryota; kingdom Metazoa; phylum Mollusca; class Bivalvia; order Lucinida; family Lucinidae; genus Rugalucina; species Rugalucina vietnamica. Next base: position 7,477,292 of record OZ024876.1, on the reverse strand, counting down.
ATCTTAGGACAATAGCAGCTCTATCGGCTTACCATATGGATTTCTGAATGCGAAATAATAGGTCGGCCTACCACTGTAAAATTTAACGGATCTGGTTACATATTCCAATAACCTAATATAAATTGCACTGATTCAAGGAGAACGTCGTAAGCTCTAGTAAAAGGACCCTCTTTCAACGGCGAAGTGGCCTGGGCATCTTGGGTGGCCTGGATAATTAAGCTTGCCTGTGGTGCGGATGCTACCTGCTTGCATACATTTCTCTCCTTTACTCGACACTCCCGCTTTGAAGTAACATGCAGGTACCATTCAGTTATATTCTACACTTGGAGCCTTCAGTACGAATCTGACGACGAAATGGACATACAACTGACATGGACAGACTATAATAAGGCTACGAACTACGTGGTGCCTATTGCGTTATGTCCAAGGGCCTACATGCAGTTCTTTGACCTTACTTACGGACGTAAACTGTATATTTCACGACCTTATATTGTCTTTGTATCAGTATTAACTCTGATTGCTTTCTAACTTGAATTTTAGGGTGAGAATTTAATGTGTTATATAATATGATATCAATTTTCTTGATTAAAGCTTCTACTTGTCCAAGAAAGATCAAAGATAAAAGAAGTATTCCAACAGATAAAAGATGAGTTTCTGCACTCTGTTTCTCATAGAATTGACATTCTCGAAGGGAAGCTATTTGAGAAAGATAAAGAAAACGACTCTCTGAAAGAAACAATCAAGAAACTTGAAACAGAAATAGAAAGCAGAAAGACAGAGATAGAAGAACAAAAAGCTGAAAACTCAAAGTTACAGACGCAGATCGAAAAAAACGCCGAGATAGCAAGTGGCAAGATAAACGATCTAGAACAGTATGGAAGAAGAAACAATCTGAAGATAAGTGGCCTTCCTGAATCGGAAGGCGATGAGACAGCAGAGATGACAACTGGGATAGTAATCGATAAGTTAAACAGTGTGATAGGAAGCCTCAATTTAAGAAGAGAAGATATAGATATAGCCCACAGACTAGGTCCTAAACGCAAAAGAAGATGGGGACAAGAAACTGCAACACCTAGGAGAGTTATAATAAAGTTCAATTCTAGAATTAAAAGGGACAACATCATGAGAAATAGAAAGCTATTCAAGGGAACAAACATGTTTGTCAATGAAGATCTAACACAAATAAATCAAAATGTTCTAGCCTGTGTAAGGAAGAAGATGCCGGATGAAGTTAAGCAGTCATGGTCAATAAATGGACGAATTTTCTATAAAAGTCATACTGGTGATAAAATTGAAGTGAAATACTGTGACTTTCAGGAATGGGTTGACTTACCATGGCCTGAAGACGAGCAAGCTTAGACTTATGTGACCATTTGAAATATAAATAAAAAGACATAATGATTTTGATTTGTGTAACATACCTTTTTACAAACAGTATATACCATTGACCTACTACTTATAACTGTATGCTTAATAGACATTTTTCACTTTTGAACGTAAATGCTGCTGGTGCGTGCGGTTACGACTTTCTGTGTGATGGGGGACGACTCGTGAGGGCATATGTGAGACTAAGACGAGGGGCAATATGAAGAATAACACAGTCAAAACTACCAACAGCCCAACGGAGACGAATTAAATAAGACATGCAATAAATGTTATAGTGTAGGACGTCTATCTCTGTAGCTCAGTAGGTAGCAAGCTAGGGTTCAAAACGAAAGGTTCTGGGTTCGAGTCCTGGTCGGACCGCTTTTTTTTCTTTTCTTTATTTGTCTCCCCTGTCACAATAAAGCTAAGGAAATAAAAAAAAATGTATTATCAGCTGATTATATTTATTGGCGAATGCAAGAATGAGGAAATGCCCTTGTGAATAAAATACTTAAATCCTAAAGGAATTGAAGTGCGAGACGGCACCTCACATTAATGTTTCTCTCTTGTTGACTTTTAACCTGTTGAAATCTACAGCTCGATCGTATTTGTTTTGGTAGAAGAGCTGATCTTCGAGCGATCCTCATGTCAATATTTCTTTCTTGGGGACATAAAAATTTTCATATTCTGAAGGCTTGTACAGGAATAATGTGGCTAGGATAAGTTAGCCACCCTGAATGACTTTAAATGTTTTCCGCGGACGTAAGGCACTAACTCAAACAGTATAGTGTACCTGTACAGACATATGTATATATATATATAAGGTGTAAAAACTACAGTTTCACGTGCTGTCTCGTGAGCGAACATAATTCATTCGGCATGTTTATACATGTATTTCAAACAGATACTCGAAAGCTTGGTGGGGTTTATTTGGTTGATGTTTCGTTTTGATTCCATACAACACCCATCTGCATGTCATAAGGGCGATATCCTAACTACATTATGCATATAGCCATACTAATAATTTAAGGTTTTGTAGGCCTTCAACCGTATTTCAGCCATATCGAGTGCGATAATTACGAATTTTAGATGATTTTTTTGCAAGCCACAGGCTTTCTGTATGATCCTCATTTATATTCTCTTGTAGTATGCGTGCTGTTTGTCTGGTTGACTTCAAACAAATATAATTAATCTTCAAACTAACACAGTGTTATTTTCAAGTAAATAAATGATAATAAAACTAAGAAACATCTAGTCTTTTTTTTAGCTCACCTGAGCCGAAGGCTCACAAGGAGAGCTGATAGTATGGCCATGATCCGTCGTCCGTCGTCCGTCTTCGTCGTCGTCCACAATCTTCTTCTCTGAAACCACTTGGCCAATCAAGTTGAAATTTTATGTGGAGCCTCCTTGTGTAGCGGCATTTCAAGTTTGATAGCGAAATCCATGTCACATGACCAATATGGCCGCCACGCCCATATATGGTAAAAACCACTCAAAAATCTTCTTCTCCAGAACCGGCGGGCCGATTCCCACGAAACTTGGTATTTACCATCAGTGACTCCAGCCCATCAACGTTTGGCAAAATGATGACCCTGGGGTGACCTTGACCTATTTTACGGCAAGGTTAATTTTGGAAACATATGCTTTTACATGGGAAAAAGTGAAAACTATTGATTTTTTAAAACGATTGCAGCCAGAGACCTGAAAAGAGGTAGATGCAGACAACTAATGGAGTAGATAAAAGTATGTGATTAAATTAGGTCAAGGTCATCTCTTGACCTTGGCCAGTCTGTTTTCCATACACACTTTTCATACATCTTCATCTCTGAAACCGCTTGGCGAATCAAGTTGAAATTTTATGTGGAGCATCCATGGGTAGGGGGAACGAAAGTTTGATCATGAAATCCGAGTCACATGACAAAGATGGCCGCCATCAGTGACTCCAGCCCATTATAGTTTGATAAAATGATGGCCCTGGGATGACCTTGACCTGTTTTACGGCAAGCTTAATTTTGGAAACAGGCTGTTACATGGGGAAAAGTGAAAACTATGGATATTTCGAAAACGATTGCAGCCTGAGACCTGAAAAAAAGGCAGATGCAGACAACTAATGGAGTAGATGTAAGTATGTTATTAATTTAGGTCAAGGTCATCTCTTGACCTTGACCAGTCTGTTGTTCATACACACTTTTAAAACATCTTCATGGCGGCCCCCGTGGTCGAGCGGTTGAAAGCGCTGTTTCTTAATCACTCGATCATCTCACGGCTGTCTCTGGTGTAGGATCGCGCCTCGCACTGGCCACATGTGAGACAAGCCAAGTTCTGTTTGCGGGTGTGCCAGGTGGTTTTTCTCGGGGTTCTGCCGTTTTCGCCCCACCTACTGATTGGCCCGTTTCATATGAGCTGAAATTATCTTGAAAGAGACGTTAAACTGAATATAAAAAATAAAAAAATCTTCACCTCTGAAACCGCTTGGCCAATCAAAGTGAAATTTTATGTGTAGCATCTATGGGTAGGGGGAACGAACGTTTGTTTGTGAAATCTGGGTTACATGACCAAGATGGCCGCCACGCCCATATATGGCTAAAACCACTCAAAAATCTTCTACACCAGAGCCGGCAGGCCGATTTTCACGAAAATCGGTATGTAGCATCGATGACTCCAGCCCATCATAATTTGATAAAATGATGACCCTTGGATGACCTTGATTTGCGGATCCAGACATTTTTACGAGAGGGGTTCCAACCAAAATGGTAAAATATTGTCGCAGACGAGGGAATGTTCCACCCCCCCCCCCAAAAAAAAAAAAAGAAAATCCCAAAATTACCTTTTTAAGGTAAACTTTTCAGATTCCGGGGCGGGGGGGGGGATTCGGACCCCCGGTGAGCGTTTACAGGACCATTGGTCCTCTGGTTTTCATTACGTGTTGCTAGACGTAATATTTCCATCGGTATTCTGTTAGACCTCTCCATACACAGAAAAGGAGCGAGGTCACGAAGTGTATCGGAGTGCAGGTTAGCCAGCTGATCAAACGTGCTGCGAACCTTGCTTAACCCTAAAACAGGACAACAATATTCTGAATTTTAAGCGCGCATACACACTCTAACTCACAAACACACACTCACGCAAACACGTTCCGTAGAGGACTTTGTCTCGCAGTGGCTCAGTCAGTCGCCTCTTAAAATCACATGGCAAAAATAAATACGTAGTTGATATATGACAGGTACAAAATGATTTTAATAAGAACATTTGACTCGTTTCGCAGGTTGAGCGCGATAACGAAACGCTTACAAATGAAACTTGTTGTCTTTCCGTTAAACTGTCTAATTCTGATGGAACAAGGAACCAGAAGTGACCTTTGACACGAAATATTTTCTAAAATCGCATCATATATATATCACTTATCATGTTTGCCATTAAAGATGCGTTACTCGTTCAATGCGAGTCGGATTTACAAATGCTTGGCGCGAATAAAATGCCTCCATTTTAACAGCTTCCAATGCAGAATTCGATTATTTTAGACACTCGTGTGTATAACTAGGCGTCGCTCGTTCGATAAACCGAGGTCCCGGCTTCGTATGACCATAACTGTTGGTGGGAAAAACCAATATCAACTATTTGTTATCGCCATGTGACATTTTCATACTTTTACATACTGGCTTATGTATATACGTACATTGGTTCTGCTAAGCTACATTTTCACGTGTTTTTCGTGAACGCACAGAAAACTTTATACATGTATACATGGCATGATTTACGATTTGAAACATAAGTTGATCTTTAATTTTATATGCAGTTTTTTATTCTACGCCTTACAACGTTTTGACATATTTCAAGTCATCTCGAGCATGGTCGGTTATCCATATCAGGATAACGTGTCCGTGAATACCCGTGAACCACACGTTTATACAGCAAAACTTTGGTATGCATGGGTATACCTATTTTAAGCTCACATGAGCCCTTCGGCTCAAAAAGCGAGCTTATAGGACGACCATGCCCCCGTCGTCCGTCCGACGTCGTCCGTCAACAATTTCCATGATATTCTCCTCTGAAACCAAATGGCAAACCAAAGTTAAACTGCTTGCGGAGCATTCTTAGGAAGGGGGAACGAAAGTTTGCATAAAATGACCCGGGTCACATGACTAAGATGGCCGCCATAGCTTTAAATAGCAAAAACCTTTAAAACAATTTCTTCCCAGAAGCAGAAGTCCTATGACTTTGAAACTAAGTTTGAAGCATCAGGCAATAGAGTTCTACAAAGTTGGTATACATCATAATGCTGGGATGACCTTGACCTATTTTATGGCAAGGTCAACTTAGGTCGCCCATGCATTTAAATGGGGAAAATAAGTTAAATGTAATTAAATGGGTGGAAACTCGCGATGAGCATGCAAAGGTACTGAAGATTTATGTCCGTGAAAACATTTAGTCCCCAGGGGTGTGTCTGCTCCTGCCCGGGGGCTATATACATGCATATGACCAAAATATTAAAACATCTCTGCAACCGCATGGCCGATCAAAGCCACACTTCATGGAAAGGGAACGAAAGATTGTATAAATGGCCGCCATGGCTATAAACTGCAAAAACCTTTAAAATGTTCTTCAGAACCAGTAGGCCTATGATTTTGAAACTTGGCATTAAGCATCTACAAAGTTTATACATGGCCTAAATCATGACCCAGGGATGATATTGACCTATTTTACGGCAAGGTCAACTTAGGATGCCCATGCATCTAAAACACAGATTGTGAGTACTCGTTAGAACTGCCCCTGCGAGGCAGTTTTAGCGTGTACCAACAATCTATGTTTTGAGCAAAATAAAAAGATAAAAATGTTGAACTGAAAATTTTCATTTTTTACAACTTTAAAAACACTGTATATTGCTTGTTAAGGTTTTGTTATGCCAGCGTCAAGATACACGGCACCATTTTAGTGCACATGTATTACACATGCTGACAACAGAGCTACATGTACAACACCTTGATTATTCTTAACCTTATGGGCATTTTTGCGTCCGGAATCGGGCGAGCATAAATGCAGAATTTACATAAATAATAAATTTAATTGGTTTGTTGATTTGAGGTTTAACGTTAATCCAACAGCAAAGGTCATATGGAAACGAGACATCAGCTTAAAGTATCATCCGACAGACTTAAGGATCCCGGGATCAAACCCGTGGTCCCTGGTTTAAAAGGACGAACACATGCCGTTAACACTAACTGTTTTCGGCTTGTCAAGCAAAGATAAAGATAAAGATAAAGAAGCTTTATTTAACGTCGCGTTTTTAACAGACAACATTAGCTCATAAGCTATTATGCGACATAACAAATATCCTTAACAGATACTTACCTGCCTTCTTGTATCTTCCTGGAACTACCCTTTTATTGCGAGCGTCAGCAAGGGAGCTACCAGTACCATTTTTTACGCATTCGGTATGGCGCGGCCGAGGATCGAACCTGCGACCTCCCGATCCCGAAGCGGACGCTCTACCACTTGAGCTATCGGGGCCGGTAATGTGGTTTGATAACTGATCCTGCTTGATAAAATCTTTTTTTTTTTTTTTTTTTTTTCTTTTTTTTTTTTTTTTTTTTTTTTTTTTTTGGAAAAGGCAATATCGCTTTGGCAACAACCATCACCAAGATAATGAACACTTCGTCGTAGGTTGCTTGCCCAATTGATCAGTCTTACAATCACAGGTGACACAAACCAAATTCTGCTTGTGGGTGTGCCAAGTCGTTTTCTCAGGGTTCTCCCCTCCCCCCCCCCACCTTGTTACTGATTTATCCGTCTCATAGGAACTCAAATAATCTTGAACGGGGCGAAAATTGTATAAAAACGAAATTATGATCTGAAATGAGCACAATCAGACTCTTATCTGTAATCAAGTAACAATAGAATGACCTGGAATCGATACAATTAAATTTCACATCCTCACTAAGGTGGGCGTAGTGTAATTCTGGGCCCTGATTAGATTTTAACAGATAGCAAAACTTCTCCGATGTTACTCGCGCCTATAAGAAAAAAAATGCATTTACATTCCATCATGCACGCATGCTTAATGTAAACCATATAACGAGGAATATTCGGGGTCTCACGTGCAAATTACAACTATTTACATACTGGACCCTGGTCTCGACCGAAAGACGGAGTTACGCGTTGGATTGAACGCGCGGTCCGTTTTACGAGGCGACTGACTGAACCATTACGACATGGAGTGCTTTATGGAAACACTTTAGCAACTCATAAAAAATAATATTGTTGCTAATTTTAATCATATTTATTTGAATTCAACCAGGTAAACAACACGCATACAATATCACACAGTATAAATATGGATCAAAAAGAAAACTTATGTCTTGCCAAATTAATTTACTACATCGTAACCAGCACACTGGATATGGCTGAATTACTGTTGAATGTCTACAATAAACAAAATTAGTTGTGTGGCTTGGCGAAATGTAGCTACATGTAGGATGTTGCCTCCATCGCACTTCGTATGGCATGCAGATGACTGTCGAATGAGCGAAACTTCGACATCAAGCTGATAATCTGTTTGAAATATAAACATAATGAATTATGTTCGGTCACGAGACAGCACGTGAAACTGTAGTTTTACATCTAATAAACACAGATATACATGTATCTGAACATGTACACTATACTATTTGATTTATTGCGTGCGTTCGTAGTTCTTTCCAATGGTAAAAATGGTACCATTGGTAGACAAATTCCGTTCAAGGTTTTACCAATGGTACCATTGGTAATGCCATTGTACCAATGTTACCAACATACGGCAGCAAATGGTGCAGACAGACTACAGCGTGGGTAATTCTACCAACGCGGGAAAAGTCACGTGATTCAATATGGCGAGCCTAAAAATATATCATGTATTTCGTAAATAAGCAATATTTTTGTCATACATGCAATTGTAAATTTTATAAACAACACGATATACATGAAGTAAATAAGAAAGACAAAAACAAGTGAGGTGTATTGATCAATATGATAAAAATGCCACCATGTGATCTACCAATGGTACCATTGGTACCAATGGTACCATTGGCAGGATAAATCGTTCAGGGTTTTCTGGTTACCATTGGTAAAAATGGTACCAGCAGTACCATTGGTAGATTTACAGATTTTACCATTGGGAGAACCCCGAACGTAGCCATTGTCTTGCGCATTTTAGTTCAGTTTTACGTCCCTTTCAAGATTATTTCAGCTCACCAATCAGTAGGTGGGATGAAAACGTGAGCACCCTAAGAAAAACCACCTGGCACTCCCGCAAGTTGAACTTGGCTTGTATCATATGTGGCCAGTGTGGGGCTCGAACACACACAAGACACAGCGGTGAGATGAACGAGTGATTAAGAAACAGCGCTCTCAACCGCTCGGCCACGGGGTCCGCTTAGTCATTAGAGGCGGTCAACTTATCCTAGCCGCATTATCTGTACCAGCCTTCAGAAAATAAATGTTGACGTGAGGATCGGTCGCGGGTCCGCTCTTCTGCCGATTACGATCAAGCTACCGGCTTAAATCGGTGAAAAGACAAGAAGATTTAGTGAAAAACCTATACGTGCGGACTGCCTTCTCACTACACACTTTAATCCACAAATTAACGATTTTAGTATTAAATGCAGTAGTGCATTTTGTGAGTTTTGCGGTTTTTTTTTTCTTTTCTTTTCTTTTTCATTTTCTAAGCTATATTGTCACAGATGCGAAAAAAGAAAGCAATTAAGAATAGAAAAAGAATTTTTGTCCTAGCCGGACTCGAACCCAGGACCTTTTGGTTTTATTCCATACTTCCATACATGCTACCTACTGAGCTACAGAGTAAGACGTCGTGGACTATTTCTTTTTTGCCTATCTTGTTTAATTGGTCTCCGTTAGGCTATAGGTAGTTTTTACCAAGTAATTATTCATATCGCCCCTCGTCATCGTCTCAAATATGCCCTCACGAGTCGTCCCCCATCACACCGAAAAGCGTAACCGCACGCGCCAGCAACATTTACGTGCAAAAGTGAAAAATGTCTAATACCCGCATTTTCACGGGCAGTGAGTAAACCAAGACTGTGGCACATTAGAAAATGTCTTAGACACACTAAACCTTACTCGCATTACATCGGCTCGCTAGACTCTACTCTGTTATCCTTGTTATTAAAAAGTTTTGATTATCTATAAGATAACATAATCCTAAATGATAAGAACGTGACAATGATTGTAAAACGCATCTAGACCTTTTTGTTGCATGACGCAGCTAGATGTCCGATTGACCAAACAAAAAAAACGACCATTCTTGACTATTGCTACGACAGTACATACATGTCCTTTGTAATATTTCGCAGTCAAAATATATTGAAATGAAACCACCTAATCCGAAAAATGGTTAGGCGTGATGCTAACAGGGAGCCAAACCCTATTTAAGACCATCAACTGTTTTGTCGGAAGCTCTTTTTGTCAAAATCAAATAATACTACATTTTGTATATGATTATTACTCATTGTACATAGTTTTGATATGATAGGTATAGAAACGGTATTTTAAATAAAGGGACAGTAACATTTCACATAATTATATTGTTCATAGATACACGTTTTACACGATTAGCTATAACTGCAACTGCATAAAGTCCGCAAATGCACAGCTAGGCTAGTAACGTATTAGTTTGCTTGTTGTTCATTACATATTTATGTCTTTGTTTGCATAGAACCGTAAAATATGTATTTTATTCTAATGAGAGAAACGGTATTTTAAATAAAGGAACAGTAACATTTTTACATATATTGTTCATAGATATGATGCTATGTATGAAACTTTCACTCATACACGTTTACACGATTAGCTATAACTGAAACTGCATACAGTCCGCAGATGCACAACTAGGCTAGTGACGTATTAGTTTGCTTATAATTCGTTACATATTTATGTCTTTGCTTGAATGGAACAATAAAATATGTGAATTGCTTGTATGGAACCAAAAAACGATTTAAAGGGCAGGCCATGTCCGACATCTAACCTATCCTTTGGGTTTATTATGTGCTTATCAAATATTAATACGGGTGAAAAGTAGCATGGTTAAAAGCGGCACGATAATGCTGAAAGCTTGAGGAAGTTGATATGAAAAAATGAATATGGCATAGCATACCTGAGCCTCATCACATGGAAGCGCTTTTGTATTTGGTTTTTTATCGAATGTACAAACTCAGTGTGAACTCCCGCCCTATAATAATTACACGATGATAGTACAACTTCTGGACTCTCTCTGTTTTTGGCGAGGACGCTCAGTTATGCAATGCACATGAGGATTGTTGGATTTTATACCACTTTCTAGTTAATCACAATGCTAAGGACTCATATAATGTCACACTCTGGCGTAATTACCAATGCAAATGTCTACCTCTACATCAAATGTTTGTTGTTTAACTTATTTCAAAAAGATGGCACTTTAGGGGAAGTGGGCCAATTTACAAGCTTATTAAGAAAACTTATTTTACCTTTAAATATATGCTCTTAGTTTTCGTTTTGTTAAGCGCGTATTTTCTGGGTAGTAATTGCGCTTACATGCACATTTTCATAATGCTTGTCGCTTTCTTTGCTTCAAAAGAAGGGGACGAAAAGCAAAACGAAAATGTAATTACTGTTTCAAATATTCTTGTAGTAGATTACAATTGCTTTAACATCTAAAATGCAAATTTCGATAACATTAGACAGAGACGTATACGTTCTACAATAAGTTCATACAAGTTTTATATGAAACGTTGCAATCCTGAGACAGCTTATATGAGGCGGTTTTAATGTAGAATATGAACCTTATGTCAATTAATTATAAATGTTAAAACATAATAATGTCACTCTGAGCGACATACTTCCTTTGAGCGGCGGTACTGCTACTCTATTCAAAATGTTAACGTTTTTTACCTTTCCTCTGTGTTTGATGTATATAATATGGAATAGTATATGCATACCTATCCGAGCTATTGACTCTACAGCTTAATTCACTTATCAGTATGTATTCTACAATATTGGTACATGTAAACATATTTTGTTTCATTTTTTACTTACTGTATTTCTGTATTTCTTTGTTTTCTTGTCTGCTGTCTACTTACCAGTTTGAATGGACTTCGGTAAAGATCCATGGGTATCTCAATTTGCTCATATAATGTTAGGGGTCTAGGCAATGCCAATAAAAGAGAACACAGTTTTACATGGTTAAAAAACAAAAAGTTCGACATCTGTTTATTACAAGAAACTCACTCGGAAAACAATACATGTGACAGATGGAAACAAATATGGGGCAAACAATGCTTTCTCAGTGGTAAATCCTCAAACAGTGAAGGTGTAGGAATATTAATAAACCCAAATCTTCAATGCGAAATACTCAATTATTCAGAACTTATTTGTGGCAGACTACAGGCACTTGAACTTAAGATACAAGAAAAGCAAGTTACGGTAATAAATATATATGGTCCAAATAAAGATGAATTGAATATTTTTGAAATAATGAACACGTATATACAAGCAAATGAAGATAAAAATTACATAATAGGGGGAGATTTTAATACGGTTTTGGATCCAGGTATGGAGAAGAAAAATGGACAAACTGATACACATAAATTATGTCGACAAAAAATTATTGATATAATTGAAATACAAGATTTAACAGATATATGGAGAGATAAACATCCTGATTTAAGGCAGTATACATGGCACTCGTCACACAAGCCGCCCATCCTCTGTCGACTAGATTACTTTTTAATTTCTAAAAATATTTCAAATAGTGTTATTTAATGTGAGCATAAAACAAGTTACAAGTCCGATCATAGCATAGTAACATTATCGATCGATACAAACACATGTGAAAGAGGTCCTGGTTACTTTAAACTAAATAACAGTTTAATATTAGATACCGAATATCAACAAAAAATTAAGGAAAACATTAATAATATAGCAAGAATAAACAAGGACGCAAATCCAAATACATTATGGGAAATTATAAAAGGTACTATAAGAAATGAAACAATAAAATATGTATCCGCTAAGAAAAAATAATCTACAGATTGAAGAGGCTCATATTGAAGAAATAGAAAGATTAGAAAATGAATTAACGCACCCACATGAACAACAACACAGTGAAAGACTTAAACAAGAACTAGATAACAAAAAGAAAGAATTAGATAAAATCACAGAAAGCAAACTAAACGGGCTCATAATACGATCTAAGGCACAAATTATCGAACAAAATGAAAGAAACAGTAAATATTTTGCAAGTCTCGAAAAGAAAAAGGCGGAATCCAAAATAATATCAAGATTAAATGTAAACGGAAATCTAATCACAAATCAGAAATCTATCCTTGAAGAAGAAAAGAAATTCTACAAAAACCTTTATTCACAAAAAGAACAAGTAAACTCTAATATCGACTTCTTTGACGATTCACTACCTAAACTAAACGAAATTGAAAGTAACAGCTGTGAGGGGCTAATAGCCAACCATGAATGTGTAAAAGCAATAAAAGAAATGAAAAATCAAAAGAGTCCAGGTTCGGATGGCATAACAACAGAATTTTATAAAATATTTTGGAACGAAATAAAGGAATATTATCTTAATTCAATTAACTTCTCTTTTCAAAACCTAGAACTAACTGAACTCCAGAAGCAAAGCGTCATTACACTTTTACCAAAGCCGGGAAAAGATATTTCATTTTTAGAAAATTGGAGGCCTATTAGCCTTCTCAACGTAGATTATAAAATAGCAACAAAAGTAATCGCTAACAGAATTAAAAATGTACTACCAAAACTTATACACGAAACACAAACGGGTTTTATGAAAGGTCGCTATATAGGGGAAAATATTCGTCTTATTTTCGAAACACTAGACTACGTTGATGAACATAGCTTGCCAGGTATATTATTTTTTCAGACTTTGAAAAAGCTTTTGACAGTGTAAACCATGATTTTTTGTTTAAATGTTTGCATTTCAATTTTAACAACGATTTACTTAAGTGGATACATTTATTCTATAAAGATGCAAAAAGCTGTGTTTCTAACAATGGTCATTACTCAGAGTTTTTTCACATTAGAAGAGGTGTAAGACAGGGCTGCCCGTTATCTCCTTACTTGTTTATAATTTGCATTGAACTTCTGTCAAATCAAATTTTAAAGAATCAAGATATTAAAGGAATTAAAATTAATGGTAAAGAATTTAAAACTTCACTTTTTGCAGATGATGCCGCTTTCATAATGGATGGATCAAGACGATCTTTTGATTCTTTAGTTTATGTTATGGACAACTTTTCAAACATCTCCGGATTAAAATTAAACGCAAAAAATGCCAAATTCTTCGCATCGGCACTACCAAACAAACAAATACAGAATTTATGAAACATAGGAAATTCTCTTGGAATACAGAAGAAGCAAGCTGTCTCGGAATGATTTTTAAAACAAATAAAGAAAATGTGTTATCTTCAAATTTGGAACCAAAAATTAAAGAATTTAAAAATTGTTTACAACAATGGAGTCATAGAAAACTTACACTTATGGGAAAAATTGTTGTGATTAAAAACTTTGCACTCCCTAAAATAATTTACCCACTTACGTCATTACAAAATCCCCCAAAGGAAACTATTAAACAAATAGAACAATTAATGTATGCCTTTTTATGGGATAATAAACCGGACAAAATTAAACGCAGCACACTAATTAAAGATTACAACCAGGGCGGATTAAGGATGATCGATACTGAAAAATTCATATGGTCACTAAAAGCAAGTTGGATTAAACGCTTTTTACAATCTGAAAACAAAAGTCTTTTAAAAACCTTATATGAAAATGATTTCAGAGAATTTGGAGGTAATATTTTATTTGAATGTAATTTTAATGAATTTGATGTGTTGAAACATTTTAAAAACAAATCGTTTCTTAAAGATATACTTATGGCATGGTTAAAACTAAATATGAAACCAATAATTTATAATCATTTTAATGAAATTCTTTGGAATAATTCTAAGATACGTATAGATGACAAAACAGTATTCTATAAACGTTGGTCAGAACTAGGTATAAAATACATAAAAGATATATATGATGATGAAACAAAAGTATATTATTCATTTAGAAAGATCCAACATAAATTTGGAGTACCGAATAGTGATTATTTAAGGTACCTAAGCTTAATAAACAGTATCCAAAAAGATTGGAGACGAAAACTTTACCATGAAAACTCAAATATCCCAGTCGAAACCAAAATATTAGATCAACTTAAAAACACTTCACAAACAAATAAATTCATTTACAACTGTTTTCTGAACCAAAATCAAACATTTGAAATAAAATCTGAGACGAAATGGAATGAACAGTTTTCAAATGAACATTTACACTGGAAAAATATATATTCTACAACATTTAAAACAACAAATGAAATAAAACTGCGCAATTTCCAATATAAGTACTTAATGCGAATTATACCGACCAACCAGTTTCTCACAAAATGTAAAATCGTCAATTCTTCTCTCTGCGAATTTTGCAACATGGAAATAGAAACATTTTCTCATCTTTTCTGGGAGTGCACATACGTCCAACAATTCTGGACTTCAATGACAGACTTTCTGAATCATTGTAATATTGACTTAAATTTAGACCAAAAAACAATGAGTTTCGGAATTATTCAATCAAATCCCACTTACAAAGTCTTAGTTCAAAACTTCATAATTTATTTAGGAAAATTCTTCATTTTTCAAGCAAAACAAAGAAAACAAATTCCAAATATACAACACTTTAAATCTTTCCTTAAAACGCGAATCAAAGTAGAAAAAGAGATAGCTTTTCTGAATGACAAACTTGCCTCTTTTGAAACCAAATGGAGAAATATACTTGATACACTGACAAGACATGAAACCTAAAGTTTAAAAGTAGACAGCAGCAAGATATTTATTTATTTATTTATTTATCTATTTATTTATTTATTTATTTATTTATTTATTTATTTATTTATTGTCATTTTTTCTACCAATATTTTCAGATTTTTCTTCTGATAAAAGCATTATGTAGAAAGATTTATATACAAAATGATTAGACATAAAACGTTGAATGTTAACATTATTCATCTAACCTAAATATTAATATATGTACATAAGTGATTTGTATTAACATGTTGTTGTGTAAATCTTTGTATAGAATGTGATAAATAAATGATAAAAAAAAGAAAGATCAAAGGGGAGTGACCTTGATGATATATTTTGTTTTATGTTATTCTTTTGTTTCAAGTATACACATGGAAATAAGTAAGGGAACACTTTTAGCTCTTGTGAAATGTTTAGAAAAATCCATTATCCTATTTTCTGGTGATACTGAAATTTTTATCACATGTACATGTATTTCATACATTGGCCTAGCTAAAGGCCAATTTAGAGACATTCACAACATTTTGTCCTAGTGGTACGGAGGACGAAATGAGCCATATATGAAAAACTCCACTTTTACTGAATAAGAGTTTGCCTTTTTGCTTCTGCATTCCGCCAAAATCAACTTTTTTAATGCGAAACGGGAATAGAATGTTGCATCTGATCGTTCTCAATGAATAAACGACCTCGGATCTAAAAATTCCTGTTTCATCTTCAAACCAGCTAATCATACAAAATCTGCAGTTTGCTTTTATTTCTATGGAAGGCAAAATTGTTGGAATTTTTGCAAATAAAGCCGTAAAAGAATAATTTCGCTATGGCACTATGACCAGAACGTGCATGTTTAAATTCCTAAAGGGTCATATCGAATATCTGGCCCACCGTTTACAACTTGCAGAATGCATAGCCAAAGAACAAAACGTGATCATGAAACCTACCCCCGGAAAAGTATGGATCTACCGCCGGCAGTAGGTCAGAAAATAAAGAATTAATGATACCCGATCCACAGGCAAGTTCTCATCTTGATGCTTAAGAAAAATTATGACAATGCGAGTTCGCAGAATGAAGTTATCGCAAAGACTATCAGCGCGTTCCGTAAATCTATCGAAAGATGGCCGCTGTCCGCAGCAGTTTATGTTTGATGCTTACCATTTTCACATAGAAACAACTTTTGATACTACAGATTCTGTCAAGTTGTCAACACATTCTTCATAATTCCTACAAGTAAGGATATACACAGTCCCAAGTTGGTAGTCACATTATTACATGTGTTCCCTAACTTATTTCCATGTGTATATATACAAAGTCTAGAACTTGACAGAAGTGTGTCATTGATTATTTTTATAACTGTTGTATAATTAAGAAGTTATGAGCACATTATAGAAAATTCTATGAGCACATAATAGAGAATTCCAGATGAAACTGAAATAGCTTATTTTGACACCATTAGTTATATATTATTGTACACATGTATAGTTATCGAACCTCCGAGTGTCATGTTCTTTTCTGTTCTAGTAACAAATTATTATATAGTTTTACTGGAATGTAGCCTGGAGAACATTCCTCAGATCTATATACACAGATATCGTAAATCTTTTATTTTTTGCTTGTTTCACTAATTTTGGATTTGAATAATTAACTGTGGATTATAATAAATTAACTGTGGATTTATGGACTTGAATCTTTGGAAACTTGATTGAAGACATCAGTAAATTGACATTTTGAGGGACAAGGGTTTATCTAGACACTTGTATTTTAAGTCATTTATATATCTAGTTACTTATTTAATTATTTATTTGTATGTATTGATTGTATTTATGTCTTTATTTGTTTATCAAAAATGTTAAGATACTTGATTGTTTTTCGCTGAACATATTTCATTTTATTTGGGGTAAAGGGTTAAGGGTTCCCTGTCTGTTTGTCTTGTCTTGTTGCGCTTGCTCGTAACAGGAGTGATGCTGTATTGACAGACGTTTGTGAATGTAGACGAAGAAATATTCTGGAAAAAGACAACAAATAATGAGAGAAATGACATTTGTCATTTGATACCGCCATAACATTTCTTTCTGCATGTTTATCTCATGTCTTTACATATATTGTAAACTTAAAAAAACTCCGTATATTACATGGGGGTGTTTTCATAATAACAGCTATTGCTGGACAAGCTATTTACTATCCATTGTGTTGCTGTCCTGAAAAAGCTAATATTGACCATACCAAAGGGACTAATAAAGCTCAGATAACAGGAGTATATGTCATTTTCGAGTTCTGCTGTCAATATATTTACACTTTCAAGAATGACTACAATCTGCTTTCTAACAAATACGGTCTTGCTTTAACAAGGTCAAATGGATATAGGATACTACAAAAAGTACAATGAAGACATTTCATATGGCAAGAATTGTGAAACGTACATGTATGTAAAATATACTGTATATCTGTATATTTACATTTTTATTGCAATCGCCCTAAATGAAAGTATCTTTCTTGATGTTATTCATTTCCCAATGAAAAACATTAACTCACGTGATCTAAATGCCACGCCTATGGGCAGGGCGACGTCAAAACCAGCCAGTGACGTTTGTTTACTCTTGCTGTCGTGACGTTGGTCGCGTATCGCCATGAAGTTAGGTGCAAAAATTTGACGTTTTGGCTATTCCAAAATTACGTTAAATCGGAGTTAATGTCAAATAAGATGAAAATAACATGAGCTTTAATAATGCATTAGTCATTCGTAACCAACGACCCAACATCTACTGAGAAAGATGGGGGATAGCGGGAATTTCGAGGCAATTACTATTTTATTGTCCCCGCCGTGCAAGGGTTTCGACATTAGAATCCTTAGCCTAGGGAGATTTTTTACTGAGGAAGGGAGGGTAAAGGGAATAGTTTTGACCTCCAGTATGTTTCCTGAGTTTCAAAGTATAGCTCGTACTTTCATAATTATTGTTTTTTTTTCCCAATGACTAGCTGATGCTGTGTTTTTCTTTTAAAACATTGATTTTATAACCAAATGAGACGTTTTCCAATGTACCGGAAGTTCTGACTTGGAATTTCAACTGCAGAGTCACATTAATGTTTTCTGGTATTATTTTTTTATCTAAAAAAGGGACATAACGTCTCAAAAAGGTGAGCAAAATGCCGATTATCCAAAGCGCGTGTTATTCTGTTTTAAATAAATATACCGGGAAAATGTTTCATTTTTGTGTGTGTGTGTTAGGGGCGGGGGGTGATTTTACGGGTTTTATCCTTAACATTATCACCACATTCCAATCGGAACGAAGCTTGATTGTGATCGTGAAACTCTCATATGATGACAACTCTTTAGAAGCACTCAGATTTTGAACGGTATAAATGAATAAGAAAACGTTGCGTTTCTTTTTGTAATGAATATATATTTCGTAAATTTACAATACAGGAAACGTAGTTATGTACATCAAGATATTTGCCAAACGTATTTTTCTTGAGTAAACTATGGGCCTATAACCTTCTCACTTGATCAACAGCAAGAACTAATGTTAGCTGCTCACTCGGCTGAAGTGTACGTTCTCCTTGTATGTACCCATTTGTCAACTTGTTTCTCCAATCTGCGTTAAGCGGGTGAACCAGTCAAACAGGCAACATCTTTAGCTTTTATCAAATAATTTATTTACTTATCGCTTACTGATGTTTGCTACTTATTACTTGTTTTCAACGAATCATTATATAATGTCTGCAAATCTAAGTAGTGGATGGGCTCAAACAAACATCGCATACAGGTATTTTGAAAGTCGTTAGGTAGCGCGCAAGATTGAACTTAAGGACTTTTCTGTCGAAAGGTACTATTTTTAGTCATGTTGGATTGTTACATACCGCTTCCTGTGTATCAGGGCCTATTTGTTCAAAATTAACGACATCGATAGTTAACGAATCATTAAAGTTTCAAACATGAATATTACAAATACACTGTTATTTTTTGTTGATAAAATGTGAGAATCCTTTGCATTGCAAATGATTCTCACATTTTATCAACATAAAATATTAGAATCCTTTACAATGCAAAGGATTCCCACATTTTATCAACAAAAAATAACGGTTTATTTGCTTATGTAGTCAGTTTTTACTTAACGAGTTGAAGTCTTAACGATGACGTTAAGCTAACGAAGTTTTGAACAACTGGGCCAAGTACGCTGGGGAGTTAATGTACCGTGCTGCATGGGCGTCGTTTCGTATTAAATGAGCTTGAACACTTTGGTCGGTACGCATGTGACAATCTCTTGCCATCTTGCATGGAACGTCAAGCCTCACGCTGGTATATGTCCGTGAAATGTATACCCCCTTATACAGTGGTTTATATATTTTTCTTAATTTTGCTCCAAAGCATAGATTGTGGGTACTCGTTAGAACCGCCTCGCCGAGGCGGTTCCAACATGATGTCGGCGAGGCGGTTCCAACATAAACCCACAATCTAGGCTTTGAGTAAAAATAAAAAAAATATCAAAAAAATCTACTGCTACTGAAAGTTTTTTAATATTAACAAGTTTAGAAAAATGTGTATATTACATCGGTATGTTTTCGTAATGATTTTATAAAAAGTACAAACAGGCTAACACCAGATCTGCCAATTACACCAACCCAAAAAGCAAATTTTCTGATGAATGGTGTAAAATTATAACTACATTTCGTTATCAATTTCTATAGAGTTATGCCAAAATATAGAGCTATCATTTAGGGGCGTTCTGTAGACAAATCAATTAGCAAAACACATTAGAACATGTGCCATTATCATATATTTTGCAACCACTAATAAGCAAATCATACAACACAGAACAGATATCAAACAAAGGTTTTCCTAGATGTGCGATAACATTTTTATATTTTCTTGCCAAATTGCTTCAAATTAAGATCATTAGAAATCTACAGATACTGGGGAAAAGTAAATAACAGAACACTGCAGACATCTTAATAGACAACCAGTTAATAAAATTCTTACAGTACCTGCACTTAGGCTACAATCACATGCCAAAGTCTGAATACTAGTTGTGGGAATATAGGCCCTCGCCCATTAGGGCCTAGGAGAAATAGATGGGCTGCTTGTGCCTCCATGCAAAGCTCCTAAACTACTGACCGACCATCTGATTACTGGTTAACCGCGCGTCTTAGCCTGCCCAGGAAAAGTTGTTAAAACAAATCATCCATAAGCCTTATTGGTTTGCTTGGGTGGTTATATTAATGAAGCTCATTTTGAGTGTCATGACATCCTAATGTTGTTTAAAAGTCTCATAAAATGGAGGCAACGTCCCGGCATGACCCTTGCTGATGACTGGGACGTAAAACATCAATTCAAACAAACAAACTAGTTATCTACAATAGCTTTGGATGTGCGATTACCGATTCAGCAGTCGCGGAGCAAATGTTAAACTTACGGTTACTGACTGCAGTAAAGATGGATTTGTTGGAAGTACATGCTCATGTCGTTTAGAATATTTTGATACTAAATAAAGCAAGTATTGTGTCTGATGTATCTCTATCAATTTTTAACAAACTAGGTACTAATAGATGCCCTTGATCCACCAACAACATTATTCATCAGCAAAACAAGTCCGTGTAATGTATGCCCCCTTATACCCCACTTTTATATAGTAAATCTAAGGTGTACAGGGGTATGCCTATTTTCTTTGATCCGAAACGTGGATTATTGGGACTTGTAACAACCGTCTCGCCGAGGAGGTTCTAACGTGTACCCACAATCTATATTTAGGGCTAAAATATAGAAAAGATGTCTTACTTTTTCGAATGGATTTTTTTCTTTTTTATCAGCTGAAAAAATAAATCATTGTATATTGCACTGGCAAGTTTTCGTAATGTATTTTCAATACTTGGTTGAACCTACGCTATCCATAACTTCTGAACATCTGGGTCCAAAATTGAAATCATCTCTAACAGTTGAGGAATACATTAGTTAAGGTGGAGAATTTCAGAATCCAAAAAGATGCGTCTTAAACATACTGAAATCAAACGTACCGATTTTGTTAAGTAAAATACATTTTATTTGACACATCTGTATATTTTTACTTATTGATTTTAACTGTAAAAAATTGTCACCACCACTACGGTGGTCCTTAACATTAAGGGGGCATTGCAATTCTAGGCCCTGGTCTTTTTTGTCGCATACATGGAGATGTAGTAATTTAGATAATATAGGACCAATACTTCTTAAATTGTCTTCTGGTGTCATTACTAAAAGTCTTACATCCATTGTAAAGAAACACATAGCGATTGGAGTGTTTTTCCTTTATCATAGAAACAGGCTAAGGTCACGCCACTTTATAAAATGGTTCAAGAGATGAGATAAATAACTATCGTCCCGTATCAATATTGCCTACCTTGTGTAAAGTAATTGAAAAAATTCATGCAGAAAAATGATTTATCCTTTCCTAATGAATTTGGTGTTAGCCATAGTCATTCTACAGAAACTGCATTATTAATGACAGAAAACTGGTTAAAAACTATAAAAGACTGTAAAATTTTAGGTACAGTAATAGTGACTTTAAGAAAGCTTTTGAACTTGTTGATCATGATTTGCTGTTACAAAAAATGTAGTCATACAGTGGACTCGACAATGGCGAACCACTAAGAGGTCAAATGCTATTATTTTAAACACGACCATGGGAATGTTATTTTATTTGTTACTAAGAACATCTTACATATCTCAGCTTTTCAGGAAAATAATAATTTTAGTTCATTCGATTTCCTAATGGGAGATAACTCTGTTGATATAATACCTCCCGCATTAAACAATGGCGAACCAACTCGACAATGGCGAATCAAGTAGTCTATAGCCCAAATGATACCATTTTAGAAGATTATTTTTGCACACAAATGGTGCCATCGCCATGCGAAATTAAATGGTGTTCGATAATATTGTGTTAATTTGCTTTGGTGCTATACGTTCACTGTCAACAGCAAATGTCCTGTCGGAAAGGTCAGTTATACCGATTTAAGCATGTCTTATTGTTTAATGAATCAATGTTAGCCTAAAATCAAGAAAGTTAAACCACGACTTGCATCAATATTAGTTACGTCATTGACCAAACAAAACTGCTCCTGTACGAGCCTTCCAAAGGTAGATTATCAGTACTTTGTGCACATTCTTTATACCACGCAAAGTATGATTCGCTATTGTCGAATGTACATATACATCTTTCCACGCTTATATCTACCTTCAATGTCGAAACTTTTTATCAAAAACACGCATAAAGTATAACTAGGGATATTAGGCATTAAAGTAATGCAAAAACAGTCATAATAAAATGCTTAGAAACGAGGTAAGAATTATATTTATCTGAACGTCACTTTTTGCGGAACAATAAACTAGGCATCTTAGTTAAGGGGTCAAGCGTTTCAGCAACCCTGATTTTATTGTCCGGTGGAATTTTGAATCCATTCTTTTACCAAACCTCAAGGCATAGATAAAAGTAAATGACTGAGTTGTATAATAAATAATATTTTGTCAAAGATTCAAGAAATTCTGCAATATCTTTACGAGTGATTCGCAATTGTCGCTGATTCTCCATTGTCAAGTTCACTGTATATTCATAAAGCTTATGAAATCTTATCTCAATAACAGATCGCAGGCCGTATCTTGATGTGGGAAATTGGCTGAAAAAGGTTTTGTTACCAATGGTGTGCCCCAGGGATCTATATTAGGTCCGCTATTAGTTTTAATATTTATCAATTTATCTCAATATTAAGATCCAATATTTTATCATCATTATTCTTTTTTGAAGATGCACAAAATTCTTTAAAAAAATCCAAAAAACTGCTTTGTACATAAAGTATTGCATTGGATGAGCGGACAATATAGTGAATCTAGTTGACTTATTTTAGTATGCCTCCATCAGCAACCATTCAAATTTTAAGATGACGTTTTATCAATTGTTTGATCATATATCATGTGTAAATACGTCAGGTTTATGTTATTATACTGTTTCAAATATTTCATGTATGTTTGTAATTTGCTATATGGCTTCCTGCACCCGCCTGCCTACTTGCTTGCTTGCTTGCTGTTGTCGATAACTTGTAGATGTGTATCATTGTCTTGTTCATGGTTTGCTACTTTTAGCGACGATCTTTTGGTGAATTTGGTATTGTTATTACGCGAAACGAGCACTTCACCAAATATTGTAAAACAAAGGGCAATGCTTAGAATATAAGAATACACAACTTGAGGACTATTTTTGAAACACAAAAGTACATATACAGTTGGATACTAGACGAAGAAATATGTAGGAGTAAGACAATAAATTATGAGGTAAATGACCTTCGTCTAGCATTGTTTTCTCCTCGTTTACCGAAAAACAATGGTCAAACACATTGTCTTTAACATGTATCAGGTCACCCTAATTCATTAGTTTCCAGTCACATCTATGTCTTTGTTAAAAGAACCACCCTTAGTAGCATCTATCAACTGGTCAGTGCAGTGTACATTATCATCATTTGAGCCGCACCATGGGAAAACCAACAATCTGCATAGGCGAAAACAAAGGCGCAGATCAGCTTCGCGGTAACCGCGAAGCTGATCAGCGCCATTGTTTTCGCTACTGGGATAGAACAATTCTTCCTCTACTTAAATCCGAAATTTCAAGCTTCTAGCTCTTTTCTGTGCTTGTACAGGCCGGTTTGTGTCGGACCTGTTCGGAAACCACATTGTTGGTTTTACCACGAGGCGGCTCATTTTTAATGTGTAGATAATGCTTAACAGATACTGCTCAACAGGGTATTCACGAAGTGATATTTTATCATTATATTGCTATGTTCTAGCTAATCTAACATAGACCAATATTGACTAGTTCAGTTAATTCATGCCACAGGGAGTAATAACGCTCAAACAACAAGAGTATCGGTCATTTTCGAGTTCCTTAGTCAATTTATTTACACTTCCAAGAATGGCTTAAATAGATTATCAGATGATGTATTGTATTAACAAGGTCAGAAAGTACCAACGTACGATTTTTTATCGACTGTGTCTTTCGTTCACAAATATTCACAATTTTGAAAACTGTATACTATTCACCTTAAAAAAATGTGCATACAAACTACTCACAGTCTGATAACGATTATTTTTATGTTTGTTCGTATATGCATATGAGTTCTTCAAGGTAACTTTAGTAGATTTTAAAGACAGACGTTTTATTCTTTGACAACACCAGAAATAAGGCTCTACAGTTCGGCGGCCGTTAAAACAAAACCTTTGTCAGATCCCTACATTCAGATAGATATGCAATATTGCATAAATTCAGGAAATGAACCCTTATTGCTGACTCTTTATAAACCGGCAACGAAAGCCAGACAAGTAGTATTCTGCAATTTTACGAATTAACACAAGGGAAGGCTGAATCGAAGCCGCATTCCGAAACGGAGCAAACAGCTGAAATATTGTTTACAATTTAAGAATATGTCATTTACAATTTCATTTACTTCAAATCTACATCTGGTTCTTTAAAGTTTGAATAAAATATTATTAGATATTACCATGTGAAACACAAAATACGCATTTTAGAAGCAAAGTCACTGCCAGGTATGAAACTCGAAGCATTTCACGGACATCTACCTTTTTGTATCTTCTATTTAGGAGCTTACACGGCCACCAGATTCAGATTTAGTTTGAACAAAATTATAGAACGACAAGAAAACTGGGATAAAGGTACCGCAGAAATATTTTTAAATAATATTTCTAATTACTGAAGTTGGTCAAAATAATTGAACGAATACTATACTGAACAACAACAACAACAACAACAAAAAAAAAAAAAAAAAAAAAAAAAACAAAAACAAAAAAACAAAACAAAAAACAAAAAAAAATGCAATATTCCACTAAATTTGGAACAACCTATGATATAATCAGAAATCATTTCATTTTCTTCCTCCTCTCCATTAGATATCAGACTTCCAAATGTTATGAACCACAGCAGAAGCTGAGAATGAGGCTATGGCCATGTAAAACCGGATTAAGCTCGCCAGAAATCTTGTGTTACTGATCGTTTCAAGGCGATACTTCTGTGGTGGTTCTTTTTTCTTGTTTTACAATGTATGTCTTGGTGTTTAAATGTTTTTGTGCTGTTGGCGCCTTATGTATGTTTTCTTATTTTTAGTTAAGTTAAGGTAACTGAGTGGCCGCCTATTGGGAAAATAGCTGCTCATTCGGCTTACGATATGTGTTCATGGTATAAGTACCTGATTGTTAATTTAGTTTTTTCCCACCTCGGTTTTGGAGTGGGAATCTTTTTCTGATTGCGCCTTTTCCTGATCTTTGCCTACTTGTACCTTTCCAAATGCAAGAAACCGATTTTCATTTTAATGAGTATTTCAAGAGTTATTCGATGCCAACCACAGGCAAGCTGAAAGTAGCTCAACATACAGTGCGCATGCGCAAGCATTAAAATAATGGCACGATTTAAATTGGCTATTAAACCCCATTCAAAATCACCACGTACTGTTCAGCAGATAACTCACACGTTAGAGAAATAAATGAATAATTATCACCTTTCAGTTAAACATATAGGGGTATTGATGGTTTTAATTACGAGCTTGTTTGTCGTGGAACTTTATTTCTTTTTCATAAAATTTAGAGTTGGGGTAACTTTCATCGTTTCTTGATGATATGGAGGTTAAAATATTTGCGCATGCGCACAGCATTTTTTCCCGATTTGTATTATTATGACGACCAAAAAAAATCATTCAATTTTAATCGAAATGAAAACCAGTTTTTTTGCATGTTATACTCTAATATCCCATCAATAGCAATCATACAGCAACAAACCTGAAATTATCATTGTTTTACCCTTAAACTCGAAAATCCTCGGCGACCTGTTGTTGCGTTTATTTATTGTTCAGTATAGTTCCAACACGAAACGCAAAACTGTGTAATGTTCCATAAATATTGCATCTTCAGTGATTCGAGATTATCTGCCGTGGTTGGAAAAGTCGTGTCGACAAATCATATGATTCGTAGCATCTATAGAGAGCACAGCTATTCAAACAATAATACAATCTCTGACATATTGCGTCACGGAGTCGAATCTTTGGCTTACTGGTTAGAGCATTCGATTTCTGTCCGGGTGTCTTGGGTTCTAATCAAATCAGGGACATGTGATTTGTTTTGATTTATCTTTTTATTTCTTTATTTTTTCTTCAAAATATGCATCTGTTACGAGTTTTCATATTCGTAGGATGGGGGCTCGTCGGAAATGGCCCTAATGAGTCCGTGAAAATGACTTTCTCGTAATCAAAAACGAACACTCTCTCCAAATGGGGGCTTGTTACGTTCCATTGTATCTTCATTTTCTGTCGAGAATGGAAAAATCGGGTTAAACTTGGCAGATCACATTATTCGTAGCTTCTATAGAAAGCACAGCTATTCAGTCAATAATACAATATCTGACATTCGGCGTCAGGGAGTCGAATTTTTGACTCAGGTTAGAGCAATGGATTTCTGTCAAGGCAGTTCTGGGTTCAAATCCCATCAGGGACTTGGATTTGTTTTCAATACATCATCTCTTAGTAAATTTTTCATATTCATAAGAACTGGAATAGGTACCGCAGAAATATTAAAATTAAATTGATCAATATTATTGAACGACCATTACAGTAACACTTATATTACGTACATGTATACTTAAGGAATTGAATACGCATCAGCATTTTTGGTCATAAAACCCAAAATATAAGGTTTAGGAGATTCGAATTTTGCACCATGTTTCCTAACAAGTTTTATCATCATTTCTTGACAGAAAAAACTTTATGTCCAAAAGGTCAATATACATGTATACGCTAGCGCATAATTCTCGTGCAGAGCTATAGATTTCAAAAAAGTTTAAACCCAAATAGAGGTACACGTATTCATAAACGTCGACTTCAAAAAGTGCACACTATTTCATTCGGATTAAACCGTCGACCGGATGCCGCGGCTATGTCAAAGTCAGCGAGCGGCAGCTACAACCATGTTGCTGAATGGTGAATCCCAGACAGCGAAGGCTGTGCATTTCAATGTGCATCGATCAACGATATCTCGCCTATATGATCGACTACGAACGACTGGGACCACTAACGATCGACCTAGAATTGGACGTTCTCGCGAAATGTCACACAGGCAGTACCGGTATGTTCGCCTTGTGCATCTGCGTGACAGATATCGTACCCCTGGAGAAACTTCCATGACCATCCGGGGAGTGCATAATCACCAAATATGTGTTAGAACTGTAAGTAACCGTTTGCGGGAATTCGTGATACGAGCGAGACAGCCATCGTAGGTTAAGTTCTAAACCAACAACGACGTCAACGACGAATTGCTTGGTTAACTACCCATAACCTGGGAAATTTCAGTTTGCAACAGTTGAGACAAGTAC
Organism: Rugalucina vietnamica; assembly: GCA_964017185.1. Lineage (NCBI taxonomy): Eukaryota > Metazoa > Mollusca > Bivalvia > Lucinida > Lucinidae > Rugalucina > Rugalucina vietnamica. The sequence continues at coordinate 7,449,646 of OZ024876.1, read as the reverse complement.
TGTTTTCTGATGAATCACGCTTTCTCCTGTTTCGATCAGATAGACGTCGAAAGGTATACCGACGTCCCCGTGAACGGTTTGCTTATCCCTGCGTTATGGAGCGATATCGTTATGGCGGCGGTGGTGTTATGGTATGGGCAAGAATATGGCATGGCCATAGAAAGGTACAAGTAGGCACAGATCAGGAAAAGGCGCAATCAGAAAAAGATTCCCACTCCAAAAACCGAGGTGGGAAAAAAACCAAGATACTGGCGGGCTTAAACAGGTTTTACATGGCCATAACCTCACACTCAGTTTCTGCAGTGGTTCATAACATTTAGTTAGTTCTTCGGTCCTCGTGGTGAATCTCTAACTAGTCAATGAATCATCAAGAACAAACAAATAAATCATGATAAACATCCTGATGAATCAAAAACCAGGACTCACAGATTGAATAAGCTGCCCGACGATGGAGATCCCTGTGCGCCGAATAAGCTACTAACTCCGGAGCAAAAGGAAAACCCCTTGATATTCATTGACGGTAATCTTACAGTTGTTCGTTATCGTGACAACGTCTTGACGCCCGTCGTTGTGCAGTTTGGTTTAAACACTATTTTATTCAAAGAAATACAAACATACATAACATACAATTACATAGGGATAAGAAAACAAGCTTCAGAGAAGCTTATATGCATCTTCTCCTGATAATGATACGTACAAAATACTATTGAGTGTAGACACAACAATAACCTAAGTGTTTAAACGTCTAAGCGTAGGAAATGGATGTGATTATACGAACTCGGTTATTATACTTCTAAAATGAGAAAGAGGGAATGACAATGATAGGTTGAAAGTGAATAAATGTTCTCCCATCGCCAGCTTATAGCCCTGACTTATCCCCAATAATAGAATGTTCTTGACAGAAAAGTGCGGGAGCGAGACCCTCCACCCAGTACGATCCCAAGACTGAGACGGGCATTAGCTGAAGAGTGGTATAATATTCCACAAGCAACAGTCAATCGCCTGATAAACTCTATGCATAGACGGATACGGGCAGCAATTGCAGAGGCCATACCAGGTATTGACTTTCAAATGGATTTTCAAATTATGCCTGGCATTTGAACGAGAAGATCACGGGTGTATGGCGAGATTCCACATTGACATTTTTCGACAATATTGTGGAATAATTAAGGCTTCTGATGGTTTACAGATGACATTTGGATTTGAAATATTTTGCAAAATACGACCCTTTAAAATGTTTGTAGCTTTTTATTTAATTTCTTAAGTATAGTTATGTGTCTTGTACAATTTTACATCCATTATTTATTTGCATGTTCTAGGTTACCTCTAATGCTCGTTCCAGCACGAAATCTGTGAAAGGAACCATTGTATAATTTTTTATTGCAGATTAATTTCTTAGATGCAGTAGTTGTTATTTCAGAACATGAATGATTGCGGTCTGACATCGTTCACTTCTTCGAAGACATTCCAAAACACTTGAATAGCTTTCTGATATTACCATGATTTTAGAATCAATTTTTGGCCGCGTCACGATGAAACCAGCATTTCCCATATGCGAAAAGAAAGGCGCAGATCAGCTTTACAGTAACTGGATAGTACAATTCCTCTACTTTCTTAATCCAAAATTTCCAGCCACTAGTCATCTTATGTGCTTGTACAGTTCGGTTTGTGTTGAACCTGTTCGGAACCACATTGCTGGTTATCTTATGACACGGCTCATTTATTCTGCAGGTTGATTGATTTGCTGCCAAGCAATTTGTTACGTGATTTTGCAAGCTATCAAATTAAAGTGTAAATTTAACCAATACAAACAACGCCGCAGTAATGCAAAATGCATATTGCATTTTATCTGCGCATACAGGGCATATTCAACATTGCAGTAACTATTGGTTTAGCATCTCGTATGATTTGTTGAGGTGTCAGATCTAGACACGCTCAACGAGAACGAATATGATTTTCCAAACATTTCATTTACTTTTAACACTTATATTTCATCGTTAGGTTAGACAACAGCATGAGTTTATCCTCATATTCTTTACGTCGCCTAGCCGAGCTTCAGACCGGTCTTGAACCCCGCAGTCCCAAAGACAAAAAACGAAGAGATAACAACGCTTAACGTGCGAAAGGTTTACATCTTTCTATAGCAAGGTTTGCTAGAGTCTGCAATCATGTACCGGACTTCAACGCGCGAAATAAATGTTAAACAGCCAAACTTCTCCATCAGGGCTATCGGTATCATAAACTTCGAAAAACATTTTCTAAATTTTAACGCAGACACTATGAGTTGATTTCCAAATTTAATATTGGGCTAAAGACCCTTTTACGTGAGGGCCTTTTGGAACCAGAATTCTATGGTGACTTGGTTTACAAATTTAACAAGCTTAAAGGAAGGAATGATTTTTCTTTTCAGTTCAGAAAAATAATAAATCGTTACAGACGTATAGGCTATAACTTGAATGCTATGCGACAGCCTGCATGCTTAGTTTTTAATCCAATCATGGTTGATAACTATGCTGCCTTCTTTAATTGCACGCCGGTTGGTCGCGCGTCAGACTCTATGATGGCCTCGACTTAAAGCTATTCATTTTATGTGGTTGGAGCTGGAGCTTCTTGTCTGTTGCTTGGCCCACCGGGGTTCAACTGGTGGCTTTCTTTTGCTCTGGGTTTCAGAAAAAATATTCAGCGCCCAGGGATCTCCATCGTCGGGCAGCTGACTGAGTCTATTGAGTCCTCGTTTTTGATTCATCAAGGTGGTTATCATGATTTATTCGTTTGTCCTTGATGGTTCATTGACTAGTTAGAGATTCACAACTAACTAAATGTTGTGAACCACAGCAGAAGATGAGTGTGAGGTTAGGCGCCTGTAAAACCGGTTTAAACCCCCCAGTAATTTTATATTACGGATCGTTCCAAGGCGATACTTCTGTTGTGGTTCTAATTGTTTTGTGTTTTGGAGTCGAATTTTTGTGCTGTTTGAGCCTTATGTACGTTTTCATATTTTTAGTTCAGTTCGGGTAACTGAGTGGCCGCCTATTGGGGAATAGCTGCTCTCTCGGTTTACGACATGTTTTCATGGTGTAAGTACTTAAGTGTCATTTTAGTTTTTTTACCCACCCCTCGGTTTGTGGAGTGGGAATTGTTTTCTGATTGCGCCATTTCCTGATCATTGCCTATTAGTACTTTTTTGATATTCCTAATATATAGAACTTATTGACGGAAAGCGAATAGCATTTATCAAAATCATCAATAGCACTTCTCCGTTACATGCCTTTCAAGAAATTATCATTTGTCTATTTATTTTCATTCATTCTTGTGCTACATGTAAGTTTAATATAAATCAGTGGACGTTATTTTTGTCTGTCGAAATTGCTAACCGAACACTTTCCAATTCTATATTGCTTAAGTATGAAATATTTCATTAGCATTACTATGAAAGTATTGAAACATGGTATAATTTCTACTTAAATAAATACTTTAACCTGAAATCAAACTTACAGTATTCCGCACAAATCCAATTTTCAATAGCTGTCCCGTACTTACACGTATGTTCGATATGTGTGCTTGTCAAATCCAGATTCCTTTTTGGGAATTAAAGGGGAATTTATTAGTACTATCCAAATTCGTTTTATTTCTAGAAGAACGTTATAAATATCAAGTGTATTCGCCCAATATTCAGAACAAATTGCAGTTTTTTTGTTATAGATGTGAATTTGACTGAGTATGAGTTTGAATTTAATCGATTTAAGCCCCGCAGTAATTTTATATTACTGATCGTTCCGAGGCGATACTTTTGTTTTGGCTCCATTTGTTTCATGTTTTGTGCTGTTTGAAACTTATGTACGTTTTCATATTTTTATTTAAGTTTGGGTAACTGAACCGGCTTACGATATGTTTTCTATGTTTAAGTACAGCGGAGCCAGAACTTAACTTTACACCCCTGTGCACGCACTTAGTGTGCTCATGATGTGCATGACAACAGAGCGATTTCTGAACTATGATGTGCAACCCAAGTATAGAGTGAAGTGCACTGGAAGTTCTGTGACCAATCTGAGATCGAAGAGCATTTTTATATGTGTTAATTGATACGTGTAAGTCTCACTGTAAAAAGAAGACATGCAATTAGACGGATTGTATTTGATCAATCATGAATAAAAGATATCCAATCAATTTTTACATGTGTGTGACAACACGTTGATTGAGCCTTTTCCTGATCGTTGCCTAATTGTACCTTTTCATCATTCTGTACTCTCTCATGCTTGATACAATTAAGAAGACAAATAACATAGACGGTTAATGACAAAATTAATCCGTAAGGTTCATACACGGATTTTATCTTAAAAGTCAATTTTGTAATGTAAATGTTCAAATACCTGGATCTGAATAAAATGGTCTACTGATGAGACGCCACATTGACAATACTTCACCAAGGGGATGCTCCAATACGGAAAATAGTTTCTGGTTATACGAACTTGGACACATGTTCACCGGACATTTCAGTTGAGGAAATAAGAGAATCAGGGAGGTCACAAATCCAGTCCCTGGTAGTCTGTGTAAAGAAACTACTTTTGTACGCTTCTTTATTAGCTGAACGTATCTGCAATACCAATGAGTGTCACAAACCGTGCAGCACGATTTTTACTTTCAACAATTCTTCATGCATGATTGTTTACCTTTTACAATTCTTCCTGGAGCGTGAGGGTCCCAAACTGAGCTTCCATATTCCAAGACTGACCACACCAGTCTTTTATAAGCTGATTTTCTTTCACATCTGGAGGCAATAATCCCCCAAGAATCCGAGACGTCTGGTTACCTTTGTTGAAACATTCAATTTGGAAGCATTAGTATTCAATTTCAAATCGCTTGTACATGTAATATTACACCTAGGTATTTTATGCTTTCAATGTTTCCGATACAGTAAGGTACAAGTAGGCAAAGATCAGGAAAAGGCGCAATCAGAAAAAGATTCCCACTCCAAAAACCGAGGTGGGAAAAAAACCAAACTAACAGTCAGGTACTTATACCATATAACATATCGTAAGCCGAATGAGCAGCTATTTTCCCAATAGGTGGCCACTCAGTTACCTTAACTTAACTAAAAATATGAAAACATACATAAGGCGCCAACAGCACAAAAAAATTTCCAAACACCAAGACATAAAACAAAAAGAACCACCACAGAAGTATCGACTTGGAACGATCAGTAACACAAAGTTACTGGCGGGCTTAAACCGGTTTTACATGGCCATAACCTCACCCTCAGCTTCTGCAGTGGTTCATAACATTTAGTTAGTTATTTGGCCCTCGTGGTGAATCTCTAACTAGTCAATGAATCATCAAGAACAAACAAATACTCTGAATTGTGTGATAAGCAAGTACTCTGAATTGTGTGATAAGCCTGGATTTTACTAGACCGTGTATTACGTCATTTTATGCTTTCAATGTTTCCGATACAGTACTCTGAATTGTGTGATAAGCCTGGATTTTACTAGACTATTATTATGTCAGCTGCATGTTGCATTTGGGCATTGAAATTGCATTTCCTATTTCCTAGTCTAACTGCCGGAACGCTCAATGAGTCTGTGAAGTTTCAATGTATCATCTTCATTATTGATTACACTATACCAGACACAATTATCAGAAAATAGTCTTATTTTAGACATATTGACAACTGAGATGTCATTTATATTAAATTGAAATAGCAATTGGCCGAGAATGGTGCCCTGAGGTACACCCGACGCTACTGGATCCCACTTTAACACCATTTAACACCACCAGTTGTTGTATTAAGCAAAGTGAATCATTTACTCAATTCAATGTTGTTCTACCTATTCCATACCTAGACAATTTACTTTAAATGAGTTCATAGCGGGGAGTACCAAATACATCTTTAAAATACAATATGAAAGTGTTAACGTGGCCATTTTTTCTAAGATTTTGCCCAATAGTTTATCATCGTAGGAAACTGTGTTTCACAGCTATGCAATTTCCTAAATGTATGTTGCCTGTCATCATTATTGGGAAACACCTCTAAAGCTTCAAAATGCTTTCAGAAAGAACATATCTCTAAATCTTCAAAATGCTTTTAGAAAAAAAAAAGCAGCATAGAAGGTCCGGGAGTTGATACAATTGAACCCCATAGCAACCAGTCGAGAAAAGAACAGCACAATACATTACAAACTAAAAACAAAATACAATAAGTATAAGACGAATATCTTTTCCCAGCGAGATAGTCAACTGGCTAGCACAAACCAAAAGTACTGGGGTTTGTCGTGGCCTGGCATTGGCCTCCGAATCGAGAGGTCCATGGTTCGCTCTCTACACGGAGCACTGCATTGTGTCTTTGAATAAAACAAAATACCTCCCCAGAGTTCTGACTATACTCAGGGAGATTTGGCCCCGCCCCGTCATGATTAAAAAAATGTTGACTGGGAAGTTTAACCACAATATAAACACGCAAAAAGCGACAATGACAAACACAACGAACAGTTCGATGAAGAAAGACAACATGAACATAAAATACAAGAGAACGGCATGGAAACGGTCCGTTAAGTAATCATTGAAGTGCAGGAAGCAGTGAAAACGTGCAAAGAGATGAGGTATGGGTCATATTTCGGAATTTCGGCTAATTAACCCTTATCAGTGGCCCTTAATAAACCGACGACGACAGCCAGATAAATATACTGCAAATTCAAGAAAAAAATTCAAATTCAGATAAATATACTGCAAATTCATATACTGCAAATTCAAAGAGATGAGGTATGGGTCATATTTCGGAATTTCGGCTAATTAACCCTTATCAGTGGCCCTTAATAAACCGACGACGACAGCCAGATAAATATACTGCAAATTCAAGAAAATTTCACGAGAGAAGTCTTAATCAAAGACGAATGCCTAAACGTCACATAATTAAAACATTGGTTAAAACAATCTGACTTCTTGGTACCTCGATGACCTTTTGAATATTGACAATCCTTATTTTGAAGGCATGGTCAATCACATTTATTCATCTGAACTACAGTTGAATAAAGCCAACACCACAGATACCGAAGCCCCCTTTTTGGATTGACATCTTTCTATTGCAAACGGATGTGTTTCTTCTAAGATTTATAATAAACGAGATGACTTTGATTTTGATATAGTAAATTTTCCGTTTTTGGATGGTGACGTTCCTCGCTGTGCATCGTATGGTGTATACATTTCCCAACTTATTAGGTTTGCTAGAGTCTGCAATCATGTAGCGGACTTCAACGCGCGAAATAAATGTTTAACAGCCAAACTTCTCTAGCAGGGCTATCGGTATCATAAACTTCGAAAAACATTTTCTAAATTTTATCGCAGACACAATGAGTTGATTTCCAAATTTAATGTTGGTCTAAAAAGGTACAAGTAGGCAAAGATCAGGAAAAGGCGCAGTCAGAAAAAGATTCCAACTCCAAAAACCGAGGTGGGAAAAGACCAAACTAACAATCAGGTACTTTTACCATGAAACATATCGTAAGCCGAATGAGCAGCTATTTTCCCAATAGGTGGCCACTCAGTTAACTTAACTTAAATATGAAAATATACATAAAGCGTCAACAGCACAAACAATTTTTAAACACCAAGACTTAAAACAAAAAGAACCACCACAGAAGTATCGACTTGGAACGATCAGTAACACAAAGTTACTGGCGGGCTTAAACCGGTTTTACAGGTACCTAACCTCACCCTCAGCTTCTGCAGTGGTTCATAACATTTAGTTAGTTCTTCGGTCCTCGTGGTGAATCTCTAACTAGTCAATGAATCATCAAGAACAAACAAATAAATCATGATAAACATCCTGATGAATCAAAAACCAGGACTCACAGATTGAGTAAGCTGCCCGACGATGGAGATCCCTGGGCGCCGAATAACCTACTAACTCCGGAGCAAAAGAAAAACACCAGTTTGACCCCGGTGGGCCAAGCAACAGACAAGAAGCTCCGGCCCCAACCAACTAAAATGAATAGCTTTCAGTCGGGGCCATCATAGTCTGACGCCCGACCCACCGGCGTGCAATTAAAGAAGGCAGCATAGTTATCAACCATGATTGGGTTAAAAACTAAGCATGCAGACTGTCGCATAACATTCAAGTTATAACCTATACGTCTGTAACGTGTTATGATTTTTCTGAACTGAAAAGAAAAATCATTAATTCCTTTAAGTTTCTTAAATTTGTAAACCAAGTCACCATAAAATTCAGGTTACGAAATGCCCTCACTTAAAAGCGTCTTTAACCCAACATTATATTTGGAAATCAATGCATAGTGTCTACGATAGAATTTAGAAAAGGTTTTTCGAAGTTTATGATACCGATAGCCCTGTTGGAGAAGTTTTGCCGTTAAATATTTATTTCGAGCGTTGAAGTCTGTAACATGATTGCAGACTCTAGCAAACCTAATAAGTTGCGAAATGTATACACCATAAGAAGCACGACGAGGAACGTCACCATCCAAAAAAGGAAAATTTACTATATCAAAATCAAAGTCATCGCGCTTATCATAAATTTTAGAAGAAACAAATCCATTTGCAACAGAAAGATGTAGATCTAAAAGGGGGACTTTGTAAAGATGCTTTTACGTGACCAGAATTTTATGGTGGCTTGGTTTACAAGTTTAAGAAACTTATAGGAAGAAAGGATTTTTCTTTTCAATTCAGAAAAATTGTAACACATTACAGACGAATAGGTTATAACTTGAATGTTATGCGACAGTCTGCAAGCTTAGTTTTTAACCCAATCATGGTTGATAACTTTGCTCCCTTCTTTAATTGCACGCCGGTGGGTCGGGCGTCAGACATTATGATGGCCCCGACATAAAGCTATTCATATTACATGTAGTTGGTTGGGGCCGGAGCTTCTTATCTGTTGCTTGGCCCACCGGGGTTCAACTGGTATTTTTCTTTTGCGCTGGGCTTCAGTAACTTATTGGGCGCCCAGGGATCTCCATCGTCGGGCAGCTTACTGAATCTGTTGAGTCTTCGTTTTAGATTCATCAAGGTGATTATCATGATTTATTCGTTTTTCCTTGATGATTCTTCGACTAGTTAGAGATTCACCACGAGGACCGAACAACTAACTAAATGTTGTGAACCACTGCAGAAGATGAGGGTAAGGTTAGGGCCCTGTAAAACCGGTTTAACCTCCCCCCCCCCGCCAGTAATTTTATATTACTGATCGTTCCAAGGCAATATTTAATGTTTTGTGTTTTGGAGTCGAAATTTTTGTGCTGATTCAGCCTAATGTACGTTTTCATATTTTTAGTTCAGTTCAGGTAACTGAGTGGCCTCCTTTAGGGGAATAACTGCTCACTCGGCTTGCGATATGTTTTCCTTGTATATGTACTTTAATGTATTTTAAAGTTTTTCCCACCCCTCGGTTTATGGAGTGGGAATTTCTTTCTGATTGCACCATTTTCTGATCATTGCTTACTTGTACCTTTTTCTAAACGTATAGTTATTTAATACTCTGACTGATCTTAAACGACCGAATGAAAACTGTAAAAGATAAAGATTGTTTGAGTATTTCTTGAAAATCTGAAGAGGTTATTTTCACAATAACTAAGATATCCGCGCTGAAAGGTGTGTGGGTGATGCAATCTTAATATGTCGTCTTTGATATAGTACATTTTCCGTTTTTGGGTGGTGACGTTACTCGTCGTGCTTCTTATGATGCATACAATTTGCAACTTATTAGGTTTGCTAGAGTCTGCAATCATGTAGCGGACTTAAACGCGCAAAATAAATGTTTAACAGCCAAACTCCTAAAGTAGGGCTATCGGTATCATAAACTTCAAAAACCTCTCTGTAAGTTATTGGGCGCCCATGTATCTCCATCGTCGAGCAGCTTACTGAATCTGTTGAGTCCACGTTTTCGATACTTAAGGGTTGTTTTCATGATTTTATTTGTTTGTCCTTGATGATTCATTGACTCGTTAGAGATTCACCATGAGGACCAAACAACTTACTTAATGTTGCGAACCACTACGGAAGAAAGTGAGATTGGACGCCTGTAAAATCGGTTTAAGCCCCCCCCCCCCCGTCTAGTAATTACTGATCGTTCCAATGCGATACTTCTGCTGTGGTTCCATTTGTTTGATGTTTTGGAGTCGACTTTTTAGGCTGTTTGAGCCTTATGTACGTCTTCATATTTTTATTTTAGTTCGGGTAACTGAGGGGCCGCCTTTTGGAAACTAGCTGCTCACTCGGCTTTATACGATATGTTTTCTGATTCTTAAGTACCTGATTGCCAATTTAGGTTTTCGCACGTCGGTGCAACATCTACATGTATACCACCGTGACCGTACAGACTATGCAATATGCAAAATTACACACCCCGTTTGATAAAACATGCTAAGACTTACACTAACCTGCACAATGTGTTTATTGAATAAAATATGTATACACTTTTTTCAATCTGCAGGGAAGGGCTAAGCTAAGCCCAGCCTTGGATGATTTCATTGTTGAGAAAGGGTCCCATAGCTGACAATGTATAATTGAGGTAAATGTGGTTATGCTTGTTGTCTTTGTGCTATACCTGTGTTTCAACTGAATGATTTGAAAACATGTGAAGTGTATGGTTCACACATAAAATCATAATCTTTTTTTTTCTAAAAAAAAGCCATACAGCTACACTCAAATATTTCTATCAGGTTAAGCCATTGCCTCTATTTTGTCAACAACTCTTTGCTTTACTTAGTAGGAGGTCAGTAAAGTACCATTAGAAAAAAGGATCAAAAGGATCTGCAGCAAGAAGGATCAAAATCAGCAGCAAGTTTATTGCAGCGAAATCGGTGAAGTTACATGTAGCAGCAATTTTTCTATAGCAAAATCAGTCAAGTTAATGGCAATTTTGCTTGCAGCGTTAGTTTTAAATTTGCTGCAGCAAAATACAGTCAAGTTAGCGGCAATTTTGCTGCAGCAAAATTGATCAAGTTAGCAGCTATTTTGCTACAGAGAAAAACAGTCAAGTTAGCAGCAATTTCGCTTGAAGCGAACATTTTTGTCGCATATTGTTTTGGCTTTAATCTACTGATAACACATAAGAAAATGACGATTAATGCCACAATCACATCTTTTCGATGTCACCTACGACCAGAGTTCAACAATAAAGTTCCATGTAAGTGGAAATGTTTGTCTCCATTTTTTTTATTATTATTATTATTATCTTCTTCTTCTTATTATTATTATTATTATTTTTTATTATTATTGTTATTATTTTTGTTATTTTCTTTTTTCGCCTGGCTGTGATCGCTATGTAGAAAATGATGATGAATGCTACAAAAGAACTTTTCTACACCACATATGTATTACCAACGTTTTGGAAAATGTTGCCATTTATTTTTTAGTTTCGTCTGACTGTGAGCGCTATATATGACCATTACTTATGCCGCGAACAAGACTTTTCTATCCCTCCCATTTCCTAACTTAAGCCAGCAGTAAAAGTGTCCATAAACTGGGTAATAGGTGGGTTATAAAACGTCTGTTTGTGATGACATTCATCATCGTTTCAGTCACTTTCTCATAGCGCTCATAGCCAGACTTAAACAAAATCAAGAGACCAAATTGTCTCCTAGCTCACCTTAGTGATTTATCTCATCAGTGTAAGCTTCATGATCAGATGATGATACTCTGGAGCCATGTATGTATGGACCCCATGGACACAACTGACAGTATTTTTAAAGAGTAGTACTATACACTGATTCACACTAAATAGGAAAGCTATGGGCCTTGTGGTTAAGATTTTTTTTAAATCTGATGAAACGGTCCCCCTACCTCAATGATGCTTCAGATAAACTTTGATCGCAGTTGGCATGGTCTTAGAGATAGTCATATTTGAAAGTGTAAACGGATGAATGCACAAACGGATGCACAGACGCCGGCTTGAGTACACTGATCCTATAAGCTCACCTTGAGAGCCTTCGGCATACAAGGCATAGGTGAGCTAGAATATCGGCAACAAAAAATCCACTTTTCTAGTGACAGGGAACTACTGTTTTTTTTTTTGTTTGTTTTTTTTTTTGTTGTTGTTGTTGTTGTTGTTGTTTTTTTTTCCTGCTGCTGCAAAAGATCCGCTGCTAACTAAACTTGACTGAACTATCAGTCAAATCAGTCAAATTCAATTAATCTGAAGTATGACAGAACAACACTTAACAGATCCTTACTGTGACTTCCAGTAAGATGTCATTGAACTTCTGCCGCCTTCATTAGTAAATAAGTAATATAAAGTAAGCCTGCATCATTTGATATTTACTTGTATCAGAATTAAAGTTTTAAACTTCAAAGGTAAAGACAGAGTCACACAACATGAATGTTTACCAGGCATTTACTAAGGGAATTTTCAGTATGGTCATACATAAATACAGTCATGTAGTACAGAATATTTTTGTGACAGTATGTGTTTACCCATCATTTTCAGTGCATGAAGTTAAATTTTGACACTGATTGGTTCAACAATAACAAGTGGGTCGAATGTTACAATCCAAGTGAGAACTACCTATTTTTAAATGTAATGGTCAATTTTGTCATTGCCAGTCAAAAATTAACAGGCTCCGCCCTGCAGATTGAAAGAAAAATTAGAGTATATTCATGGTCATTTGACTGATAAAAAGAAGAAAAGCTGTATCCATATCTCAGTTAAGTAGCAAACTTAGTTCAATATACCTTACATCGTATTTCCCTTGAGAATCCGGTTAAAGAAAAGTCGGGTTTCAATTCTAAATTTGTTTAGAGAATTTAATTTCCTAACAGCTTATATATTCACATTATTGTCGTCTCGGGAATATACTGGTACTTATTTTAAGCCATGGTAGCTTTTAAATTAGTTAAATTGACAAAGAATGGATGACGGTGACATTTCTTACTACATGTATGTAGTGTGTGTATTATATTGAAATACATTGTAAAATATTATTCAAATATCTCTTTTAGTCAAATCCTGCTCCAAAAACACTCTCTTGAACATTAACCCCGTCACATTCAGAGAATTATGGAGTAGAACGGACTGGCGCAGGGGTAGAGTGGATGAGATGAGGATGAGTGGCCCCAGAGGTCCCGGGTTCAATCCTCATCCGGGGCGCCTTTCGATGTGGCCTTGAGCAAGTCGGATTTCCACAGCTCCTGAGGTAATGGTCTCAGTAACTTCCTCTGAATTCGCCATACAAATAAAATAGCTCTTTTCGTACCGACACGACTTCTAACGTCGCCTAATCAAATCAACAACATTGACGCACTGTTTCTTCCCTTTTGTTTCAAGTGTATGTGAGGTTATAAAGGGCATGAACTATGTGCGATTGGTCACGTTATCTCAAAGTGTTGTATGAAAGATAAAACATAAATACAGGTACGTATTTAGCCATAGTCGTGTAAACTGGAATTATACACGAAGAACCAAAGCATCAGTAGGACACAATTAACATGTATCTAACTGATCTATAATTTGTGTGCTAAATCACACTTTCAGGAAAATCATAAGTAACGTAATTGATAAAGGGTAATAACGTCTACTTTACAGCTAGTTGATGTGGATAAATGATTTTCCATGAACCACTGGTTGTGTAAATTTGTAAAAACTGAAGGAATTTGATAATATAATATGGAATCTGCAATGTTCTCGGTGCGTTCCGGAAAGATTCCAATTTTACCACCAAGCAACTTCGTTTGAAGTTTCTTTCGTTATTGATGGTATGATTGACAATAGCCAGGTTTCTCATATCGTCACCACTGTGATTATCTCTGTTATTCTCATGATTTTCTCGTGCATTAAAATCAATAACTCTGTTTTGTTTTCAGCAAAAGGTGGTTACTATTGCGTAATGTTATGAACTTACTGGTAATATGTGTGACAATATGCCGAATAGGTAATAGGCTTAAGTGACAAAATATCAATAGATGAAGTGGAAAAAAGTGTGAGCTATCAATTTACTTCATGTAGTAATATGTCAAATCCAGACACTATTCACTGCAAATTCCTATAAAATTGTTAACACCAAAGAATATGAAAAGGTACAAGTAGGCAATGATCAGGAAAAGGCACAAACAGAAATAAATTCCTACTCCAAAAGCCGAAGTTTGGAAAAAAAACTAAATTGACATTTAGGTACTTATACTAAGTAAACATATAGTAAACCGAGTGAGCAGCCATTTCTTAATAGGCGACCACTCATTTACCGGAATTTAATTAAAAGTATGAAAATGAACATAGAGTTCAAACAACACAAAAATTCGACTCCAAAACATAAAATAATTAGTACCAAAACAGAAGCATCGTTTTGAATTGATCAGTAATATAAAACTATTGGGGGGCTAAAATCGATTTTACAAAGCCCTAACCTCACCCTCACCTCCTGTAGTAGTTCACAACATTTAGTAAGTTGTTCGGTCCTCGTAGCAAATCTCTAACTAGTCTATGAATCATCAAGGACAAACAAATATATTATGATAACCATCATGATGAATCATTAACGATGATTCACAGATTTAATAAGCTGCCCAACGATGAAGCTCCCTGGCGCCGAATAACTTACTGAAATCCGGAGCAAAATAAAACACCAGTTGAACCCCGGTGGGCCAAACAACAGACAATGCATTTTAAAAAAATTGTATAGATTTTACTTTTAAGGCAATGTAAAATTTGATTTCTTTCATCTTTTTCATACAACTTTATATTGCTCTTGTGATTCACAGTGCATTTTTTAATCGAATGAATATACTTCAACTTGTGACCATTTTCTAGCAAGTGCGTTTAGTACACATTTCTTAGCAACGTTCAACCGTTATGATTGAGAAGACTTGTCGACTGTATCCAATGACGGCGTAGAAGATACTTTTAATAAAGCATTACGAAAAAGAAAAAAAAAAAAGAAAAAAAAAAAACGAAAAAAAAAAACAACATAAAATGTACAAAAAATCAAAAAATTTCAATTGATTGTTTTTAAATATCTTATTATGTTTGCTTAACAATTGATTGTTTTAAAGCTGACTACAGTATACAGGTTATCCAGCTATAAGTTAATATAGAATGCTATGTGAATTCATGATTTTAATGCCAAGGGAAAGGCAAAAACAGTAAAACATCACCTGCCTGGTTAAATGTACATTATCCAAAAGGTCTATACAAAATACAGGAATTGTTGCTCTTTCAAAGAATGGAAAGGTTTAAGTAGGCAAAGATCAGGAAAAGGCGCAATCAGAAAAAAGATTCCCACTCCAAAACCCGAGGTGGGAAAAAACCAAACTAACAATCAGGCACGTATACCATGAAACATATCGTAAGCCGAATGAGCAGCTATTTTCCCAATAGGTGGCCACTCAGTTACCTTAACTTAACTAAAACTATGAAAACACACTATGGAAACTACAAGTCAATAGTAAATTATAGTTTAAATTCAATTTTTTCCATGTACACAAACCGCAAGTACAAGCAAGATAGTTTAAAATAATTTAATCATATGCCTGCAAATTAATATTTTGGTGATTTTAATAAATATTTACCGAATCCGTTCATACTCTAAAACTGATAAACTCAATTATATTTATAAAGAATTAAAAAAATGTTTATATTAGTTATTGATATAATTCCATTTCAGCAAGAAACTTTCAAAACAACAAGGCGTGGCAATACTTTTGATTCTTAGTTAATATACAGCTGCACTATGGTTTTAAAGCGCATGCCCTCTGACATGATTATGCTTCGTAGTGCAAGCACTCTGTTCATTCAGAAATTTGGCTTCAAACCATAACTTCTGTAAAATTGTAGTTTCTTATCAAAGTAATTGATTGACGTCTAACAGTGTTTACTTCTGAGCGAGTGTACCAAACTCTGTTTGAATTTATTGCTAGTCGGTATAAATTTATTTTGCAGATTTATTGTGTAGTCGCCAAGTAATCAGATACATAACAAGACTGTCTATCAAAATTAATTGTACTGACTGTACTAATATTTTAAAAGATTTCCACAAGTTTCAAACCCTCCAGTTACGTTTTAACGACCGATTCAAAGCGGTTCAGCTGTAATTTATCTTTACGTTATTTGTTGAATATTCTGTCTGTGTGTCGTGCTCTTAAGCTTTGTTTATAGTTGATGGTAGCAAGGTCTTTGTCAGAAAAGAGCTAGTCATCTTGCCATTACGTGTAATACATTTTATTACATTTTTATGCCTTGTCTTGTCTGTTTTTCTGCCATATGTTCTTATTGTGTTTGTTTTTGACATTCATGTTGAAGTTTATCAACTGAAGTTCATTTTTCTTGTTCTTACTTTTTTTTTATCAAAGCGCCAGCTTAAATAGTATGGAGTTCCGACACTGCCATGCTTGCTTACAATGGCGTTTAGAAAGAACATGCAGCTTCTTGATGTATCGGCAATGGACAGTGCCGTTATTTCACTTCTTCACATGTGGATGCGTTAACATCAGGAAAATATGTCCATGAAAAGTATACGCCTTGAACCCAAATTTTATATAGTATATTTTATATGCATTTTTATATATTTTAATCCAAACTACAGAGTGTGGGTACTCGAGAGAATCGTCCCGCCGATGCGGTTCTAACGTGTACCCACTATAAGTATTTATAAACAGCACAATCTTTCCAATGAAAATTTCAATTTTTACTGCTGACAAGAAATCTCTGTATATTTCATGTAATGGGCAAGTTTTCGTAATGCCATAAGTTACATGTAACTATCTAACATTAAGAAAAGTCACCGTTTGGCAATGCAGCAGTTTGGCACCATAAAAGATCGAATGAATTTTCTGCTGAGCTGTATTTACATATTAAGGCGTTTAATGAAGGCAGTCTCCACAGGGTTACTCGCTGTTTGCTGTTGTTTGATAATTAACAGACTAGAAATTTGACATAAATAATAACAAATATTCTAGAACAATGATGCGCTATGCCAAATATCTCAAGAGAGATGCTTCGTCTGACTCCCTGCTTCGCCCGATTGTTTAGCACTCATAATTCATAGCCGAGTCATGAGAAGACCTGTCATATATTTCAGGCTTCCTCTATACCAAATCGATATATTTGGCCAAAAAGACATTGGAAATACTTACCTACATTTCTTATTCATAACAAATTAAAAGCACTTTTGCTGGTCTTGTCTTTAAAAGAATGTAGATATCTAGATTGCAGAGAATGCGTGGGTGGGTCTCATATTAGACTGACATGTAGGATAACTTTTCCCATGAAGCATACATCCACATAATCAGTTCCATTCATACAATAGGAATAGTCATCTGTAGCGAGATAGTGTTCGCCCGTTGTTTTGCGGTAGATCTACTATGACATTTCATTAATTTCTCCACCACATAAAAACATGAAACCTCAAAATTTACACTAACAATATTTTGTCACACGTAAAATTATTATTATTTTGTACCCGCAGTGTGTATCGACCCATATTCGTTTTCCTAATTATTCCAAAACAACAATTATTTTCTTTTTCAGTTTAACGTCCCTTTCAAGATTATTTCAGCTCATCTGAGACGGGCCAATCAGTAGGTGGGGCAAAAAAGGAGAACCGCGAGAAAAACCACCTGGCACACCCGTAAGCAGAACTTGGCTTGTCTCACAAGTGGCCAGAGCGGGGCTTGAACCCACACCAGACACAGCGGTGAGATGCTCGAGTGAATAAGAAACAGCGCTATTATCCGCTCGGCCACGGGGGCCGCCCAACAATTATGTGGGTCTGACTGAAATAATCAGGGTATGTACTTATTATACTGATATTAGACATTTTTCACTTTTGAACGTAAATGTTGCTGGCGCGTGCGGTTACGATTTTCGGTGTGATGGGGGAATGGGGGACGACTCTTGAGGGCATATTTGAGACGATGACGAGGGGCGATATGAATAATTACTTGGTAAAAACTACCTATAGCCTAACGGAGACCAATTAAACAAGATAGGCAAAAAAGAAATAGCCCACGACGTCTTACTCTGTAGCTCAGTAGGTAGCATGTATGGAATAAAACCAAAAGGTCCTGGGTTCGAGTCCGGCTAGGACAAAAATTCTTTTTCTATTCTTAATTGCTTCCTTTTTTTCGCATCTGTGACAATATAGCT
Source organism: Rugalucina vietnamica (assembly GCA_964017185.1). Lineage (NCBI taxonomy): Eukaryota > Metazoa > Mollusca > Bivalvia > Lucinida > Lucinidae > Rugalucina > Rugalucina vietnamica. The sequence goes on along the minus strand of OZ024876.1, from coordinate 7,431,564 downwards.
AAGAAAATGAAAAAGAAAAGAAAAAAAAAACCCGCAAAACTCACAAAATGAACTACTGCATTTAATACTAAAATCGTTAATTTGTGGATTAAAGTGTGTAGTGAGAAGGCAGTGCGCACGTATAGGTTTTTCACTAAATCTACTTGTCTTTTCACCGATTTAAGCCGGTAGCTTGATCGTAATCGGCAGAAGAGCGGACCCGCGACCGATCCTCACGTCAACATTTATTTTCTGAAGGCTGGTACAGATAATGCGGCTAGGATAAGTTGACCGCCTCTAATGACTAAGCGGCCCCCGTGGCCAAGCGGTTGAGAGCGCTGTTTCTTAATCACTCGTTCATCTCACCGCTGTGTCTTGTGTGTGTTCGAGTCCCACACTGGCCACATATGATACAAGCCAAGTTCAACTTGCGGGAGTGTCAGGTGTTTTTTCTTAGGGTGCTCACGTTTTCACCCCACCTACTGATTGGTGAGCTGAAATAATCTTGAAAGGGACGTAAAACTGAACTAAAATGCGCAAGACAATAAATCAAATAGTATAGTGTACATGTTCAGATACATGTATATCTGTGTTTATTAGATGTAAAACTACAGTTTCACGTGCTGTCTCGTGACCGAACATAATTCATTTTGTTTATATTTCAAACAGATTATCAGCTTGATGTCGAAGTTTCGCTCATTCGACAGTCATCTGCATGCCATACGAAGTGCGATGGAGGCAACATCCTACATGTAGCTACATTTCGCCAAGCCACACAACTAATTTTGTTTATTGTAGACATTCAACAGTAATTCAGCCGTATCCAGTGTGCTGGTTACGATGTAGTAAATTAATTTGGCAAGACATAAGTTTTCTTTTTGATCCATATTTATTCTGTGTGATATTGTATGCGTGTTGTTTACCTTGTTGAATTCAAATAAATATGATTAAAATAAAACTAACACAATATTATTTTTATGAGTTGCTAAAGTGTTTCCATAAAGCATGTCGTAGTGGTTCAGTCAGTCGCCTCGTAAAACGGACCGCGCGTTCAATCCAACGCGTAACTCCGTCTTTCGGTCGAGACCAGGGTCCAGTATGTAAATAGTTGTTATTTGCACGTGAGACCCCGAATATTCCTCGTTATATGGTTTACATTAAGCATGCGTGCATGATGGAATGTAAATGCATTTTTTTCTGATGGGCGCGAATAACATCGGAGAAGTTTTGCTATCTGTTAAAATCTAATCAGGGCCCAGAATTACACTACGCCCACCTTAGTGAGGATGTGAAATTTAATTGTATCGATTCCAGGTCATTCTATTGTTACTTGATTACAGATAAGAGTCTGATTGTGCTCATTTCAGATCATAATTTCGTTTTTATACGATTTTCGCCCCGTTCAAGATTATTTTAGTTCATATGAGACGGATAAATCAGTAACAAGGTGGGGGGGGAGGGGAGAACCCTGAGAAAACGACTTGGCACACCCACAAGCAGAATTTGGTTTGTGTCACCTGTGATTGTAAGACTGATCAATTGGGCAGCAACCTACGACGAAGTGCTCATTGTCTTGGTGATGGTTGTTGCCAAAGCGATATTGCTTTTTTTAAAAAAAAAAAAAAAAAAAAAAAAAAAAAAAAAAAAGATTTTATCAAGCAGGATCAGTTATCAAACCACATTACCGGCCCAGATAGCTTAAGTGGTAGAGCGTCCGCTTCGGGATCGGGAGGTCGCAGGTTCGATCCTCGGCCGCGCCATACCAAAGGCGTAAAATGGTACTGGTAGCTCCCTTGCTGACGCTCGCAATAAAACGGTAGTTCCAGGAAGATACAAGAAGGCAGGTAAGTATCTGTTAAGGATATTTGTTATGTCGCATAATAGGTTATGAGCTAATGTTGTCTGTTAAAAACGCGACGTTAAATAAAGCTTCTTTATCTTTATCTTTATCTTTGCTTGACAAGCCGAAAACAGTTAGTGTTAACGGCATGTGTTCGTCCTTTTAAACCAGGGTCCGCGGGTTTGATCCCGGGATCCTTAAGTCTGTCGGATGATACTTTAAACTGATGTCTCGTTTCCATATGACCTTTGCTGTTGGATTAACGTTAAACCTCAAATCAACAAACCAATTAAATTTATTATTTATGTAAATTCTGATTGAGTAAGAAGCTTATGCGCATTTATGCTCGCCCGATTCCGGACGCAAAAAAATGCCCATAAGGTTAAGAATGATCAAGGTGTTGTACATGTAGCTCTGTTGTCAGCATGTGTAATACATGTGCACTAAAATGGTACCGTGTATCTTGACGCTAGCATAACAAAACCTTAACTTACAGTGTATTTAAAGTTGTGAAAAATGAAAATTTTCAGTTCAACATTTTTATCTTTTTATTTTGCTCAAAACATAGATTGTTGGTACACGCTAAAACTGCCTCGCAGGGGCAGTTCTAACGAGTACTCACAATCTGTGTTTTAGATGCATGGGCATCCTAAGTTGACCTTGCCGTAAAATAGGTCAATATCATCCCTGGGTCATGATTTAGGCCATGTATAAACTTTGTAGGTGCTTAATGCCAAGTTTCAAAATCATAGGCCTACTGGTTCTGAAGAACATTTTAAAGGTTTTTGCAGTTTATAGCCATGGCGACCATTTATACAATCTTTCGTTCCCTTTCCATGAAGTGTGGCTTTGATCGGCCATGCGGTTGCAGAGATGTTTGAATATTTTGGTCATATGCATGTATATAGCCCCCGGGCAGGAGCAGACACACCCCTGGGGACTAAATGTTTTCACGGACATAAATCTTCAGTACCTTTGCATGCTCATCGCGAGTTTCCACCCATTTAATTACATTTAACTTATTTTCCCCATTTAAATGCATGGGCGACCTAAGTTGACCCTGCCATAAAATAGGTCAAGGTCATCCCAGCATTATGATGTATACCAACTTTGTAGAACTCTATTGCCTGATGCTTCAAACTTAGTTTCAAAATCATAGGACTTCTGCTTCTGGGAAGAAATTGTTTTAAAGGTTTTTGCTATTTATAGCTATGGCGGCCATCTTAGTCATGTGACCTGGGTCATTTATGCAAACTTTCGTTCCCCCTTCCTAAGAATGCTCCGCAAGCAGTTTAACTTTGGTTTGCCATCTGATTTCAGAGGAGAATATCATGGAAATTGTTGACGGACGACGTTGGACGGACGACGGAGGTATGGTCATCCTATAAGCTCGCTTTTTGAGCCGAAGGGCTCAAGTGAGCTTAAAATAGGTATACCCATGCATACCAAAGTTTTGCTGTATAAAAGTGTGGTTCATGGGGTATTCACGGACACGTTATCCTGATATGGATAAGATGACTTGAAATATGTCAAAACGTTGTAAGGCGTAAAATAAAAAACTGCACATAGAATTAAAGATCAACTTATGTTTCAAATCGTAAATCATGCCATGTATACATGTATAAAGTTTTCTGTGCGTTCACGAAAAACACGTGAAAATGTAGCTTTGCAGAACCAATGTACGTATATACATAAGCCAGTATGTAAAATGTCACATGGCGATAACAAATAGTTGATATTGGTTTTTCCCACCAACAGTTATGGTCATACGAAGCCGGGATCTCGGTTTTTATCGAACGAGCGACGCCTAGTTATACACACGAGTGTCTAAAATAATCGAATTCTGCATTGGAAGCTGTTAAAATGGAGGCATTTTATTCGCGCCAAGCATTTGTAAATCCGACTCGCATTGAACGAGTAACGCATCTTTAATGGCAAACATGATAAGTGATATATATATGATGCGATTTTAGAACATATTTCGTGTCAAAGGTCACTTCTGGTTCCTTGTTCCATCAGAATTAGACAGTTTAACGGAAAGACAACAATTTTCATTTGTAGGCGTTTCGTTATCGCGCTCAATCTGCGAAACGAGTCAAATGTTCTTATTAAAATCATTTTGTACCTGTCTTATATCAACTACATGTACGTATTTATTTTTGCCATGTGATTTTAAGAGGCGACTGACTGAGCCACTGCGAGACAAAGTCCTCTACGGAACGTGTTTGCGTGAGTGTGTGTTTGTGAGTTAGAGTGTGTATGCGCGCTTAAAATTCAGAATATTGTTGTCCTGTTTTAGGGTTAAGCAAGGTTCGCAGCACGTTTGATCAGCTGGCTAACCTGCACTCCGATACACTTCGTGACCTCGCTCCTTTTCTGTGTATGGAGAGGTCTAACAGAATACCGATGGAAATATTCTGTCTAGCAACACGTAATGAAAACCAGAGGACCAATGGTCCTGTAAACGCTCACCGGGGGTCCGAACCCCCCCCCCCCGGAATCTGAAAAATTTACCTTAAAAAGGTAATTTTGGGATTTTTTTTTGGGAGGGGGGGGGGGTTGGAACATTCCCTCGTCTGCGACAATATTTTACCATTTTGGTTGGACCCCCTCTCGTAAAAATGTCTGGATCCGCAAATCAAGGTCATCCAAGGGTCATCATTTTATCAAATTATGATAAGCTTTCGAGTATCTGTTTGAAATACATGTATAAACATGCCAAATGAATAATGTTCGCTCACGAGACAGCACGTGAAACTGTAGTTTTTACACCTTATATATATATATACTTATGTCTGTACAGGTACACTATACTATTTGAGTTAGTGCCTTACGTCCGCAGAAAACATTTAAAGTCATTCAGGGTGGCTAACTTATCCTAGCCACATTATTCCTGTACAAGCCTTCAGAATATGAACATTTTTATGTCCCCAAGAAAGAAATATTGACATGAGGATCGCCCGAAGATCAGCTCTTCTACCAAAACAAATACGATCGAGCTGTAGAGTTCAACAGGTTAAAAGTCAACAAGAGAGAAACATTAATGTGAGGTGCCGTCTCGCACTTCAATTCCTTTACGATTTAAGTATTTTATGCACAATGGCATTTCCTGATTCTTGAATTCGCCAATAAATATAATCAGCTGATAATACATTTTTTTTTATTTCCTTAGCTTTATTGTCACAGGGGAGACAAATAAAGAAAAGAAAAAAAACGGTCCGACCAGGACTCGAACCCAGAACCTTTCGTTTTGAATCCTTGCTTGCTACCTACTGAGCTACAGAGATAGACGTATAACATTTATTGCATGTCTTATTTAATTCGTCTCCGTTGGGCTGTTGGTAGTTTTGACTGTGTAATTCTTCATATTGCCCCTCGTCTTAGTCTCGCATATGGCCTCACGAGTCGTCCCCCATCACACAGAAAGTCGTAACCACACGCACCAGCAGCATTTACGTTCAAAAGTGAAAAATGTCTAATACGGTCATATTTTGCAATATGCTTACCGATTTGTCGTAGGTATTGTTCACAAGTCTGTCGTGATTCTGTTGTAGTCGTCGATATGTGCACATTTTCTGATGCATGTTATTAACAATATTTTTGCTGAATGTTGTTGATAAAACGCAGCCAAGGAGGGCATAGCTTCGCAGTTGTCTGTTGGTCGTATATAGGAATTAGCATCTGACGCAGTTACAAGCACGCCTGCTTTATCTTATACCATTATAAAACAATCAGAAACACAAAGTGGTAGTAATGCCTATTTTTGTATACTAACTCCCAACGCAAACCCAACATATATCGTTTAGTAAAGAAACCAACAATTATTTTAAACCCATTAAATTTTGTTAAACAATATGGGTAAATGAGCTGTGTTCTGATTGGTCAAAACGCTAATTTCCCATTATACGGGTATTCGTGGAGTTTTGTTGACCATGCATTATGAAAACTTGTCCATGCAATAAACAGAGATTCTTTGAGCTTTAATAATTGAAAATTTTCAGCAGAAAATTTTTGATATTTTTCTTATTTTTGCTCAAAACATAGATTGTGGGTACACGTTAGAACCGCCTCGTCGAGTCGGTTCTAACGAGTACCCACAATCTATGTTTTGGAGCAAAAATAAGAAAATTAGGTATACCCCTGCATACCCCATTTTTGTTGTATAAAAGTGGGGTTCAAATGGATATACATTACATGGACATGTTTTCCTGATGGTGTTGCATTTCGTCATTTGGTGACGCCTGTTCATTGTGGAATACATGGTTGCATGGGAAAATGCTGCCCCTGTTTCTCACAAGATAACTTTGAACTCAAACGCAATGGCATTTTAGCTTAACTGAGCCGAAGGCTCACAGGTGAGCTAATAGTATACCCATGCTCCGTCGTCCGTCGGCCGTCCGTCCGTCGTCGTCCACAATTTCAAAGATCTTCTTCTCTGAAACCGCTTGACCGGTCAAGTTGAATTTTATGTGGAGCCACCATGGTAGGGGGAATGAATGTTTTTTCACTAGATCTTGGTCACATGACCCTTCAAAAACCTTCTTCTTCAGAACCGGCGGGCCGATTTTCACGAGACTTGGTATGTAGCATCGGGGACTCCAGCCCACCATAGTATGTTCAAATGATGACCCTAGGATGACTTTCATCTATTTTACAGCAAGATCAATTTTGGAAACATAGGCTTTTACATGGGAAAAAGTGATAACTATGGATTTTTTTAAAAACTATTGTAGACTGAGACCTGAAAAGTGGTAGATGCAAACAACTAATGGAGTAGATGAAGGTATGTTATTAATACAGGTCAAGGTCATCTCTTGACCTTGGCCGGTATATCATCCATACACACTTTTCAAAGATCTTCTTCTCTAAGTATGTAACATTTGGGACTCCAGACCATTATAGTTTGTTCAAATGATGACGCAAAGATCACCTTGACCTATTTTACGGCAAGGTCAATTTTGGCAACATAGGCTTTTACATGGGTAAAGGCGAAAAAAAAAAATGGATATTTTGGAAGCTTTTGCAGCCAGATACATGTACATGAAAGTTGCTAGATGGAAACAACTAATGAAGTTATTAATGGAAGTGTAATTAATTAAGGTCAAGGTCATATCTTGACCTTGATCCAAGGTCAATGAAATATCAAAATTAAGTCACACTTTCAAAGATTTTCTTCTCTGAACCTGCTCGGCCGATCAAGTTGTAATTTTATGTGGAGCCTCCTTGGATAGTGGCATAGACATTTTGTATGCGATATCTTGGTCACATGACCAAGATGGCCGCAAAGCCCATATATGGTAAATACCCTTCAAAAAGCTTCTTCTCCAGAACCGATATGCCGATTTACATGAAACTTGGTATGTAGCATCAGGGACTCCAGCCCATCATAGTTTAATAGAATGATGACCTATTTTATGGCAAGGTCACTTTTCGAAATAGAGGCTTGTGCATGGGTAAAGGCGAAAACAATGGATATTTTGGAAACTATTGCAGCCTGAGACCTGAAAGTTGCTTCATGCAGACAACTAATGGAGTCAATGAAGGTATGTAATTAATTAAGGTCAAGGTCATGACCTTGACCCAACGTCATTTAAATATCAAAATTAAGATAATAGTTTTCTCAGAAATCACTGGTTTTGGAAACTATTGCAGCCTGAGACCTGAAACTTAGCAGATACAGACAACTTATGAAGTCAGTATAGGTGTGTTAGTATTCAAGGTCAAGGTCATTTCATGATGACTGAATGCGCAAAGCTCAGGCTTCAGGTGAGCGTTCTCAGGACCAGTGGTCCTCTGGTTGAGTTTCGAACATGAACGCAAAGTCAACTTCGAAGAAAAATGACAAAACAACGGTGTTCGTTCACTTAGTCTTAAACTGTCAAGTTGTGTTACTGGGAAATATTACCAAGCTCAGCTTCTAAGATTGGGTGTTAATTCTATTCAATGGATTTTGCAAGGATCCAATTTTCGCCGACCATTAGCGATTGCATATCAGTTCATGATTACTGTTCACTCAATATTTAAATCAAACATGCGACGAATAACACACTTCTGAATGCCCCATAAACAACAAATGTTTAATTCTCAAATGAATGTCAAATGCCAATTACCGACGAAGTCCCATGCTTTTCGTTTCTAAAAGCGTACCACCTGTATAAAATCGATCGATTTGTGGCGCTTAGCGACTTGTGATGAAAACTTCGTTTCCTGATCATTGCCTACTTTTACCTTATAATAACAAGTAGCACAAGGGCAACGATCGCTCACCTGAGAGTCAACAAGTACAGTCAATGGACAAAGTGATTTTTTTTTATTTTTTTTACCATAAATGGGTATGACGGCCATCTTGGTCATGTTTCAGTTCTATGGCTGCAATAGTTACCATACGATCACTGGTCCTGTAAACGCTTACCTGAAACCTAGTCGTCACTTTTATTCTATGTTTCCATGTTTGCCTATGTTTCCTAAATTGACCTTGACCTAAATTAATCACATACCTTCATCTACTTTATTAGTTGTTTGCATCTACCACTTTTCAGGTCTCAGGCTGCAATGGTTTTCAAAATATCCATTGCTTTCACTTTTTCCCCATGTTTCCGAAATTCACCTTGCCGTGGAATAGGTCAAGGTCATCCTAGGGTCATCATTGGATCAAACTATGATGGGCTGGAGTCCCAAATGCTACATACCAAGTTTCGTGAAAACCGGCCTGCCGGTTCAGGAGAAGAAGATTACTGAGTGGTTTTTACCATATATGGGTGTGGCGTCCATCTTGGTCATGTCACCAAGATTTCGCGATCAAACTTTCGTTCCCCCTACCCATGGATGCTCCACATAAAATTTCAATTTGATTGGCTAAGCGGTTTTAGAGAAGAAGATCTTTGAAAAGTGTGTATGGATGACGGACAGGCCAAGGTCAAGAGATGACCTTGAACTAAATCAATCACATACCTTCATTGACTCCATAAGTTGTTTTGCAACTACCACTTTTCAGGTCTCAGACTGCAATAATTTTCAAAAAATCATAGTTTTCACTTTTTCCCATGTAAAAGCCTATGTTTCCAAAATTGACCATGCTGTAAAATAGGTCAAGGTCATTCTTTGGTCATCATTTTATCAAACTATGATGGGCTTGAGTTCCAAATGCTACATACCAAGTTTCGTGAAAATCGGCCTGCCGGTTCTGAAGAAGAAGATTTTTGAGTGGTTTTACCATTTATGGGTGTAGCGGCCATCTTGGCCATGTGACCTGGATTTCGCGATCAAACTTTCGTTACCCCTACTCATGGATGCTCCACATAAAATTTCAGTTTGATTGGCCATGCTGTTTCAGAGAAGAAGATCTTTAAAAAGTGTGTATGGGCGACAGACCGGTCAAGGTCAAGAGATGACCTTGACCTAAGTTAATCACATACTTTCATTAGTTGCTTTGCATCTACCACTTTTCAGGTCTCAGGCTGCAATAGTTTTCAAAAATCAATAGTTTTCACTTTTTCCCATGTAAAAGCCTATGTTTTCGAAATTGACCTAGCCGTAAAATAGGTCAAGGTCAACCTAGGGTCATCATTTGATCAAACTATGATGGGCTGGAGTTCTATATGCTACATACCAAGTTTCGTGAAAATCAGCCTGCCGGTTCAGGAGAAGAAAATTTTTGAGTGGTTTTTACCATATATGGGAATGGCGGCGATCTTGGTCATGTGACCCAGATTTCGCAATCAAACTGTCGTTACCTCTACCCATGGATGCTCCACATAAAATTCCACTTTGATTGGCTAAGCGGTTTCAGAGAAGAAGATCTTTGAAAAGTGTGTATGGACGACATACAGGCCAAGGTCAAGAGATGACCTTGACCTAAAATAATCACATACCTTCATCTACTCTATTAGTTGTTTGCATCTACCACTTTTCAGTTCTCAGGCTGCAATATTTTTCAAACAATCCATAGTATTCACTTTTTGCCATCATTTTATCAAACTATGATGGGCTGAAGTCCCAAATGCTACATACCAAGTTTCATGAAAATCGGCCTGCCCGTTCTGGGGAAGAAGATTTTTGAGTGGTTTTTACCATATATGGGCGTGGCGGCCATCTTGGTCATGTGACCTGGATTTCGCGGATAAAGTTTCGTTCCCCCTACCCCTGGATGCTCCACATAAAATTTCACTTTGATTGGCTAAGAGGTTTCAAAGAAGAAGATGTTTGAAATTGTGGACGACGGACGGACAAAGGACGGACGCCGGACTGATTGGTATACTTTAAGCTCACCTTGTCTAAAACTGAAGTTCCACATGATGCTTCATGAAACGATTCATTTTAGTTGGTTCGGGCCGGAGCTTCTTGTCTGTTGCTTGCCCCATCGAGGTTCAACTGATGGTTTTCTTTTGCTCCGGAGTTAGTAAGTTATTGGGCGCCCAGGGATCTCCATCGTCGGGCAGCTTACTCATTCTGTGAGTCCTCGTTTTTGATTCATCATGGAATTTATCATGATTTATTTGTTTGTCCATGATGATTCATTGACTGGTTAGAGATTCACTACGAGGACCGAACAACTAACTAAATGTTTTGAACCACTGCAGAAGCTGAGGGTGAGGTTAGGATCCTGTAAAACCGGTTTAAGCCCGCCAGTAATTTTATATTACGGATCGTTCCAAGGCGATACTTCTGTTGTGGTTCTTATTGTTTTATGTCTTGGTGTTTAATTTTTTGTGCTGTTGGCGCCTTATGTATGTTATCATATTTTAGTTAAGTTTAGGTAACTGAGTGGCCACCTATTGGGAAATAGCTGCTCATTCGGCTTACTAAATGTATTCATGGTCTTATTGTTAGTTTGTTTTTTTCCCGCCTCGGTTTTTGGGAATTGTTTTCTGATTGCGCCTTTTTCTGAACGTTGCCTACTTGTTCCTTTGGATATTATCCAAAAAGGTAAGTAGGCAATGATTAAGAAATGATACAAACAGAGAGAAAGGTAGTAAGAGATATTAACATGCAAACTGATTGCAAGCAATCTCTGAGAATTGATTTTAAAAGGAGCTTAATCACTCGACATCATCATAACATGACTGAATCCCGAACATGTTAAAATACATTATATGTTTAAGTACCTCTCTCTCTCTCTCTCTCTCTCTCTCTCTCTCTCTCTCTCTGTTATACGCAGTATGATATGTATGCAATTTGTAACTTGTTAAAAAGAAAAAAACCGGGCTTGAGGTAAAACTATGCAATGCCAACAGGGATAAAGTTAAACGGTAATGCAGTTAAGGAACATGTCGACCCGTTCTAAATTACAATAATGAAGTAAGTGCCTTATTTATTTGTAGAAGGTTATGTCCAGAATGTAGAATACACCATAAAACAGCCGTTCTACCTTAAAATGAGAACGAATGTACGTCTCCGCTGACAAATATATTCCTTGAAATGTTAGCGCCAGGAGGTGATCCCGAAGATACGCCTTTGTCTTGTGTACGAAAACATCCGTTAATTGAATATAATTAGACTGTGTAGAGAGAGAAAGAGAAAAATAAAGCCACACCTGTACGCCGGTAGAGATAAGACAATCCGACAAACTACCCGAAATAGACTAATTAAGTACATTAGAATTCGATGTTTCAGTTGTATGGTGTCTGGAAAATATCAGAATAAGTCGAAGGAGCAGTGTTTCAAACGTTTTGAACACCAATAATTAATAAAGGTAAAAAAGCAATAATCAGGCACTGATGCAATCAGAACCAAAACCCAAACCCAAAGCCGAGGTGGAAAAAAATGACAATCAAGTACTTGTACAAAGAAAATGTATCGTTAGCTGAGTTAGCAGCTAATGCTCCAAAGATGGGCACACAGTTACCGAAACTTGACTGAATATATGAAAACGCAGATACAGGACACCAACAGGACATAGAATCGACACCAAAAGATAAGACAATTAAACCTACAAAAGCGAGGGCGTAGTTGATGCGTCCTTCGTTTTTGACTGAACCGTTCTTGCAGTTTTCACAATTGTTTCTAATTTTCAATAAATAGTGGTATTTTCATTTGAACTGACTTCACATGAGCAAACCCGCTCTATGCGCAACGCCGACAGCAAGTTTTACATTGTGACTGAAAGTAAGTAATCAGATAAATGATTCCCGCCACTTGCTTCATGATGATACATAGGTAACAGCCTAGCTAATTTGACATGTTTATTGTTGATTTCGAGAGATTTACCTATAGTTACAACTTTTTATTTATCTTTGTTGTTTTATGGTGTAAGTTAACATGTGTTTGTTTGTGTTTCCAGATGTAAAATAGGCAAATTGGAAGACGGATACACAGATATTGCAATACGATCTATAAACATGGAATCATAACAGTACAAGTTGATTGGAGGTCACTCACCATACCATAACGTAAACTTGCCCATGCAATAAACAGAGATTTTTGAGCTTTAAAAAATGAAAATTTTCAGCTGAAAAATTTTGATGTTTTTCTTATTTTTGCTCAAAACATAGATTGTGGGTACTCGTTAGAACCGCCTCGCCGAGGCGGTTCTAACGAGTACCCACAACTTATGTTTTGGAGCAAAAATGACAAAAATAGGTATAATCCTGCATACCCCAGTTTTGCTATATAAAAGTGGGGTTCAAGGGGGTATACATTCCACGGACATGTTTTCATGATGCACAGTGGTCAATGGCGACAGGATTTTCATATGCTGTGCATGTGAAGGAAAAGATATTGTGTTAATGTAGTACTATGGATCACCAAAATAGACAAAAAATATTAACGGTTTGAATAAAAACAACAAAACAATACATTGAGAGTCAAACTTAGGAAATACAAAACTGCACTCTCTGTTGACATAAGCTGTGTTTTGTCAATACCATTCTGCGAAAATATTGTAAATAACAGTCATCTAAAAATGTCAGAGCATACATTGACGAATACAGCAGAATGACAGATTTGTGAATAAAATCTATTGCGAATGATGTAAGCAGATGGCAAATGCAAATTTCATTCATACCTACCTGAGGGTTAGTGGAAATTCTCCCAGAAACCGTGTTCTACAGAAAGCGATGTGACAAAGTTACTGATAAAGTTACTTATTTGCCATGAGGAATTACTAATTTGTCCAGAAAAATACCAAGTAACATCTATGTTGTTTATATAAAATGAATGTTAAAACTAGGGTCAGTTCGATGTCTGATAAACGTTCACAGAAACATGAGACTTTGAAAGACTACTTGACATCTGTCCAACATATTTTGCGGCACTGTTACATGACATAGAGAGATTTATATTTGTTCATTACGAAAACTTGCCCATGCAATATACAGAGATTTTTTTCATCTGTAAAAATTAAAAATTTCATCGGAAATTTTTTTATATTTTTCTTATTATTGCTCAAAACATAGATTGTGGGTACACGTTAACACGTTAGAACCGCCTCAGTGAGGCGGTTCTAACGAGTACCCACAATCTATGTTTTGGAGCAAAAATAAGAAAAAAGGTATACCCCTGCATACCCCAGTTTTGCTATATAAAAGTGGGGTTCAAGGGGGTATGCATTATACGGACACGTTTTCCTGATGTTTGTGTTTTAAAACAGGGAAGGAAGTTTGTGAAGATCATACAAATGTAAGCCTTTCATTCATACATGTATCATTACGAAAACTTGCCCTTACAATAAACAGAGATTTTTAAAAAAAGAATGAAACTGTTCAGCTCAAAAATGTTGATATTTTTCTTATTTTTGCTCTAAACATAGATTGTGGGTACACGTTAGAACCGCCTCGGCAATCTATGTTTTGGAGCAAAAATTAGAAAAATAGGTATACCCTTGCCCATCCCAGTTTTGCTACATTAAAGTGGGGTTCAGGGGGGTATACATTACACGGACATGTTTTCGTGATGTGACGTAAAATGTTTGCATGAAATATATCTATGGTTTTGGTGTACGGATTGTCCACGATATACACACTATGTGTACGGATTGACCCTGATGAAGTATGGAATTGCCTAGATGGAGACAGTGATTTCAAAAATGGGATAAATGTATAATTGGTATAACTTTATTTATGTTTAGATTTAAATAAGGCGAATCATCTTTGCTCTTCGTGAAATTTCTTAACATATTCTGATTACTGTTAGAGTTAATTGAAACTTGGCATGTAACATCAGGAACTAGAGAACGACAATACATCTATAGTTCATGACCCCGTGATGACTTTGACCTATGTTACGGCAAGGTCAACTTCTGTGGTGGTTCTTTTTGTTTTATGTCTTGGTGTTTAAAATTTTTTGTGCTGTTGGCGCCTTATGTATGTTTTCATATTTTTAATTAAGTTAAGGTAACTGAGTGGCCACCTATTGGGAAAATAGCTGCTCATTCGGCTTACGATATGTTTCATGGTATAAGTGCCTGGTTGTTAGTTTGGTTTTTTCCCACCTCGGTTTTTGGAGTGGGAATCTCTTTCTGATTGCGCCTTTTCCTGATCTTTGCCTACTTGTACCTTTGGGTAGCCTTTGAATTTGAATGGGAGAAAACAAACTTGCCCCTCTGCACTGGGGCGATATACCATAATATTCTATTCAAGCATGTATATTAGTATATATAGCAGATCTAAGGTAAGCGTTTACAGGACCATGGATCTTCTGGTTTAATTACTGTTTCTCCCTTGTGTCATTTTGCTGGTTTTCTAAAAAGCAATTTGAAACCTTTTGTACGCTGGACTGCATCTATACTTTACAACAAAAGTATTTTTGAAAACTTTATACTATCCACCAACTCACAGTTTAAATATCCCGTGAGCTAATTTAACTTACCTTGTACCCATGGGTGACAACTTGATTGGAATACCTGAAATGCAAAGACTTTTTGCCCTCAAGGATAAACTCATTGGCAATATGAAAGAAACGCATGGTCTCCATGGCAACCGTTAACGTGGTTCTTGAGCATGGAGGTGTTCGGGACCATGGTGAATCTCTGAACAGTAAATAAATCATCAAGGACAAACAAATATATGATAAATACCATGATGAATCAAAAACGTGTAATGGCAGAAACAATACTCTGCCCGGCAACTGCTAATCCCCACGACACAAAATAATATTTTGTCAATGTAAACTTGAATGATAACAAAGGAATTCCGACCTTGAGTTTTAAGGGAATGTCAGTATTTATAATTCAACTCTCCTCACTGCGTGTCAACAGAACTGATGATATTACGAGTTTAACACGTACACGCTGACTCGTAAATGAATTGAATGCCTGAGTAATAGGATCATTTTGTCGAGCTAATAGGATAATAAAGCCATTAGCTTATCAGGTATTATGCACGATAAAAGCTATATGTGCTCGTTACTAGGGGAGTAATTCAGAGAGAACTTTCTATGTAAAAGTTAGATGATCAGAAACTGGTGCTGTCAGAACCAAGGCACGACCCTAACAAACGAGGTGGGAAAATAAATTTGGGTTCCGACCAGGGCTGTGTAGTCATAGATGCAGGCGAAACGCTTGAAATTTCGGGTTTAAGAAAGAAGAGTGATTGTACATAAATATCCGTGCAGCGAAAACAAAAGCGCTCACCAGGTGTACAGCTATTGCACAGCTGATCAGCGGTTTTGTTTTCGCCTACGCAATTTGTTTGGTTTCTAAAGCTGCGGCTAATTTACAATCAGAACTGATAAAAAAAAAAAACAAACAAAAAAACAAAAAAAAAAAAAAAAAAAAAAAAAAAAAAACAAACATTTCGTAAGGCGAGTAAGTAAGTAAGTAAGAATTTTATTTTACGAGGGTAGCCATTGCTCTCAATGTGGCCCTCAGTTACCCGGAATTAACTAAATATTGATCTGAATATGCAAATAAATTGCGAATACACTGAGCACAATTTTTTACAACGAAACAAAACACTCATTGAGTCATACAGAAACACAACATTGCGATCTCGCCACGGCGAGGACGAGGCAGCTCCGATCGGGTCACACTAAATACCGCATGTCGGCTAAGGTATAAAAGCTCACGTTGAACCGAGCTGCCAGAGTCTTTTCGGTCGTGGTTATCGCCGTGGGTTCATACGTGGTCATACAGTGAAAATAGTGCTAAGAGATCGCAAGCGTTTTGAAAACGCTTAAAACTCGTATAACGTTACTGGTAGCTAAAACCTATTTTACGGGACCCTGAACCACGAGGCTAACAGGGAATTTGTCATAAACCTTCCCCCTAACGCAAATTTTCTGATGGATGGGATTAAATAAAAACTACATCTCGTTATCAATTTCTAGTAATGCCAAAATATAAAACTATCAATTAGGAACGTTCTGTAGACAGATCAATTAGTAAAATACATTAGAACACGTGCCATTATCATATATTTTGCTAGCACTAATTAGCAGATCCTACAACGCAGAACAGATATCAAACAAAGGTTTACCTAGATGTGCGATAACATTTTTTTATATTTCCTTGCCAAATTGCTTCAAATTAAGATCATTAGAAATCTCCCAAAACTGGGGAAAAGTTACACAACGCTGAAGACTACTCAAATGATCTTAATTGATAAACAGTGAACTAAATTACATCTGCGCTTAGTATACAATCACGTGTACTGAAAATAAAATCTTCGATTTTTGCAACTTAAAATGTCTGTATATTGAATGGGCATGTTTCGTAATGAATAAAAACACCCGTAGCAAGCACCTGGTTAGCGACTGATTTGCACAGTTTTCACATTATTTTTAATGTGAAGATAATGCTTACAGTACATGTGACACATCACTGGTGAACAAGCTATTCGCAAAGTTTAACTTGATCATTATGTTGATATGCTTTAGCTTATCTTGATCTTGAAAACGACCAATCATTACGAAAACTTGTCCATGCAATAAACAAGGATTTTTTTTTGCACTTGTAAAATTTGAAAATTTCATTAGTAAATAACGGAATATTTTTTTTTTTTTTTGCTCAAAACATGGATTGTGGGTACACGTTAGAACCGCCTCGCCGAGGCGGTTCTAACGAGTACCCACAATCTATGTTTTGGAGCAAAAATAAGAAAAATAGGGATACCCCTGCATACCCCAGTTTTACTATATAAAAGTGGGGTTTAAGGGGGTATTCATTGCACGGACATGTTTTCCTGATGATTGACTGACTCTGTCTATTCATGCCACAGGGAGTAATAGACATTTTTCACTTTTGAACGTAAATGCTGCTGGTGCGTGCGGTTACGACTTTCTTTGTGATGGGGGACGACTCGTGAGGGCATATGTGAGACTTAGACGAGGGGCAATATGAAGAATTACACAGTCAAAACTACCAACAGCCCAACGGAGACGAATTAAATAAGGCATGCAATAAATGTTATAGTGTTGGACGTCTATCTCTGTAGCTCAGTAGGTAGCAAGCTAGGATTCAAAACGAAAGGTTCTGGGTTCGAGTCCTGGTCGGACCGCTTTTTTTTCTTTTCTTTATTTGTCTCCCCTGTGACAAGAAAGCTAAGGAAAAAATGTATTATCAGCTGATTATATTTATTGGCGAATGCACGAATCAGGAAATGCCCTTGTGCATAAAATACTTAAATCGTAATGGAATTGAAGTGCGAGACGGCACCTCACATTAATGTTTCTCTCTTGTTGACTTTTAACCTGTTGAAATCGACAGCTCGATCGTATTTGTTTTGGTAGAAGAGCTGATCATCGAGCGATCCTCATGTCAATATTTCTTTCTTGGGGACATAAAAATGTTCATATTCTGAAGGCTTGTACAGGAATAATGTGGCTAGGATAAGTTAGCCACCCTGAATGACTTAAAATGTTTTCCGCGGACGTAAGGCACTAACTCAAATAGTATAGTATACCTGTACAGACATATGTATATACATAAGGTGTAAAAACAACAGTTTCACGTGCTGTCTCGTGAGCGAACATAATTCATTTGGCATGTTTATACATGTATTTCAAACAGATACTCGGAAGCTTGGTGGGGTTTATTTGGTTGATGTTTCGTTTTGATCCCATACAACACCCATCTGCATGTCATAAGGGCGATATCCTAACTACATTATGCATATAGCCATACTAATAATTTGAGGTTTTGTAGGCCTTCAACGGTATTTCAGCCATATCGAGTGCGATAATTACGAATTTTAGATGATTTTTGCAAGCCACAGGCTTTCTGTATGATCCTCATTTATTCTCTTGTAGTATGCGTGCTGTTTGTCTGGTTGACTTCAAATAAATATAATTAATCTTCAAACTAACACAATGTTATTTCAATTTCAAGTAAATAAATGATTATAAAACTAAGAAACATCTAGTCTATTTTTAGCTCACCTGAGCCGAAGGCTCACAAGGAGAGCTTATAGAATGGCCATGATCCGTCGTCCGTCTTCGTCGTCGTCCACAATCTTCTTCTCTGAAACCACTTGGCCAATCAAGTTGAAATTTTATGTGGAGCCTCCTTGTGTAGCGTCATTTCAAGTTTGATCGCGAAATCCATGTCACATGACCAATATGGCCGCCACGCACATATATGGTAAAAACCACTCAAAAATCTTCTTCTCCAGAACCGGCGGGCCGATTCCCACGAAACTTGGTATTTACCATCAGTGACTCCAGCCCATCAAAGTTTGGCAAAATGATGACCCTGGGATGACCTTGACCTATTTTACGGCAAGGTCAATTTTGGAAACAGGCTTTTACATGGGAAAAAGTGAAAACTATTGATTTCTTTTTAAAACGATTGCAGCCAGAGACCTGAAAAGAGGTAGATGCAGACAACTAATGGAGTAGATAAAAGTATGTGATTAAATTAGGTCAAGGTCATCTCTTGACCTTGGCCAGTCTGTTTTCCATACACACTTTTCATACATCATCTCTGAAACCGCTTGGCCAATCAAGTTGAAATTTTATGTGGAGCATCCATGGGTAGGGGGAACGAAAGTTTGATCATGAAATCCGAGTCACATGACAAAGATGGCCGCCATCAGTGAGTCCAGCCCATTATAGTTTGATAAAATGATGGCCCTGGGATGACCTTGACCTGTTTTACGGCCCTGGGATGACCTTGACCTGTTTTACGGCAAGCTTAATTTTGGAAACAGGCTGTTACATGGGAAAAAGTGAAAACTATGGATTTTTCGAAAACGATTGCAGCCTGAGACCTGAAAAAAGGCAGATGCAGACAACTAATGGAATAGATGTAAGTATTTAATTAATTTAGGTCAAGGTCATTTCTTGACCTTGACCAGTCTGTTGTTCATACACACTTTTAAAACGTCTTCATGGCGGTCCCCGTGGTCGAGCGGTTGAGAGCGCTGTTTCTTAATCACTCGATTATCTCACCGCTGTCTCTGGTGTAGGATCGCGCCCCGAACTGGCCACATGTGAGACAAGCCAAGTTCTGCTTGCGGGGTGTGCCAGGTGGTTTTTCTCGGGGTTCTGCCGTTTTCGCCCCACCTACTGATTGGCCCGTTTCATATGAGCTGAAATTATCTTGAAAGAGACGTTAAACTGAATATAAAAAAAATATAAATCTTCACCTCTGAAACCGCTTGGCCAATCAAATTGAAATTTTATATGGAGCATCTATGGGTAGGGGGAACGAAAGTTTGTTTGTGAAATCTGGGTTACATGACCAAGATGGCCGCCACGCCCATATATAGCTAAAACCACTCAAAAATCTTCTTCACCAGAGCCGGCAGGCCGATTTTCACGAAAATTGGTATGTAGCATCGATGACTCCAGCCCATCATAATTTGATAAAATGATGACCCTTGGAAGACCTTGATTTGCGGATCCAGACATTTTTACGAGAGGGGGTCCAACCAAAATGGTAAAATATTGTCGCAGACGAGGCGGGGGGGGGTCCAACCCCCCCAAAAAAAATCCCAAAATTACCCTGTTTAGGTAAACTTTTCAGATTCCGGGGGGGGGGGTCCGGACCCCCGTAGAGCGTTTACAGGACCATTGGTCCTCTGGTTTTCATTACGTGTTGCTAGACGGAATATTTCCATCGGTATTCTGTTAGACCTCTCCATACACAGAAAAGGAGCGCGGTCACGAAGTGTATCGGTGTGCAGGTTAGCCAGCTGATCAAACGTGCTGCGAACCTTGCTTAACCCTAAAACAGGACAACAATATTCTGACTTTTAAGCGCGCATACACACTCTAACTCACAAACACACACTCACGCAAACACGTTCCGTAGAGGACTTTGTCTCGCAGTGGCTCAGTCAGTCGCCTCTTAAAATCACATGGCAAAAATAAATACGTAGTTGATATAAGACAGGTACAAAATGATTTTAATAAGAACATTTGACTCGTTTCGCAGGTTGAGCGCGAGAACGAAACACCTACAAATGAAAATTGTTGTCTTTCCGTTAAACTGTCTAATTCTGATGGAACAAGGAACCAGAAGTGACCTTTGACACGAAATAATTTCTAAAATCGCATCATATATATATCACTTATCATGTTTGCCATTAAAGATGCGTTACTCGTTCAATACGAGTCGGATTTACAAATGCTTGGCGCGAAGAAAATGCCTCCATTTTAACAGCTTCCATTGCAGAATTCGATTATTTTAGACACTCGTGTGTATAACTAGGCGTCGCTCGTTCGATAAACCGAGGTCCCGGCTTCATATGACCATAACTGCTGATGGGAAAAACCAATATCAACTATTTGTTATCGCCATGTGACATTTTACATACTGGCTTATGTATATACGTACATTGAAGAGATATCCAAGGTGATTCTAAACTTAAAAAATCAAAAAGCCTGTTCTATAAATGATCATGTTCTGAATGAATACTTGAAGTATTCAAAAGATTCTATGCTGCCTATTTACTGTAAATTGTTTAATCTTATTCTTAATACAGGTATTGTTCCAGAAGCTTGGTCTAAAGGTACTATTTTGCCCATTTACAAAAATAAAGGGGACGTAAAAGATCCTGACAATTATCGAGGCATAACAATTTTAAGCTGTTTTGGTAAGCTATTTACAGCAGTACTTAATCAGAGATTGAATAATTATTTAGAATCAACAGGTATATTAATTGAAGAACAAGCAGGTTTCAGGAAGCATTATAGTACTGCCGATCATATTTTCTCACTTAAAATGTTAATTGACTTTTACCTTTATAAGAAAAAGCGGTTATATTGTGCATTTATTGACTACCGTAAAGCCTTTGATTCAGTCAATAGAGTAGCTCTTTGGAGAAAACTATTAGATAATAATATTGATGGAAAAATCTTCAAAGTCATTTTTAATATTTATGATAATGCTAAATCTTGTGTAAAAGCAGGCGGGAATATTTCTATGTTCTTTAGTAGTATGGCCGGTGTTCGTCAAGGTGAAAATTTGTCGCCAATTTTATTTTCTCTGTTTTTGAATGATCTAGTACATTTTATGTCTAACACGTACAGCGGCCTGGCCACACTATCACAAGATATTGGATCTATGTTGAATAATGATGATATTGAAGTATTTTTCAAGCTGTATTTGCTGCTTTATGCCGACGACACGGTTATCTTTGCAGAGACTCCTGAAGAATTGCAAATTGCTTTAGATACAATGCTGTTATATTGTAATACATGGCAACTGCAGGTTAATACTTCTAAAACAAAAGTGGTTATCTTTTCAAAAGGCAAAATAAGAAGGCGGAAGCCTGTCTTTTATTATAATGGTGATACTATCGAAATTGTAGATGATTTTAGCTACTTAGGCATAAAATTTAATTATAATGGTAAATTTGGTAAAACCAAGAAACATTTAGTAGATCAAGCTAGAAAAGCTATGTTTTCATTGATTAGGAAAGCTAGAAAGTTATTTTTACCACTTGATATTCAATTACATTTGTTTGACTCTATGATTACTCCAATATTGTTATATGGAGCAGAAGTTTGGGGTTGTGAAAATGTGGATACCATTGATAAATTTTATCTAAAATATTGTAAGTCTTTGTTAGATGTAAAACAAACAACACCTAGTGTTATGATTCACGGTGAACTTGGTACTATGCCATTACATTTGAAAATAAAAAGTAGAGTCTTAAATTTTTGGTACAGGATAGTAAGCGGTAAAAATGATAAAATCTGCTACAAGCTTTATCAACTTATGCACTATCTGCATGTTAATGACTTGTTTCACTCGGATTGGATAAAAACTGTACATGATACTCTTAATCATTTGGGTCTCTCAGATATGTGGTTGTCTCATGACACATTTTATTCTCAGGCAGCTTTTAAAAACAAGATCAAAAGTCGTTTAAATGATCAGTATAAGCAGGAATGGTAAAGTAAAATTGATGAGTCAGAAAAATGTTTGAATTACAGATTATATAAAAAGGAGCTTAAGTTTGAAAGCTATTTGAATATTTTATCTTTACCTTTGGCCAAATATATATGTAAATTCAGGTGCCTTAGTCATAAATTACCCATTGAAAGGGGACGTTTTTTAAATATTGATAGAAATGAACGCATTTGTCAGTTGTGTAATAAGGATGAGTTAGGAGATGAATTTCATTACTTGTTTTGCTGTGATTTCTTTAACAGCAGTAGACGTAAATTTCTTCCTACTTGGAGCTTGCAGTCACCAAATACACTAAAATTAGAACAGTTAATGACTTCTATTGATAGATCAGTTTTGACCAAACTAGCACTTTTCATTAAGATAGTTTTTACTAAATTTAAATAATTCTGAAACTACCATCTTCCTCTATATTTTAACCTGTGTTGTAACAATATGTATGTCTTTTATCAGGCTTTCACCCTGTTTTTCCTGGATGTTTGCACTCTCTTTATGAACTCTAGTTATCTTAACTGTAAATGGCGAAAAAGTGGGTTGAGTGTGGGTGTCCGGAATTAACAGGGTGTTGGTCCATAATGATGTGTTTCATTCAAAAAACTTTTCTGCAATAGTTTTTCATAAATGTGTTTCACGTGCCATTTTATATGTTTGTATATACGTTTGTTCATGTTCCATTTTAGCTCCTATGCCTTCAATGGGCCTGGAGTAAATAAAAATCTTGTTGAAAAATCTTGTTGCTAAGCTACATTTTCACGTGTTTTTCGTGGACGCACAGAAAACTTTATACATGTATACATGGCATGATTTACGATTTGAAACATAAGTTGATCTTTAATTTTATGTGCAGTTTTTTATTCTATGCCTTACAACGTTTTGACATATTTCAAGTCATCTCGAGCATGGTCGGTTATCCATATCAGGATAACGTGTCCGTGAATACCCCATGAACCACACTTTTATACAGCAAAACTTTGGTATGCATGGGTATACCTATTTTAAGCTCACATGAGCCCTTCGGCTCAAAAAGCGAGCTTATAGGATGACCATGCCCCCGTCGTCCGTCCGACGTCGTCCGTCAACAATTTCCATGATATTCTCCTCTGAAACCAAATGGCAAACCAAAGTTAAACTGCTTGCGGAGCATTCTTAGGAAGGGGGAACGAAAGTTTGCATAAATGACCCAGGTCACATGACTAAGATGGCCGCCATAGCTATAAATAGCAAAAACCTTTAAAACAATTTCTTCCCAGAAGCAGAAGTCCTATGATTTTGAAACTAAGTTTGAAGCATCAGGCAATAGAGTTCTACAAAGTTGGTATACATCATAATGCTGGGATGACCTTGACCTATTTTATGGCAGGGTCAACTTAGGTCGCCCATGCATTTAAATGGGGAAAATAAGTTAAATGTAATTAAATGGGTGGAAACTCGCGATGAGCATGCAAAGGTACTGAAGATTTATGTCCATGAAAACATTTAGTCCCCAGGGGTGTGTCTGCTCCTGCCCGGGGGCTATATATATGCATATGACCAAATTCAAACATCTCTGCAACCGCATGGCCGATCAAAGCCACACTTCATGGAAAGGGAACGAAAGATTGTATAAATGGCCGCCATGGCTATAAACTGCAAAAACCTTTAAAATGTTCTTCAGAACCAGTAGGCCTATGATTTTGAAACTTGGCATTAAGCATCTACAAAGTTTATACATGGCCTAAATCATGACCCAGGGATGATATTGACCTATTTTACGGCAAGGTCAACTTAGGATGCCCATGCATCTAAAAACACAGATTGTGAGTACTCGTTAGAACTGCCTCTGCGAGGCTGTTTTAGCGTGTACCAACAATCTATGTTTTGAGCAAAATAAAAAGATAAAAATGTTGAACTGAAAATTTTCATTTTTTACAACTTTAAAAACACTGTATATTGCTTGTTAAGGTTTTGTTATGCTAGCGTCAAGATACACGGCACCATTTTAGTGCACATGTATTACACATGCTGACAACTGTCATATCCTGAATGACAGTTATTAATGGAACCTCCGGCGGGACATGTACAACACCTTGATCATTCTTAACCTTACTCATATGGGCATTTTTTGTGTCCGGAATCGGGCGAGCATAAATGCGCATAAGCTTTTTACTCAATCAAAATTTACATAAATAATATATTTAATTGGTTTGTTGATTTGAGGTTTAACGTTAATCCAACAACAAAGGTCGTATGGAAACGAGACATCAGTTTATAGTATCATCCCACAGACTTAAGGATCCCGGGATCAAACCCGCGGTCCCTGATTTAAAAGGACGAACACATGCCGTTAACACTAAAGCCCCTATCTCACTGGAATGCGACAACTGGAGACTAGTTCGCGAATAGTTCGCGACTATTTCGCGACAAAGATAAACGATATAAACACAACTTTCACGTTGCAGTCTCATTGAATATACATTTTTGCGACAAATTCGCGAGTTTCGGTCTAATTTTGAAAATATATCGCGCGACTGTCGCGCGATAGTCGCGCGACTGTCGCACGACAGTCGCGCGACATTCGTGAGAGTGTCTCACGACTTTACCGCGAATGTAACTTATTTTCATTTAAATTCGTACGACAGTCGCGCGACATTCGTGCGAGTGTCGCGCGACATTCGTACGAATGTCGCTTAGTTTTATTTTCTCGCCAGATAGTCGCGAGGTTTTCGCAAGACTTTCGCGCGACCGTCGTGTGACACTCGCGCGACATTCGTACGAGTGTCGCGAAAATTTCGCATTGTAAATTCGCCAAAATTTCGCGGCGACAAGTTTGCGACACTCGCACGAACGTCGTGCGACCGTCGCACGACAGTCGCGCGACAATCTTGCGAAATATTTTGGAGAAAAAATTCCCACAAAATTTTTCAACATGTTGAAAAACTTCGCGACCAGTTCGCGACTAGTTCGCGACACAAGAAATTCTCACGACACTCGCGCGACACTCGCACGAATGTCGTGCGAAAGTCCCGCGACAAAATTCGCAAAACAGTCGCGAGAAATTCGCATGCCAGTGAGATACTAGCTTAACTGTTTTCGGCTTGTCAAGCAGCAATGTGGTTTGATAACTGATCCTGCTTGATAAAATGTTTTTTTTTTTTTTTTTTTTTTTTTTTTTTTTTTTTTTTTTTTTTGAGGGGCCGTGGGACAAAATTTCAACAGCCAAACACAGCACAATATTAGGTTCACGGATGTCGTTTCGTTTGTTTACATATAAAAAGCCGTTAAATTGAGCACGTAAAATGTCTGCGTGATATACTGTGCATGAATATGTATATTCAGGAATTGTCTATCAGTATAAGCAACATCGTAAATGCCTGCGATACAACAAAAGTCCTTACAGCAAAGATTGATGCAACATCACACAACATGTGATAAAATGGAGTAATTGAAAAAAGCAATATCGCTTTGGCAACAACCATCACCAAGACAATCAACACTTCGTCGTAGGTTGCTGCCCAATTGATCAGTCTTACAATCACAGGTGACACAAACCAAATTCTGCTTGTGGGTGTGCCAAGTCGTTTTCTCAGGGTTCTATGTTTTATGTCTTGGTGTTTAAAATTTTTTGTGCTGTTGGCGCCTTATGTATGTTTTCATATTTTTAGTTAAGTTAAGGTAACTGAGTGGCCACCTATTGGGAAAATAGCTGCTCATTCGGCTTACGATATGTTTCATGGTATAAGTACCTGATTGTTAGTTTGGTTTTTTCCCACCTCGGTTTTTGGAGTGGGAATCTTTTTCTGATTGCGCCTTTTCCTGATCTTTGCCTACTTGTACCTTTTTCTACCCCCCCCCCCCCCTCTCACCTTGTTACTGATTTATCCGTCTCATATGAACTAAAATAATCTTGAACGGGGCGAAAATTGTATAAAAACGAAATTATGATCTGAAATGAGCACAATCAGACTCTTATAATCTGTAATCAATAGAATGACCTGGAATCGATACAATTAAATTTCACATCCTCACTAAGGTGGGCGTAGTGTAATTCTGGGCCCTGATTAGATTTTAACAGATAGCAAAACTTCTCCGATGTTACTCGCGCCTATAAGAAAAAAAAAATGCATTTACATTCCATCATGCACGCATGTTTAATGTAAACCATAAAACGAGGAATATTCGGTGTCTCACGTGCAAATAACAACTATTTACATACTGGACCCTGGTCTCGACCGAAAGACGGAGTTACGCGTTGGATTGAACGCGCGGCCCGTTTTACGAGGAGACTGACTGAACCACTACGACATGGAGTGCTTTATGGAAACACTTTAGTAACTCATAAAAATAATATTGTGTTAGTTTTATTGTAATCATATTTATTTGAATTCAACCAGGTAAACAACACGCATACAATATCACACAGAATAAATATGGACCAAAAAGAAAACTTATGTCTTGCCAAATTAATTTACTACATCGTAACCAGCACACTGGATATGGCTGAATTACTGTTGAAGGTCTACAATAAACAAAATTAGTTGTGTGGCTTGGCGAAAAATAGCTACATGTAGGATGTTGCCTCCATCGCACTTCGTATGGCATGCTGATGACTGTCGAATGAGCGAAACTTCGACATCAAGCTGATAATCTGTTTGAAATATAAACAGAATGAATTATGTTCGCTCACGAGACAGCACGTGAAACTGTAGTTTTACATCCAATAATCACAGATATACATGTATCTGAACATGTACACTAAACTATTTGATTTATTGTCTTGCGCATTTTAGTTCAGTTTTACGTCCCTTTCAAGATTATTTCAGCTCACCAATCAGTAGGTGGGGTGAAAACGTGAGCACCCTAAGAAAAACCCGTGAGGATCGGTCGCGGGTCCGCTCTTCTGCCGATTACGATCAAGCTACCGGCTTAAAAGACTTAGTGAAAAACCTATACGTGCGGACTGCCTTCTCACTACACACTTTAATCCACAAATTAACGATTTTAGTATTAAATGCAGTAGTGCATTTTGTGAGTTTTGCATTTTTTTTTTCTTTTCTTTTCTTTTTCATTTTCTAAGCTATATTGTCACAGATGCGAAAAAAGGAAGCAATTAAGAATAGAAAAAGAATTTTTGTCCTAGCCGGACTCGAACCCAGGACCTTTTGGTTTTATTCCATACATGCTACCTACTGAGCTACAGAGTAAGACGTCGTGGACTATTTCTTTTTTGCCTGTCTTGTTTAATTGGTCTCCGTTAGGCTATAAGTAGTTTTTACCAAGTAATTATTCATATCGCCCCTCGTCATCGTCTCAAATATGCCCTCACGAGTCGTCCCCCATCACACCGAAAACCGTAACCGCACGCGCCAGCAACATTTACGTTCAAAAGTGAAAAATGTCTAATAAGCCTAAGAAAACAAGAGTATCGGTCATTTTCGAGTTCTGTTGTCAATTTATTTACACTTCCAAGAATGACTAAAATAGATTATCAGATGGTAATAATCTTCTTTGGGGCAATGATATCTTGTATGAACAAGGTTTGTTTAACTCATTTAAGCCTTGTGTCCCTTTTATGGGACATAGGCAAACAGAATAGTCCCATATCTTGATAAAATAGTCTATATCTTGAAAAAAAAAAAAAAAAAAAAAAAAAAAAAAAGAATAGTCCCAGATGTGACGCCGCAGAACGCGTCCCATCTGGGGCTATTCTGTTTGCTTAGAAAAGTTTCATTGAAAAATTGAATAAAATTTAAAAATCACACCTGACGCCCCTAAAAATGAAAGTGGACTCATCAAAATGATAATTAAGGGAAAATCCATTCGAAAAATATGGCTTAATAAGAGGATTAAACATTATTTTCCGTGCATTAACGTTTTCCAAGCTCAAATGCAATGATGATGTGTATTTCAGTAACTGCACAACTGATCAGCGCCTTTGTATTCGATACAAGGATAGTACAATTTCTCCTCAGTATTCAAGATTTTTACTCTCTATTGTTACAAACCTGGTCGTAAACGGCGAAGCCCAGTTTTTTTCGCGTGGTAGTTCATATAGTCTAAGCCATGCCAATAGCTCAAACCGTTCTTTTTTTGTTCTATGACAAAATTTATAGCGAACACAAAGTTCGGGTACATGTAAAATGTATCTTTTAACAAAAATCGTAGATTTCTTGAATGTTCAAGAAATTAGTTACAGACATTAAAGTAACAACATTTCTTTTGAATGAACCGGTAAAAAGGACTAAACTATAGAATTGGACACGGTATGGACCAGTGACAACTTCCGTCTTTGGATTGTCTAATTGCTTCTGCAAGTCTGCAAGAACTGCTCACCGACAAAGAAAACTTTGAATTTTGTAAAATGGTGCTTTTGCTATATATTTTTAGCAAACTAAAGTGTTAAACATGTTAGATTGTGAATACGTCCTGTGTACCAGAATTGCGAAGGATGCAATATAATCTGCGTAATCACAATCTTGAATCAGTATACGCTGTATTTCTTTCTTTAATTATGTTTAATTTTATGGCTCTATAGTTGAAAAATCTTTCATAATGGCACAAAGTTTCTGGTCGATTAGTATTTGTTTATGTATGGGTGGCTTTAGATTTTATTTTAACATGATTAGCACATCTTCCAATGTCTTGAGAATTTTAGCATATAGAATTAGATCAGATTTTGATGTTAGAAAGCATCAAATATACGGAAGGGCCATTTGTCTATGGATACTGTACTTGTCAGACGCACGTACTGAAGTAAATCATGGTGAATGACATGGTCGCAGATTTTTCGCAAGGTATCCATGTTTTTTGTTAAATTATGTTTTCAGTGGATATGGTTACACATGATACCATATTTCCGCTACCCAAGAAAGCTGTTTACTGCCCTACCGCACAAAAGATGATTATATTAAATCAATGTTCGGTTAATGGAATATATAGACAAGATCATCAGACTACTCGTACAAACTGTCTGTTGTAGTCTTCTTTCCTCATTTTAAGAGCTATAGATGTCATATTAGATTAGCCTTGATCATATTTCCAATACGCATCCATACATCAGATATTAGCAATAGTCATGATATTGTATGAAAAATGGTATACGGTAAGAGAGGAAGCGAATACCTCACTAGAATACATTTCCAAAAAGTTTGATTCATGTTTTCCCTAACTGCCGAATGTAATAATTGTAATATACTGACTGTAATAGTGAATGCCTAATGCCCATGCTCAGCTGTTGGACAAAACATTGTTTTATCTCTGACATACAGGGTGTTAAGAAAGTTCGAAGACATTGTAATATTCCTTATAACTTCATAATGAATAATAACACAATCTCTAAAATCAACACAATTAAAACCCATTTTGATATCAGTTTGCACAGTATAATAGAACTTCTACAACTTCTGTTTTGACTGGTTTATATTACAATTTCTAAGTCAGGGTGCCACAGCTTGCCGTATTCTCTATAAGATTTGTGTAAAAAGGGGTGGCATATTAAACACAATTTAAACTATTCACAATATAAACCAGAGAGCATAAAATAACTTTAAGTGATAGTCACTGTCCTTAACATCACCATGGACATAACAGCTATTTTAAGCTAGTTCAGAACATTTTTTTTCATCAGATGAAAAAGCATGATTTTCGATCAGAAAAGCTGTGGGTGTTTTGATAGGGGGTAGGGGTAATCAAGACTTAATGGAATCAAAGAATGAAGCAAATAACTTACATAAAATATTTCATATTATGTATTAAGTGTCGGGATAGTGAACAGAATTGTTAAAATGTTCATTTTCTGGATTATGTGGTTAAAATTTATTATACATTAAGGTTGACCCCAAAAAGTTGCAAAAATAGGGTAAAATGACGAAAAATTGAGAATTTTATTAACAATATAACTTATTCACTGGCATGGGCACCGTAAACCACAACAATACACACCCCTATATCAAATATTACCACGCAAATCTAAATAAACTACTGTATGTTTACGTTATATTCAAAATAATAACGTTTTTAACGCAAAATTTCATGTTGACGAAAGTGAGGGATAGGCTTAGGTATAACATGTTTTTCAATGAGTTTTATTCAAAAATAAGGAAGGGGCGTCATCAAAAATTAGTTTCCATTATGCCACTACATATCTAATAGCATTATATTAGAAAAAAGAAATGACATTAACTACGCAGTTTCAAATGTTCATAAAATATTTACCTATAACCCCTACTATTTGTGGCCTATTTCAAGAATGGGGATACCCTAAGACTTTGCTGAGCAATTCCATAAAGTTTACTAGACAACAGAAAATGATGACTCACATTTGCATAAAACATTCTTGACAATATTTGTAATCAATGTTTTCAATGTGAATCCACTGGTATTGGAAATTTAAACAGTTTTTTGACAAGCACTGGTTAAACCCACATTTTGCATTTTATGACACTTAATTTAGAAGAGGGGTCGCTTATTTTCCACATGTATTTTTCCTATCAGTTTGCTATAAAGCAAAGTTTTGTCCATAATATCATGTATGACATATTTTCAAGATTAAAATAACAGTATATAATAATATCTAAATGCTTTATTTAACACTCAGTATCCTTTTGAATGATGTCTTCGAACTTTCTTAACACTCTGTAATTTGTCATGAATTTTAACCATATTGACACACACATCTGCGGCTCTATGAAAGCACACGCGTTTTCTATGAAATTGGAGTAATAATTATGTGATTTAGGAGAAAAATAATCATATCTTCTCTGATACCACAGCCATACAATAAATTATTCATGCTAGTGGACCAATGTTGCGTTAATCTGCCTTAAACATCTATTGAAAATGACTGAATCCTTCGCCAGGTCATATTATTTCTTATACCACACAGCGAGGCGACCAGCTGCTATTTCAGCATCAGTTATCTGGCTATATAACATTAAAGTAAAACACTGGTAAAATCCGGCAGATGAAAAACCAAAGGATACTATGTAGACGGAGGCGTACTTATTAGGATATCCAGGATGTAATTAGCTCGACTGCACGAAGTGCATAAAGCTATTGCAGTCACCCCGGTCGTCCACGTTCCCGTTCCCGTGCGCGTGCGCGTTCCCGTGCGCGTCACACTTGCGTTAAAGTTTTCTAGAAGTCCATATCTTGACAACCACTCATCAGAAAGCATTCATACTTGGACCATAGATACCCTGTAGGGTTAACTTTCATTCCATGGCGTCGGGCCCCTGGGTACAGGCCAGGGGGTGGGGCTGGAGATTAAAATCAAGACCACCTTCAAAAATGACCATTCTTGCGTTAAAGTTTTCTAGAAGTCCATATCTTGACAACCACTCATCAGAAAGTATTGATAATTGGGTCATTGACACCCTGTAGGGTCGGCTTTCTTTCCATGGCATCGGATTCCTGGGTCCATGCCAGGGGGTAGGGCTAGAGGTTAGAATCTAGAACACCATTAATAATTATTGCTGTTCTGTGATATAGTATTCTAGAAGTCTATATCTTGATAACCTTTTATCAGGGAGCTTTCATACTTGGACCATAGGTACCCTGTAGGATTGAGTTTCATTTCATGGCATCGTATCTCTGGGTTCATGCCTGGGGGTGGGGCTAGAGTTTAAAAACTAGACCACTGTAAAAATAGAAGTACTGCTGTGTAACTTTTACAAGGAGTCCATTTCTTGACAACAACTTATCATAAAGCGTTCATACTTCATACACTTTAGGTTCCATGACATCGGACTTCTGGTGTGGGGGGGGGGGGGGCTAGAGGTTAAAATCTAGAACTCCATGATTTTTTTTCCTTTTTATTTCTTAATAGAAACAACTTTGGAAGATGGTTGGTCATTCATCTTTTGACTTTGTGACACTGACTTGTGTGTCATGACGGTAAGTGTCGGTTGACCTACTTTCCATGGTTCAGTGATTTTGCCTTATATCTTGACGTTCAATTAATATATTATCTTACTTCTTTCTCATTGTGAGTGAGTTTGACCAGGCCTTTGACCCCAATATACTTATAGGTCACTGTGACCTAATTTCACGGTTCAGTGATTTTGCCTTATATCTTGACACTCAATTAGTATATTTTCATACTTTTTTTAGATTATGAGTGAGTATGACCAGACCTTTGACCCCAATATACTTATAGGTCACTGTGACCTAATTTCAAGGTTCAGTGATTTTGCCTTATATCTCCACACTCAGTTGGTTTATGAACAAACTTTTTTTTCAGATTATGAGTGAGTATGACCAGACCTTTGACCCCCTTATACTTACAGGTCACTGTGACCTAATTTCAAGGTTCAGTGATTTTGCCTAATATCTCCGCACTCAATTGGTTTATGAACAAACTTCTTTCACACTATGTTTGCGTATGACAAGTCCTTTGATCCTAAAGTAGTCCTAGGTCATTTTGACCTAATTTCACGGTTCAGTGATTTTGACTTTTATCTCGGCACTAAATTGGTATATGAACATACTGTTTTCACAATATGTTTGTGTATGACAAGACCTTTGACCCTGAAGTATTCCTAGGTCACTGTGACCTAATTTCATGGTTCAGTGATTTTGCCTTATATCTCGACACTCAATTGGTTTATGAACAAACTTCTTTCACGCTATGTTTGCGTATGACAAGACCTTTGACCCTAAAGTAGTCCTATGCCATTATGACCTAATTTCACGGTTCAGTGATTTTTCCTTATATCTCGGCACTTACTTGCTATATGAACATACTTCTTTCACAATATGTTTGCGTATGACAAGACCTTTGTCCGTAAAGTATTCCTGGGTCACTGTGACCTAATTTCATGGTTCAGTGACTTTGCCTTATATCTTGACACTCAGTTGGTATCTTTTCATATTTCTTTCTGATTATGAATGAATATGACCAGACCTTTAACCCAAACATACTTATAGGTCACTATGACCTATTTTCATGGTTCAGTGATTTTGCTTAATATCTCAACACTCATCAGGACTTGGGGTCAAACAATGAAATGTCAACAGGGATGAAGTTAAACGGTAAAACGGTAAAGAACATGTCGACCCGTTCTAATTTACAATAATGAAGTAAGTGCCTGATGTATTTGTAGAAGGCTATGTCCAGAATGTAGAATACACCATATAACAGCCGTTCTACCTATAAAATGAGCACGAATGTACGTCTCCGCTGACAAATATATTCCTTGAAATGTTAGCGCCAGGAGGTGATCCCGAAGATACGCCTTTGTTTTGTGTATTAAAACATCCGTTAACTGAATATGATTAGACTGTGTAGAGAGAGAAAGAGAAAAATAAAGCCACACCTCTACGCCGGTAGAGATAAGACAATCCGACAAACTGCCCGAAATAGACTAATTACGCACATTAGAATTCGATGTTTCAGTTGTATGGTGTCTGGAAAATATCACAATAAGTCGAAGGAGCAGTGTTTCCAACGTTTTGAACACCGATACTTAATAAAGGTAAAAAAGCAATAATCAGGCACTGATGCAATCAGAACCAAAACCCCAACCCAAAGCCGAGGTTGGAAAAAAATGTCAGTCAAGTACTTGTACAAAGAAAAGGTATCGTAAGCTGAGTTAGAAGCTAATGCTCCAAAGATGGGCACACAGTTGAATATATGAAACTGCAGATACATGACATCAACAAGACATAGAATCGACACCAAAAGATAAGACAATTTAACCTACCAAAGCGATGGCGTAGTTGATGCATCCTTCGTTTTTGACTGAATCGTTCTTGCAGTTTTCACAATTGTTTCTAATTTTCAATAAATAGTGGTAATTTCATTTGAACTGACTTCACATGAGAAAACCCGCTCTATGCGCAACGCTGACAACAAGTTTTACATTGTGACTGAAAGTAAGTAATCAGATAAATGATTCCCGCCACTTAATTCATGATGATAAATAGGTAACAGACTAGCTAATTTGACATGTTTATTGTTGATTTCGAGAGATTTACCTATAGTTACAACTTTTTATTTATCTTTGTTGTTTTATGGTGTAAGTTAACATGTGTTTGTTTGTGTTTCCAGATGTAAAATAGGCAAATTGGAAGACGGATACACAGATACTGCAATACGATCTATAAATATGGAATCATAACAGTACAAGTTGATTGGAGGTCACTCACCATACCATAACGAAAGCTTGCCCATGCAATAAACAGAGATATTTGAGCTTTAAAAAATGAAAATTTTCAGCTGAAAAATTTTGATGTTTTTCTTATTTTTGCTCAAAACATAGATTGTGGGTACTCGTTAGAACCGCCTCAGAGCATACATTGACGAATACAGCAGAATGACAGATTTGTGAATAAAATCTACTGCGAATGATGTAAGCAGATGGCAAATGCAAATTTCATTCATACCTACCTGAGGGTTAGTGGAAATTCTCCCAGAAACCGTGTTCTACAGAAAGCGATGTGACAAAGTTACTGATAAAGTTACTTATTTGCCATGAGGAATTACTAATTTGTCCAGAAAAATACCGAGTAACATCTATGTTGTTTATATATAATGAATGTTAAAACTAGGGTCAATTCGATGTCTGATAAACGTTCACAGAAACATGAGACTTTGATAGACTACTAGACATCTATCCAACATATCATTACTAAAACTTGCCCATGCAATATACAGAGATTTTTTGAGCTTTAAAAACTGAAAAAATAATCAGTAGAAAATCTTTGATATTTTTCTTATTTTTGCTCAAAACATAGATTGTGGGTACACGTTAGAACCGCCTCGCGGTATGTTTTGAGTAAAAATAAGAAAAATATCAAAGATTTTCTACTGATTTTTTTCAATTTTTACAACTTTAAAAATCTCTGTATATTGCATAGGCGTGTTTTCGTAATATAAACATGGCATCATAACAGTATAAGCTGATTGGAGGTCACTCACCATACACAGTGGTCAATGGCGACAGGATTTTTCATATGCTGTGCATGTGAAGGAAAAGCTATTTTGTTAATGTAGTACTATGGATCACCAAAATAGACAAAAATATTAACGGTTTGAATAAAAACAACAAAACAATACATTGAAAGTCAAACTTAGGAAATACAAAACTGCACTCTCTGTTGACATAAGCTGTGTTTTGTCAATACCATTCTGCGAAAATATTGTAAATAACAGTCATCTAAAAATGTCAGAGCATACATTGACGAATACAGCAGAATGACAGATTTGTGAATAAAATCTACTGCGAATGATGTAAGCAGATGGCAAATGCAAATTGCATTCATACCTACCTGAGGGTTAGTGGAAATTCTCAAAGAAACCGTGTTCTACAGAAAGCGATGTGACAAAGTTACATCGCGCTTATCATAAATTTTAGAAGAAACAAATCCATTTGCAACAGAAAGATGTAGATCTAAAAAGGGGGCTTCGGTATCTGAGATATTGGCTTTGTTCAACTGTAGTTCATGTGGATAAATTTGATTGACCATACCTTCAAAATAAGGGTTGTCAATGTTCAAAAGGTCATCGAGGTACCTAGATGTGGAATTGAAAAAAGGTACAAGTAGGCAAAGATCAGGAAAAGGCGCAATCAGAAAAGGATCCCCACTCCAAAAACCGAGGTGGGAAAAAAACAAACTAACAATCAGGTACTTATACCATGAAAACACTTCCTAAGCCGAATGAGCAGCTATTTTCCCAATAGGTGGCCACTCAGTTACCTTAACTTAACACTAAAAATATGAAAACATACATAAGGCGCCAACAGCACAAAAATATTTTAAACACCAAGACATAAAACAAAAAGAACCACCACAGAAGTATCGCCTTGGAACGATCAGTAACACAAAATTACTGGCGGGTTTAAACCGGTTTTACAGGATCCTAACCTCACCCTCAGCTTCTGCAGTGGTTCATAACATTTAGTTAGTTCTTCGGTCCTCGTGGTGAATCTCTAACTAGTCAATGAATCATCAAGAACAAACAAATAAATCATGATAAACATCCTGATGAATCAAAAACTTATCAAAGTTACCTATTTGCCATGAGGAATTACAAAATTGCCTAGAAAAATACTAAGTAGCATCTATGTTGTTTATATATTGTGAATGTTTAAACTAGGGTTAATTCGATGTCTGATAAAAGTTCACAGAAACATGAGACTTTGCAAAACTACATTTGACATCTATCCAACTTACTTTGCGGCACCGTTGTTCATTTTTCTGACCATGACACGGAGAGATTGTTATATTACTTGTGTTTTAAAACAGGGAAGGAAGTCTGTGAAGATCAATACATACAAATGATACAATACGAAAACTTTCCCATACAATAAACGGCGGTTTCTTTAGCTTTAAAAATTGAAAATTTTCAGCTGAAATATTTTGATATTTTCCTTTTTTTGCTCCAAACATAGATTGTGGGTACACGTTAGCACCACGAGGCGGTTCTAACGAGTACCCACAATCTATGATTTAGAGCAAAAATAAATAAAATAGGTATACCCCTGCACATCCCAGTTTTGCTTTATTAAAGTGGGGTTCAGGGGGGTATACATTACACGGACATGTTTTTCGAGATGTGACGTCAAAATATTGGTAGTCATGTGTGCATTGTTTGCATAAAATATATCTATGTTTTTGGTGTACGAATTGTCCATGATATACAAAGTACAGTCCAACCTGTCTTAAGCAAGCAGCCAAGGGAAACACTAAAATCGCTTGCTTAAGACAGGTGCTTGCTTAATAGAGGTTATGTTCTAACACTAGGGCTGGTGTCCTAACCAAATCATGTTAGCTAGAAAAAAATAATAGCACCGCCATTGTCAGTGGTATTGTCACTAAGTTCTCCAAAATGCCCAGACAAGTTGTCTATGATTATCTTCTGAGAAATAAACAATGAATTATGGCATCTGAAAGGTGTGAAGACAATTTTGACACCTGACGGAGTTTTAATATCCATGTCAAAATATATCTTTTGTATGTAATTGATGAAAGTAGTGGTTGCTTAAATCCAAAATTGGGACTGAAACAAGTGGCCTTTGGCCACACAAGACAGGTGCTTGCTTAATAGAGGTTCATTTACATGTAAAATCAATTGGGGGGAAATGAAAGTGCTTGCTTAAGACAAGTGCTTGCTTAATACAGGGCTTGCTTAAGACAGGTTGGACTGTATATGTGTACGGATTGTCCCTGATGAAGTATGGAATTGCCTAGATGGAGACAGTGATTTCAAAGTGGGATAAATGTATAATTGGTATTACTTTATTTATGTTTATATTTAAATATGGCGAATTATCTTTGCTCTTTGTGAAATTTCTTAACATATTCTGATTATTGTTAGAGTTGATATTGAAACTTGGCATGTAACTTCAGGAACTAGAGAACGACAATACATCTATAGTTATGACCCTGTGATGACTTTGACCTATGTTACGGCAAGGTCATCGTGGGTCGCCTTTGAATTTGAATGGGAGAAAACTGTTAAAATGTCATTTATAGGCACAAACTTGCACCTCTGCACTGGGGCTATATACCATAATATTCTATTCAAGCATGTATATTAGTATATATAGCAGATCTCGGGTAAGCGTTTACAGGACCATGGATCTTCTGGTTTAATTACTGTATGTCCCTTGTGTCATTTTGCTGGTTTTTCTAAAAAGCAATTTGAAACCTTTTGTACGCTGGACTGCTTCTGTACTTCACAACAATAGTATTCTTGAAAACTTTATACTATCCACCAACTCACAGCTTAATATATCCCGTGAGCCAATTTAACTGACCTTGACAACTCGATTGGAATACCTGAAATACAAAGACATTTTGCTTTCAAAGATAAACTCATTGGCACTATGAATCACCGCATGGCATCCATGGCAACCGTTAACGTGGTTCTTGAGCATGGATGTGTTCGGGCCTCATGGGGAATCTCTGAATAGTAAATAAATCATCAAGGACAAACAAATATATGATAAATACCATGATGAATCAAAAACGTGTAATGTCAGAAACAATACTCTGCCCGGCAACTGCTAATCCCCAAGAAACAAAATAATATTTTGTCAATGTAAACTTGAATGATATTAAAGGAATTCCGACCTTGAGTTTAAGGGAATGTCAGTATTTATAATTCAACTCTCCTCACTGCGTGTCAACAGAACTGATGATATTACGAGTTTAACACGTACATGAATTGAATGCCTGAGTAATAGGATCATTTTGTCGAGCTAATAGGATAATAAAGCCATTAGCTTATCAGGTGTTATGCACGATAAAAGCTATGTGTACTCGTTACTAGGGGAGTAATTCAGAGAGAACTTTCTATGTAAAAGTTAGATGATCAGAAACTGGTGCAGTCAGAACCAAGGCACGACCCTAACAAACGAGGTGGGAAAATAAATTTGGGTTCGGACCAGGGCTGTGTAGTCACAGATGCAGGCGAAACGCTTGAAATTTCGGGTTTAAGAAAGAAGAACATTTCGTAAGGTGAGTAAGTAAGTTAGTAAGAATTTTATTTTACGATGGTAGCTATTGCTCTCAATGTGGCCCTCAGTTACCCGGAATTAACTAAATATTTATATGAATATGCAAATAAATTGCGAATACACTGAGCACAAATTTTTCACAACGAAACAAAACACTCATTGAATCATAACAGAAACACAACATTGCGATCTCGCCACGGCAAGATCGCATTAATAATTGAACAGGGCTGGAATCTTGTTGTTAATCGACCACCGACTTCCGGTCGAACTTGATTGGACGAGGCAGCTCCGATCGGGTCACACTGATAGTTCGTCTCTCACTAATGAGAAAGACCATCATTATTTCTTGAATAGTGCTGATGTGTGTTGGTGAGTTCTTTGATGGCTGACTAGGCCAATTCTGGCTCTAAACTGTCGGTTGCAAGTAGAGCAAGTCAATGTCATAGAGTCTGCTGGTGGCACATTTGTTTTGGCTTTGCGCTCTCTTCGCTTTCTTTCAGCTTCACAGATTCTTTTCTTTTCATAGAGAGCTGCTCCTTTGTTGATGAGACCTCGCCACTTTGATCGCTCCTGTGCAGTCTGTTCCCAGGACCCCATTGGTATTTTGAAATCCTTCAGAGAGGCTTTGAGGGTGTCTTTGTAGCGTTTCTTCTGGCCACCTTGAGAGCGCTTTCCCTCCTGTAGTTCTCCATAGAAAACTTTCTTTGGAAGTCGCGCATCAGGCATTCTTATAACATGGCCAGTCCATCTTAGCTGTGCTAGCTTTAAGACTGTATGCATGCTTTGCATCCCTGCTTTCCTCAGGACCTCTGTGTCTGGAATCTTGTCCTGCCACTTGATTTTTAACAGCTTTCTCAAACAGCTTAAGTGGAAATGGTTAAGTCTCTTTGCATGGCGTTGGTATACTGTCCAGGTCTCACATGCATACAAGAGGGTTGGCAGTACCACAGCCTTGTAGACTTTCAGCTTGGTGTCAAGCTTGATTCCATTTCGCTCCCAGACATTTGCACGGAGTCTTCCGAATGCCACACTAGCTTTTGCAATTCTGGCAGTGATCTCATCATCAATATGCACTGCTCTGGAGAGAGTGCTTCCCAGGTAGGTGAACTTGTCAACAACTTTCAGTTTTTGCCCATTCACAGTGATGGTTGGTTCATTATATGGTTTTCCGGGGGCTGGTTGGTGTACAACCTCTGTCTTTTTTGTGCTGATTGTGAGATCATAGTTATCACATGACTGTGAGACTTGATCCATGGCTCTTTGCATTTTTGCCTCTGTGTTGGCATTCTTATCCATATCATCTGCATAGAGGAGCTCATGTAGCACATCAGTCTGGACCTTAGTTTTGGCTTGCAACCTTCTGAGGTTGAATATGTTGCCATCAAAACGGTACCTGATTGGAAAACCAGTTTCACTGTCCTGAAAAGCATCCATAAGCATGGCAGAAAACATCATGCTGAACAGTGCTGGTGCCAGAACACAGCCTTGTTTGACCCCATTTGTTACTTCAAATGGTTCAGAGAACTCTCCATCATTCTGCACACGTGCCTGCATGCCATCATGAAACTGCCGCACCATAGCTATGAATCTGGGTGGACAGCCAAACTTGGCCATGATTTTCCAGAGTCCATCACGACTAACAGTGTCAAAAGCTTTGGTGAGGTCAACAAACGTCATGTATAGATCTACATTCTGTTCTTGGCATTTCTCCTGAAGCTGTCTTGCTGTGAAGATCATGTCTATTGTCCCTCTGTCTTTTCTGAATCCACATTGACTTTCTGGGATAAGTCCCGTCTGATCAAGATGAGCATTCAGACGATTCAACAGAATTTTTGCAAGTATCTTCCCAGCAATTGATAGGAGGGAGATGCCTCTGTGATTGTCACAGACTTGAGGATTTCCTTTCCGCTTGTATAGGTGGATTATGGATGCATCCTTAAATTCTTGTGGGATAGCCTCCTTCCTCCACATACAGTGAAACAACTCTGTCAGTTTCTCTGCCATGGGTAGCCCCCCAGCCTTGTAAACTTCGGCAGGAATTGCATCTGCACCTGGGGCTTTGCCAGATGATAGTTGTTGAACTGCTTTTCTTGTTTCCGTAACGGTAGGAAATTCATCTAACAGAACATTGCACTCTATCTGTGGAAGTCTGTCGATTGCATCCTGATTGATGCTTGATGGTCGATTAAGCACACTATTGAAGTGTTCCGCCCACCTTTCCAAGATAGCCTCTTTATCTGTGAGAAGAGTGTTTCCATCTGCACTGAGCAATGTGGTGGCTCCAGAACTCTTTGGACCATAAATGGTTTTCAGTGCATCATGAAATTTCTTCATGTCCTTTCTATCCGCAAAAGACTGAATTTCTTCTGTTTTCTTCCTCAGCCAGGAATCTTGCATGTCCCTAAGCTTGGTCTGGACTGTCTTACAAATGTTGCTGTAGGCT
This sequence comes from Rugalucina vietnamica, assembly GCA_964017185.1. Lineage (NCBI taxonomy): Eukaryota > Metazoa > Mollusca > Bivalvia > Lucinida > Lucinidae > Rugalucina > Rugalucina vietnamica. Next base: position 7,390,573 of record OZ024876.1, on the reverse strand, counting down.
GCTTTCTTGGATACTGAGCTAGTATCATCTTGATGTGCCTTGAGCAAACGGTGCTTTTCTTCAAGAAGCCTCTGAATTTCATCATCATTCTCATCAAACCAGTCTTGATGTTTGCGAGATGGATGGCCTAAGGTGCTTGCAGCTGAAGAAAGAACTGTTTTATGGAAAACTGTCCAGTTTTCTTCGGGGTCCTCTGAACTGAGATTCATTGCATCAAGTTGGTTGCAAATGTCTGTTAAGAAATTTTGTCTCATGCTGTCTTTATTCAGCTTTGAGACATCCAGTCTCTTAGGAGCTTTCTTGCCTTGAGGTCGCCTCGCAGGCTGTATTCTTAGGTTGAGTTTGCTGACAACCAGTCTATGATCTGTCCAGCAGTCTGCACCACACATAGTCTTTGTCACTTTAACATCCTGCCTGTCTGTTCTCCGCACTATGACATAGTCTATGAGATGCCAGTGTTTGGAACGGGGATGCATCCAGGATGCTTTGTTCCTATTAGGTAGACGGAAGACTGTGTTGGTGATTAGAAGATCATGTTCAGCACACTTCCTGAGAAGCAAGAGACCATTGCTGTTACACTTTCCAACCCCTTCTGGACCTATAACTCCTTCCCAGGTCTGGTGGTCTGTACCCACTCTGGCATTAAAGTCGCCAAGAAGGATAAGCTTGTCTGTGCGGGGTGTTGCAGAAATAACATTGTCTAGGTCATCATAGAACTTGTCCTTGACCTCATCTGGATTGGTCATTGTGGGTGCATAAGCACTGACAATAGTTGCATGTTTATTGCCTGACAGAGGAAGTCTCAATGTCATTAGACGGTCATTAATGCCTTTTGGCAATCCTGACAGCTTACCAACAAGTTCTGTTTTGATGGCAAAGCCAACTCCTGCTTCACGCCTCTCTTCACTTTTGCGTCCACTCCAGAAGAAGGTGTATCCAGCACCAACTTCTTTGATCTCCCCAACATCTGCGAACCGAGTCTCACTCAATGCAGCTATCTGTATATCATACCTCCCAAGTTCTCTGCCCACAAGGGCCGTTCTACGCTGTGGTCTATCTGACCCAGCACTATCCATTAAAGTGCGCACATTCCATGCGCCAATCCGTAAGGGGATTACTCTAGCTTTTTTCTTTGTATTTCGACCGCTTAAGGGGATCCCCGCTGATCGCGGTTAACCAGCCAGGGGGTTTGAAGCAGGCAATTGTTTAGGGCACCTTTTCTAGCCCCTTCCCCATGCTACGGGGGTGAGCAGTGCGGTCCTAAATAGGTCTGCTCAGTCACTCAGCCGACTGCCGAATTCTGCTTACTGCTTCTCCTCACAGAAAACGACCATTAGAACTGAGCCGCCTGTGTGCAGGTCTGCAACTACAGCTCCCAGTGTGTCCTACACCTGCTGCTTCGCCACTCGCCCATCGCCACAGGACTTTGTAGGTATGTGGGTGCAAGTGTGATGAAATTGTTGTGTATGCAAGTGCTTGTGTGTTGAGAAATAAGATGACATGCGCTATGAAATTGGATTATAGTGAGGAAGAGGTGCGCAACGTCAACCTCACTCTCTAGTCCTCGCCCAGCTGCGCCCAGAGGCAAGACACAGGTCAAGACGTCTGGAGTTGGGTTTGGATGCAGTGGATGACCGTAACATCTTTAGTGCCTTGTCACGCTCTGCATGTTCCACAACATGTTGCTGTATCGCTTTCTGAACCGTTGAATCAGATGATTTCTTCCGCTCCATCTACCGAAACAGTCTTTGCATATCTGGACTAGGCATATCCAGACACACAGGTTTGATTTTGGAGTTTCCTTCTCCTAGATGAATTGCTGGCCACAGCTGAAGAGCTCCATCTACCCTTTCTTAGGTTTTGTTTAGAGACCTGTAAACTCCTAGGAGGGCTGTCAACCAAGACTAATGAGTTCCCCTTGCCCAGCTAGATTTTGTGTAGAGAACTAGCTTAACTCCTAGATGAGTTGCCTTCCAAGGCTAACGAGCCCCATCTGCACCGCATGACAACAGGTAGTACTGATTACATGTTACAGTAGCAGTTAAACTGACCTGACCTCGGGTCACACTAAATACCGCATGTCGGCTCAGGTATAAAAGCTCACATTGAACCGAGCTGCCAGAGTCTGTTCGGTCGTGGTTATCGCCATGGGTTCATACGTGGTCATACAGTGAAAATAGTGCTAAGAGATCGCAAGCGTTTTGAAAACGCTTAAACTTGTATAACGTTACTGGTAGCTAAAACCTATTTTACGGGACCCTGAACCACGAGGCTAACAAGGAATTTGTCATAAACCTTCCCCCTAACGCAAATTTTCTGATGGATGGGATTAAATAAAAACTACATCTCGTTATCAATTTCTAGTAATGCCAAAATATAAAACTATCAATTAGGAACGTTCTGTAGACAGATCAATTAGTAAAATACATTAGAACACGTGCCATTATCATATATTTTGCTAGCACTAATTAGCAGATCATACAACGCAGAACAGATATCAAACAAAGGTTTACCTAGATGTGCGATAACAGTTTTTATATTTCCTTGCCAAATTGCTTCAAATTAAGATCATTAGAAATCTCCCAAAACTGGGGAAAAGTAACACAACGCTGAAGACTACTCTAATGATCTTAATTGATAAACAGTAAACTAAATTACATCTGCGCTTAGTATACAATCACGTGTACAGAAAATAAAATCTTCGATTTTTACAACTTAAAATGTCTGTACATGTATATTGTATGGGCATGTTTTCGTAATGAATAAAAACACCCGTAGCAAGCACCTGGTTAGCGACTGATTTGCACAGTTCTCGCATTATTTTTAAAGTGAAGATAATGCTTACATGTGACACATCACTGGTGAACAAGCTATTCTCAAAGTTTAACTTGATCATTATGTTGATATGCTTTAGCTTATCTTGGTCGTGAAAAGGACCAATCATTACGAAAACGTGTCCATGCAATAAACAAGGATTTTTTCACTTGTAAAATTTGAAAATTTCATTAGTAAATAACGGAATGGTTTTTCTTATTTTTGCTCAAAACATAGATTGTGTGTACACGTTAGAACTGCCTCGCCGAGGCGGTTCTTACGAGTACCCACAATCTATGTTTTGGAGCAAAAATAAGAAAAATAGGTGTACCCCTGCATACTCCAGTTTTGCTATATAAAAGTGGGGTTTAAGGGGGTATTCATTGCACGGACATGTTTTCCTGATGATTGACTGACTCTGTCTATTCATGCCACAGGGAGTAACAAGTAATTTCAGTTACTGGACAGCTGATCAGCGCCTTTGTATTCGCTACACGGATAGTACAATGCCTCCTCAGTATTCAAATTTCGTGCTCTCTATTGTTACAAACCTGGTCGTAAACTGCGAAGCCCCGTTTGTTTCGCGTATCTGCTCATATAGTCTAAGCCATGCCCATAGCTCAAAAAGTTTTTATTTTTTACTCTTAGGACAACATTTGCCGCGAACACAAAGTTCGGGTACATGTAAAATGTATCTTTTAACAAAAATTGTAGATTTCTTGATTTTTCCAGAAATCAGTTCCAGACATAAAAGTAACAACATTTCTTTTGAATGAACCGGTAAAAAGGACTAATCTATAGAAATGGACAGGGTATGAACCAGTGACAACGTTTTTCTTAGGGGTGTCTAATTGCTTCTGCAAATCTGCAAGAACTGCTCACTGACAAAGCGAACAAAACTTTGAATTTTGTAAAATGGTGGTTTTGCTATATATTTGTAGCAAACTAAGTTGTTAAACATGTTAGATTGTGAATACGTCCTGTGTACCAGAATTGCGAAGGATGCACTAGAATCTGCGTAATCACAATCTTGAATCAGTATACGCTGTATTTCTTTCTTTAATTATGTTTAATTTTATGGCTCTATAGTTGAAAAGTCTTTCATAATGGCACAAGGTTTCTGGTCGATTAGTATTTGTTTATGTATGGGTGACTTTAGATTTTATTTTAACATGATTAGCACATCTTCCAATGTCTTGAGAATTTTAGCATATAGATTTAAATCAGATTTTGATGTTAGAAAGCATCCAATATACGGAAGGGCCGTTTGTCTATGGATACTGTACTTGTCAGACGCACGTACTGAAGTAAATCATGGTGAATGACATGGGCCATGCCGGGGTTTTGGCTACTTAAGCCTCTTCAGTAACCCTACAGATTTGGCAACATGGAGCCAAAGAGAATTACTGTAATTTTACAATTTCCGACATGATAGTCGATACACAGACTATTAAAATAAAAATGGGCGAAATATATTAAACGTTGTTTAGAATATGAGCCGATATTAATTTTCTGATTTCTCAGAATGCCATCGATTATCACCACAAAGGACCAAAAGGAAAATATAATCTGCACTATGAATGGTGTACGGGGAGACTTTTTAGGGCCGCCACACGGCATAACACCAGCTGCAGTAATAGCAAATAAAAATAAACCAGATATCTTTTAAGAGCAGTGAGCATATTAATGAGAAAGGAGAATATTTTTAATTATTGTCTGATTGTAAATCGTAGGTGACTAAGGATAAAATGAACATTTGTTAAAATCGGGGCAGATGAATTTGGTCGAGGGCGGATTCAAAGTCAGTATCAAATGATAGCAAACTACTCGTCACGCCATATCCAGGTTAAAGGTACCGGTGATTGATCAACATAGCTATGTTTGATAAATTTTCGGATCAGATATGCATTTGCAAAAGCATGTTCGCATGCCTTCGAAGCTTGAACCTTCTCCATGCTTTACAATATGTCAGCTTATGACGTCATCACGTCAAGTTCTCCACGACGTCATTTAAGGTTAAGAACCATATAAACCTTGGCGCTTAAAGGTCCGTGCGTCGCGAAGGACGTAATGCCATAACGTCGCGCCAATGACGTCGTATTCAAGATGGCGTTTATATAAAGAGAAAAGAAGATCTAGAAATGATAACGGCGATAGTCAAATGTCGTTTCCAATTTTATGCACATTTCTTTATTTAGATCACGAGCGTGTGTTTTCAGTTTATAGTATAAAACTTGTGACAAAAAGACTAAAAATTTATAGAATTTCCAGAAAGCTGGTGTACGTAATTACGTGCATCCGTTCATTTCGCATGGCTCTATCGTATGGAAGGTGAGGTGCAGGAACGGGAGGATCGAACCCGCCAACGCCTCCTTATCATTTATTTATTCATTCTGTTCATTCGCCTGATAATTTATTTGATTATTTATTTATTTATTTATTTATTTATTTATTCGTGATGTTTTTTGTGACTTATCCGATCGATCTTTCAAGCCTCGTGCAAGAAGAAACTTGAGCTTTGGAATCAGCCTCTTTGTGAAAAAACAGTAATAGGGGTTTCCGACCAAGTCTGACACAAACCAGACTGTACAGTCACAGAAGCAGGATAGAAGCTTGAAATTTTGGATTCAAGTAGAAGAGAAATTGTAATATGCGAGTAACGAAAACAAAGGTGCTGATCAGCAGTGGAGTTACTGCATAGCTAATCTGCGGCTTTGTTTTGTATACGCAAATTGTTTGTTTTCTGATGCAGCGGCTCGTTTATAGGTACAGAAAAGAGAGACACTTTTGAAATGTAATTGATGGCTTCCATGTAGCAAGAAGAACACGATATAATTATCTGATTTTATCCAGCAGTTGAATGGTTAAGAGCGCTGACTTCATTCGCGCGTAACCCGCGGAATTCGATCATCTCATCGCTATGTCTGATGTTGGTTCGAGCCCCACATCAGGCACATGTGAGACTAGCCAAGTTCTGATTGCGGGTGTGCCAGATTTTTTTCTGTTCCCACCTTCGTCTGTAATCAGTCACGCAAGAGAGATAATAAAACTAAAACAGACACATTATTTGCAAGAAATGGTTTGTACAAAAAGACATACCTTACATTGCACGAATTGCACGTTTGATGCAATGATATTATGAATAATTGAATAAGTTTGATTGAAGGCCATCTTATTACTGGTTAACCGCTCAGGTTTGAGCCTGTCCAGGAAAAGTGGTTTTAAGTCAAACCATCCATACATATACGCCTTATTGGCTTAGATTAGTTGGGTGGTTATAATTTCAAGCACTTTTTGTATGTCATGACATCCTAATTTTGGGTAAAAGTCCCATAAAATGGAGGCAACGTCCCGACATGACCATAGCTGTTGGCTGGGATGTTAAGCATCAATTCAAACACACAAACACGTTTGATTGAAATATAGGGTCAAATATTTTGAACAGTACCTCTATGTACATACTGTTGGATTTAGGCCGGGTTTGACCCATTCACTGTGCTTGATGTGACTGAAAGGTCGTTGAATATTCGAATTCGAGTTGAAAATTATTTCAGATATAAGCACACGTTAATATCTTATATTCGCCACCTGAAGCTCATTCTAATAAACCAAATGCCGCACGCTTCTGAAACACGTTCGAAAAGTCAAAAGGCGTAATCATGATGACGTCAACGTCACTTACGGAAAATAACGAATTTTAGCTTACTTGTCTTCATTCGTTGACAAATACCGCCGAAACCAACCTGGTAGTCAAGGACTTTTATTTTACTTTTTGGCTCACAATATGATACCGAGACTATATTGAGTTTTTAAAAATATTCTATGGATTAGTTCTCTTGTAAACGGCGCTCATGTGCAAGAAGCGACGCGTTTTTATTACTTTCCCATTACGTCACGTACAAATAAAGGCATTTTTTTTGCCATTTTAGAAGAGCGATTTGCAGGAAAACCAACCTGGTAACTATGTTTTTATTACACGAATCGATAGATCTAAATGTTTTCTCTAAAATATCAAAAAATAAAAAAACATTCTATGGAACAGGATTTTTATGCTTCTTTACCTTAACACACCTATGTGGACCAGTGATTGACCACCTTCTTTTTCTCTTTAAAACTGTAGCTAACTTGGAAGGTATGAACATTTAGAGACAGAATAAGTATTGTTTATCTCTAGCCACGAAAGATAATTTTGAAAAGTTCAGTAAGTTTACAAAAAAGACAACAAAACGAGGTAGTAAAAATGCAAAAAACGCCCACAGAATCAATCGCATTAGTTTTAATGTGTAGGTAATGCTTACATGTGACACATTTTTGCTGAGCAAACTATTCGCAAATTTTAACTTGATCATTATGTTGATATGCTTTAACTTATTTTAATGAAAAAAAAAATTGACTGACTCTATCTATTCATGCCACATGGAGTAATAAGCCTCAGACAACAAGAGTATCGGTCATTTTCGAGTTCAGTTGTCAATTTATTTACACTTCCAATAATGACTAAAATAGATTATCAGATGGCAATTATCTTCTTTGGAGCAAATGATATTTTATATTGACAAGGTTAGTTAATAAGTACGATGGCCCAAATGACTCATTTTTTTCATTTCCATATGAATTCATAATTCCGAATTCCGAATTCTGAATTCCGAATTTCGAATTCCGCATTTATTTATTTATTTATTTATTTATTTATTTATTTATTTATTTATTTATTTGCAAACTCTACTCGTAAGGGCAACTCATACATCCAGTGAAAGGCATATTTTCTCTTGACCCGGCATAATTGGATATATGAGTTGCCCTTACGAGGAGAGTTTGCAAAAAAAAAAAAAAAAAAAAAATCAAAATGCGGAATTCGGAATTCAGAATTCGGAATTCGAAATTGTAGAGAATTCCTGGGCCGATTTTAACGAAACTTGCCACGTTTAATCATATTCTCGGTCCCATAATAATATGTTAATACTATGACCGTGTGTTGACGCTGACCTACTTTATGACAATTTGAAATTATGTTACAGGCTTTTCTATGAGAAAATTAAAACAATGGATATTTTGTAAACTATTGCAGCCTATGATTGGTAGTTGGGGACAGGTAAATGAGCTTATGAAGATAGGTGAGTATTGAAGTTCAAGGTCATTTCTTGACTTTATGTATTGTGAAATCGTATACATGTATTAACACTTGACAGATGGTATATTTTCTCTTGACTTGGCCTCATGGGACATGAGACCTTTCCTAAATATTGGCCTTCCTGCAAGAAGTATAGCCAGTGACATCGGTTCATTTTCCTGTGACTTGGTGTTTTAGAAGAATGCACATTTTCTCTTGCCTTGGATAAAATGTATTTCCTTTCATGTTGTATAAATGGTAAAAGACACATTTCCACTTGACCCGGCATAACTGGATATATGAGTTGCCCTTACGAGCAGAGTTTGCAAATCAATAAAAAAAAAAAAAAAAAAAAAAAAAAAAAAAAAAAAAAAAAAAAAAAAAAATATCAAAATGCGGAATTCGGAATTCGGAATTCAGAATTCGGAATTCGGAATTGGGAATTCCTGGGCCGATTACGTTGAAACTTGCCACGTATAATCATACACTGAAAAAAAAGTTATAGGAGGCCACTTTTCAAACTCATTTTTTGTTTCTAAGCCATGTTCAAAATTGCACGATTTTTTGCCAAAAGACGTGTCTTTCATGTAGGTAAAGTTCCAAAGTGTTAATAAATAATTTTCTTTTACTTAAGGCGTTTTTGGAGTAAAAATGCAAAAATCAATGATTTTAAATAAAATATTGGATACAGCACACCATTTATTAAAATTAGGAACGGGTGTCATCAAAGGGGTCGTTACGGCTCGGAAAAACATCAAACATTCGAATTTTCTCTACTGGTAGAATTTTTATGCATTTTTAAAAATCGCCAATTTTGAGATGTTTTGGAAAATTCATAAATGTGCCTCTTAAACATGTTGACCCCTGTTAAATTCATTTGATGAGGCCTGGAAATGAGAGATATAACTCGTCTGAACTGTTTTAGACCATTTTCGAGGACCAACAGGTCAAGGCTGCCGCACACTTCCGGTTTCAATGCCAATTTTTAACAAACAAAATAACAAAATTTGTGGACGATTTTTTTAATTTTCAAAGTTTATCAGAGTCTAGTATTTGACCTAAATAATCGCTGAAAATTTCAATGCCGTGCTGCTGATAATAACGCAACTGGAGAAGAACAAAGTTGGTATGCAAATTGCATACAAAAGCTGAATTCCTGTTATTCAGGTTGTTGTCTTCTTGCATGTACAAAACAGAAACGAAGATTCTTATTGCAGCAACACTTTTGACTTAATTTTATCTTGCATTATGGCAGTCAGTAGCACTTTCAAATAAATTAAAATGTATAAAGTGTGACTTTTTGAAATAGGGTACCTTTACACATGCTTCGTCTGTGTGAGAAGTATCACGCATTTTGGAATGCAGAAACTCACAGAGCCAATGTTAGACATTGGTTTATTTATATGATCATGAATTTTAATTGATCGTATTTTACTTTCTGAACTAGAAGAAAAAATATGAGGTGGCCTCTTATAACTTTTTTTCAGTGTATTCTCAGTCCCATAATAATATGTTAACATTATGACCGTGTGTTGACGCTGACTTACTTTATAACAATTTCAAATTACGTTACAGGCTTTTTCTATGTTGTATATATGGTGAAAGGCACATTTTCTCTTGACCCGGCATAACTGGATATATGAGTTGCCCTTACGAGTAGAGTTTGCATATGAAAAAAAAAAGAAAAAAAATCAAAATGCGGAATTCGGAATTCAGAAATCAGAATTCGGAATTCGGAATTCAGAATTCGGAATTCAGAATTCGGAATTCGGAATTTGGAATTCCTGGGCCGATTTCAACGAAACCTGCCACGTTTAATCATATTCTCGGTCCCAAAATGCGGAATTCGGAATTCAGAATTCGGAATTCGGAATTCCGAATTCGGAATTGGGAATTCCTGGGCCGATTACGTTGAAACTTGCCACGTTTAATCATATTCTCAGTCCCATAATAATATGTTAACATTATGACAGTGTGTTGACGCTGACTTACTTTATGACAATTTCAAATTACGTTACAGGCTTTTTCCATGTTGTATATATGGTGAAAGGCACATTTTCTCTTGACCCGGCATAACTGGATATATGAGTTGCCCTTACGAGTAGAGTTTGCATATGAAAAAAAAAAAGAAAAAAAAATCAAAACGCGGAATTCGGAATTCGGAATTCAGAAATCAGAATTCGGAATTCGGAATTCGGAATTCAGAATTCGGAATTCGGAATTCGGAATTCAGAATTCGGAATTCGGAATTCAGAATTCGGAATTCGGAATTTGGAATTCCTGGGCCGATTTCAACGAAACCTGCCACGTTTAATCATATTCTCGGTCCCATAATAATATGTTTACGTAATGACTGTGTGTTGACGCTGACCTACTTTATGACAATTTCAAATTATGTTACAGGCTTTTTTCATGTTGTATAAATGGTGAAAGGCACATTTTCTCTTGACCCGGCATAACTGGATATATGAGTTGCCCTTACGAATATAGTTTGCAAATCAAAAAAAATCAAAATGCGGAATTCGGAACTCGGAATTCGGAATTCAGAATTCGGAATTCGGAATTATGAATTCATACGGAAATGAAAAAAATGAACTATTTGGGCCATCGTAAATAAGAGGATGAATCATTCTTTTCCGTGCATTAAGGGTTTCCAATCTCAAAGGCAATGATAATGTGTATTTCAGTAACTGCACAGCTGATCAGCGCCTTTGTTTTCGCTACATGGATAGCACAATTCCTCCTCAGTATTCAAGATTCTTGCTTTCTACTGTTACAAACCTGGTCGTAAACTGCTAAGCCCAGTTGTTTTGTCGTGGCAGTTCATATAGTTTATGCCCATAGCTCAAAGCGTTTTTATTTTATTTTATTTTATTCTAGGACAACATTTGCAGCAAACACAAAGTTCGGCTACATGTACATGCAAAATGTATTTTTAAAATTAAATCGTAGGTTTCTTGAATTTTTAAGAAAACAGTTACAGACATAAAAGTAACAACATTTCTTTTGAATAAACGGTAAAAAGGACTAAAATATAGAATTGGACAGTGTATGAAGCAGTGACAACTTCTTTTTTGCTTCTGCAAGTCTGCAAGAACTGCTCACCGACAAAGCGAACAAAACTTTGAATTTGGTAAAATGGTGGTTTTATTCTTAGCAAAATAAGGTGTTAGACATGTTAGATTGTGAATACGTCCTGTGTACCAGAATTGCGAAAGATGAAATAGAATCTGCGTAATCACAATCTGGAATCGTACGCTGTATTTCTTTCTTTAATTATGTTTAATTTTATGGATCTATAGTTGAAAAATCTTTCATAATGGCACAAAGTTTCTGGTCGATTAGTATTTGTTTATGTATGGATGACTTTAGACTTTATTTTAACATGATAAGCACATCTTCCAATGTCTTGAAAATTTTAGCATATAGATATAGATCAGATTTTGATGTTAGAATAATAATAATAATAATAATAATGTCTTTATTTCGAGAGGATTACATATTTAGCTGAAACAACTAATCTTACATATGGTCCTCTGTAAAAGTTACATATATACATTTAACAAATATATACAAATTTACAAAAATCCTTAAGACTGTTATCTAGGAATCCTAGCATCTAAAAGTGATAAACAATCAATATATTATATTATTGTAAATGCTGTGTTTAAACAGTAAAATATGTCTTTAAGACCTTTTCTTTGAAAAATACTTTTTAAAGCGCACAACAAATGATAAAATCTATATTAAGATTATAATTGTAACTTTGGTTAAAAGTAATATGCTTTATAAAATATAAAATATGAGGTAATGTAAAATGATTACGATAGAAGTTGGTATATAAATTGCATTTTATGGTGCATTTAACATTACAGACCTGGTCAGCCAAGTTGAGCGAAAATTGATTTCTTTTATTAAAGGGCTGCCTATTGATAAAATTAAAATTAACTCTCCTGCTACTCATCCCCTTTCTTTCGTCCCACTCCTTCCGTGGAGCGGACACTTCCGAAACGTCCAACACCGCCTCGCGAAAGCGGACGTGCTCACAAAGAACAAAGTTCAGTGATCGAACACGTGTGCAATCCCGAAATCAAGAGGATGGGTTTAAGGAGAGAAAGCATCAAATATACGGAAGGGTCGTTTGTCTATGGATACTGTACTTGTCAGACGCACATACTGAAGTAAATCATGGTGAAAAAAACAAAACAAAAAAAAACATGGTTCCGCAGATTTTTCGCAAGGTAAACTTTTTAAGTTAAATTATATTTTCAGTGGATCTGATTACCATACCATATGAGCCGCCTCGTGGGAAAGCCAACAATGTGGTTTCCGAACAGGTCTGACACAAACCAGCCTGTACAGTCAAAGAAGCAGGCTAGAAGCTTGAAATTTAGGTGTTAAGTAGAGGAGGAATTGTACTATCCGAGTAGCGAAAACAAAGGCGCCTTTGTTTTCGCCTAGGCAGATTGTTGGTTTTCCTACGATGCGGCTCATATTTCTCGCTACCAAAGAAAGCTGTTTAATGCCCTACCGCACAAAAGACGATTTTATTAAATCAATGTTCGTTTAATGGAACATATAGACAAGGTCATAAGACTACTCCTACAAACTGTCTGTTGTAGTCTTCTTTCCTCATTTGAAGAGCTATAGATGTCATATTAGATTAGCCTTGATCATATTTCCAAAACGCATCCATACATCAGATATTAGCAATAGTTATGATATTGTATGAAAAATGGTATAAGGTAAAAGAGGAAGCGAATACCTCACTAGAATACATTTCCAAAAAGTTTGATTTATGTTTTCCCTCACTGCCGGCTGTACTAATTATAATATACTGATTGTAATAGTGAATGCCTTATGCCCATGCTCAACTGTTGGGCAAAACATTGTTTCATCTCTGACATAATTTGTCATGAATTTTAACCATATTGGCACACACATCTGCGGCTCTATGAAAGCACACGCGTCTTCTATGAAATCGGAGTAAATAATTATGTGATTGAGGAGAAAAATAATTATATCTTCTCTGATATCACAGCCATACAATAAATTATTCATGCTAGTGGACCAATATTGCGGTAATCTGCCTTCAAAGCGGCAAAGATCAGGAAAAGGAGCAATCAGAAAAAGATTCCCACTCCAAAAACCGAGGTGGGAAAAAACCAAACTAACAATCAGGTACTTATACCAAGAAAACATTTCGTAAAAAGGTACAAGTAGGCAAAGATCAGGAAAAGGCGCAATCAGAAAAAGGTTCCCACTCCAAAAACCGAGTTGGGAAAAAACCAAACTAACAATCAGGTACTTATACCATGAAAAGGTACAAATAGGCAAAGATCAGGAAAAGGCGCAATCAGAAAGAGATTCCCACTCCAAAAACCGAGGTGGGAAAAAACCAAACTAACAATCAGGCACTTATACCATGAAACATATCGTAAGCCGAATGAGCAGCTATTTTCCCAATAGGTGGCCACTCAGTTACCTTACCTTAATTAAAACTATGAAAACATACATAAGGCGCCAACAGCACATTTTTTTTTAAAAACACCAAGACATAAAAGGTACAAATAGGCAAAGATCAGGAAAAGGCGCAATCAGAAAGAGATTCCCACTCCAAAAACCGAGGTGGGAAAAAACCAAACTAACAATCAGGCACTTATACCATGAAACATATCGTAAGCCGAATGAGCAGCTATTTTCCCAATAGGTGGCCACTCAGTTACCTTACCTTAATTAAAACTATGAAAACATACATAAGGCGCCAACAGCACATTTTTTTTTAAAAACACCAAGACATAAAACAAAAAGAACCACCACAGAAGTATCGCCTTGGAACGATCAGTAACACAAAGTTACTGGCGGGCTTAAACCGGTTTTACAGGATCCTAACCTCACCCTCAGCTTCTGCAGTGGTTCATAACATTTAGTAAGTTCTTCGGTCCTCGTGGTGAATGAAAACATAAATTGGAACGATCAGTGACACAAAATTACTGGCGGGCTTAAACCGGTTTTACATGGCCATAACCTCACCCTCAGCTTCTGCAGTGGTAACATAACATTTAGTTAGTTCTTCGGTCCTTCGTAAGCCGAATGAGCAGCTATTACTCAGTTACTTTAACTTAACTAAAATATGCAAACATACATAAGGCGCCAACAGCACAAAAATATTTTAAACACCAAGACATAAAACAGAAAGAACCACCACAGAAGTGTCAACTTGGAACGATCAGTAGCACAAAGTTACTGGCGGGTTTAAATCGATTTTACATGGCCATAACCTCACCCTTAGCTTCTGCAGTGGTTCATTACATTTAGTTAGTTCTTCGGTTCGCGTGGTGAATCTCTAACTAGTCAATGAATCATCAAGAACAAACAAATAAATCATGATGAACATCCTGATGAATCAAAAACCAGCACTCACAGATTCAGTAAGCTGCCCGACGATGGAGATCCCTGGGCGCCGAATAACTTTCTAACTCCGGAGCAAAAGAAAAAACATCAGTTGGACCCCGGTGGATCAAGCAACAGACAAGAAGCTCCGGCCCCAACCAACTAAAATGAATAGCTTTAAGTCGGGGCCATCATAGAGTCTGACGCCCGACCCACCGGCGTGCAATTAAAGAAGGCAGCATAGCTATCAACCGTGATTGGGTTAAAACTAAGCATGCAGACTGTCGCATAACATTCAAGTTATAACCTATACGTCTGTAACGTGTTATGATTTTTCTAAACTGAAAAGAAAAATCATTACTTCCTATAAATTTCTTAAATTTGTAAACCAAGTCACCAAAAAATTCTAGTTCCGAAAGGCCCTCACTTAAATGCGTCTTTAACCAAACATTATATTTGGAAATCAATTCATAGTGTCTGCGATAAAATTTAGAAAAGGTTTTTCGAAGTTTATGATACCGATAGCCCTGTTGGAGAAGTTTGGCCGTTTAACATTTATTTCGACCCTTGAAGTCTGCAACATCATTGCAGACTCTAGCAAACCTAATAAGTTGCGAAATGTATACACCATTAGAAGCACAACGAGGAACGTCACCATCCAAAAACGGAAAGTTAACTATATCAAAATCAAAGTCATCGCGCTTATCATAAATTTTAGAAGAAACAAATCCATTTGCAACAGAAAGATGTAGATCTAAAAAGGGGGCTTCGGTATCCGAGATATTGGCTTTGTTCAACTGTAGTTCAGATGGATAAATTTGATTGACCATACCTTCAAAATAAGGGTTGTCAATGTTCAAAAGGTCATCGAGGTACCTAGAAGTGGAATTAAAAGCCTCGATAACATCAGATTGATTATCATGGTTAAGAGAATCCATGAAATCTCTTTCGTAGCAGTATAAAAATAAATCAGCTACGAGAGGTGCGCAATTTGTACCCATCGGAATTCAAACAATTTGTCTGTATAACTTGGTCCCAAATCTAATATAAATATTATCCAGGAGATAGGATAAGGCGTCGCACACATTCTGACATGACCAAAGTGTATACCGACTTTGATCAGAGGAAGTGAAAAATAGCCTTTCTGTCATTACATGCCAAATAAAGTGAACCATAGTTTTTTAATGCCCTTTTGAAGATTCACTCTATCAAATCCAGAAGTTTTTCTTTAATTAGATTATGTGGTAAAGTTGTATACAGAGTAGAAAAATCATATGTAGACAAGCTTGTCGCACGGAACCCTCTACACTTCAATTTATTGAGCACTTCACCAGAATTTTTTATTGACCAAAACCAATTTTTATTTGAAGTTTCATACACTGTCTCACAGTATCTTATAACATGAGATTTGATAGCAGTAAGACAGGAAATAAATAATTTAGAAAGTTCAGTAGTAGTACAAGAGCTAGAATTTGCAATAAATCTAGCTTTGTATGGTCTTTTGTGAAGCTAACCAATACATCGTAGGAAGTTTGTCTTGGCCTTCATTGACACAAACAGAAAACTTAACAGATAAATCGTTTAAGTGGGCATTAACTACAGACATTTCATCAGTATCTGTCTCAAGATAAGCCCTGGTACCATCAAGCTCCTGTTTTAAGGTGTTAACGTAGTGAAGCCTACAAACAACAACAACATTGTTTGCGGCTTTGTCTGCCGGAACCAAGACATACTTTCTGTGAAATTCTTGGATACCCTGCTTCAAATGCCTAAATGACGATTTAGGTTTAGGAGGTAAAAGATTAGTATTTTGTGAATAAAACTTTATACGTTTATCCACGATAGTGAAGATACTTCTGTTCCATTCTTTAAGAGCATTATCCTCAACACCCTCTCGTTTACACCATCGATTACCGCAATCATTCAATGCAGATGCAATCTCCTCTCTACATTTGTCGAAATTGATGTATGAAGGGAATCTATATTTCGGACCTTTAGAAACAATTTTGCGAATTCTAGAATCCGAAATTATTTTTAAATTTCCAGTAACTATATGACCGGCTGGTTGATAAACAAATTTTGAATCTTTACAATCTCAAGGCTTAGGAGTATTAGCATGGATATAAAGATCAGAAGCAAGTTTATTGAAATTAAAAATAGTATTTCTGATTGGTTTATTATATTTGTAACAAATAATAGGAGGTTCTGAATTTTGGAAGTACGTAGGTATAGACTGTATCACTGATTTATCCTGGAATATGCTTGGTAAATCAATAATGTCAATTCCTGTATTAATGAAAGGAATTTTAATAAAACTTCTAATGTGATTAGATTCGGAATCGATAAATGGACGAAGAGCATGCTGAGTATAACATCTTGTTGACAGTGCAGCGTCATACATTTTGTGATTTCTATCGTAAAATCTATTAGCCTCTGTGTCCAAGGAACGTAATACAGCAATAGGTAGAGAACTAAGATAAGACAGCATTGGATGTCGACCGTGAATCCTTAGTTTAACAGCTAAATCATTAAGGGAAGTGTTCAATTTCATTGTAGCGTACCGTTTACGTTTGTCATTACCCAAAGCATCTATTGTAAATGACTGAATCCTTTGCCAGGTCATATTATTTCTTATACCACATAGGGAGGCGCCAGCTGCTATTTCAGCATCAGATATCTGGCATTTAAACATAAACTATATACCATTAAAGTAGATATACAAAACACTGGTAGAGTCCGGTATTGGCCTCCGGCAGATAAAAAAATCAAAGGATACTATATAGAAGGAGGCATACTTATTAGAATATTCAGGATGTAATTGTTTGCACTAGTAATTTGTAACCACGCCCCCACCCCCGCGGGAGGGCGGGGGATAGTCGTGGAAATTAGCGGGACTTTGACCAATGGCTGAAGAATATAGCCTTCATACCTTTGCGGGGCATTGACCATTTCGACCTTTTTCGATTAAAACTGCGTATAAAAAATTACATTTTCCTACCTACCCTGGATTGTTTCGCGTAAAATATAAACTAAAAATAAAATACAATTCCTACCTACCTACCCTATTTTTTTCAGACCGATAGCGGAAACACAGCTACTTTTTTAGTTGGCTAAAAAGGCAATGAAATGAAAAGATAGCAGGCTGCGGGGGAAAACAGCAGTGGTTTTACCAACGAACAGTCCCTGCATGGTTGGGCTTTTAGCAGGGATTTGCTGGACCAAAAGTCAAAGTTGTCACTATTCCCAGGGGCTGGGGGCGTGGTTATAAATGCATAAGTGCATTACATTACTAATTGTTATAGAAGGGTAGCGGATAACTTAAGCTTGCATTGTTTCATTCAGAAAAAGAAATCCCCCTGCTTTTTCATGAACTCCCTAGACTTTTGATCCATCTAAGGTTAAAGTCAGGCTATATTTTCTTTTCTGAATAATTGTAGTAGATTTAATGCCATAAACGTAATATTAACAAGTAACCACTGCCATATGATAGTTTATAGCTTGGTATCCTAGAAATATATTGAAATCAATTAACGTGACTCCGTTACCACGTTAACCTTAGCCCTTAGATTCTCCATTCTGTTCTATGCTGGGTCTTGACATGAAAACTACATGGGTAAGGCAGTTCCGTTCCGGCAGTTACATTAATCCAGCGCTGCTATCAAATGTAACGTGTGGTCGAGCGAAACCGCTAACCCCGTTAGTGGAAAACATGCTCACCCAACAAGGGTTGTTAATGGCGCTATATATGCAACATATGCTAATATCATAAACTACAGAGTTTGAAAGTTGCATATCTATTTATAGCACACCGCTACCAAAGTTGTAACAAGTGTACGTTTAATTAGCATGTTTTATTTCTGTGGTAGCCTTGTTGTTCGATTTTGCAAAGGCTGGTCAAATACCCTCCTTCAAAAGAATTTTCGTGTCGTGGCTTGGGCGTTCGTGTCGTGGCTTGGGTGTTTTTCATCGTTATGCGTTGTATACATGCTCATGTCATTTTCTCAATTAAACTTTATTATATTATATTATACATATTCCGCAGTGAAGCCGCTGGATATCGCAATTTATCTCGCTACAAACTATTAAGCGGAAATTAAAGATTTTGATACCGATGCGACATCAATGATAACATATCTAACAAAATATGTGCGAGGATCATACAACTTATGCAATCGATATCTGTATTTCTAAAACCTTTGCTAGTGTATGTCATTTCTTCAAATGGCTGAATGCTATATTAGATAATAAAAATAAAATAGAGGTCCTTTAAGAGCAGTGAGTATATTAATGAGAAAGGGGTGGGCCATGCCGGGGTTTTGGCTACTTAAGCCTCTTCAGTAACCCTACAGATTTGGCAACATGGAGCCAAAGAGAATTACTGTAATTTTACAATTTCCGACATGATAGTCGATACACAGACTATTAAAATAAAAATGGGCGAAATATATTAAACGTTGTTTAGAATATGAGCCGATATTAATTTTCTGATTTCTCAGAATGCCATCGCTGATCACCACAAAGGACCAAAAGGAAAATATAATCTGCACTATGAATGGTGTACGGGGAGACTTTTTAGGGCCGCCACACGGCATAACACCAGCTGCAGTAATAGCAAATAAAAATAAACCAGATATCTTTTAAGAGCAGTGAGCATATTAATGAGAAAGGAGAATATTTTTAATTATTGTCTGATTGTAAATCGTAGGTGACTAAGGATAAAATGAACATTTGTTAAAATCGGGGCAGATGAATTTGGTCGAGGGCGGATTCAAAGTCAGTATCAAATGATAGCAAACTACTCGTCACGCCATATCCAGGTTAAAGGTACCGGTGATTGATCAACATAGCTATGTTTGATAAATTTTCGGATCAGATATGCATTTGCAAAAGCATGTTCGCATGCCTTCGAAGCTTGAACCTTCTCCATGCTTTACAATATGTCAGCTTATGACGTCATCACGTCAAGTTCTCCACGACGTCATTTAAGGTTAAGAACCATATAAACCTTGGCGCTTAAAGGTCCGTGCGTCGCGAAGGACGTAATGCCATAACGTCGCGCCAATGACGTCGTATTCAAGATGGCATTTATATAAAGAGAAAAGAAGATCTAGAAATGATAACGGCGATAGTCAAATGTCGTTTCCAATTTTATGCACATTTCTTTATTTAGATCACGAGCGTGTGTTTTCAGTTTATAGTATAAAACTTGTGACAAAAAGACTAAAAATTTATAGAATTTCCAGAAAGCTGGTGTACGTAATTACGTGCATCCGTTCATTTCGCATGGCTCTATCGTATGGAAGGTGAGGTGCAGGAACGGGAGGATCGAACCCGCCAACGCCTCCTTATCATTTATTTATTCATTCTGTTCATTCGCCTGATAATTTATTTGATTATTTATTTATTTATTTATTTATTTATTTATTCGTGATGTTTTTTGTGACTTATCCGATCGATCTTTCAAGCCTCGTGCAAGAAGAAACTTGAGCTTTGGAATCAGCCTCTTTGTGAAAAAACAGTAATAGGGGTTTCCGACCAAGTCTGACACAAACCAGACTGTACAGTCACAGAAGCAGGATAGAAGCTTGAAATTTTGGATTCAAGTAGAAGAGAAATTGTAATATGCGAGTAACGAAAACAAAGGTGCTGATCAGCAGTGGAGTTACTGCATAGCTAATCTGCGGCTTTGTTTTGTATACGCAAATTGTTTGTTTTCTGATGCAGCGGCTCGTTTATAGGTACAGAAAAGAGAGACACTTTTGAAATGTAATTGATGGCTTCCATGTAGCAAGAAGAACACGATATAATTATCTGATTTTATCCAGCAGTTGAATGGTTAAGAGCGCTGACTTCATTCGCGCGTAACCCGCGGAATTCGATCATCTCATCGCTATGTCTGATGTTGGTTCGAGCCCCACATCAGGCACATGTGAGACTAGCCAAGTTCTGATTGCGGGTGTGCCAGATTTTTTTCTGTTCCCACCTTCGTCTGTAATCAGTCACGCAAGAGAGATAATAAAACTAAAACAGACACATTATTTGCAAGAAATGGTTTGTACAAAAAGACATACCTTACATTGCACGAATTGCACGTTTGATGCAATGATATTATGAATAATTGAATAAGTTTGATTGAAGGCCATCTTATTACTGGTTAACCGCTCAGGTTTGAGCCTGTCCAGGAAAAGTGGTTTTAAGTCAAACCATCCATACATATACGCCTTATTGGCTTAGTTTAGTTGGGTGGTTATAATTTCAAGCACTTTTTGTATGTCATGACATCCTAATTTTGGGTAAAAGTCCCATAAAATGGAGGCAACGTCCCGACATGACCATAGCTGTTGGCTGGGATGTTAAGCATCAATTCAAACACACAAACACGTTTGATTGAAATATAGGGTCAAATATTTTGAACAGTACCTCTATGTACATACTGTTGGATTTAGGCCGGGTTTGACCCATTCACTGTGCTTGATGTGACTGAAAGGTCGTTGAATATTCGAATTCGAGTTGAAAATTATTTCAGATATAAGCACACGTTAATATCTTATATTCGCCACCTGAAGCTCATTCTAATAAACCAAATGCCGCACGCTTCTGAAACACGTTCGAAAAGTCAAAAGGCGTAATCATGATGACGTCAACGTCACTTACGGAAAATAACGAATTTTAGCTTACTTGTCTTCATTCGTTGACAAATACCGCCGAAACCAACCTGGTAGTCAAGGACTTTTATTTTACTTTTTGGCTCACAATATGATACCGAGACTATATTGAGTTTTTAAAAATATTCTATGGATTAGTTCTCTTGTAAACGGCGCTCATGTGCAAGAAGCGACGCGTTTTTATTACTTTCCCATTACGTCACGTACAAATAAAGGCATTTTTTTTGCCATTTTAGAAGAGCGATTTGCAGGAAAACCAACCTGGTAACTATGTTTTTTATTACACGAATCGATAGATCTAAATGTTTTCTCTAAAATATCAAAAAATAAAAAAACATTCTATGGAACAGGATTTTTATGCTTCTTTACCTTAACACACCTATGTGGACCAGTGATTGACCACCTTCTTTTTCTCTTTAAAACTGTAGCTAACTTGGAAGGTATGAACATTTAGAGACAGAATAAGTATTGTTTATCTCTAGCCACGAAAGATAATTTTGAAAAGTTCAGTAAGTTTACAAAAAAGACAACAAAACGAGGTAGTAAAAATGCAAAAAACGCCCACAGAATCAATCGCATTAGTTTTAATGTGTAGGTAATGCTTACATGTGACACATTTTTGCTGAGCAAACTATTCGCAAATTTTAACTTGATCATTATGTTGATATGCTTTAACTTATTTTAATGAAAAAAAAAATTGACTGACTCTATCTATTCATGCCACATGGAGTAATAAGCCTCAGACAACAAGAGTATCGGTCATTTTCGAGTTCAGTTGTCAATTTATTTACACTTCCAATAATGACTAAAATAGATTATCAGATGGCAATTATCTTCTTTGGAGCAAATGATATTTTATATTGACAAGGTTAGTTGATAAGTACGATGGCCCAAATGACTCATTTTTTTCATTTCCATATGAATTCATAATTCCGAATTCCGAATTCTGAATTCCGAATTTCGAATTCCGCATTTATTTATTTATTTATTTATTTATTTATTTATTTATTTATTTATTTATTTGCAAACTCTACTCGTAAGGGCAACTCATACATCCAGTGAAAGGCATATTTTCTCTTGACCCGGCATAATTGGATATATGAGTTGCCCTTACGAGGAGAGTTTGCAAAAAAAAAAAAAAAAAAAAATCAAAATGCGGAATTCGGAATTCAGAATTCGGAATTCGAAATTGTAGAGAATTCCTGGGCCGATTTTAACGAAACTTGCCACGTTTAATCATATTCTCGGTCCCATAATAATATGTTAATACTATGACCGTGTGTTGACGCTGACCTACTTTATGACAATTTGAAATTATGTTACAGGCTTTTCTATGAGAAAATTAAAACAATGGATATTTTGTAAACTATTGCAGCCTATGATTGGTAGTTGGGGACAGGTAAATGAGCTTATGAAGATAGGTGAGTATTGAAGTTCAAGGTCATTTCTTGACTTTATGTATTGTGAAATCGTATACATGTATTAACACTTGACAGATGGTATATTTTCTCTTGACTTGGCCTCATGGGACATGAGACCTTTCCTAAATATTGGCCTTCCTGCAAGAAGTATAGCCAGTGACATCGGTTCATTTTCCTGTGACTTGGTGTTTTAGAAGAATGCACATTTTCTCTTGCCTTGGATAAAATGTATTTCCTTTCATGTTGTATAAATGGTAAAAGACACATTTCCACTTGACCCGGCATAACTGGATATATGAGTTGCCCTTACGAGCAGAGTTTGCAAATCAATAAAAAAAAAAAAAAAAAAAAAAAAAAAAAAAAAAAAAAATCAAAATGCGGAATTCGGAATTCGGAATTCAGAATTCGGAATTCGGAATTGGGAATTCCTGGGCCGATTACGTTGAAACTTGCCACGTATAATCATACACTGAAAAAAAAGTTATAGGAGGCCACTTTTCAAACTCATTTTTTGTTTCTAAGCCATGTTCAAAATTGCACGATTTTTTGCCAAAAGACGTGTCTTTCATGTAGGTAAAGTTCCAAAGTGTTAATAAATAATTTTCTTTTACTTAAGGCGTTTTTGGAGTAAAAATGCAAAAATCAATGATTTTAAATAAAAAATTGGATACAGCACACCATTTATTAAAATTAGGAACGGGTGTCATCAAAGGGGTCGTTACGGCTCGGAAAAACATCAAACATTCGAATTTTCTCTACTGGTAGAATTTTTATGCATTTTTAAAAATCGCCAATTTTGAGATGTTTTGGAAAATTCATAAATGTGCCTCTTAAACATGTTGACCCCTGTTAAATTCATTTGATGAGGCCTGGAAATGAGAGATATAACTCGTCTGAACTGTTTTAGACCATTTTCGAGGACCAACAGGTCAAGGCTGCCGCACACTTCCGGTTTCAATGCCAATTTTTAACAAACAAAATAACAAAATTTGTGGACGATTTTTTTAATTTTCAAAGTTTATCAGAGTCTAGTATTTGACCTAAATAATCGCTGAAAATTTCAATGCCGTGCTGCTGATAATAACGCAACTGGAGAAGAACAAAGTTGGTATGCAAATTGCATACAAAAGCTGAATTCCTGTTATTCAGGTTGTTGTCTTCTTGCATGTACAAAACAGAAACGAAGATTCTTATTGCAGCAACACTTTTGACTTAATTTTATATTGCATTATGGCAGTCAGTAGCACTTTCAAATAAATTAAAATGTATAAAGTGTGACTTTTTGAAATAGGGTACCTTTACACATGCTTCGTCTGTGTGAGAAGTATCACGCATTTTGGAATGCAGAAACTCACAGAGCCAATGTTAGACATTGGTTTATTTATATGATCATGAATTTTAATTGATCGTATTTTACTTTCTGAACTAGAAGAAAAAATATGAGGTGGCCTCTTATAACTTTTTTTCAGTGTATTCTCAGTCCCATAATAATATGTTAACATTATGACCGTGTGTTGACGCTGACTTACTTTATAACAATTTCAAATTACGTTACAGGCTTTTTCTATGTTGTATATATGGTGAAAGGCACATTTTCTCTTGACCCGGCATAACTGGATATATGAGTTGCCCTTACGAGTAGAGTTTGCATATGAAAAAAAAAAGAAAAAAAATCAAAATGCGGAATTCGGAATTCAGAAATCAGAATTCGGAATTCGGAATTCAGAATTCGGAATTCAGAATTCGGAATTCGGAATTTGGAATTCCTGGGCCGATTTCAACGAAACCTGCCACGTTTAATCATATTCTCGGTCCCAAAATGCGGAATTCGGAATTCAGAATTCGGAATTCGGAATTCCGAATTCGGAATTGGGAATTCCTGGGCCGATTACGTTGAAACTTGCCACGTTTAATCATATTCTCAGTCCCATAATAATATGTTAACATTATGACAGTGTGTTGACGCTGACTTACTTTATGACAATTTCAAATTACGTTACAGGCTTTTTCCATGTTGTATATATGGTGAAAGGCACATTTTCTCTTGACCCGGCATAACTGGATATATGAGTTGCCCTTACGAGTAGAGTTTGCATATGAAAAAAAAAAAGAAAAAAAAATCAAAACGCGGAATTCGGAATTCGGAATTCAGGAATCAGAATTCGGAATTCGGAATTCGGAATTCAGAATTCGGAATTCGGAATTCGGAATTCAGAATTCGGAATTCGGAATTCAGAATTCGGAATTCGGAATTTGGAATTCCTGGGCCGATTTCAACGAAACCTGCCACGTTTAATCATATTCTCGGTCCCATAATAATATGTTTACGTAATGACTGTGTGTTGACGCTGACCTACTTTATGACAATTTCAAATTATGTTACAGGCTTTTTTCATGTTGTATAAATGGTGAAAGGCACATTTTCTCTTGACCCGGCATAACTGGATATATGAGTTGCCCTTACGAATATAGTTTGCAAATCAAAAAAAATCAAAATGCGGAATTCGGAACTCGGAATTCGGAATTCAGAATTCGGAATTCGGAATTATGAATTCATACGGAAATGAAAAAAATGAACTATTTGGGCCATCGTAAATAAGAGGATGAATCATTCTTTTCCGTGCATTAAGGGTTTCCAATCTCAAAGGCAATGATAATGTGTATTTCAGTAACTGCACAGCTGATCAGCGCCTTTGTTTTCGCTACATGGATAGCACAATTCCTCCTCAGTATTCAAGATTCTTGCTTTCTACTGTTACAAACCTGGTCGTAAACTGCTAAGCCCAGTTGTTTTGTCGTGGCAGTTCATATAGTTTATGCCCATAGCTCAAAGCGTTTTTATTTTATTTTATTTTATTCTAGGACAACATTTGCAGCAAACACAAAGTTCGGCTACATGTACATGCAAAATGTATTTTTAAAATTAAATCGTAGGTTTCTTGAATTTTTAAGAAAACAGTTACAGACATAAAAGTAACAACATTTCTTTTGAATAAACGGTAAAAAGGACTAAAATATAGAATTGGACAGTGTATGAAGCAGTGACAACTTCTTTTTTGCTTCTGCAAGTCTGCAAGAACTGCTCACCGACAAAGCGAACAAAACTTTGAATTTGGTAAAATGGTGGTTTTATTCTTAGCAAAATAAGGTGTTAGACATGTTAGATTGTGAATACGTCCTGTGTACCAGAATTGCGAAAGATGAAATAGAATCTGCGTAATCACAATCTGGAATCGTACGCTGTATTTCTTTCTTTAATTATGTTTAATTTTATGGATCTATAGTTGAAAAATCTTTCATAATGGCACAAAGTTTCTGGTCGATTAGTATTTGTTTATGTATGGATGACTTTAGACTTTATTTTAACATGATAAGCACATCTTCCAATGTCTTGAAAATTTTAGCATATAGATATAGATCAGATTTTGATGTTAGAATAATAATAATAATAATAATAATGTCTTTATTTCGAGAGGATTACATATTTAGCTGAAACAACTAATCTTACATATGGTCCTCTGTAAAAGTTACATATATACATTTAACAAATATATACAAATTTACAAAAATCCTTAAGACTGTTATCTAGGAATCCTAGCATCTAAAAGTGATAAACAATCAATATATTATATTATTGTAAATGCTGTGTTTAAACAGTAAAATATGTCTTTAAGACCTTTTCTTTGAAAAATACTTTTTAAAGCGCACAACAAATGATAAAATCTATATTAAGATTATAATTGTAACTTTGGTTAAAAGTAATATGCTTTATAAAATATAAAATATGAGGTAATGTAAAATGATTACGATAGAAGTTGGTATATAAATTGCATTTTATGGTGCATTTAACATTACAGACCTGGTCAGCCAAGTTGAGCGAAAATTGATTTCTTTTATTAAAGGGCTGCCTATTGATAAAATTAAAATTAACTCTCCTGCTACTCATCCCCTTTCTTTCGTCCCACTCCTTCCGTGGAGCGGACACTTCCGAAACGTCCAACACCGCCTCGCGAAAGCGGACGTGCTCACAAAGAACAAAGTTCAGTGATCGAACACGTGTGCAATCCCGAAATCAAGAGGATGGGTTTAAGGAGAGAAAGCATCAAATATACGGAAGGGTCGTTTGTCTATGGATACTGTACTTGTCAGACGCACATACTGAAGTAAATCATGGTGAATAACATGGTCGCAGATTTTTCGAAAGGTATCCATGTTTTTGTTAAATTATGTTTTCAGTGGATCTGGTTACACATGATACCATATTTCCCGCTACCCAAGAAAGCTGTTTAATGCCCTACCGCACAAAAGATGATTTTATTAAATCAATGTTCGGTTAATGGATCATATAGACAAGGTCATAAGACTACTCCTACAAACTGTCTGTTGTAGTCTTCTTTCCTCATTTGAAGAGCTATAGATGTCATATTAGATTAGCCTTGATCATATTTCCAATACGCATCCATACATCAGATATTAGCAATAGTTATGATACATGTGTATTTTATGAAAAAAATGATATAAGGCAAAAGAGGAAGCGAACACCTCACCAGCATGCATTTCCAAAAAGTTTGAGTTATGGTTTCTATCACTGCATTACGAAAACTTGCCCATGCAATATACAGGTATTTTTTTTTAGTAGTAAAAATTAAAAAATCCATTTGAAAAGTTTTGATATTTTTAATTTTTGCTAAAAACAGAGATTGTGAGTACACGTTAGAACCGCCTCGCCGAGGCGCTTTTTATGAGTACCCACAATTTGTGTATTGGAGCACAAATAAGAAAAAATAGGTATACCACTGCAAACCCAAGTTTTCTATATAAAAGTGGGGTTTGAGGGGTAATACATATCATGGACCTGCTATACTGATGGGATGTACTAATTGTAATATACTGACTGTAATAGTGAATGCCTTACGCCCATGCTCATCTGATGGACAAAACATTGTTTTATCTCTGACATAATTTATGGGTTTTTACCATACTGACACACACATCTGCAGCTCGATGAAAACACACGCGTCTTATATGAAATGAGCCGCGACATAAGAAAACGATATTTGGTGTTTCCGACCTGGTCAGACACAAACAGGTCTGGCAGTTACAGAAGATGGCTAGAAGCTTGTACTATCGGATTTAAGAAAAGAGAAATTGTACTATCAAAGCCTGATATGCGTCTTGTGTTTTCGCATAGGCAAAATCCGGTTTTCTCACAATGCGGCTCATTCTGTCATGAGTTTTTACCATATTGACACACACATCTGCGGCTCAATGAAAGCACACGCGTCTTATATGAAATCGGAGTAAATAATTATGTGATTAAGGAGAAAAATAATCATATCGTCTAGGATATCACAGCCATATAATAAATTATTCATGCTAGTGGACCAATGTTGCGGTAATCTGCCTTAAGCATCTATTGTAAATGACTGAATCCTTTGCTAGGTCATATTATTTCTTATACCACACAGGGAGGCGGCCAGCTGCTAGTTCATCATCAGATAGCTGACATTTAAAAATAGTCTATATAACTTTAAAGTAGATATACAAAACACTGGTAAAGTCTGTTACTGGCCTCCACCAGATAAAAAGTCACAGGATTCTACACTGAAAGAAAGTTATTTCAAACTCATTGTTTTGCGTCAACGATTTTCAGAATTGCGTGATTTTTGCCTAAAGTATTGTCTTTCAAATGACTTCAGTTGCAAAGTGCGAAGAAATAATTATCTTTGACTAAACGGATATTTAGTAAAACTCGAAACATCAATGTGTTTGAATAAAAACTGGTTTAAGCACAACATTTATTGAAATGAGGAACGGATGTCATCAATGGGACCCTTCTGGCTTGGAAAAAGATTTCTCAACTGGAGGCTTTTTAAGCATTTTTGATAAACCGCTATTTTCGAGATTTTTTTAAAAAATAACCAATGAACCTCTTAAACATTTCAACTCCACTTACAGTCGCTTGATGATAACTGGACATTAGAGATATGTGTCAAAAGAAATGTATTAGACGATCTACGAGGTAAAACATGTCACGACTACCTCACACTTCCGGTTTCAATGCCAACTTTTAAACAAACGAAATAAAGAAATTTATGCAAGATTTTTCAAATTTCCAAATGTTATCAGAATTGAGTACTGGACATAAATAATCGCTGAAAATTTCAGTGCCGTGCTGCTGATAATGAAACATTCGGAGTAGAACAAAGTTTGTAATCGAATTGTATGCATAAAGCTGAATTCTTGGATTCATGTTGCTGTCTTCTTGCATTTACAAAACAGAAACGAATATTCTTAATGCAGCAACACATTAAACGTTTTTTTGTTGTTTTTTTTTATCTTACATCATGACAGTCAATAATACTTTGAAGCAAATTAAAATATGAAACATAATGGTGAATATGATATTTAATTTGATATTAATGAAGTGTGACTTTTTGAAATGAGGGTACCTTTACTCATGCTTCGTCTGTGCGAGATGTATCACACACTATGGAATGCAGCAACCGACAGAGCCACTGCTAGACATTGGTTTGAAGTTTGCAAAGGTTGGTCAAATACCCTCCTTCAAAAGAATTATTGTGTCATGGCTTGGACGTTGTTCACCGTTATGCGTGTATACATGCTAATGTAATTTTCTCAGTTAAACTTTATAATACATACTCCACAGTGAAACCCCTGAATATAGAAATTCTCCTCGTTACAAACTATAAAGCGGAAATTAATGATATACTTTATATTATGTCAGTTTATGACGTCATAACGTCACATGCCCAGAAATGGAGCACAAATTTACCTGGATATCGGATTATTATACCGATAGGTAAAGTGCTCAAAATATAATGGGGCGAAATAGGACCTGTCATTTAAAACCCATTTTACGCTATAAAATATTAAAATAAATTAATTTTCCTTAATAGTTCATATATCTACAAAATATCCTCTTTATGAAGATATATTTTTTTAGAAAATTGCTTCAGAAAAAATTGAGTCAAACTCAGTTACAAATGTTAAGACCCATGTTCTATTAAATGATAGTAAAATACAAAAAAGAAGCACCCCCTCATCTGGACGAATGCCAAGAACAACATCATTTCTTAATCAAAATGCATTTTCCTTAATGGTTCCTATTAGGGGACAAAATTATCTTTCTAAAGATATATATTGCAAAAACCTGCTATAAAAATTAATTAGGTCAAACTTCAGAAAATCCTAATGAGAGACCAACGAAATTTTATTTTTCCGCTTTAAAATCGGGCCTGAAATTCACAGGTAACTCCTATTGATTTTACTGAAAATAGCTACTATATTTCATAATATTGTAAATTAATTACTTTAACGCGTTAGTTTATAGTGATAATTTATTTATTTATTATTTTCATTTATTTATTCATTTACATATTTATTCTATTTTATTTATTTTTTTTACTTTTCTTTTTGAGTATGTGTACCCGACCTTAAAGGTTATGTTTGGATAACCAGCAATTAAATACAAGTATGATCCAAAGAAAGATGAACAAAAATGCGACCCTAAATTTTAAAATGATTTAAAACATTTGTTCTTATAATTGGTCAATGTGTCATCTTTCTCCTATATCACGTACCTCTGTTTTGACATTTAACGAAAGTAGTGCACACACTATAACTCGCAGACATTAAGGTGTCAATCAATTAAAATTGTCACTTTACTTGTTTTTACAGCATTGAAACTTTCGTTATGAAACAGCCACTGTCTGGCAAAATTGCCTTTTGCCACCATATGGGGAACTGACACTCGGATCAGCCTAGGTATTTCGTTTTCCGGGAAACAGAAAATGGAGAATCATTCCGGGTTGCAAATCACTTTGTATGCATTTATTTTTTCTCTCCTTTCGGCTGACCATGTGTATCAATTTATTTTGACTTGACATAACATTTTGCCGAATATGTCTGTTTTTCTTTTGTTCTTTTTTTGTGTGTCACATATTTTACGGTCATGCGTGCTTCTGTTCTTAGCCTTGGGGTGTGAAGTTTGACTGTAAAAACAATATTTGAGCCTCATCATGAGAAAACAATGTGGTTCCCAAACTGGGCAGTACAAACACGGAATATGACTAGAAGCTTGTAATTTCGGATTTAGAAAGAAGATGAATCGTACTAACCGTGAAGCGAAAACAAAGGCGCAGATCAGTTGTGCAGTACTGCACAGCTGATCTGCGTCTTTGTTTTCGAATACACAAAATGCTGGTTTCCTGATGCAGCGGCTAATTTCAAGAATTTGACACTTGCATATTTGACCACATAATGGGTCGCAGCGCAAGAAAGTCTAATTTCGGGTCTTGGAACGATTCCGATATTAGCACGTGATATTGATCAGAATGCACGAAATCTATTATCTAAATACAAACAGTTTGTCTGATTGTGGCATTTTTATTTCGCATATATCAGAAACACTGCATATTTCTTCAAGACTGCTGAGACCGCAGCGAATATGTGATATTGATCAGAATGCGCAAAAGAGATGAAACATATATAAGATCAAATGGTTTCGATATAATTATAATATTAACATCTTTTGGAAGCAATGAATACAAAGTAACATTCAAGGGGAGGAAGTGTGGGCCATGTTGTGCAATTTCGGGTACTTATAAACCGGCAACTAGATTTGAAAGTTTGATTGCATATGGCTAGTTTAAAATGTTAATAAAAGCTGATTATACTCCACGCAATCAAATCAGTTGTTGTTTCGTTGAACGTCCTAAATAACAATGTTCCAGTCATGTTGGGATGATAATCAAAATAGGAATATTATTACATGCACTTGTTTCAAAATCATATTCATTTTGTTTTGATCTGTGGTCAACATCAAACTAGTTCGAGATTTTGTTATTTTGATATTTACAGTGTCACTTCTCTTCTTATTCTACACGAACAATAACTCCGTCTACTTATTATTCCGTCTGTGGTTATGAGTTGCATGTACATGACTATGTTCAAAAAGAAAAAAATAAGAGACCGATGATCAGTCTGTGCAGAAGCGCTTTTTGGTTGTTATTATTATTATCATTATTTTTATTTTATTTTATTTCTTTTTTCTTTTTTTTTTTTTTTTT
Source organism: Rugalucina vietnamica (assembly GCA_964017185.1). NCBI lineage: Eukaryota > Metazoa > Mollusca > Bivalvia > Lucinida > Lucinidae > Rugalucina > Rugalucina vietnamica. The sequence goes on along the minus strand of OZ024876.1, from coordinate 7,359,078 downwards.
TTTTTTTTTTTTTTTTTTTTTTTTTTCACTTTTAAAAGTTTACGAGATCAATATAACCATGATGTTGAACGTAAAGTTGATTCATTTCAAAATAAAATATTTGTCAATGACGATATCCAAAAGTCATATTTCAAAATAAAACTCAGAAAACGGAACAAATCTCCTACTTATACCTTTCTACAGGTAAATCTAAACCTTAAAAATAGACAAACTCGGCGCATTCGATGCCTGAGGGCATATTACCTAGGCGATAGTTTTTATCTTGAATGTCTAACAGATATTAGGCTCGCTAACTCCTGCTGGTGGTCAAGCTTCTTATAGCAGATTAATTCCCCTGATCTTCATTTCTGCACATGCGTTCTCAGTTACGTCATTTTAACTCACGTAGGTGTACCAGTGATCGGTCACCTTCTTTTCCTCTTTAAAACGGTTGCTAACTTGGAAGGTACATGTATGTACATTTTGAGAAAGAACAAGTTTTTTTTTTTTATCTCTAGCCACGAAATATAATTTGGAAGTGTTCAGTAAGTTTAAAGAAATAAAGCAGCGAAACGAGGTTTTAAAAATGCAAAAGCGCCCACAGAAACAAGGAAAATTGTTGCAAAAATCGCTCGAAAATCACAGAATGTGCCCTTTAGTCACAGAGGTATCCTATACAGTTTGGAATATGTATCAATTTTTAGTAAAGTGAAGTTTAAAAAATTAAGATAGTCGGAACGGATGCATATCATTTCATCTTGGATAATTTATTGAACAATCATTACTTCAAAGCAGTGCAACTAAGACCCCCTCTTCGTAAAGTGCTAAAATGCAAGATAGAAATGCTTTCTAAATAAATTTAAAATAACGTTTGTAAGGTAATATAATGCGCTTTAAGTTGAGACTTACATAAGATTTACTTATGTATCCTTTGAGAATCAATAGCCGATAACCACTAGGTGATCGATCACTGGTCCCTGATTGATCACTGGTAGCCTTACGTTAACTGATTGACGCAAGTTGTGTCATCAGTTGTGGGGATAACATTTCAGTTGCTCAGAACCAACGAAGATTTATATTACACATTTGACAAGCAATGTACAAATATAATTTTAATTACACATCCATTACACGTTAAAACAATTACACATTACAGACGTACAGGGTATAACTTAAATGTTATGCGACAGTCTGCAGGCTAAGTTTTTAACCCAACCATGATTGATAACTATGCTGCCTTCTTTAATTGCACGCCGGTGGGTCGGGCGTTAGACTCTATGAGGGTCCCAACTTAAAGCTATTTATTTTGTTTTTGGTGGGACCTGAGCTTTTTGTCTGTTGCTTCGTCGACCGCGGTTCAACTGATGTTTTTCTTTTGCTCCGGATTTCAGGAAGTTATTCGGCGCCCAGGGATCTCCATCGTCGGGCAGCTTTCTGAATCTGTGAGTCCTCGTTTTTGATTTATCATATTGGTTATCATTATTCATGTGTTAATCCATGATAATTCATTGACTAGTTAGAGATTCACCACGAGGATCGAACAACTAACTATATGTTCTGAACCATTGAAGAAGATGAGGGTGAGATTAGGTTCCTGTAAAACCGGTTTAAGCCCCCCAGTAGTTTTATATTACTGATCGTTCCAAGGCGATACTTCTGTTGTGGTTCTATTTGTTTTATGGTTTGGAGTCGATTTGTTGTGCTGTTTGAACCTGATGTACGTTTTCATAGTTTAAGTTAAGTTCGGGTAATTGTGTGGCCGCCTATTGGAAAATAGCTGCTTACTCGGCTTAAGATATGTTCTCTAAGTATAAGTAACTTTGCCGATTTGGTTTATGCCCGTCTCGGTTTTTTGGAGTTGGAATTTCTTTCTGATTGCGCATTTTCCTGATAATTGCCTACTTGTACCCTTTCATAATTATAGCTTAAGAATCAACGTTCTTCCTTGACACGAATTCAACTCTTTGGAAAACTTTCACCATTCTTAAAAAGGCACTCTTTCCATTATCAATGTTTAATTAACGATTGATTTTTGCTGTGCATGAGAAAGTCTAGATTCCGTGTATGGAGACATTTATTGTCCCCCAAGGTACGATAATAAAATTAACTGCTTTCTTATTGTATTCCGTGAACCAACTTTTAAAGAAAAGTCACTTTTAACAATGGATAAAAACGGTTTTATCAAGAATTACCAGGAAAAACTGCGACTATTGCATCAATTATAGTGCAAGCGTTCAAAATATTTTGTTTGATCTAGAAAAAAAACAAACAATGCACGTATGTCACTGCATAAACCACTGTTGCAGCCAAATTTTAAGAGACAACAGTACGCATTGATCAGAATCTGGTGCAATTAGAACCAAAATCCCACCATATAGCCAAGATGAGCAAAAAGAATCAGGCAATGATACAAAAAAGAACATAAAGTAAGCTCAGTGTGCACCTATTTCCCAAAAGCTAGCAACTCAGAACTACACTTAAAATATAATGGGATACAGATTCTGAAATGGGATACAGATTCTGAAAAAGTCGTTTCGACTTCTTTCTGAGTCCATTGTTATATATGCAATGATTGTATAAATTGCTTTGTTTGTCTTGTAATATGTGCATGTAAGTTTAAAGTTTAAGTTTAAACCAAATATATATAATAACTAATATAAGGCGACAACAGCACAAAATTCGACTCGACATATTTTAACACCAAAATATGACAAACAGAATCACTGCAGACCAACAATCCTTGAACGTCAGCGATATAACATTACTCGAGGGTTACATCGGTTTTAAGGGATTCGAACCTTGCACTTCTTTTTCTGCAGCGGATCAAAGTCCGGTCCCCATAGGTACACCAACAAACTGATGGAATCACTTTTGGTATAATATAAATATTATCCAGGAGATAGGATGAGGCGTCGCACAAACTCTGTCATATCACCTTTGGTCAGAGGAAGTGAAAAAGATACCATTCTGTACTTACAGGTCATATAAGGTAAACCATCTTCAGTGCCTTGTTGAAGGTCAAATTCAGATGTTTGTTTTCATCAGACCATGTTGTAATGAATATAGAATACAGAGTAGAAAAAAAAAACGTATGTGGACAAGCCCGTCGCCCTGAACCCTCTAGACTACCTCGCAAAAACGTATATTGATCGAAACCAATTTTTTAGTTTCATACATCGTTTCACAGTATAGTGTGCCATGAGAAACAGCAAATTAGTAATGAGAAGTACTAGAACTAGGATTGGTTATGTATCTAGCTTCAAACGGTCTTTTGTGTAACCGATATAGCGTTTCAACGCACAGTAATTGATACATCGTAGAAAGTTTGTAATGGCCTTCATTTACTCAGGCACAAGCAGGCAAGACGTCTTGTAAATGTAAGGAAAATATACATCGCCAATTAAAATGTAGGGAACCTACATGAAATATATTTATCAAGATAAAAGACGATGTATATTTATTCTGTGGACCTATACGCATCCTTCTTGATTAACAGTAGTTATATCATGTCAATTTATAATCTTAATCAGTGTTAATAGAATCTCATTTGGGTTTCGACTAACTAATTGTTTTTGCTGTTCCGTTTCGTTTCGCAGTAAGACCCATTTTGATTTATCCTCGTACAGACAGTTGCTTTGAGCATTTACTTAAGGTCTTAAGTTAATTTATCAGGAAAACATGCCCGTGTAATGTATACCCCCTTGAACCCACTTTTATATAGCAAAACTTGGGTATGAAGGGGTATACCTAATTTTCTTATTTTTGCTCAAAAACATAGATTGTGGGTACTCGATAGAACCGCCTCGCCACAATCTATGTTTTGAGCAAAAATAAGAAAATATCAATTTTTCTTCTGATGAAATTTTCATTTTTTTACAACTGAAAAAAATCTCTGTATATTACATGGGCAAGTTTTCGTAATGTATCAGTGATGTCACCTTTATCTTCCTATGTAATCTAAAGGTCTTCAATCTTTATCTAATTATTCTCAACTTGAAAATAGCAACCAACTTCTTTCGAAGTGATTGTATCAGACACATCACGTTAACGTACATATTGCGAAAACTTGTCCATGCAAAACAGAAAACAGAGATTTTAAAAGTTGTAAAAGAAATGAAACTTTTCAGAGCAAATTTTCTGGTATTTTTCTTGTTTTTTTTTTTTTTTTTTTTGCACAAAACATAGATTGTGGGTACACGTTAGGATCCACAATCTATGTGTTGGAGCAAAATATGAAAAGGTATACCCCTGCAAACCCATTTTTTCTATATAAAAGTGGGGTTCAAGGGGGTATACATTTCATGGACATGTTTTCCGGATGATGTAACATTTTATTTAGGACTCCTTAACTCCAAGTTGATTCTGCTATGATTTATCTCGATGTGGTTTGGTTATCCTGTGAGCTGTTTTGTGTGTGTAGTTGCTGCTAGCCAAATGGCAACCACGATGAGAAAGAGGTAGTCATATTGCTATTTATAAGAGTTGTAAGATTTTGTTTTGATGTCTTTTCTTATCAATTTATTTTAGCTTTATTGTCTGGGCTGAGGTTTTAATACTTTTTAAACTAATGAATAAATTCCAGAACCTTCTATCACAAATCTATTAATTCAATACCGCAGCTTATACAGTGGTATATCAAACGATTTGTAACATGGCAACAAAGGCAAAACACCATCAGGAAAGCATGTCCGTGCAATAAGTACCCCTTTAAAGCACACTTCTACATAGTAAAACTGGGGTATGCAGGGGTATACCTATTTTTTCTTATTTTTGCTCCAAAACATAGATTGTGGGTACTGGTTAGAACCGCCTCGGCGGTACCCACAATCCATGTTTAGTGCAAAACTAAGAAAAATGTCATGTTTTTTCTGCTGAAAATTTTTAGTTTTTATAGCAATAAAAATCGCTGTATATTGTATGGGCAAGTTTTCGTAATGATCAAGTAGAAAACAGTGAATGAAATAAAATGGAATAATAAGTAACACAGTTCTGCAATCACAAGTAAACAAATAGAGTAGCATTTAGCCTAGCCACTAGGCGTTAAAATGAGTAACATTCGGCACACATTAATGTATCATGTCATCATACGAAGATTACAGACGACGATTTACCGGATAACCAGATCTTAAATCTCATCAATAGGTATCAATGGTGGACGTTTTGCTGAGAATCAAACTTTTGATTGGTTACTAAGACTGTATGGTGAAGGACAAAGCCAGGATAATTACATTGTATTGCTTGCAATCATAAACTGTTTTGTCATTGTCAACATTCAAATTCTTATAATGGAATGCCGAACTTGCTCTCAGATAAAAGAGCAGGTGGCAACGAATACCAGTATTTCCGTCTAACCAACATAAGCCGGATGCCCTATTTTTGTGACAAAGGCAAACAGTATGTCCCCAGAACCCGGTGTCCCACCTATTCTGTTTGCTGATACGTATTTGATCTTAAGATATAATTATAATCGTAAAGTAATTCTAATGCCATCTTCATGGAAGTGAACTCACTAAAATGATACTACTAAGAAAATTCCATTCGTTACATGTACAAATGGTTTAAATTACATTCGCTATATGTCAAAGGAATGGGGGAGGACATTACGAAGGAAACACGTGTACGCTGACTCGTAAATGGTTTGAATGTCAGAGTAATAGGATCATTTTGTCGAGGTAATAGGATCATAAAAGCATTAGCATAACAGAAATATAGTTCTAGTTATGCTATTATGAAGGGTATGAGCGTACACATAACTAGGGAATTATTCGGGAGAATTTTTATGGAGCAGATTCGGTTTACCCAAGTATTAGAATTGAGCCGCATCGTGAGAAAACCGGATTTTTGCCTAGGCGAAAACAAAGGCGCAGATCAGCTCCGCGAAGCTGATCAGCGCCTTTGTTTTCGCTACACGGATAGTATATTTCCTCTTCTTCTTATATCCGAAATTTCAAGCTTCTAGCCTGCTTCTGAGACTGTACAGCCCGGTTTGTGTCGGACCTGGTCGGAAATCCCGAAGACCGGTTTTCTCGCGTCGCGGCTCAGATAATGAATCTTTTATCGGATCATTGCTTTAAAACATTTGCTTAGGTTTTGTAGCTGTTCAGCAACACCGGCAACACGTTTTGATTATACTACTACGAAAAACGTACACATACAGAGATTTTTCGTCAGCTGCAAATATAGAAAAAATCATTCAAACACATTGATTGTGGGTAAAAAAGACAAATAGGCATAATCCTATATACCCCAGTTTCACTTTACAAATTACAGCCGTTCGTCTCTCGGTAGTGAGAATGACCATACTATTTCTTGAATGTTGGATGATGGCTGACTAGACCAATCCTAGCTTTAAACTGTAGTTGCAAGTAGAGCAAGTCAATGTAAAGAAATATGCTGGTGGCCAATTGATCTTGGTATTGCGTTCTCTAAGTTTGTTTTAGCTACACATATGCCGTTTTCTTCATAGAGTCTCAGAGTTGATCCTTTGTTGATGAGACCTTGCCACTTTGATCGTTTCTGTGCAGTCTGTTCCAAAGACCCTATTTGGAATTCCTTCAGAGAGGCTTTAAGGGTGTCATCGTAGCGTTTCGTCTGACCACATTCAGAGCGCTTTCCCTCCTTTAATTCTCCATAGAAAACTTTGTTTGCAAGTCGCTCATCATGCATTCTTATAACATGGCCAATCCATCTTAGCTTTGCTAGCTTTAAGAGTGTATGCATACTTTGCACTCCCGCTTTCTTCAGGACCACTGTGTCTGGAATCTTGTCTTGTCATTTGATTTTTGACAGCTTTCTCAAACAGTTTAAGTGGCAATGGTAATAAGTCTCTTTGTATGACATTGGTAAACTGTCCAGGTCTCACATATATACACGAGGGCAGGCAGTACAACAGTCTTGTAGACTTTAAACGTGGTGTCAAGCTTGATTCCATTTCGCTCCCAGACTTTTCACGGAGTCTTCCAAAAGCCACACTGGCTTTTGCAACTCTTTGAAACTCTGTCAGTATATGCAGTGCTCTGGAGAGAGTAATTCCCAGGTAGAAGAATTTATCAACTACTTTCAGTATTTGCCCATTCACAGTGATAATTGGTTCATTGTACAGTAGGGCACAACCGTTAAATCGATATATTATATCTAGAAGGAGATATGCCTAATTACCATATATTTCGAACGAAATATACCCTATTATAATATATCTAAATTGACATATACTATGTCAATCTAAATATCATTATATATTTCGATCGAGATATATTATTTCCTTCATCTGAACACGTGATCATTTTGCGTCATGCGCAGTCTCACATCGAGTTTCGCATAGCGGGAAGTTTTGAATTTTGTGCAGAAACAAATTTCCAACAAAAAATCCAGCGTCATCGAAAAGTTCACCAGGGAAGTTATGTACAGTTTGGATTTGACTATGCTCGTCGTCCGATTTACATGAATAAACACTATTTTACTTGCTGAACATAACGACATAAAGCGCTAGGGAAATTTGGTTGGTTTGTTTGAATTAATGGTCATGTCGGGGCGCTGCCTCGATTTTATGGGACTTTTACCAAAATTAAGGACGTCATGACATCCAATAAGCGCTTCGAATATGACCACCAAACTATACCATCAAGGCTTGTATGTGTGGATAGACTGACATGAACCACTTTTCCTGGGCAGGCTCAGACCTGAGCGGTTAACCAGTAATCAGATGGTCAGTCAGTAGCGAAGAAGCTTTGCTTGGAGGCACAAGCAGCAAATCTATTTCTTTTAGGTCCCAATGGAAGGACAGTAAACGAGGTCTCAACACACAGGAAACGAGGAAAATAGCTGATACACATAAGCATAATATAAGCCAAACGCGCGCCGGGTGTGTTGACAATAATGTAAAATTCAACATACGTCAGGAGCACATCGGAGACACGTTAGAAACGCGTTACATGCACGCTGGCACGTTAGAAACGCGTTACATGCGCGCTTTGTACGCTCAGTGTACGCCTCGGTGTACGTTGATATACGTCGCTGTTGGTCGGTGCGCACTCCACGCGCGTATGGGCTCAAAACACTTTTTAAGCAAATCTTTTCTCGAATCTCAGCGTGAATCGGTCGTGTGTCTAAGCTGGAAACGACCCTCACTCGGTTAGTACCTTCTACAACAGGTTAATCAGTTAAATACGTTTCGAATAAGTTCCACGCGCGATACAGGCGCGTTGAATACGCTTTGAATGCGTTTGGCGCATATTTTAGATACGCCAGTGTACGTATCATGCGCGTTCCGATTTAAAATTTACGAACTATTTTTTTTTTTTTTTAAGTAACGTGCCCCAAGCGTGTATGAGACGCGCATTTAACGTTTGCTGCGCGCCTATAGCGCTTGCTTAGTGTTTGTTTGTTTATTTGAATTGATGCTTTACGTCCCAGTCAACAGCTAAGGTCATGTCGGGACGTTGCATCCACTTTATGGGACATTTCACCAAAGTAAGGATGTCATGACATTCAACAAGTGCTTAAAATATAACCATCCAACAAAGCCACTCATGCTTATATGCGTAGACGGTTTGACTTGAAACCACTTTTCCTGGGCAAGCTTAGACCTGAGCGGTTAACCAGTAATCAGATGGTCAGTCAGCAACGAACAAGCTTTGCCTGGAGGCACAAGCTACCAATCTATTTCTTTAGGCCCCAATGAGCGATGTCTTCCTGCTTAGTGTGTCTGGGACGTACCACAAAACGTACTTTATTTTTTCAGCGTTTTGATATTTTTTTTCATACGTCTGGCAAACGCTTCAGTCACGCGCTAATGTGTGACTGCTAAAACGAGTTTAAGAAACAAATTATTTTTATACGTCCAAAATCTTCATCGTGTTGAGATTTTTCATACGCCCGGGGCGCGTTTGGGTAATTAATGTTCTATCTGCAGGAAACCACGGATTTATAAATTATAACGTTGATCGAATTGCCTGGTGCTTGCAAAATCATGCATTTTGTATCAGACCGAGAAGAAAGGCTTAACTTGTGGCTCTAGTTCAACAAAGATAATGGAAAATATATAAACTGTTTATACCACCCAGTAAATTTATATTACTGACCGCTCCGATTCGGTACATCTGTTGTAGTCCTACTTGTTTTATGTTTTGCCTCTTTTATGTATGCTTTCAAAGCGTTGTTGAATCACAGATTTCAAACCTGTGAAATCGGTGGCACTTAATAATAAAATCTGTGAATATCTGGTAATATTTTCATATGTGAACAATTTGTGCCAAATTTTCACATGCGGGACGAGTCAGTGTTTTGACGTGTGAAGATTTGGTTTAGATTCATCACATATTTGAAGAACTGGTATCAATTTTACTCAGATGTGAAAGCTTGGTACAAAATGTTTACATATATTGCTATATATTGAAGAATTGGAATCAAAGGCAAAACCACTTCAGATGGGTGGTTTTCGTGAGTGTGAAGAATACGTACAAATAGACCATGAAATTTGATTATATGCGCCTATCTCACATGCGTGTGAAATGGAATGAAATCCGTTACATACAAATTCGTTACCAATTCTTCGCCGGCTGGGAGGATTTGGTACCAATAATTCACATAAGAACTTTGCGAAATGTGAAAATTATGGTTCAAGAACGTGTTTTCGTGTGTTAGAAGATTTAGTACCGATTTGTGTCAATTCTACACATCTGAAAAAAAAATCATACCAGTTCTTCACAGACGTTATATAAATTCGTACCGTCAGAAACAGAAAAAAAGTACAAATAGGCAATGATCAGGAAATGGCGCAATCAGAAAGAAATTCCCACTCCATAAAACGAGGGGTCGGAAAAACTAAAATGACACTTAGGCACTTATACCATGAAAACATGTCGTAAGCCAAGTGAGCAGCTATTCCCGAATGGGCGGCCACTCAGTTACCCGAACTGAACTAAAATAACGTACAGTACATAAGGCTCAAACAGCACAAAAATTCGACTCCAAAACACAAAACAGTTAGAACGACAACAGAAGTATCGCCTTGGAACGATCTTGAAGACATTTGAAATTTTAGTATGAATTTCACCGCCCCCACCCCGCCATCGAAATTTAACATACACAAATGTCACACTTCCAAAATGTGCCTTGTTGGTACCTATTCTTACACAAATGTGAAATTAAAAAATGCAGTTCAACAAGGATATCATCCATGTCGAGAGCGTCAACACGTTATTAGAATGGTGCTGGTCCGATGAACCGATTTGAATTTATGCTTCCTGCGTCTGGATGCCTCAACTTTTTGATATCCCGGAACATCTCTGACATATTTTAATGAGAGAAGGAACTATATAAGAATGATTGCTGGAAAACAAGTAGGTAATGAACCAGCATTTTTAACGGAGTGGGGACTTGTTTACCGATGGCAAAGCTTCATACGATGAGATGGTTCATGTATCTTGGCGAGTTCTAGCACACTGGAGTTTTCAAAAATAAGCAACTCGATGATCGTGTTCGCATGGCGGGGTAACACAGTCCTCTATGGCACAGCGGATAAGCTAAATGCGCTGTAAAAAAGGAGTCATGAGTTCGATCCCATGCTTCTCCACTCGTCCGGGTGAGACTTAAAGCCGAGGTCCCACGACGATCTCCCATGACAAACTGATGACAAGGACGTATTATGACGAGGCTACAGACTTTGTGACCTTTTTTTAAGTCCAAGGGACCTAGTCTTCAGACCTGACTGTCAGATAAAACCTGAACACACGGAATCGTTTAAACACCACCAAGATGATGTTTAAGTTGTTTGTCCGTCGCCAGGTTGAACTAGGCCATGTTAGTTGCAGACTAAGTTGCGGGCATATTCCAATGGATATAATATCTAGATCAACAAATTACATAGATCAGCTAGATAAGCCACAATCCGTTTCACTTCATCACCTAGCTCTACTTCCGCGTGGTGTGGAGAGTTATCAAGGAACACCGACGGAAACATGTTGCTAAGGGGCGAAAAAATGTGAAAATATACGTCAATTGAGACATAATATGTCAAACGAAATATACATTTTAACCGGATGTAGAGCTGTATATCTCGAAGTAGATATTATATTTAAATTCAAATATTTTGTGTTTATATCTAGATTTAGATACGGTATCTAGTTTTAGATACTATATTAAAAAGGAGATATTTTGACAGTATATATCAATTTAGATATAATATGTAAAACGAAATATAGATAAGCCGGATGTCGAGTTATATATCTAGAAGGAGATACTATATGTAAATTCAAATATTTTGTGTTTATATCTAGATTTAGATATGATATCTAGTTTTAGATACTATATGAAAAAGGAGATATTATATATCGATTTAACGGTTGTGCCCTACTGTTGTAAGGTTTTCCAGGTGTACAACCTCGGACTTTTTTTGCTAATTGAGTGATAATAGTTATCACACGACTGTGAGACTTGATCCATGGCCCTTTACATTTTCGCCTCTGAGCATTTCATGTCACAAATCGGGGGTATACATTACACAGACAATGTTTTCCTGATGTCGGTTATTGTCACAACTCTTGTACTACGTAAAGCAATGTTTCAAAGTCAGATGAATAAGTGCAGGTATCAAAAGTAAAGAGTTGTTCTGTGTTTCAGTTCGTTTTGGTTTCACAAATCCACTGCTGGGAATCACGTGATACGCAATGTTTATAATATGTGCAAATTGTAAACAAGAAGCCGCCATTTTCCACGGGGTCTAGGTAAGTCTATCGAGTTTTCTTTCAAATGCTGAGGGATAATGATGGATGAATATGCCCAGTCCATGCAGATACATCAGATTTATTTAACTTTGTGCGAGCTAATCTTTCAAAGTGTTTTGTTTGTGTAAACACCTCATTCCCATCATCAAAATTGTTTGTTGCCATGTACACCAAATATTTATTTTGGGCCTTATTCATTCTTCCAGCAACAATGCGTCCTTTCTTAGAGGTAAAATAACATTTTTTTCAAAGGACAATTACCTCCATTTTACAGAAATATGCTAAGTGCCACATGAAAAAAGATAATCAACATCATTGACATTGCATCCCTATACACATGCAATGTGGATTGATACCCTCCACACTAAAACAAAAGTCATCATGTTTCTATTCTTTCGTCGATAAATCACACATACCTACGGTGAAGGGTGGGGGATAGCCGGACTTAAGTGCAGAGCAATTACTTGTCGAGTGTATCCGCAGTTTTGAACCCCCAGTTTGCCCCCTGTGTGTGAGGCTTATAGCAGGGCCTGAAAGCAGAAATGCCACAATCACCGCCCTTCCCCGTAGGTGGATGAGCAGTGGTTACAAATGACTTGTGCATAATTGCAGCTAAAATATGATCAAAAAAGAAAAAAGAAAACAAAAATAGCCATTCTCGGTTTTGTTCAATATTGAGAACGAATCTTTGAATGCTTTCGTGGCTTTATTATGTATCAGCAGTCACACATTAGCGTATAACCCAAACGCGCGTCTGGCGTATGAATACTCTCAACATGCTTTAGATTTTGGACGTATAAAAATAATTTGTTCCTTTAACTCGCTTTAGCAGTCACACATTAGCGCCTGGCTGAGACGTGTGCCGGACGTACAAAAATCTCAAAGTGTTGAAGTACGTTTGTGTTACTTCCCAGACGCGCTAAGCATGTGCTACAGGCGCACAGCAGACGTTCAACGCGCGTCTCACAAACGCTTAGGGCACGCTACGGAAGCAATATCTCATAAAATCTGAAAACGCATGTGGCGTACACTAGCGTGCATAACACGTGCGCCAAATGCGTTCATAGCGTATTCAACGCGCCTGTAACGCGCATGGAACTTATTCGAAACGTAAAATACATTCGCACAAGACACGCCCAGCTTCTGGAAAAATTTTAAGCATGATTAAACACAAACGTGCCTAGAGAGCGCATCGACCTTTAGCGACGTATATCAACGTACACCCAGCGTACACCAAGCGTACACCAAAAACGCACATGTAGCGCGTTTCTAATGTGTCTCCGACGTGCTCCTGGCGTAGGTTGAATCATTCAAAGTTTACATTTTTGTCAACACGCCCGGCGCGCGTTGGCTTATTCTTCTATTTTAAACAGCAGTCACACACTAGCGTATAATCCAAACGAGCGCCGGGCGTGTCGACAAAAATGTAAAATTCAAAAAACGCTAAGAGCACGTTGGAGACACGTTAGAAGCGCGTTAAACGCGCGTTTTTTTTTACGCTTGGTGTACGCTTGTTGCACGTCGATATACGTCGCTGTTAGTCGCTGCGCGCTCAAGGCGCGTTTGCCCCCCCCCCCTCAAAAAAAAAAAAAAAAATCAAACATGCTTAAAAACTTTCTAGAAGTTCGGTGTGTTCCGTGTGTGTGTCTTATACGTTTCGAATAAGTTCCATGCGTGTAACATGCAAATTAAGCATGACCTGAAACAGATAAGCTACTTTCAAACTAGATGCACTGCGACAGGTAAAATGTAGGTTTGTCGGACACGCACATTTAACATATCGCAAATTTTACACCCATGTACACCACATTAATTTTGAGAAATGTGACATTAATTTTGCGTATGCCAGTTTCGATAAGTTTTTGGGTATCATGTATGCTCCAATTTAATACGTTTTTATCATTGTCGTGTGAATTTGTACGTATTCATCACATCTGTGAAGAACTTTTTTTAATATATAAAAACGGTACCAAGATTCACGTGTGTATTTTTGACATGTGAAGAATTGGTGCGTATTCTGCAAACTTTTTGTCAAGAACTGTTGAATTAAACTGTGCGTATGTTCATTTTCTGGGGCACATGGCGCTCTTGACGGTAGAAAAGTCTATGCTTTTACATGTCAAAAGTGAGTATAAAAAGGTAAGAAGAAGTTTTTGATATGTGTAAAAAGCTAACTGATACTTTTTGCATACTTTTTGCATTAATTTAGAAGCGTGTGAACTTGTCTTTGAGAGACTCTAAAAACTGGTTTAAGGCCCCCAGCATTTTTTTTGTATTACTGATTGTTCCAAGGCGATACTTCTGTTGTGGTTCTATTTGTTTTATGTTTTGGAGTCGAATTTTCGTGCTGTTTGAACCTTATGTACGTTTTCATAGTTTTGGTTAAGTTCGGGTTACTGTTTTGCACTTATTGGGAAATAGCTGCTCATTCGGCGTAAAGGGAAACATAATTATTAAACTCCCGCATATGATTTTCATGAAACTTCACATGCTTCAAGATAATTGTATCCTTGGACTAAAATCGCAATAAAAGGGGGATGTCACCGGCCTCGTTTCCATGGTATCAGAACTTTTTTAATGTTTCTCGTGCATTTCAGAAAATCGCGTTCGTAGCGGACATGTGTTTAAATATATGTGTTATTTTTTGCATAAACACTTTAAACATACGATCAGTGTTATTTTCTTAAATTTTGATACTATTTGCTTTTAAACTGAGGAGATTACAAGCAAAATTAGCTTTCCCGCCATATTTTCAAACCTGGAAAAACTATGTAATTTTGCGATATCTCCTAAACTACGCAACCAATAGATATGAAACGCTGTAACCATTCAAAAGTTGAAATAAAAAGTGGGGGTCATCGAATTGCGTTGGAGGATTTAGAGAAAACCCGTTCAATATTCACGCCTTTTTCGTTTTAATGCCAAACGTTGCACTGACGTCGCGTATATTAATGCGACGTCATCAACAGCGAAATAACCGTTTTCACATGTAATTAACCTTATACACGAATTAGGGTATATCAATTGTCGCATAACTAATTTAAAATAAAAATGAACAATATGTTTACCCGCTTTAGGACTTAATTGTGCAGAAACAAACAAAATAAGATTCTACAGCTTGCAACGTCATTGGAAAATCAAAACAAAACGACGCTAAGAGCTATGAATACACTAAACGCCGACATTGCGCAAACAGTGTTCTCTGTTGAGTGCTGAGGGTGAGGTTACGGCCGTGTAAAATCGATTTAAACCCGCCAGTAACTTTGTGTTACTGATCGTTCCAAGTCGATACTTCTGTGGTGGTTCTTTTTGTTTTATGTCTTGGTGTTTAAAATATTTTTTGTGCTGTTGGCGCCTTATGTATGTTTGCATATTTTTAGTTAAGTTAAGGTAACTGAGTGGCCACCTATTGGGAAAATAGCTGCTCATTCGGCTTACAATATGTTTTCATGGTATAAGTACCTGATTGTTAGTTTGTTTTTTCCCGCCTTGGTTTTTGGGGTGGGAGTCTTTTTCTGGTTGCGCCTTTTCCTGATCTTTGCCTACTTGTACTTTTTTATCTCATAAACAATAGGAATTTCATTATGATTGCGCCTTTTCCTGATCATTACCCACTTGAATCGTTCTAATTTGATCGCTCTTGATCGGTACAGCTAATAAAAGTTAGCCTAAAACTTTTCATGGCTTATACGGTTTAGCTCCAGTAAGCATTTTTGTTTAACTTAGGGTTAAAACAAGAGCTACCAAGCCTTAAAGGAGAACGTTCAACGACAATACCTTTTAAACTCAAGGTCTGATCTAAGAAACATTTTGGTGCAAATTTTGTTTAAATCGGTCAAGGATTAATTTGAAGTTTTGGAACGAAGTGAATATTTAATTAGAAAATTGTAAAACCATAAACAATGAATGAATTCTATATTTCAAATTTTTTATGGAGGTATACGTCCAAAATTGATAGTAAATCAATAGTACAAACCAGTGTAACAAAAATTTACAGAAAATATTAATAAGGTTTCATTATTATTAATTATGCATATTTAAGTAGAACTTTATGACGGCATTAAGCCTAATGAATATCCAAGATGGCCGCATCTTTTAACAGAAATTAATGTACATTCAAACCAACACAACTTTCTCAATATCCATCTGATTTTAATAAAACTCGTACCAAATTGTTAAGAGAGGCACCTAATTTCATTTAAGATGCATTGTGTTTTAACCTTGCCTTTCCCTTTAAGAGTCCATGTTTGAACAAAATGAGAATAAAAGATGCAAAGAGTGTGTGTCTGGGGTCGTTGAAGTGTACTCAAAAGATTCTAAACATCTAAAGGTACAAACAATAGCTGCCTAACTGCTACTCAACATTGTACAATGATTTGGATGATGAAATGACTCGCCTGTGTAAGGTAACTTATTGGATACATAAGCTTGATACACTGTACCCAAAAGGCATGAATTCCAAATCATTGTACAATGTTGAGTAGCAGTTAGGCAGCTATTGTTTGTTCCTATTATTACTTTTTTGTGTAACGACTTTATAGGAACATTTGTATCAAACGATCCAATAGTTTTGTCTCTATAAGATTTTTTAAATTTTGCTTAACTGCTGCGTTCATAATTACGGGGATGTTTTTGCCCCTGTCACATTGTATATTTTTCCGCTAGTTTCTCACAACGTATCTGACGTGGCGCGCTGTCACACATTGCGTTTTACGGTGCGCGACGTCATATACTTGTTTACTATATCCCTGAAGAAGCCAAGATGGCGAAACGTGGATAAAGTGATAAATGTAATTAAAACTGGACTTAAGTTCGTGTTGGTGTTGTTTCATTTATTAACTAAACATCTAAAGCAAATACCAAAGTGATACTATATACCGCAAGCTCAGAATTTCCCTCATTTTGAGGAAATGTAGCTTCTGCAATCTACATTTATTTATTGGTTTTCAATTACAGGAAGCTGTGCAGAGTTTGAACTTTGAACTGGGTCAATTACCTATCTAAAGTGAAAGACCAACAAGTTATTAAAACATTATTTTCATTAAAGATTATCAAATAAAATAATGCAAGAAAATCCATTATCACTAGCCCTACAAAAACAGAAATGTAGCTTGTGAGTAGAAGTAAGTGAGGGTAAAAAAGTGCAATTTTAAAGTGACTTAACATATGACCCCCACCTGGTTGATGGCTAATTTTTGAAGCACAGTTTTTGCCCATTGTTCAAAAGTGTGATCGAATAGCATATCTATGAAATGGAATCCATAAAATTTTGTTAATTCTTATGAGCTTTATGGAAAATTGGTTAATGGCATCATTACGTTTCTAATTTTGTATAGTAAATAAAGAAATGAAGAAAGAAAAAGGTATTCAACATGAAACATTTAAAAGACTATTGATGGATATGAGTGGTAAAGAGTCACACAGTTTGTATGATCTAGTACTTTCTGAACTAGCGATAACATGGCTATGTCCGTCATTGTATTGGACCTAATCAATTTTAGAGAGCCAAAATTCATCTACTTAAAATTTAATATTAAACTGACAGCAAATAAGAACACAATTTGTTTGTGTGGAAGGAATCAATTTGGTTTGCTGTGTACATGGTATCTAGCAAAGTAATCTGCTCGTAAAATTGCAGAATTTGGTTTTATCCGTTATGAAAAAAACTTCCCACGTTTTTATAATACCACAGCAGTATGTAATGAATTTCAATGTACTGATTAACATTTAATATTTAAGATATTGAAGGAAATAAAGCTTATGTGTGTAGGGTAACAGCGTATTTTAAGTGAATTTTTGAAGTGTTTGAAACACTGGCCAGGTGAAATGCCACAAACAATGGCTCAAATTCTTCCAAATAGGGTTGTCCATGGAATGCACTAGGTGGCATAAAAATCAACAGGCGTATCTTGAAGTTATTTGGAAAGAAAACAAAACTGATGACGTCATTTGTTTACATTTGGTGTATATGGAAACATTTGCGGTCACATGATTCCCAGCAGTGAAATCAATACGTGTTTAGCACTTTTGTCACAGAAATAAAAACGAAAAGATCTAGCATCAGAACATGTCAAGGATATGTAACCCCCACCTTTGTACGGTAAAAGTGGGGTGTACAAGGGTATACTCATTTTTTCATGTTTGCGCTTGCACATAGATTATGGGTACTCATACGAACCGAGGCGGTGCTAAGATGTACCCACAATTTATGTTTTGAAAGCAAGAAAAGTAAATCAAGCTTTTTCAATTGATTTTAATAGCTTAAAAAATCTGTTTATTGCATGCGCATATTTTTGTAATGACCCGTTAATTAAGGTCAATTTATTTTACTTTGCATCCTTTCTTTTTCAAATAGAGTCATCATTACCAATCATTATCAAATAAAAATTGTGCTGGTTGGCTCTAGATGCAGACATATTTAAGCCGCGACGCGAGAAAACCGGTCTTCGGTGTTTTATATCAGGTCAGCTGCAAACCGGCCTGTACAGTCTTAGAAAAAAAAGGTCAGAACCTTGAAATTTCGGTTTTAAGAGGGTAAAAATTTGTACTATCATACAGCTGCAAAGCTGATCTGCGCCTTGTTTTCGCATAGGAAAAACCCGGGTTTCTCATGAAGCGGCTCATTTGTCTTGGTACATTGGATGCACCAGAATGTTTTAAATGAGACTGTGCATGAGAAAACCAAAAATTTGGGTTCTGACCAGGTCCGACACAAACCGGGCTGTACGGTCACAGATTATGGTTAGAGGCTGGAAATTTTGGATTTAGAAAGTAGAGGAATTGAACTATGTGTGTAGCGAACCAAAGGCGCTGATCAGCTTCGCAGATCTGCGCCTTTGTTTTCGCCTATGCAGATTGTTTGTTTTCCCATGCAGTGGCTCAAATTACTTGTATACATGTAACATATAGCACGATTATTCCTAGTCCGAAAGTAATTAACACAAAAATCTCACGTGTGTAAAGCTTTTTTGTAGCATGAAACCTTTAAATATATTTTTGCTCACCTGAGCCGAATGATCGCATGGTGAGCTTATAAAATTGGACTCGAGCCGGTGATGGTCGATTGCGCACGCTATCTCTGTTACTTGGTATGTAATATATAGCATACTTGCAGCTAGCTAGGACAACCGCAGTATCTCGGATGAGTTCGAATTTCGACCAGATCCCAGCTCTGATTGCGAAGTAATCTGCTCTTGAGTGTTTGAAAAAATTGATACAACGTGTTGTCAATACACTAGCCCCTACATTATAACAGATCATTCTTATCATGTTGTTTCTCAGGTGAGCGATCGTTGCCCTTTACGCTTCTTGTTTTGTTTTATGAAGCACCAAAACACTTTCCATTGTACATTATGCATACTGTAAATACATGTATTAAGTTTACTGATTAGCTTTTACTTTGAGCTGTTATTTCATGTCGCAAGTGGCACCGCACCTCTGCCAAACTTGTTAACCCATTTGTGCCATGTCGTCTTTTCCATGAGCCGCATCATGAGAAAACAAACGATGTGGTTTCCGAACAAGACCGACACAAACCGAGCTGTACAAGCAAAAAAAATGGCTAGATGATTGAAATTTTGGATTTAGAAAGTTGAGGAATTGTAGTTTCCGTGTAGCGAAAACTGAGATGCTAGTTTTGCAGTTACTGCGAAGCTGATCTGTGCCTTTGTTTTTGCATATGCAAAATGCTGATTTTCACTTGACGTGCCTCTCTATCATTTCCATCAATCGAAAGGGGTCAACGTTTTTTATATGTATCATTTTTCGATTTAAGTCCTCTGAGTAACTAAAACAGTCCCAGACAAAACGTCGCATTCAGCGTCGTCACATCTTGGGCTGTTATGTTTGTCTATGTCGCAGAAAATGGATACCGTGATTATGTGGGTTATCTTGTAGAGTAACGTTCAATTCAAGTGTCTTTCTTACATATAGACTCATACAAGATAAACCCAAATGTATGTGGGCTCAGAACTGGAGATCATGGAGTTTGATTATAACATAAAGCGTAGAACGTACACTACATGTAAATATGTCATACGGATATTCAGCATCGGGTCTAAATAAAATGAGCCTTTGAATAAGAAAATCAACAATTTGGGTTTCCAACATGGTCCTATACAAGCACAAAAGATAGCAAGAGGCTGGAAATGTAGGTGTTAAAAAGTAGAGGAATCTGTGTTGCGAAAACACAGATTTAGGAAGTAGATGAATTTAACTAGCCGAGTAACGAAAACAAAGGCGGCGATCAGCTTCACAGTAACCGCTTTTGTGTTCGCAAATGCAAAATATTGGTTTTCTCATGCCGCGGCTTAGTTCACATAGTTGCTTGAATGCTTGTAGGTTTTCATCCAAGATGTTAATTATGAGCATTGTATGTTTTGAGCATACGCCCATTTCAGTGTTATTGCAATTTGCGAAAATATATATTTCAAACATATGATCTTAAGGTCATTGTTCTAAACACTGGCATATTTTGGCTGCTTCGAACATGTTCGGCCAGTTTTGACCATCTGATTGGAGAGAAAACAAGAATGTATTTTGCCAAAAGTTTGTCCGACTCTATTATGAATAGTTATTCTTTATTGCCAAACATCACAATTTTAATCATGCAAAGCACCAGTATGGCGTTACAAGGGATATGAAAAGTGACCAAAACAAGCATTTTCGATAAACTTACCACCATGAATAGCTTAGGTAATCCTTTTGCACGCGAATGGCAGATTTTTTCTGCACATCACATTCCGACTGCATTAAACAAGATATTTAACTATCCAAAAACACATTTGTTTTGAGAAAATTAGTTATGGTTCTTTTAGAGCAATGTACGCGGAAAATGTAGTATATAATTTTCCTTGTGTACATGTTTTAATATTACACAACAGTTTTGAGAAAGTCCTGAACACGGGGTGCAATATACTCTTCCTCAAAAGTCCTGTCACCCTAATTAGTTTTCATTTATTGAATAAATGAAAATGCATTGTGTTCCATTTTTGTCTATTGAAATATACATGACAAAGTCCAGTATGCCAAATGTCCCTTTCATGCAGTTCACGTTTGTTGCGTATGTGCAGTTTAAACACATCTTTTGATAGTTACAAGGGTGCGAATGGGTGGGGATCGGGAGTGAAGGTCAGTCCATGTTAGTTGCATTCTTCGGATACAACTGAAGTCTAGAGCATCCGTGGTGTGGTAAAGCTATCTGCTATGTAATAAGTGGTTGGGAAATCGCTCTAAGGCTTCTCCGGCATATTCATTCCAGATGAAATTTCTCAGTTTGAATTCGTTCGAATTGATGCTTTACATCCCAGTCAACAGCTAAGGTCATGTCGGGACGTTGCCTCCACTTTATGGGGCTCTTGCCCAAAATGAAGACGTCCCAGTCAACAGCTAAGGTCATGTTGGGACATTGCCTCCATTTTATGGGACTCTTGCCCAAAATGAAGATGTCATGAGTCTTTGACATCCAACATGTGCTTCAAATATAACCAGACAAAGCCAAAAGGGGTTATAATATATGAGCCTTGATGCGAGAAAACCGGTCTTCACGGTTTCCTACCAGGTCCGACATAAACGGGTCTGTGCAGTCTCAGAAAATGGTCAAAAGCTTGAAATTTCGGATTTAGGAAGAAGAGAAAATTTACTATCCGAGTGGTGAAACCAAAGGCGCTGATCAGCTTCGCAGTTACTGCGAATCTGATCTGCGCCTTTGTTTTTCGCATATGCAAAATTCCGGTTTTCTCACGATGCGGCTCATATTATAATGTGCGGATGGTTAGACTCGGAACCTCTTTTCCTGGGCAGGCTCAGACCCGAGCGGTTAACCAGTAATCAGATAGCCAGTCAGCATCGTACAGGCTTTCACTGGAGGCATAATCAGTCCATCTATTTCCTTCTGGGGCCCCAATGGGTAGGGGCCCCTGTTTCAGTATGACTTGCGATGTAAGTAGGGCATAAAACGCTGATTCTACAACAAGAATATGATTCAGTGGTCTAAGTTTCAGATTTTTCTTAAATAGTTGCTATTCGTCTTACTGCTGATATATATTACAAAGTACGTGATTTGGGACTTCACTTCAATGCTACACTTCTAAACTGCTGACAGCCCCACAAGCGTTGGCTCCGCCCCGACATGACTAAAAAATTGTTGACTGGAATGTTAAGCCTCCATACAAACAACCAAATTAACTGCTGACAGCCTACGGACATTTTTCCCAAATCGTGCTTGCACATTGTGTAATGGTTAGAGTGTCGTAGGTTAGATCCAGAGCCGCATCATAAATAAGACCGTTTAAATGGTATCAGTGGCTACTTTGCTTGGCGCTCAGCATTATAAGGCAAGCACTGGATTCTCTTCTTTCAAAATATAGCATTACTTACATCTCGAAAATATATGTAAATGACTGAAAAAAAATAATAAAAAAGGTCTGATACTGATTGTCTGTATTCACTGGAGGACCATATGGGAGATTGTCAATTGTGCTAAATTTGTTGTCCTCCTAAAATATAAAATTTATTTATTTATGTATTTATTTATTATTATTATTATTTTTATTACAACACTTAAGGTTACCCATACCAACAGCAAAGCAAAAAAAAAAAAAAAAAAAAAAAAATTATATATATATGAAAAAAAAAAAAATGACCACTGAAACTTGTCTATTTTGTACCCCCTTATAGGATAGTCCTTGGACAAAGTCGGTCAAGCAAAACATTGGTCAACCTGGTACAATATCGACATACATGTACATGTATACATAGCTCTGGGCCTATTGAACTGTTTCCAGAGTGGTATTGATCCAAGGGTTCTTCAGCCTTTCCGGTTAAAATTTAAAATGAGCTAGTTTATCCGCATGGCCTTAGCTACAGTATTAAGTGGGACGTAAAGACATTACCAAACAAGCCATTTAAGCAAAATTTAACTGTTTTGCCTAGACATGTTATTTGCAACATTGGGTCTAATGCATATACACAATGTAAATACTGACTCATAGGATGGTTGTGTCAAGTCATTATTTTTTTTTCTCACTTTCTTTTGTGTTTTGGCCGTAATGTATTTCACAACTATTATTTAGTCATTGCGAGACAAAGCCATCCCTTTCTGGGTACGTAACCGGCACTTTGTGGAGCTTGAAGTTTTTTTTTTTTTTTTTTTTTAAATTTTGCATCCCTTTCAAGCTTCTTTACTCATATCAAGACAAATCAATCGGTGGGTGTGGCGAAAACCGGAGTACCCGGGGAAAAACCACCTGACACACCCGCAAGCAGAACTATGCTTGTCCCACATGTGACTCATGCCCCGTGCGAGGTGCGAACCCACAGAGGTGAGATGATCGAATGATCAAGAGCACTGAAGTCAGCGACCTTAACCATTCGGCCACGGGGGCCGCCCGGAGCTTGAAGTGTCTTGCTCAGGGACACTACATGGCGGAGGCGGGTATCGGACCGAATCATGACCTCTCAGTTGTTAGTCCGGTTCTCTGTTAGCAAACCAGGCTCCCCACGTTTTGCTAGGAGAGCCGCTTTTTCTTTTGTGTTTCTTGGGTGAATAAATTTAGTAACTGTCATAAAATCAAATTTTCATTACAGTCAAGTACTTGGTTTCGCAAAATGTTCTTGTCAATGATAAACCATTGCCATCAGAAGAATAGAATTTTAATTACTGCTAAACTATACCCGACAAGATGTAGACAAAGTCATATCCTTTACTTTGCAGGAAAGATTTTTATGACCAAATTTTTCGTTTCTTGAAGCCGTTACCTCATAGAAGCGACTATTTCAAAAGAAATTGTACATTCTTGCTGATTTTTTAGCCCCGGCAATGTGTCATCCTACGTAAGTTTGAAGTATTGGGTTCTGGTCCAGCCTGTGTTTGCCATTAAATATAATGTAACAGTGTTTACAGTTTTCTATATAATTTTATGAGATCCTTCATGTACGTAATGTACATGGTTGTTTCCATGCATAATCGATGTTTCTTTGCTCTCGGTATGTAACAGTGTGACATCAGATGTCATAAAATTTGACATGCAAAAAGCTACTAAAGATAAAAGATTGGTGTGAGTGAACTCATTCACAGATATTTATTGGATAATGCAATGTTTAGAAAATTGCCAAGAGAACAAAAACTGATTATTTGTTTTGAAGGTACTGGTAATACATGTTTAACCATGTTTTTAATAAGGATTTCCGGAGTCGGGAACTTTGCATAACCGGAAACTCGACTGTACATTGTATTTTAACAATATTTGAAGATCATTTCACCCAAAATCAACTAATTGTATACTCTTCAATATTAACTTAAACATTAAACACACTCAATGAACATGCATTTTTGTACTTCAGGTTTTTATCATTCACCAGATATCACATTTGTAGCGCGTTGCATTGGCGCAAAGCCATCATATGCTGCTACAGTCTCCTCACATTGGCTGATGTATTATTCAATCAAAATGACAACCAATTAGTGCATGGGGCCTAAAGAAATAGATGGGCTGTTTGTGCTTCCAGGCAAAGCTTACACGCTTCTGACTGACCAGCTGATTACTGGTATACCGCTCTGGTTTGAGCCAGCCCAGGAAAAGTGGTTCAAATCAAACCATCCATACATATAAGCCTTTGTGGCTTAGTTGGATGGTTATATTTGAAGCACTTGTTGGATGTCATGACATCCTCACTTTGGGTAAAAGTCCCATAAAATGGAGGCAATGTCCCGACATGACCTTTGCTTTTGATTGGGACGTTAAGCATGAAGTCAAATAAAAACTTCCTTTGCCATGTTTGCCTTCTGTGTTTGTTGATGCATATATATGGTAATGTCTGTGTCGTGGTATCCTAGGGTGTGTTTCAAACATTTTGTGACCACAAATAAATTCAAACATGTGCTTGGACATGCTTTAAGGTCAAAATGCGTTGCAATGTGACATCTGGATATTGTGTGTCGAGTCTCAAGGAATAGATAAACATAATACGGTATGTTGAGTGCAAATTTCAATTTAAAAACGCTACACACTTTGGCTCTAATTAGATGAAATCCGGGTGTATTTCCCAAAGCGAAGACTAAGATGTCCCATACAACATCCTTAAAGTTGAAACCGACACTTGTATATTAGTTCGAACATAAATATGAGAAAAAAAGAAGTTGAAGTGTTTCTGACAACTCGCATACAACGCGTATAAATATGTATAAAAACACTGAAATATGCGGTTTTTATTAAAGTTGCGGTATACCTGTTACATGTTTAAGTAATGTAAGCAAGTAGCAAAGTGTAAGACAAATATTGTGAAGACTGTAGATGATTACTTTACTCAAGTATACTCAAGATGCAGATTGTTTTATATTATTTGTTTATTTATATTTTAATTAAGAAATAGATCAGCTCTAGCAGTGAATTGCTGAATAATAAATCACTGTTTGGAGGTCAGTTGTAAAGCAGATCAAATCACGAGCGCACAGTGCGAGTTTTTTTATCTGGATAAAAGTCATCTAAGCAAATAGAATAGCCCCGTCTCGTGCTGTGCTGGTTACCTATGTACCATAAAAGGACACCAGGCTCATGTGAGCAATTTAATTTTAAAAACAATCTTAAGCCCGGTCTGACCAACCAGCCGCTTACAAAACAAGTTACATTACATGTAAAACGCCTGCAAATGATAAAAAAAACTTGCCCATTCAATTTTGTTTCAGATTTTGGTTCAGCTGCGAAAATTGCAAATTTTCATTAGAAAAAAAAATGATAAAGTTCTTGGTTTTGTTCAAAACATTGATTGTCAGGCCGAGGCGATTCTACAGGTACCCACACTCTAAGATGGTTTGGAACAACAAGAAGAAAATTAACATACCCCTGTATACCCCAGTTTTATGGTAATATAAACTGGGTTATAAGGGGGTACTTTAATTTAAGGACATATTTTCCTGATGCGAAAATATTCGTACATTCCTTAATGCAGGAATATGTCACGTAAGGCAGTATATTAAGAATGATAAGAAACTACAAACACCGCTGATTCCTAAGAAAATCAAACCGTCATAGCTCACGGACTTGCTCTGCATTGAGGCGTCGTATAGTAAAACTGGCAAATGGTAAATTTCGTTATTGTGGCTCTCAGTAAAATACGATTTTCGTATACCTCGTCCAAATATAATCCGATTTCAAAATGAAAAAAATAATTTATACAAGTATGGTAAAAATTCAAAAGAAAGTTCAATTTTGTTTATAACACGTTATAGCAGCTTGATTTAGTTCGTATTGCGTATTTTCGCTGAATAAAAATATTTATACCACACTCATTCAATTGAAATACCGGCCGAATATTATTCATTAAACTTGTAGCAAGTTCACAAATCTCACCAGGGACCTTAAACGCTCGTGTGAGTTAGTGTACTACACATTCATATTACAAGACATTGGGGTTTCTTAATGGAAATTTTATTTGTTTCATTCAATTCAGTGAGTATGTACATGTATTATGTTAAACTAGCGTTAAACTTGTACATGACTGTATTAGATGTACTACAAGCATCATGCTATTCAAGCATTTTCATCATTTTTATATCACTTACATTTGTGCCTGTGTGTGAGAAAACCAACAATTTTGGTTCCGACCAGGTCCGACACAAACCGGCCTGAACAGTCACAGAAGACGGTTAGAGGATGGAAATTTTGGATTTAGAACGAAGCGGAATTGTACTATCCGTGTAGCGAAACCAAAGGAGCTTATCAGCTTCGCAGTTACTACGAAGCTGATCTGCGACTTTGTTTTCGCCTATGCAGATTGTTGGTTTTCCCATGCGGCGGCTTATTTGTATATAAACCCTACCATTCTTCATGCATCTGTAGTATTGTCCCCAGTTATCGAAAGACGCGTCCATGACTCTATACGTAGTTAAGCCAATCGCCTTGTATGTCAGGGGGCGCTTGTTCGATCCAGTCTCAAAGCAAAACTCCACATCTAAATACAACGCCCCTGTCACTGCAGAGGCTACTGTTTCTCTGATACTTCCAATCTAAAAGACAAACACTTTGTTGTCGTTTTATTTTTTCGCCTCCAGAGGCTTTGCAATGACGCGCTCAGTTGGTTTTCATTTGGTCATTACGACGCCAAAAGCAGGTGCCAAACTGCTAGAGTATGATCATGATGTTTGGATAAACAGATTGCAGTGAACCACTGCGTTACAAAATCAGCCATTTATCCTGCCTTGTGTGCTCCTCAAAAACGATAATAGTTTCTATATTTTAAGAGGATAATGTATTTTGCAAAACTGCCAATCTTCCATACGGTCCTTCAGTGAATACAGACATGGGTTCTTATCGGAACTTGTTTGTTAGATTTTTATGTTGTTTCGTTAGACATACGAAGTTATTGAAGCTGTATCTGTAATCTGACATATCGTACACACAGACTGAAACTTATCACATGCTTTGAAGCTATGTGGTACCACGCCCAAAGCACGCAGTTGTTGTTGTTGTTGTTGTTGACATTCGTTGAAGTTTGCTCTATAAGTTATGAAAATAACGATCCCTGTTTCGACGACCTCAAGGTGACTTTCTTATTCACTTTGTGGTTCTTTTGTAGAAATATATGTCCCCCATTATATTACGCATTCTATTTGGGCGTGGTTTGTAGATGAGAATAATCACCATCGTGCTGTTGTACATGACATGTATGGTATATGGCATTGCGACGCTACTATTAAGGACGGTTTAAAGCTCGATGCCCGATTTCTATTTCAAATGTGCATTTTCCCATCTCATAAGAAACAGAGTATAAGTTTATAAAAACACAATGCACACTTTCCATTGGGATGTATTGCAACATTGTACTTTATTATTACACCATAGAACACAAGTCATAATTAAGTAACGTACGTTATTATGTTTCTATCATATCTTCAATGTATGGAGGGAGGATCTATTAGGAATGTTTCCACCTGCTTAATGCATGCTTAATTGTGCTCCTGATTATCCGTTTTGCGTATTGTGTTTTGTTTACGAGCCTCGCGTAAGTTATTCATTTTCGTTTATGATAATGGCGTATACTTATTGTACCCATTTACACTGCATGGCATCTAGGTAGAGCTGACAAAAGATTGTTGTGCGTGGTAAGATTCGTGGTAAAATTTGAGGGTGCTACTATGATGAAACATATACCTTATTTGGATCTTTCTACTATATATTGGTTACAATCTATGTGGTTCATCAGATCCTGATCCAAAACTTGGAGTCAGCCTCGCTCTGTATTTAAATGCTGATACAGAGCCTGGACAAATCGCGTATCAACCTCTAAACTAATAATTAAATAGACACCTGCTTAACTATGTTAACTACAACTTTTACTATAACTACTATTACTGCTACTACCACTACTACTCCTACTACTACTACTACTACGAATACTACTACTGCTACTACTACTACTGCTACTACTACTACTACTACTACTACTACTGCTACTACTACTACTGCTACTACTACTACTACTACTACTACTACTACTAACTACTACTTCTACTAACTACTACTACTACTACTTATAATAATAATAATAATAATAATAATAATGATGATGATAATAATAATAGGAGAAGGGGGAAGATATCTATAATAACATAGGACAGACTCTGTATTGAACGAAAGCGATATTTGCGAAAGGGGTAAAATGAAATAAAATATAAAACAAATATGAAAAGAAAAAGTCATTATGAAAATGCACAGAAAATCGCGTTTGATCCATGTATTTTTCTTAAACTGTGGGGGAAAAACAATCCCCACCTGAAAATAGACGCGATAATACGCAAGAAACCACACGTTTCCTATTACACCACTTGCTCCAGACAGTGAACAGCTTAAGACGTCATAGCAGAAATAATTCGATCACGTCTAGGGTATTTTCAAGAACATTAACTTAAAATCGAATAAAGCCCGGAAAAGTTTAAATTCAGGAATAATTGTCAATAGAACCATGATTTTACAGACACCAAATGGCTACCGGCCGAAAAGATTTAACAACACGATTAGGCGAAACTTAGCACTGCTATACGAGGCGAAAACTAATTTGGCTAGCTGAAGCACAGAACAAAGTAACAATATCTGGTAGAGTGACAGGTTGCAGATTCGTACAGTTTTGAAAGAGTTTTCATCATAATTCTCTTACCTTTTTAAGTAGCTGTTTCATGTGTCGCAGCCAAAATATACACGCCTCTTGTTTATTTTGGTGACCTACTTTCGTTTTGAAAAAATCCGGTTTTGCTAGGGATCCATCTTTGCTTTAGTGGATGAAAATCAGAAAAAATCACGCATCACAGGTTGATGATTCGTACACTACCTTTGTGGGAAAATAACGAAGAGCAACTCTTAAAAACAATTTCAGAGATGGAGATAGACCAATTTTACCACGTCATGCAAAGTTTCATCCCTATTGGTCCACAAGTAAGTAAGGTATGGGCAGTTGAATACAGGTGGTAAAAGGGGGGAAATTCGTATAGAACAGAACAATAATTATTTTTTTAAATCCTATCTGCACAGGCTTTTATACACCAGAACCCATTGGAAACACTCAGAAAAAAAGATCTTATCTCAAATTTTGACTTTTACCGATATATATTAGCCTACTCAAATAAAATGTCAACAAATATTTCAACAGTTAAACATTAATAAAATTATTATTAATAAAACTAGCTACCCAGTGAGATACCGAATAGTAAGTGCCATTTGGTGTCATTTTTGGAAAGCATTTATTCCTCTTGTGATATAGTTCAACAAATGTTGCTGTAGAGTTTTACCTTTCATATCTGCAACTGTTACAATGCCACAGCGACTTTAATACCATACTAAGGTCTACCTCTGCTTGTAGATCACTTGAAAGACACGAGTAATGGTACCAACCATCATCACAAGTGTCACAACCAATCCATTCATACATATTTGATCCTGTCAGACAAATTTGACACAAGGTCTGACTATCTTGTGGAATGACCGCTGGGGTAGGTATATCATTGGTGGCCTTGGAACCTCTGGGATTGTCTGTGCGAGCACGTTTATTTTGCGACTTGGCCGATTTCTTAACGGAGATTGGAAGGTTGTTGAGCTCCTCGGTAGTTATAACTCTGGCTTTCTCCACAGATTTCCTTTTGGTCGCCTTTGGCTTCTCTATAACAGGGACTACTAGAATGTTCTTCAGGTCAGCCGAGATAAGTCCCAATTTTACCAGTTGATTCTCGGTATTGGAGCCGCAAGTGACGCAAACATTCTCTGTACATTCGGGCACGGATGCAGACGTTGACTTAGTGCTTGTTTTAGCGACAGTCTCAGGAAGATGGACTTTTGATTTGTCGAGAGGATAAATCTCAACTGCAGAGAATGCTGCGCTGATACTACTTCCAGCAATTATGTTCAAAGCTAAGTGTAACATTTTCGGAAATTTGTGTCGAGGGATTGTCTTGAGTCCTGTGTAACCAAATGATGTAGCCATGTTGCTGACATTTGTTTTAAACATGTGGTAGACGCCCACATCAAGCGGTTGAAGCAAGTGAGTCGAGTGGGCAGGCAGGCACAACAATTCAATATTTTCAGATATGGCATAATCTATGAGTTCTTGGCCTAAGTGGGAGGTGTGATTATCCATGTTGACAACCACAGGCCTTGATCTTCCGATTTGTTTCACAAAGCAGTCTTTGAACCATGTAAGGAATATTGTACTGTTTATGTACCCCGAGTCGGTAGAAACTAAACTCCATTCATACCCTCTGAATAATTGCTCCTTGGTAGATTTTTTAGAGAAAATAACAAGCGTGGCCACTGCTTTCCCTGACGCAGATATCGCACCTTGAAAAGTAACATGACCACTAATGGACACCATTTGCTGATAGGCTGTTCTTACTCCTTTTGGTGCCAGTACTTTATCTCTACTGTGTTCTTTGCCAGAGAAACCGGTTTTGATTATTTGGCCCCTTTGGGATTATGAGTCTTTGATTTAGACTACACAGATGTAAATTATTGAAATTGCAGCAATAATGTCTGGCTTTCACTGTGAGTTTTGTAAAGGGTCACTGATGAGGGTTCATTACCCGAAATTGTACAATATGGCCCATCTTCTCACTTTGAATGTTTTACTGCTTTCAAAGGATCTAACAATTATTTTTATTCATCTAGGTTGTATATTCTAGTAGGATCATTTTGAATACAAAGAGTTTTAAGAGTGTGTTCTAACAGTTTATAATAATGATCGATCTGAGACTGATTTACTTCAGCACGTGAGTTCTCTAGGGGATGGGGTTTCCGTAAGGTTAGTGTAGGATGGCGCTCCAGAAAACTTCGCACCCAGCGAACTGTGTGCCCATTTCTAAATTTACATCTGTCGGTCGACCATTAGATTTAAGGATGTCCACAACAAGCTTTTACAGAACTTTCCTAGTTAAAGGAAAGCCTCGGTCACTCATATATGTAGCATAATTTGCCAGATCTGACTGTTCAGAATCGGTTCATTCCCTATTTCTACCGCGAACTATTTCTGATTTATTCTCCATATCATATCTCAAATGATCTCTGATTGTGTTAAATGGGACACCTGTTTCTTGAGATGCTTTTCTCAGCGATAAGCCTCTCTTAACCAGGGATTTGGCCCTCTGGGCGGCCTCCTCTTCGTACGTGTAGTACTTCATAGTTTGCACTGGGAAGGAAATCACAAACTGATAAGTTATTTGTATATGTGATAATTTACTCCACGATGTCAATTTGTAAATGAGGGTAATAATTTTTGATGGTGTGAAATGGGGACTTGTCCTCTAGTTATCAACATCAAAACTTTTATCATCAGAATACAAAACACACATTAGTTATTTGCACTTGGACAGTATTCAACTAGAAGGAGTTTTCAGAAGAAAACATATGTCCCCCCTCTCTGCCCCAACCCACTTTTAATTTTGTAAATTTTTACATATAACCCGGAAAAATATATACCAACAGACATTTTAAATTAAAACCAATATATACCAGCAGACATTTAAAAAAATCGGTAAAAAAAACAAGTTAGAGAGCGGAAACGAATAAAATGCATTTTAACCTCAATAAAGGGCCATAACTCTAAGGTCATTTGACGAAATTTACCCATCTACAATCCCAAACCACTCCTTGCCGGTCTCAACTCATATGCAAAGTTTGAAGAAAATCGGTAAAAACCTACTCAAGTTAGAGAGCGGAAACGAACAAAATGCACTTTTAACATCAATCAAGGGCCATAACTCTGAGGTCGTATGACGAAATTTACCCATCTACAATCCCAAACCACTCCTTATCGGTATCAACTCATATGCAAAGTTTGAAGAAAATCGGTCAAAAATTACTCAAGTTAGAGAGCGGAAACGAAAAAAATGCAATGTTTAACCTCAATCAAGGGCCATAACTCTAAGGTCGTTTGACGAAATTTACCCATCTACAATCCCAAGCCACTCCTTGTCGGTATCAACTCATATGCACAGTTTGAAGAAAATCGGTCAAAAACTACTCAAGTTAGAGAGCGGACACGAACAAAATGCAATTTTTAGCCTCAATCAAGGGCCATAACTCTAAGGTCGTTTGACGAAATTTACCCATCTACAATCCCAAACCACTCCTTGTCGGTATCAACTCATATGCAAAGTTTGAAGAAAATCGGTCAAGAACTATTCAAGTTAGAGAGCGGAAACGAATGGAGACACCTGGATTTTCAAACAGTTAATTGACCTTTGTGACCTTGAAAATTACGTCAAGGTCACCGAAATCTAATCACTCCATTCGGCTGTCCCAATGAAGGTTCTGTGCCAGTTTGGTATAAATCCATCCAGTGGTTCAGTAGATATCGTGCAGACAAAAAGCTACGCCGCCGACGACGCCGACGCCGACGGGATCCACACCAAAAACAATATGTCCCCCACCCCTTCGGAGGGGGGGGGGACATAATTTGTCCCTTGCTAATGAAAAATGCACATTTACCGATGCAGGTTAAGTCAGGACAGACAGGAGAATAAAATCTTATCCAAGAATGGAATTTTCTTTGAGATATTTGGCTATAATAGGAAAGCTATTCAGTGCAAATTTATGAAACATTTCTCTTTAATCAGCATGTTTTTTTCTGGTAATTATTGCAAAGTTTGACCATATTTATAAATTTCAGTGGGTTTTCTTTAAAATTATAATATTCAAACATATTTCTGATGATTTTCACTAAAAAAATGAGTATGGTGTGGGTAAATACCATGAATGGAACGAAATGGTAATGGTCCATCAAGCAAAAAAATGAAGTCTCCCCAAGGGAAATCGCTCCATGAAATGCCAGGATGACAAATGAGTGCAAAGGTCAACAGATTGATAAAAATGTGAACAACTGAGCGATCTGTCATAAATGTAAGTACCTGGGTCACAAGCTACGATTATTTTCTTACCATAAACTGCCCTGATAAGCCTTTTATCGTTCTAAATATTTTTATTTGAACGAAACGAAATATGAAATCGGCAGAGTGGCCGGTTCAGTCGCCGTAAGTAATCGTCTGCGGCACGCTCGCGCTAGCATGCACGCGCGAATTTGCACAGAAAATGATTGACAGCCTGTTTAATTGATTGCCGGTGCAATCAATTATCTTCCTATGTGCATGCTTACTACTACAGAGGCCTAAAACTACTAAGTGTACGAATCTTTGACCTGTACGAATCTGCAACCTGTCACTCTACATATTTACGAAAATAAATAACATTGATTAGCTCTAGGAAGGCCACTAAATGCATATTTAAAAATAGTATGCGTAATTCAAGCATGTTTGTATCAATATGGCTTTACATGCTGTATGAATGTCTGCTAGAAAGTCTGCTGAATACACATATAGTCTAGTAAAAATAAGCCAGGACAAGGAAATGTTGCAGTCAAAATATCCGGCATTAAAACCTACCTAACCGGAAATGAATAAAATATCTGAAAAAGCAAGACAAAAGAGGAAGCATATTGACAAATTAAATGAGACATTTTAAAGGTTGGTCACTAAACAAAACATACTGAAATAACATTAAAGTAACTAAATTACACTAAGGGATTGAAATTCAGTTATGAAGCTTTCACCAACCCACGCTTTCACCGGATGGTGAAAAATATTAGGCTGTTTTAGGTCTGTGTCTCTGCAGATATTCTTGTACAATTATCTTGATCGGTACTGCCTTGAATGAAGAAGAAAGAAAATGCCCGCTCGTGAATGTAAGTCCTGCTATTCTTTAGAAAGCCATTTACGGCATCGAATCAATATTATCTAATGGGGAAAATAGACGAGAGAATTAGAGCACTTTTACCGGTTGTCTAAGCTAATTTTTATTTCATGCTCTTAAGTTATTAATGCCTGATTTCATTACACTTATTCTCCGACTTGTCTGGGACATACTGGCTTTACTGAGCAATAGGCGCCCAGTAAACTGTTGCTAGACGACATACGATACAACACGATGATATGATATTATTATCGGAGATAAGGTATTTTATTGACCAAGCATGCATTGTACAATAGGTTATTGGTTCAGCGCCCGTAACACGCATTGATGCTATTTCTTTTACTTGGACATAAACGTTAATCGTATTTCACATATACATATATATTTTCATTATAATAAAGCAGCTTAATGATGATTGGTTTATTTGAGTTTAACGTACCATCAACAGTGAAGATCATATGGAGACGGGATCTCGTTTTATAGTCTCATCCGACAGACTGAAAAGATACAAGTAGGCAAAGATCAGGAAAAGGCGCAATTTCTCACTCCAAAAACGGAGGTGGGAAAAACTAAATTAACAATCAGGTACTTATACTAAGAAAACATATTGAAAGCCGAATGACAGCCATTTTCTCAACAGGTGGCCACTCAGTAAGAAAGTGCAAACTGATTGCAAGCAATTCCTATGGCTATATATTCCTTGAGAATGCAGGAGATCGTTTCTATAGCTAAACAACAGATCATGTGAAGTTGCATAAAATGTCTACCAGATAAGCGTGATTCTGATTTTAATCAGGATATTGATTGGCACATGTCGTGCTTTAAATTTACCTTATTGGTTTATCAAACGATAAAAAGATGTTTTGGAGCCAACTTAATTGATTATTTACCCGATATCATAGCTATTACAGGAATATCAATTCAATTTAATAAATTGCATTGCTTTCCATATTGAACGTGAAATTATTTTGGAATTAATCAATGCATGTCCGTTGTTGCGTTCCGACTTTACTGTACGTAAGATAAACTTCAAACGTGCATATCTGTGTGTGTGTGTGTGTGTGTGTGTGTGTGTGTGTGTGTTACAGAGAGAGAGAGAGAGAGAGAGGAGACTTGGAGGCTCATTCATTTATCCCTCTGCTTGCAGTAACTCATATCTACTTGACTGACGAATGTGTTTAAGTTAAGTAAATAAAAACAATTTGTTGAGATTTATCCGAGAAATATTTTGATACTTTGGACAGAAAGGACATGGCTAACCGCATGATTCTTGCTATTGAGATATGGAAAATATGGAGCATACTACATTGCCTATTGCGAAGTATCACGCAAGAATGAATTGGTTAAAGACGAAATGGTCGACGATTTACTGACATCGGCCATAGGTAAGCTGTAGGTTTCGTTTGCATAGCCGGACTGGCGCAATCGCCATACGAATACGTCCTGGAAATAAATACATAATGATAAAATATAATCGGAGACAATAAAAACCACAGAATGAGATAACTTACATTTTACAAATGCAAAACCAAATACAATTTTCGACTATGCATTCCGTTCACTAAATACATATACACTGTTTCTCCAGCACAATGTTCTGAAACATAACCAAAAATAGATTTTGCCATCTTTCTTGTCTCTCTGAAAGATGTTTAATTTCTTGTCATTATCAATGGTATTTAACTGCAACCCAACATCCAATAACTTATACATTCAGCTGGCATGTCAATAAAGTTGGAAATGTTTAATTTTAATATGTAAATGACCTGTAACCAAAGTCAAGAAATGGCTTTTGCCTTGAATACTCTCACAACTTCATTGTCTCAATAAGATGTCTGTACAATGTGCCTACCAACTTAATTCGAATATGTAAATATCCTCCGACCAAGATGAAGAAATGACATTGACCTTTGATACTCACATTACTTATTAACTTTCATTAAAAATTTTAATAAAAAGGTACTAGTTGGCACTCATCAGGAAAAGGAAATTAGAAAGAAATTCCCACTCAAAACAAGAGCTGTCGCAGGACAGCGCGCTCGACTGCTTCTGACCTTTGTCAAACATAAGGCCAAACCCGACCTGTAACCCATACATTATGATTATACATCTTTTTGCCTTGATGCAACAAGGCAAATTTACTGAACCATGAAAGTTAACTATAACTACCTAAGGTCTCGCTCATATTGTAAAACAAGTGTATTCGTACACCGAGTGCCGAGATACAAGACAAAATCACTGGACCGTAAAATAAGGTCACACTGACCTATAAGTACTTTAGGGTCACAGGTCTAGTCATGCTTACTCATAATACTCGTTCCGGTTTACACATTATTTGAACCGCCTAATGAGAAAACCAACAGTGCGGTTTCCGAAGGGGTCCAACATAAACCGGTCTGTGCAGTCACAGAAGATGGCTAGAGGCTGGAACTTTTTGATTTAGAAAGTACAGGAATTGTACTATTAGAGTAGTGAAAAAAATGCGCTGATCAGTTATTGGTTTGCGCCTTTGTTTTCGCCTATGCAAAATATCTGAACAGCTCTCGGACTGATATAAATGTGAGTATAATACACAGGATCGGAATACAGACCTACTTACATATCTGATTACTCTGATCAAGGCAAGCACTCAATAATTGGTACAATGGATTTATAACTGGGTTTTACAAAATTATTTCTCTCATATCTAAAATTCTACAGACAAGTTACTATTATGTGTTTAATAGTTTATTCCGATTGGATTGTAAATCGGAGTAAACAGGGTTCTGGTAATGAAGTTCTACTGTAAATGTGCATATGTGTTGTTCCGTTCCGTTCCCATGGTATAACGTCTTGTCAAATAATTATAGACTTGCAATCTCTTTTCATGACAGCGTCCGTTATGATGAACATCATGTTTACCAAAAAGTATCATTAAATGATGCTTGTTATATTACAGTAACTTTTATCGTAATTTACAAAATGCACTCTGACAACCACGTAGACGTTATGCATCTGTCCCAGAGACCAAATGATCATAATCAATCATGATTGAGACATCACGTAAGAAACAC
Organism: Rugalucina vietnamica; assembly: GCA_964017185.1. Classification (NCBI taxonomy): domain Eukaryota; kingdom Metazoa; phylum Mollusca; class Bivalvia; order Lucinida; family Lucinidae; genus Rugalucina; species Rugalucina vietnamica. The sequence continues at coordinate 7,322,100 of OZ024876.1, read as the reverse complement.
TCTTGTCGGTTTAGAATGACGTAAGGCTCGATTAAGATCATTGTGCATATGCCAGAGGTGCAAGAGGTATGAACTTAGCATACAGAACACAGTGGTGTTCGTCGTACAGACAGGCTAAGACGCAGACCAATCCTTATAATATATAAAGGATTAATCCATATTTCCCATCATTATCATTTTGGTGAGTCCACTTTTATTTCTAGGGGCGTCAGGAGTGATTTTTAAATTTTATCCAATTTTTCTATGAAAATTCTCTACGCAAGCAGAATTGCCCCAGATGAGACGCCGCGTTCTGCGGCGTCACATCTGGGGCAATTATGTTTGCCTATGTCCCATAAAAGGAACGTCAGGCTTAAATGAGTTAGACTGGTCGGAATTATGAAGAAAATGCTATTTTTCTCGCGGTGTTACACAGTTAGTCTCTAGTGACGTTATCGGACATTGATGGAATGGCACAACCTCTTTTATCAAAATACAATGTTGTCGGACATATGTCCTTTTGCAATATGGCAAGTTTGTTTGATTCCAGAGTAAAGAAAGCAGGAAATACAGTACCCTTAGTGTTCCTACAATAGTTGTAAATGAGAATAATATTCCAAATAGAAGTCAAAGTGGGTGCCAAAATCAAATACCGGAGCTTATCACAAGAACCAGGAAAAAGAAGGATACCAATAAAAATACAAGACGTACATGTAGTTAATGATAAAAACAAGATCTCCCTTCTTGACAGGTAATTTATGCATCCGACCCACTTCAGTTATGTAGAAAAACAGGCAGTACAAAAAAAAAGAAAAACAACATATAATACTTTCTTAAAAAAGTATTATGTAAAAATAACGTCTACATTACCTATTCAGAACGGTCTGTAATAAGGTACTGTTTGGGTTAAGGACTCCGTTACAAGATGAACAAGAAACGTTTTGTTCCTCGTGCCATAAATCGCGAGGGAATTTTGAAAAGGCGCATTGACTGCACTTTTTGTTGAACTATTGAAAATGTATACGATAGTAGAGATGCTTGGGATAACTATTTTGGGACATCGCAGATTTTATCAACACTACCGTTGTTTTAGAAGATGTTAAGAAAGGCTGTTCCGTACCTGTGGCACGCTCTCTTTAACCTTTACAGTAACATTTATTAATGGCGATTGTTGCTCCGAGAATAATCATTTCGAGACAATGTATTGGATTACGCATTTCACAGTTGTTGATCTTTAAGAAAGACAATTAAAACAGTTTATTTTATTATGAGAGTAGTGTTATGGTTTCACAGAAGCACGATGGGTTACATGTACGGCTGATATAAGACTTGCAATTATAGTTAAATAAAGAATTGCAGTCCAAGCGGTCAGAGTTTACAGGAGATGAACCTGCACATAATCCTCGCGAGTGACTGCACATAATCCTCGCGAGTGAGTGCTGCAGTATATATAGAAAGAAATGATGATTTTGCCATACAGAAGCTATCATTTCCCATCCAATCAAAATTTATTGCCACAATAAAGAATGCATAAAAATCAACTTCATTACCCACCAGTCTTAATTGAGCAGAGAGCCAATAATGCAAATACAACTGTCAAAGGAAACAACACAATAAATATCAGAATTATGACTGAACAAAGAAACACTTCCCAGAAGTATCAATGGGGTTGTCATAATATAACATTAACAGTTAATGGTTCATATTTCAATACATATTAATAAGGCAGAAAAACACCAAGATTTATTAAATTATATTGATTCTTCCATATAGCAACCGCACAATTGATGTACGCTGCTTTTAGTCTCAAGTTAACTTTCAAGCTGTACACACCCTTGTGTATTCAGAACAAATGGTATGTTAGCTCACATGCATACGTACATTGGAGCCACGATGATTTGAAAATAGTGTATGGTTTCTGCATGTCATGCAAAGTATCTTTTCGTGCTTTCGGTATAATATGATGATTGATCACTCAATTACTTTGAATATCATCAGGATAACATGCTTGTGAATTATAACTCCTAACATCACACTACAAGGCATCATGGGTGTATATCGACCTACATTTTTACTTTTTTTGTTCAAAAACACTGATTGTGGGTATTCCCACCACAATCCATATTTTGAGCAAAAATGCTACTTCTAAATATCAATCCATTTACATGTACATAGATTACATGTAACTCCGTGTGGGCGATACATTCGATTCAAACACAAAAACAAACTTCAGAAATAACTAATACTTTCGAGTATTGCGTCTCCGATCTCGGTTCTGGAAGACCTATTTTCTTGATTATCGGTGTCGTCATTAAATCGTAGCTTATCACTAATAAGGGGCGGTAAACGAGAAAAACCTACTGACCTGACATTAAATTAAAATACAGGCAGAGGCCTAAATAAATTTGCATAAGAGTCAGAATGATTAAATACATCAAAATATAGAAAGAAAAAGTCATTATGTTAATGCACAGAAAATCGTGTTTGATCCATATAATTTAGTAATAGTATTTTTCTATATCTGTGTAGGAAAATCAATCCCCACCTGAAAATAGAAACGATAATACGCAAAAATTACACATTTCCTATACCAACACTTACTCCAGACAGTGAACAGCTTAAGACGTCATAGCAGAAATAAACCGATTACGTCTTGAGTATTTTCAAGAAGCAAAATTATTAACTTAAAATCGAATAAAGCACAGAAAAGTTTGAATTCAGGAATAATAGAACCATGCTTGTACAGACACCAAATGGCTACCGGCCGAAAAAATTAACAACACGATTTGGCGAAACTTAGCACTGCTATGCGAGGCGAAAACTCATTTGGCTAGCTGAAGCAGAAAACAAAGTACATGTAACATAATATCTGGTACATATTTACAAAAAAAAAAAAAAAAAAAAAAAAAAAAAAAAAAAAAAAAAAATAATAATAATAATAATAATAATAATAATAATAATAGTAATAATAAATAAGCTCTAGAAAGGTCACTCAATGCATATTTATAAAAAAAAATAGTATGCGTAATACAAGCATATTTGTATCAAAATGATATTACAAGACTGTATGAATGTCTGCTAGAAAGTCTGCTGAATTCACATATAGTCTCCCCCGTTGTAAGGCGTAAAAAATAAGCCATGACAAGGAAATGTTACAGTCATAATATCCGGCATTAAAACCTAACGGAAATGAATAAAATATCTGAAAAGCAAGACAAAAGAGGAAGCAAACTGACAAATTAAATGAGACAATTTAAAGGGTGGTCACTGAACAAAACATACTGAACTAACATTAAAGTAACTAAATTACACTTAGGGATTGAAATTCAGTTATGAAGCTTTCACCAACCCTCGCTTTCACCGGATGGTGAAAAATATTAAGCTGTTTTAGGTCTGTGTCTCTGCAGATATTCTTGTACAATTATCTTGATCTGTACTGCCTTGAATGAAGAAGAAAGAAAATGCCCGCTCGTAAATGTAAGTCCTGCGATTCTTTAAAAATCCATTTACGGCATCGAATCAATACTATCTAATGGAAAAAATAGACGAGAGAATTAGACCACTTTTACCAGTTGTCTAAGCTAATTTTTATTTCATGCTCTTAAGTTATTAATGCCTGATTTCATTACACTTATTCTCAGACTTGTCTGGGACACACTGGCTTTACTGAGCAATAGGCGCCCAGTAAACTGTTGCTAGACGACATACGATATAACACGATGATGATATTGTAATCGGGGATAAGGTATTTAATTGACCAATCATACATTATAATAGGTTATTGGTTCAGCGCCCGTTACATGCAATGATGCTATTTCTTTTACTTGGACATAAACGTTTATCGTATTTCACATATACATATATTTTTTCATTATAATTGAGCAGCGTAATGATAATTTGTTGATTTGAGTTTAACGTACCATCAACAGCCAAGGTCATACGGAGACGGGACCTCGTGTTATAGTCTCATCCGACAGACTGAAAGAATTTCTCACTCCAAAAACGTATCAGGTATTTATACTAAGAAAACATATTGAAAGCCGAATGACAGCCATTTTCCTAATAGGTGGTCACTCAGTAACAAAGTGCAAACTGATTGCATGCAATTCCTATAGCTATATATTCCTTGAGAATGCAGGATATTGTTTCTATAGCTAAACAACAGATCATGTGAAGTTGTTGCATAAAATGTCAACCAGATAACCGTGATTCTGATTTTAATCAAGACATTGATTGACACATGTCGTGCTTCAAATTTACCTTATTGGTTTATCAAACGATAAAAAGATGTTTTGGAGCCAAAACTTAATTGATTATTTACCCGATATCATAGCTATTACAGGAATATCAATCCAATTTAATAAATTGCATTGCTTTCCATATATTAATAAGGCAGAAAAACACCAAGATTTATTAAATTATATTGATTCTTCCATATAGCAAATGCACAATTGATGTACGCTGCCTTTAGTCTCAAGTTAACTTTCAAGTTATACACACCCTTGTGTGTTCAGAACAAATGGTATGTTAGCTCACATACATACGTACTTTGAAGCCATGATGATTTGAAAATAGTGTATGGTTTCTCATGACATGCCAAGTATCTTTTCGTGCTTTCGGTATAATATGATGATTGATCACTCAATTACTTTGAATATCATCAGGATAACATGCTTGTCCAACTGGTGTTTTTCTTTTGCTCCGGAGTTAGTAGGTTATTCGGCGCCCAGGGATCTCCATCGTCGGGCAGCTTACTCAGTCTGTGAGTCCTGGTTTTTGATTCATCAGGATGTTTATCATGATTTATTTGTTTGTTCTTGATGATTCATTTACTAGTAAGAGATTCACCACGAGGACCGAATAACTAACTAAATGTTATGAACCACTGCAGAAGCTGAGGGTGAGGTTATGACCATGTAAAACCGGTTTAAGCCCGCCAGTAACTTTGTGTTACTGATCGTTCCAAGTCGATACTTCTGTGGTGGTTCTTTTTGTTTTATGTTTTGGTGTATAAATTTTTTGTGCTGTTGGCGCCTTATGTATGTTTTCATATTTTTAGTTAAGTTAAGGTAACTGAGTGGCCACCTATTGGGAAAATAGCTGCTCATTCGGCTTACGATATGTTTCATGGTATAAGTACCTGATTGTTAGTTTGGTATTTTCCCACCTCGGTTTTTGGAGTGGGAATCTTTTTCTGATTGCGCCTTTTCCTGATCTTTGCCTACTTGTACCTTTTTGTGAATTATAACTCCTAACACCACACTACAAGGCATCATGGGTGTATATCGACCTAAATTTTTACGTTTTTTGTTCCAAAACACTGATTGTGGGTATTCAAACCACAATCCATATTTTGAGCAAAAATGCTAAATATCAATCCATTTACATGTACATAGATTACATGTAACTCTGTGTGGGCGATACATTCGATTCAAACACAAAAACAAACTTCAGAAATAACTAATACTTTCGAGTATTGCGTCTGCGATCTCGGTTCTTGAAGACCTATATTCTTAATTATCGGTGTCGTCATTAAATCGTAGCTTATCACTAATAAGGGGCGGTAAACGAGGGAAACCTACTGACCTGACATTGAATTTAAATACAGGCAGAGGCCTAAATAAATTTGCGAAAGAGTCAGAATGATTTAATACTTACATAAAATATAGAAAGAAAAAGTCATTATGTAAATGCACAGAAAATCGTGTTTGATCCATGTAATTTAGTAAAAGTATTTTTCTATATCTGTGTAGGAAAAACAATCCCCACCTGAAAATAGAAACGATAACCACACGTTTCCTATACCAACACTTACTCCAGACAGTGAACAGCTTAAGACGTCATAGCAGGAATAATTCGATTACGTCTTGAGTATTTTCAAGAAGCAAAATTATTAACTTAAAATCGAATAAAGCACAGAAAAAATTGAATTCAGGAATCATTGGCAATAGAACCATTCTTGTACAGACACCAAATGGCTATCGTCCGAAAAAAAGTTTCAATTGATTAGGCGAAACTTAGCACTGCTATACGAGGCGAAAACCAATTTGGCTAGCTGAAGCACGCCTGAAAGTAACATAATGCCATATTTAAAACATGACAAAGAACATTGCTTAGCTCTAGAAAGACCCCAGAATACATATCTAAAATTTAGTATGCGTAATCGCACGCTTAGGGTGATCGGAAAATACGTATATTCTTTAGCTTTTGATATTTTGTGACGAAATTTCAAAAAATAATGAAGAAAATCATATGCATTTCATTGTAATAACGCATGCAGAACATGTACACGTGTCTTGCAGCTGTCGTTATGGAAACACCACCTAACGTTATGTGGCGCAACGTAACGTCAAAACTTAATATTTTAGTTCCAAGTCTTGTAGCATCCGTTTTGATTGTGTTAGCCCACATTGTATTTGATACTTATTAACTACAACGTAAACTGCCCATGTGACGTGCAAATTCATGAGGATTGAATGGATCTTAGAGTCTTGCAAATGCGGACCCTGTCAAGCAAACAAAGCTGTTAAGATTTTCGATCATGTTGCATTTTCACCAAGTCATTTTTAAATATTTATTTATGACAAGCCCAAAACATGTTTATTCTTGACAGTTACTACTAGTTTTAGTTGATACCATTCTTTTATTATTTCATTTTATTTATCTGTCAGAAACCAAGGTATTGCATTTAAGTTTACGAAATGAAATCGAAGTTCTGACCTACTTGAATTCAATTCCACTGTAATTAGTAGATAAAGCATTTCTATGCCGTATGATTTCGGGAACTGGTCATTTAATGTTAGAATATTATTTTTCATAAAAAATGTCGACCAACTTTCACAAACCACCAAATACCCTAACAAAGTCAACTCAACGCGAAATGACTTCATGTCGGTGTCCCGCGCATGAACGTGTGCCGTCATTGTTTTAAACTGACAATGTAATTAGTTAATTGCAAAAGGACTAATGTTACTATTACAAAATTCCATATCAATCGGTTGACGCAAAATTATTTTAGAGCATTTTTATACGTATTTTCTATCGTCCCTCGCATGTTTGTATCAAAATGACATTTGTATCATGACATGACTGTATGTATGTCTGCTTGGAAGTCTGCTAGAATACACATAATATATGATAGTATTCCCCGTTGTAAGGAGTAAAATAAGCCATGACCAGGAAATATTAGTCATTAGAAAATAATACATACAAGTAGGCAATGATCAGGAAATGGCGCAATCAGAAAGAAATCCCCACTTCATAAACCGAGCGGTGGAAAAAACAAGTAGCCCAAGGGCAACGATCGCTCACCTGAGAGTCAACAAATACAGTCACTGGACAAAGTGAACTTTTTTCCCTTTTTTTACCCTAAATGGGTATGACGGCCATCTTGGTAATGTTTCAAATCTATGGCTGCAATAGTTACCATAGGATCATTGGTCCTGTAAACGCTTACCTGAGACCTAGCTATCACTTTTCCCCATGTTTCCATGTTTGCCTATGTTTCCAAAATTGACCTTGACCTAAATTAATCACATACCTTCATCTACTCTATTAGTTGTTTGTATCTACCACTTTTCAGGTCTCAGGCTGCATTTAGTTTACAAAATATCCATTGTTTTCACTTTTTCCCATGTAAAAGCCTATGTTTCCAAAATTGACCTTGCCGTAAAATAGGTCAAGTTCATCCTAGTATCATCATTTTATCAAACTATGATGGACTGGAGTCCCAAATGGTACATACCAAGTTTCGTGAAAATCGGCCTGCAGGTTTTGGAGAAGATTTTTGAGTGGTTTTTACTATATATGGGCGCGGCGGCCATCTTGGTCATGTGACCTAGATTTTGGGATCAAACTTTCGTTACCCCTACCAAGGGATGCTCCACATAAAATTTCAGTTTGATTGGCCATGCGGTTTCAGAGAACGAGATCTTTGAAAAGTGTGTATAAACGACAGATCGGCCAAGGTCAAGAGATGACCTTGACCTAAATTAATCACATACTTTCATTAGTTGCTTTGCATCTACCACTTTTCAAGTCTCAGGCTGCAATAATTTTCAAAAATCCATAGTTTTCACTTTTTCCCATGTAAAAGCCTATGTTTCCAAAATTGACCTTGACGCAAAATAGGTCAAGGTCATCCTAGGGTTATTATTTGATCAAACTACGATGGGCTGGAGTCCCAAATGCTACATACCAAGTTTCGTGAAAATCGGCCTGCCCGTTCTGGAGAAGAATATTTTTGAGTGGTTTTTACCATATATGGGCATGGCGGCCATCTTGGTCATGTGACCCAGATTTCGCGATCAAATTTTTGTCCATACTACCCAGGGATGCTCCACATAAAATTTCACTTTGATTGGCCAAGCGGTTTCAGAGAAGAAGATCTTTGAAAAGTGTGTATGGATGACAGACCCTGTTCGGGATTGTCGACAACCAAGGAGAAATGCGCTGTATTCAACTTTTATTTCTGTATCAAGCGTAGCGTAGCGATTCTCTAAAACTATAAACAATACAACAATAATACAAACAGTACAAACAAACAAATACAAATTCATATAAATACACATTGACCCGGTTTTAGACCTCTGTTAACAATGTCCGTTGTTATACGGTAAACAAATAACGTTTAATTTATTAATTCTATCAAGTTTTTAATACTTAAATTAATTATTTAGACAAAGTAAACTTAAATGTACAAACTAATTATTGTAAACGCAGCTTACCAACATTGGTGTCCCTTTAGTCTCTACTTTAAATTCTTTTTTGGTCATCATTTTACTTTAATCCCGAATGTTTTGCGTTACTAAATTACATTAGTTACCGGACGTCAAGGACGTCACGCAACAATGGCGGCGACGTCGGCGTGGCAAATTCAAGCACCAATCGTCCCAATCACCAAATTAATTATTCAAGAATTTACTATTTCTTACAGTGCCCTCAATGAAATGTCCTAATTTCATTAAACAAAAGGACCAATATTTAAAGTTTTTTTTTTTTTTTTTTTTTTTTTTTTTTTTTTTTTTTTTACACAACCAGCAGTTCAATCTGTGCCTTCTAAAAGACATAATTTTGTTATCGGTCTGAGAACATTTGTATTTCTAGTTCGAACTACACATTTTCTAACAAGCCCATCCCTACCCTTGATAACTTCAGTCACTCTGCCAAGTGGCCACTGCCCTCTTGGGATATTTTCATCTGCAACCAGTACAATGTCATTGGCGTTCAGATTCCTTGTTTGCCGTTGCCACCTTTGGCGCGTTTGAAGTGCGGGCAAGTACTCCTTTATCCATCTTTTCCAGAATACATCACTAAGGTATTGGATTTGTTTCCACCATCTTCTGGCGTATACATCTTCTTTCTGGAAAACTCCTTTTGGAATACTAGGGTTGCTTTTCATCAATAGAAGCATACTTGGTTTCAATGCTGCAGGATCTCTTAGATCGTTGCTGACAGGGGTGATAGGTCTGTCGTTTATAATTCTTTCTGTCTCTGCAATCAAAGTTAACAGCTTTTCGTCTGTTAGGAGTTGCTCATTTGCAAGAGCCTTGAGTATGGTGCGCGTAGATCTGATCATTCTCTCCCATGCTCCACCCATGTTGCTTGCATATGGTGGGTTGAAGTGCCAGTCTACGTTGTTCTGTAACAAATGTCTGCCAATTTCAGACTGGTTCCACTCTACTATAGATCTCTGGAGTTCTTTGTCTCCGCTAACTAAATTCGTGCCATTGTCACTAAATAGCTTTTCAGGATATCCACGTCTACTTGTAAAACGCTGATAGGCTGATATAAATGAATCAGTAGTCAAGCTATGTGCTACTTCTATGTGGACCGCTCTTGTGGTCAAACAGGAAAACAGACAACCATATCTTTTAACGTGAGACCGACCTACTGTTACAGTGAATGGTCCAAAGTAGTCTACGCCGACAAAGGTAAACGGAGGCTTGTCAGGTGTCGTCTGTTCTTGGATAAGTGGCGCCATCTGCTGTGTCAGTAATGGGCTGCGCTGCCGCTTACATACCATGCATTTTCCAATGGTCTTCTTCACAGTGCTTGGACCACGCAATATCCAGTATTTCTCTCGTAATTCTGCAAGCACATGTTGTAGTCCCACGTGTCCAGTTTTGCTATGGCATTGACGAATTATTAGATCTGTCACGTGATCACTATGTGGAAGGATTATTGGAGCCTTGTGGATTTGTCTTCCTGACATGCGAATTATTTCATCTGTAAGGACAGGGTTCAGCGCGGCTAATCTGCTTTTCTTCATCACTGAGTTACCTTTCTTCAAATCTTCTAATTCACGCTGGAAGTGGACCTTTTGAACATATTTCAGTATTGCTTGGGTTGCGTTCTGTATCTCCTCAACCACGAGGTCTCCACATTTCAGTCCATCTCCATCTGGCTTTCGTCTTTCACAGTATTTTACAAATCTTTGTAACCAGGCTATGGCTCTCTGTAATCTGTACCAGTCAGAATAATGGTTGATGAGGTCTTCCAATTTTGGTCCAGTGTCAAGTGCAGTGGTATTGATTGCTGCCTCTCTTTTCACTTCTGAGTCATCATCTGCTATTTCAGGCCTGTTTGCTAATCGGGGCCAAGTAGATTCGTCCTGAAGCAAGAAATCTGGTCCATTTAACCATTTCTTAAGGCTAGCATCATCATCAGGATCGATGCCTCTTGAAGCTAGGTCTGCAGGGTTCGAAGCAGAGTCGACATAACGCCACTGTTCTGGACTTGTTACTTCGTGTATGTAACTAAGTCGGTTACCAACAAAGGTCTTGAATCGTCTTGTGGTGTTATTTATATATCCCAGTAGGATCGTGGAATCTGTCCAGAATATGACCTGGTCAATTTTCAGATCAAGTTCTCTTGTCAGCATGACATATAATCGACAGGACACTACTGCTCCACACAGTTCAAGTCTTGGTATAGATGATTGCTTAATCGGGGCGAGTCTGGACTTGCCAAGCACAAGGCAACAGGCGGTGCTATCATGTTGGTCAGTTATGCGTAAATACGCGCATGCGCCATAGCCCGTCTCTGATCCATCGCTGAACACGTGCAACTCGATGTTCTTCAGATTGCTGAAACTTCTTGGTTGGAAACAACGGCTTATCCGAATGTTTTCCAAACAAAGTAAATTCATTAGCCACCGTTGCCATTCGTCTTGCTCCTTACGTGGCACTGCATCATCCCAGCCTATTTTCTTTCTGCACAGGCTCTGGACAATGGCTTTCGCTCGTAGCGTTACTGGTGCTAACAGTCCAAGTGGATCGAATATCGCACTAACTATTGAAAGAATCCCACGTCTTGTCAGGGGCTTTTCAGCTATCTTGATCTTAAAGGTGATAGTATCGTCATTAACGTTCCAATTAACACCCAATGCACGATCACAAGGAAGTGCGTCTTCAGGTCCAAGACTAACAACTGCAGGTGCACGTTCAGATTCTGGAATGTTTTGGAGAACCTTTCTACTGTTGCTGATCCACTTTGTGAGTCTAAAGCCTCCCATTTTCATCAGTGACTGTAGATCTGCCGCTAACATCGTCGCTTTATCTTCTGAATCCACAGATTTCAGGCAGTCATCGACGTAAAAGTTTCTGTTCACGGTGTCTACAACTTCTACCGGGAATTTACCCGCATTGTCACTGGCTGTCCTTTTCAGCGCATACGCCGCACAACTAGGAGATGAAGTGGCACCAAACAAATGTACCTGCATATGGTATGTTTTAGGAAGTTTGGATATGTCCCCACCAGGCCACCATAGAAAGCGGAGTGCATCGCAATCTTCTTCGCGTACTTGGACTTGGTGGAACATTGCCTCTATGTCAGCAGCAAAAGCTATCTTTTCCTGACGAAATCTGGTAAGTACACCTACTAGACTATTCATCAAATCAGGGCCTTGTAACAGTTGGCTATTCAAGGAGGTATCTTTGTATTTAGCGGCACAGTCGAAGACCACGCGAACCTTTCCTGGTTTGTTCACATTCATTACCGGGTGGTGGGGTAAATACCATATCTTCTTCGAATCTGTACTTTCACCTTCTAGCTCCTTTGCGTACCCTTTTTCGATGTAGTCTGTGACGGTTTTGGTGTACATTTCATGCAACAATTTGTCACGAGACAATTTTCCTTTTAGCTGGTTCAAACGCGCATGCGCCAGTACCATATTATTTGGTAAATGCACATCATCTTCTCGCCAGGGTAGTCCCATCTTATAGTGACCGCCTACATGTGAAAGGGTTGCCTCCATTATGCCCAGTGCCCTCCTGTCTTCTACTGACATTGACTCTTTATCGCAGTGCAACATGTCGTTGAAATCTGACGTCCACATACATTCTAACTGTTGTTGCAGCAGCACGTCGCTGGACTGTCCAAAGTTAAATATTCACTGCTTCCATTGTGAGTTCTATCGTGTTCTGTTTTACATCAGCCTGTGGGACTGGTCCACGAACTGCCCATCCGAGTCGCGTCCTAACCGCATATGGTTCATGACTGCATCCAGAACGCACTTCAAGGGGAATGTGTGCTTCTGGGAAATCAGTGCCTATAAGAAGCATAACCCTATCAGCCTTTACCTGGGGAATCGTTAGGTCGGACAAATATGTAAAGTCTTTCAAGTCATCAGCTGCTACTATACCACGTGTGAAAATTGGTAACTGTTTCACTGTCCAAATATTGTTGAGCTGAACATTGCTGCCATTTCCAGAAATGGGACTCACGCTGAGATCTACTTCCTGTCCTCGAATTGTACCTCAAGTCGAGTTGATAGTCGAGATCTTGAAGGTTACGGATCTGCTGGTCAGTTGTAACTGCTGGACTAACCTCTCATCACAAAGCGTTTTGTCTGCACCATCGTCGAGCAGAGCGTAAGTTTGACAAGAGTGACCGTTCCCACCCATAACAGTTACAGGTATGATCCCCAAACATGTTTTAACAAATGAACTATTTACAGCAGCACAATTGACTGATGGTTGTGGTATAGCATTATCAGAACTAATTTGGACCCAGCTATGAAAAAGTGTATGGTGTTTGCTTGCGCAATCGGGCACATTGCACATTTTTTCCAGCCTACATTTTCGTGACACATGATTGCGCTTGAGGCAATTAAAGCAAAGTTTTGATTTTATGACATACTTCTTCCTATCATCTAAAGACATATTTTTGAATTTGTCACAAGATGCTAAATCTGTGCATGTACCTGAGCAACAGAAACATTTCCTATTTGACTTTGGTGCTTGAATTTCTGTACATGTAGAAAGCGTAGTAATTTTACCCTTTACAGTATTTCCTGACGGACCTGGGTGCGGTTTACAATCTCGTATGTTTTCTTTCACAACATCTATGCCATATACGGAGCTAGCCACTCGTGACCTTTCATCAATAAATTTTGTCAAATCCATGAAACTTGGTTCTCTACCTAACTCAAAAATAGAGTGTGCTATCTCTGCCCATCTTGATCTTAAATGCATAGGGAGACGTCTGACAATGCGCCTTAAATTTTCTGAGTTATCCATATCAGAGACAAACCCTAGTTGTGAAAGTGTCATTTGACATTTTTGCATGTCTAAGGCTAATTTAAACAATCCATCAATATCTGATGCCTTAATTTGAGTATCAAGTAACAGTCTGTCGATATGACTTCTTGCAATTACATGAGGTCTACCATAGCGAGATTGCAAAATTGCTTTAGCTCGGGTATACCCTACATCCGGGTCTAAAAGAACACAATCTTCTATACAGGACCTTGCCTCTCCAGTACAGTATTATATCAAATAACTTAATTTAAGCCTATTGTCACTTACTTTGCTCTCTACATTTGTCTCGAAATTCTTAATGAACTTACAGTAGTCAAGAGCAGAACCACTAAATGTCAATAACTCTGGTTTTGGCAAGTTAAACCCCTCTTGTAGGATCGATGCTAATCTCTCTATATCCATACCGGAAGCACTTTGTCGGACATCTTGATGACTCACAGCCACGCGCACACCAGAATATTCGTCTGCCTCGTCGCAATCTTTTGCGGAGCACGCACGAGATTCATGTGATGCAGTTCCTTGGGTCTTTTTACTAGCATGAGAAATGTCCTCTACCTTTATGATATCTTCCGCGGGTATTCCATCTTGTGATATATCTTCCGCGAGTATCACCGTATCTTCTTCTGCCCAAACAGACTCTTCCAGCCTCGCTTCCATGACAGCATTTTCTTGTTCTAGTAACAGCGCTTTGTCGTCAAGCTCCCTTTGAATCGCCTCTAATCGCAGCTTCTCTCTCTCCAAAGCTTGTTTTTCTTTGAGAGTCTTTAATTTTTGCTCAGCGATTAAGCGTTTCAGTTTTGCTTCCCGTCTTGATGCAGAGGAGGTAGTACTTCGAACATCTGATTCTGCATAATCATGATTCCATTCCGAATAACGTTGCTCAAATTCGACAAAGTTTGTTTTACTTCGCTCAAAGCTTGAACACAGATCGTCTATGAGTTTGCCGTCGTCGCATAGTTCAATGCAATCCAAATGTGCAATTTTAATTTTTTCGAATCTTTCGACTAAATCTTTATGCAATTTTCTTACTTGGAAAATGTTCTTTCTGTCAACCATCAGCGTTTCGATTTCTTTATATTGTTTTGTCAATTGCCCCAAATGGGCACTTCTTTGTCTTCTAGCTGATTCGTAATCCATGTCGTTGATCAATGTTGAGAATTGTTCGGGATTGTCGACAACCAAGGAGAAATGCGCTGTATTCAACTTTTATTTCTGTATCAAGCGTAGCGTAGCGATTCTCTAAAACCATAAACAATACAACAATAATACAAAAAGTACAAACAAACAAATACAAATTCATATAAATACACATTGACCCGGTTTTAGACCTCTGTTAACAATGTCCGTTGTTATACGGTAAACAAATAACGTTTAATTTATTAATTCTATCAAGTTTTTAATACTTAAATTAATTATTTAGACAAAGTAAACTTAAATGTACAAACTAATTATTGTAAACGCAGCTTACCAACATTGGTGTCCCTTTAGTCTCTACTTTAAATTCTTTTTTTGGTCATCATTTTACTTTAATCCCGAATGTTTTGCGTTACTAAATTACATTAGTTACCGGACGTCAAGGACGTCACGCAACAATGGCGGCGACGTCGGCGTGGCAAATTCAAGCACCAATCGTCCCAATCACCAAATTAATTATTTAAGAATTTACTATTTCTTACAGACCCTTCAAGGTCAAGAGATGACCTTGGCCTAAATTAATCTCATACCTTCATCTACCCCATTAGCTGTTTGCATCTACCACTTTTCAGGTCTCAGGCTGCAATAGTTTTCAAAAAAATGCAATTTTCCACTTTTCTACTTATAAGTCAATGGAAACTTTAAGTTGCCATAGCAACCAAAGTAGTGGGACAAGGACAATAAAAACACAAAACTTTGTAGAGGCTAATATCATAAGCATGTATGCAAAACTTCAGCTTCATCCGTCTTACAGCTTCTGAGAAGAAAATTTTTGAATATTTTTTCGAAATTTACTTTTACGTTGCTATAGCAACCAAACGAATAAAGCGATTTTGACAAAAGTTGCCTAAAACGGGGAGAACTACACAATAAACATTTATGTAGAAACAAAATTTCATTATCCTCAATGAAACGGCAGAAATTGCAAATTTTCACTTTTTGCCGTATAAGTCAGTGGAAAATTCAAGTTACCATAACAACCAAAGTAGTTGGACAAAGACAATAAAAACACAAATTTTGTTCAAGCTAATGTCATAAGCATGTATGCTATATTTCAGCTTCATCTCCCATACGGATTCTGAGAAGAAGATCTTTGAATATTTTTTTCGAAAATTTACCCTTTGTGCTGCTATAGCAACCAAACGAATATGGTGATTTTTACAGAAGTTGCCTTAAACGTGAAGGACTTGTCAATAAACATTTATTTAAAAACAAAATTCAAATATCCCCAGCCTGACAAAGGAAAATGCCAATTTCCACTTTTCTCCATACAAGTCAATGGAAACTTCAAGTTGCCAAAGCAACCAGAGTTCTTATCCGATCGAAATAAAAAAAAACACAAATATTCGTTCCCCCCACCTGTAGATGCCATATGTGAAATATGAAAAGATTCGGCCTGGCAGCTTCAGAGGAGAAGTCGTTTGAAAATATTGACGACGGACGACGGACGGACGGACGCCGGCTCGACTACCAAACTACACTGATAAAAAGTTATAAGAGGCCACTTTTCAAACTCATTTTTTGTAACTAAGCCATGTTCAAAATTGCACGATCTTTAGTCTAAAAACGTGTCTTTCAAGTAAGTAAAGTTCCAAAGTGTTCAGAAATAATTTTCTTTCACTAAACGCGATTTTTGAGTAAAAATGCAAAAATCAATGTTTTTGAATAAAACATTTGATAAAGCACAACATTAATTGAAATTATGAGCGGGTGTCATCAAAGGGGCCCTTCCGGCTTGGAAAAACATCAAACATTCGAATTTTCTCTACTGGTAGACTTTCTGCGCATTTTCAAAAATCGCTAATTTGAGATTTTTTGAAAAATTCATCAATGTGCCTCTTAAACATGTTAATCGCAATTAAATTCACTTGATGAAGCCTGGAAATGAGAGATATAACCCGAGTGAGCTATTTTAGACTATTTTCGAGGACCAACAGGTCACGGCTGACGCACCCTTCCGGTTTCAATGCCAATTTTTAACGAACAAAATAGCGAAATTTATGGATGATTTTTCAAATTTTCCAAGTTTATAAGAGTCTAGTATTATACCATAATACTCGCTGAAAATTTCAATTCCATACTGCTGATAATAATGCAACCAGAGATGAACAAAGTTTGTATGCAAATTGCATACAAAAAGCTGAATTCATGTTATTCATGTTGCTGTCTTCTTGCATGTACAAAACAGAAATGAAGATTCTTATTGCAGCAACACATCTGATTTAATTTTATCTTGCATCATGGTAGTCAGTAGCACTTTCAAATAAATTAAAATGTAAAACACAATGTCAAAATATGACATTTAATTTGATGATAATAAAGTGTGATTTTCGAAAAGAGGGTACCTTTACTCATGCTTCGACTGCGTGAGACATATCACGCATTTTGGAATGCAGACACTCTCAGAGCCACTGTTAGACATTGTTTTATTAATTTGATCATGAATTTTAATTGATCGTAATTCACTTTCTGAAATAGATGAAAAAATATGAGGTGGCCTCTTATAACTTTTTTTCAGTGTATAAGCTCACCTTGTGAGCCTTCGGCTCAGGTGAGCTAAAAACCAAAATGACACTTATGTACGCATACGAAGAAAACATATTGTAAGTCGACCGAGCAGCTATTATTCTCCATTAGGCGACTACTCAGTTACCCAAACTGAACTAAAAATATGAACACGTACAAAAGGCTCAAACAGCACCAAAATTCCACTCCAAAACGCAAAACATTTAGAACCACAACAGAAGTATCGTCTTGGAACGATCAGTAATATAACATTAATTGGGGCTTAAACCGGTTTTGCAGGCGCCTAAGCTCAGCCTCATCTTCTGCAGTGGTTCACAGCATTTAGTAAGTTGTTCGGTCCTCCTGGTGAAAAACTCTAACTAGTCAATGAATTAAAACCAACAGGGAAATAAAACATTTAAAACGCAAAACAAAAAAGGAAGCAAATACCATATATGGCAAATTAAAGAAACAAGTAGGCAACGATCAGGAAAAGGTGCAATCAGAAAAAGAACCCCACTCCAAAAACCGAGGTTGGAAAAAACTAAATTAACAATCAGGTACTTATACCATGAAAACATATCGTAAGCCGAATGAGCAGCTATTTTCCCAAAAAATTGGCCACTCAGTAACCTTAACTTAACTAAAAATATGAAAACATACATAAGGCGCCAACAGCACAAACCAATTTTAAAACATCAAGACATAAAACAATAAGAACCACCACAGAAGTATCGCCATGGAACGATCAGTAACTTAAAATTACTGGCGGGCTTACACCGGTTTTACAGGTTCCTAACCTCACCCTCAGCTTCTGCAGTGGTTCAGAACTTTAAGTTAGTTGTTCGGTCCTCGTGGTGAATCTCTAACTAGTCAATGAATCATCATGGACAAGCAAATAAATCATGATAAACCCCATGATGAATCAAAATCGAGGACTCACAGATTGAGTAAGCTGCCCGACGATGGAGATCCCTGGGCGCCAAATAACTCACAAATTCCGCAGCATATGAAAAACGCCAGTTGAACCCCGCTGGGCCAAACAACAGACGAGAAGCTCCGGCCCCAAGTAGCCATTTTTAGCTCACCTGAGCCGAAGGCTTACAAGTTGAGCTTATAGGATGGCCATGATCCGTCGTCCGTCCGTCGTCCTTAATTTCAAAGATCGTCTTCTCTGAAACCGCTTGGCCGATCTAGTTGAAATTTTTTGTGAAACCTCCTTGGGTAGTGGCATTTCAAGTTTGATCGCAAAATCGAGGTCACATGACCAAGATGGCCGCCACGCCCATATATGGTAAAAACCCTTCAAAAATCTTCTTCTCCAGAACCGGTAAGCCGATTTCCACGAAACTAGGTAAGTAGCATTGAGGACTTCAGCCTATCATAGTTTGATAAAATGATGACCCTTGGATGAACTTGACCTATTTTACGGCAAGGTCAAATTTGAAAACATAGGCTTTTACATGGGAAAAGTGAAAACTATGGATTTTTTGAAAACTATTGCAGCCTGAGGCCTGAAAAGTGGTAGATGCAAACAACTAATGAAGTAGATGAAGGTATGTGATTAATTTAGGTCAAGGTCATTTCTTGACCTTGACCATTCTGTTGTCCATACACACTTTTCAAAGATCTTCTTCTCTGAAACTGCTTGGCCAATCAAAGTGAAATTTTATGTGGAGCATCCATGGGTAGTGGAGACGAAAGTTTGGTTGCAAAATCCAGGTCACATGACCAAGATGGCCGCCACGCCCATATATGGTAAAACCACTCAAAAATCTTCTTCTCCAGAACCGGTTGGCCGATTTTCATGAAACTTGGTATGTAGCATTTTGGACTCCAGCCCATCATAGTTTGATCAAATGATGACCCTATGATGACCTTGACCTATTTTACGGCAATTTCAATTTTGGAAACATAGGCTTTTACATGGGAAAAGTGAAAACTATGGATTTTTTGAAACCTGTTGCAGCCTGAGACTGCAAACAACTAATGGAGTAGATGAAGGTATGTAATTAATTTAGGTCAAGGTCATCTCTTGATCTCTTGACTTTTCAAAAACCTTCTTCTTTGAAACTGCTTGGCCAATCAAAGTGAAATTTTATGTGGAGCGTCCATGGGTAGGGGGAACGAAATTGTGATCGCGAACTTTGGGTCACATGACCAAGATGGCCGCCATGCCCAACTATGATAAAAACCTCTCAAAAATCTTCTTGTCCAGAACCGGCTGGCCGATTTACGCGAAACTTGGTATGTAGCATTTGGGACTCCAACTTATCATAGTTTATTGAAATGATAACCCTAGGATGACCTTGACCTATTTTACGGCAAGGTCAATTTTGGAAACATAGGCTTTTACATGGGAAAAGGCGAAAACAATGGATATTTTGGAAATTGTTGCAGCCTGAGACCTGAAAGTTGCTAGATGCAGACAACTAATAGAGTTAATGAAGGTAAGTAATTAATGAAGGCCAAAGTCATTTGTTGACCTTGACCCCAGGTCATTCAAATATCAAAATTTAAATGATGGTTTTCTCAGAAATCACTGGGTTTGGAAACTATTGCAGCCTGAGACCTGAAACTTTGCAGATGCAGACAACTTGTGAAGTCAATAAAAGGTGTGTGAGTATTCAAGGTCAAGGTCATTTCATGATGACTTAATACTCCAAGATCAGGCTTCAGGTGAGCGTTCTAAGCACCAATGGTCCTCTGGTTCAAAAGGTGGTCACTAAGCAAAATATACTGAATTAACATTAATGTAACTAAACTACACTATGGGGCCAATAGTCTATCAGGTATTAAGCTGTCACTGTGTTATGAAAAACTGTTTTATGTATGTGAACCCAGAAGTGTGTCTCTGCTGATATCAGAAGTGTGCCTCTGACGATTTTCTTTCATACAACTGTCCTGCTCTGCACTGCCTTGAATGAAGAAAAATGCACGCTCGTAAATGTAAGGTCTGCTATTCTTTAGAAAGCCATTTACGGCATTGAATCAATATTGGCTAAAGTGAAAAATAGTCGAGAGAATTAGAGCACTTTTACCAGTTGTCTAAACTAATTTTTATTTCATGCTCTTAACCTGATTTCATTACACTTAATCTCCGACTTGTCTGGGACACACTGGCTTTACTGAGCAATAGGCGCCCAGTAAACTGTTGCTAGATAACATGCGATACTAAACACGCTAAAAGAAAATTCAATACTATACAAAAGAATTAAGTAATTTTATTTTATTGATCAATCATGCATCATGATAGGTTATTGGTTCAGACCCCATTACACGCAATAATGCTATTATTTCTAGTTGGATTTAAAAGTTGAACTTACTTCACACATACGAATATACATGTATTTTCATTATACACATTCTAATATGAAATACAAAATAACTCCCAGATTGTAACTCACCTACTGGAACTTGCCCAGACTACGGCTTAACTAATATATATTTTTTTAAATTCTTTAAAAAGGTACAAGTAGGCAACGATCAGGAAAAGGCGCAATCAGAAAAAGAGCCCCACTCCAAAATCCGAGGTGGGAAAAAACTAAATTAACAATTAGGTACTTATACCATGAAAACATATCGTAAGCCGAATGAGAAGCTTTTTCTCAGTCAGAAAAAGATTCCCACTCCAAAACCCGAGGTGGGAAAAAACTAAATTAACAATCAGGTACTTATACCATGAAAACATATCGTAAGCCGAATGTGCAGCTATTTAAATTGTTATCGGAGAAGCATGAGTTTGATCAGCCTGTATTAACCTGTGTATATATACTGTATACATTAGGCGATTTTTCATCCATAGTGCAGATTATATTTTCCTTTTGGTCCTTGAAGTCAGTGAGGGCATTCTGAGTAATCAGAAATTCGCTATCGGTTTAGATTTATTTTCTAACCAATGTTTAATATATTTGGCTTTGTTTAGATGATACTAGTCTTTGTATAGTGTTGCAAATTTGCAGTATTTCTCTTTGGCTCCATTTTGCAAAATCTACAGGGTCACTGAAGAGGCTTAAGTAGACGAAACCGAGGTATGGCCTATCCCTTTTCAAATTAATATGCTCACTGCTCTTAAAAGATCTCAGTTTTATTTTTATTTACTTGTACATGTATCAATAGCTATGAATATATAGCTATAAATTCATAGAGAATGCATGGTTTTGTTCCCACAACGAAAACACAGAACATGTGCAGTTGCATAAAATGTCTACCGGATAAGTACGATTCTGTATTTAAGCAATATATTGACTGACACATGTCGTGCTTTAAATTTATCTTATTGGTTTATCAAACGATAAAAGATGTTTCGGAGCCAAAGCTTAATTGATTATTTACCCGATATCATAGCTATTACAGGAATATCAATCCAATTTAACAAATCGTATTGCTTTCCATATTGAACGTGAATTTATTTTGGAATTAATCATCACATGTCCGTTGTTGGGTTCCGATATTAATCTACTCAAGTTAAAATGTGTGTGTGTGTGTGTGTGTGTGTGTGTGTGTGTGTGTGTGTGTGTGTGTTACAGAGAGAGAGAAAGAGAGAGTGAGAGAGAGAGAGAGAGCAACTGGAAGGATAATTCATTTATCATTCTGCGTATAGTATTGTGTAACGCATATCTACTCGACTGACGAGTATTATTGAAGCAAATAGAATCAATTTGTTGAGATTTATCCGAGAAATATTTGGATAATTTGGACATTAAAGACATAATGGCTAACCGCAAGATTCTTGCTATTAAGATAAGGACAAAAATGGGGCATACTACATTGCCTATTGCGAAGTATCACGCAAGAATAAATTGATTAAAGACCAAACGCTAGACGATATACTGACATCGGCCATTAGTAATATAAAGGTTTCGTTGCCATAGACCGATTGGCGCAATGGCCATACGAATATGTCTTGGAAATAAATGAACCGCCACAACAATGTGGTTTCTGACCAGGTCCGACATAAACCGACCAGTACTGTCACAGAAAAGAGGTAGAATCTTGAAATTTCGGATTTAAGAAGAAGAGGAACTGTACTATCCGAGAAGAGAAAACAAAAGCGCTGATCAGCTTCGCAGTTACTGCGAAGCTGATCTGCGCCTTTGTTTTCGCCTAGGCAGATTGTTTGTTTTCTCATGTGGCGGCTCAAATATACCATTAGAGCCACATGATGAGATAATTTTACATATGCGAAAGCAACCAACTACCATTTATGCATTCCGTTCACTGAATGTACTGCTTCTCTGTCACATTTTTTTAAAACCTGTCGCAAACATGATCTTGGCATCTCTGGGCACTCCAAAAGATGTTAATAATCTTTTCTGTATATCCTGTTTATCAGTGGTGTTTGAAAGTGCAACCCAATAACGGATAAATAATGTATTTAGCCAGTATGACTGTAAAGTTGGAAAGTATCAATTTTAAAATGTAACTGACCTGTGACCAAAGTCAAGAAACGGATTCCGATAGCGTAATGGTAAGAGCGTCCGCTTCGGGAGCGAGAGGTCGTGGGTTCGATCCCGGGCCGGGTCATACCAAAGACTTTAAAAATGGTACCAGTGGCTACCTTGCTTGGCGTTCAGCAAAATATAGCATCACTAACATCGCATGTCTAATATGAAAAAGTCCGAATAATAACAAAAAAGGTCAGAAAATAATCAATGTTTGTATTCACTAGAGGACCGTATGGAAGACTGGCCGTTGTGCTAAATACGTTATCCTCTGTAAATATAGAGATTATTATTATTATTATTATTATTATTATTATTATTATTAAATTCCTCTGACGTTGAATACTCTCATAAAATTTGCTACCAACTTAAGTTTAATATGTTAATGACCTTCGACGAAGATCAAGATCACATACCTTTTTTAACTTAATAATGTGTCTATAGGCATCAACTTTGAGGTCACAGATTACATAATCTTCTTCTACAACATATATTAAAGAATGCTTACGCTTCTATCCATTGAAAAAGCCTACATGAGTAATTTTATGCTGCTGTAAAGTAGGTCGAGGTCATGATTTATCAAAACAGATGACGGATCAGAGTCCATGTTGCCGCATTCCAACTTTGGTTGAATCGGTTCACCGGTTGTGCAGACGAAACATTTGTAAATTTTTGATATTCATTTGACAAAGACTGTTTATATAAACTTACGTTTCCCATCTGAAGGGTGTTCCCCATGAAGTTTGACGGTACATTGCCTTTGACTTTGATTGGCTAAGCGGTTTCACAAGAACACATTGTGAACGACGACAACAACGACAACAATGGAAACAACGACGACCACGACGGACGCCAGATAATGCTCACTCAATAAGTTTACCTGCGATCTTCGGCTCAGGTGTGCTAATAGACTAGTACAAGTAACACTGAAACTATTATAGTGTAGTAACTAAAACTTACTGTACGGAATAATGTACGGTTTGTGTGACTTTACACAAATGTGTATCGAATATACATTTGTCTTAGGTTATGGCTATAAAGAAAACAGTCTCTCTAGTCTAATGGTTAGCACACTCTCTTCACAATCCTCAGATTGTGGGTTCAATCCCAATGTCAGACGAATGTTTTTTTTTTTTTTTTCTTTTTTGTTATTCACTCTTTTATTTATTCTCTTTTCAAAAAAAGAAATTTAGTCGGAAAATAAAAAAAAAATTCGCGCCTTAAAATTTTAAAAATTAAGATGGATTCACCCAAATGATAATAATACACATTCAAAGGCCCAAACTGGAAAGCGAATCCGTATTGTCAGCAAATCTTACCTGTTTTAGAATTTTGGTATATAATAAAATATAAAACCCAGATCCTTAAAGAGCACTGAACATATTAATGAGAAAGGGGATGGGCCATACCGCGGTTTCGGCTACTTAAGCCTCTTCAGTGACTCTACAATTTTGGCCGTGAAGCCAAAGAGAATAACTGTAAATTTTATAATTATTTTCGCGATTTTATCAGTACTGACAAATGTGAAAACACTACACATAGTATTTGCCCCTTGTTTCATTTGATTGCAAAACATCCATAACAGGTGGTATTTTCTTTGGCAGTCCCTATATTTTGAATTAAGGTTAAGTTGTGTCAAGCATCTTAAATCTAAGTGGTCTTATAAACAGTCATGGTTCCACCAATCTTTGTGGCAAATCAGACCGTCACAACAAAATTTGTTAAGCGTAATGTTCTCGAGTTTTTACGTACATGTATGCGTCGCATTACCAATGATGTGTAACAGGTGTATTATAAAAATTACCATTGATTTTTAAACCTCCAAACGATGTCAATGTACAACTTGAAACAAAATAAACGTAGCGTTTTCAATTTTGTTCAGTATATATGTCGTACTTAACGTACTAGGGGCAGCGTGTCAATTCTCTATAGTATTGGTTAATACCCAGGAAGCGGTCTTCCGTCTCGACATAACTGAACAATTGTTTAATGGGACGTTAGACATAAATACAAAAACGACAAAGAAGAAGAAGAAGAAAAAAAAAACAACAAAAAACATCTATTTGAAAAATTGATGTTTCGTATATTATTATCAGAGATACATTTGTGTACATGTATTTGTCGTATCTCCTCGATCTGAAAACAGACTTATTAGGCCCCTGATTGTCTGAATTTTACTGCGTCAGGCAAAAAAGTTACGCCCAATGTGACCTGACGCTGACGTTATTGGAACTAGGGACATTCCCCAAAAAACCGTTGGACTGTCAAAAAATAAAAATTTACATTTTTATACACCCTATGTTACACTTTATGAAACAAAAGCATCAAAGCCAACTGTTTTTTTATTCACTGCTTTTCTTCGTTTCCATCTGTCTCTAATAATGTTGTAATTTCGTACATAACTGTATGCCGTATTCCTTAACTGATCGAGGAAGTTCGAATGAACTGATCAGTCGCTCCATTGTCAACGACATTTGGCGAATTTTATCTGGCTAGTGCATGCGGGGTGTTATTGTTTTCTTCACTGTATGTTCCGAGCACACAACGAGCACGATGTAAGAATATTATGCACAATATACTCGAATATTCAACATGATAACTTTATATACTTAAGGAAAAGTAAAAAGGCTATAACCATCTGCTGATTTGAAATTCTGTCTCTCATCATCAAGTTCATTTCATTGCAAACCTTTCATTACACATTAGAATTTCATTCTCATGAAAGTTTGGGATAACTTATACTTTTATTTGATTCTATAAAAGCAAACAACCCCGTGCTACATGCTTTTTTGCCATGTAAGGGGTAAGAAAAATAACATGTCGTTTCTGTAGATCGTATAAACAAACTTGACAAATTGAACGCGCGACACAGACAGAGACATTGCATAGAGCTTAATACACTTCTTTTGGCAACTTCTGTTTTACACCTGCTATTGAATTGACATGGTATTTTTTCTGACTGACCTCTAACTTCTTAACATACATTTACCACGGTTTATCATGCTTGAACAGAAACGAATCAAAGTGCAGCTTACATTCCATGAAATTCTTATATGCCTAAAACAAGCATACTTAAAAATTGAAAAACCCTGCGTATCTCAAACGTTTGTCTTATACAGGTGCGTTAAACACACATTGAACGCATTCAGTGCAAGCATTAGGCACGTCAGTGTATGCTTCATGTATGCGCGTTCCCAGTTTCTGAGATAATGGTTTGGGCGTTTCTGAGACGTAACAGAAATGTACTCCTAAATTTTTAGCGTGTTGACATTTGAATTTTTACATCCGGCACACGCCTGACTCACACGCCATACGTCCGGTGCACGCCTGCCTCAAACGCAAGAGTGTGATTGTTGTTTTAAGGAAAATAAAAAAAAAAAAACTTTTGGACTTTTGTCACCTATAAGAAATAAGAGATGCCGCAGGACAGCGTAGCTCGCCTGACTTCTGCTTTGCCATTATATTAATCTATGAACCATGACCATGACCTGGAGGTCACTTATGCAGGTCGTGATGGTACAGCATTAAACTTCACACAAACATCTACCAACATGCAAAGGATCAACTTGATTCATATACATATTCAAAAGACAGGCGAGCTAAAAAGGAAGGCATGTACAATATATATTAATAAAACAAGAAATAGCGGATTCATAATGAAAACTTGCCCATGCAATAAACAGATAATTTTTGAGCTTTAAAAATTGAAATTTTTTAGCTGATTTTTTAAATATATTTTTCTTCATTTTGTTCAAAGCATAGATTGTGGGTACACGTTAGAACCGCCTCTAACGAGTACCCGGGGTAAAAATAAGAAAATTAGGTATACCCCTGCAAACCCCAGTTTTGCCATGTAAAATTGGTATATAAGGGGTTTAACATTACACGGACATGTTTCCGTGATGTTTAAATACACTTGTTTAACGAAAAGCTAAGCTAAAAGAAAAAAAATGTGACAGAGTGGAGACTCGAACCGAAGTCGCACGGGTGGTAGTCAAGTGCATTAACCACCAGGCCATGGAATTTGTTAAAGACGTGTTGTATTTAAAACGAACACACTGTCAGTTTTAGCACATACACAAACGTACGAAAAAGTACATAGTTCATAACAGTGGAAATGACGTCAATGTTTTGCTTGACTGCCCGACTAAGCTGGGTGGATCTAGCTTCAAAACTGCTACTGTGCAGCAAATTTTCGTGATATTATAGGTATTAAAAGTATAATTTGTGTCCGCCACCGTTAGTTTACTAATTTAGTTAGTAAGCCAATCCTTACTTGTACTAGTCTAATAAGTGTACCCGGCGTTGGCAAAATCACTAACAGTTTTGCTGATACCCGTTCCGGTTCACACTAGATTTGAACCGCATCATGAGAAAACAAAAAAAAAATGTGGTTTCCAACCAGGTCCTAGACATCGAGCTGTACAAGCATAGGAGATGGCTAGAGGCTGAAAATGTTGGATATAGAAAGTAGAGGAATAGTACTATCCGAGTAGCGAAACCAAATGTGCTGAACAGCTTCGCAGTTATCTGCCCCTTTGTTTCCGCCTATGCCAAATATTGGCTTTCTCATGATGTGACTCATTTATACAGTTAAAGCTGTCACATCTGAACAGTTCTCGGACTAATAAAAAGAGTTTTGATTGGACAAGAGACTGGAATACATATTTTCTGACGCACTTGACGACTCTGATCAAGAAATGCTCCCCAGCAGGCACATGACGTCAGAATGACGTCAGATCAACGTCGATGCGATCTAACGTCATTTTGACGTCATGTGCCTGCTGGGGATCTGTAACAATTTGTAGAATGGATATATAACGGGGTTTTGCACAAGAATTTATTCCACATTAAAAATCTGTAGACAGGTTACTATCATCGGTTTCATAGTTTGTTCGGATCAAAAGGGTTCTACTGTACATGTGCGTGTATGGAGGTCCCATGGTATAACGTACACTCAAATAATTATGGACTACTTGTAGGCATTCCCTTTCCCATTAATATTGCTCTGAAAGAAACTCAGTTTTATTTTATTTGTAATCTCTTTTCATGACAATTTCCGCTACGTTG
Organism: Rugalucina vietnamica; assembly: GCA_964017185.1. Taxonomy (NCBI): domain Eukaryota; kingdom Metazoa; phylum Mollusca; class Bivalvia; order Lucinida; family Lucinidae; genus Rugalucina; species Rugalucina vietnamica. The sequence goes on along the minus strand of OZ024876.1, from coordinate 7,294,367 downwards.
TACACCATGTTTACCAAAAAGTACCATGATTAAATTATGTTTGTATCAAAGTAAGTTTTGTCGTAATTTACAAAATGCACTCTGACAACCACGTAGACGTTATACATCTGTCCCAGAGACCAAATCATAATCAATCATCATTGAGACATCACTTAAGAAACACTCTTGTCGGTTTGGAATGAAGTAGGGCTCATATAAGATTGTTCATTTGAAAGATATACAAGAGGTATGGAAATGGAAAAAAATACAGAATTCAGTGGCTTTGATCATAGAGAAAGGCAAAGACGCAGATCAATCCTCACAATATATAACTGATCAAACTCATCGGGATTACGAAGATACTGTTATTCTTCTTACGGTGTTACACAGTTGGTCTCTAATGACGTCGTCGGACATTGATGGAATGGCACAACCTATTTTATCAAAATACAATGCTGTCGGACATATGTCCCTGTGCAATATGGCAAGTTTATTTGATTCCAGAGTCAAAAAAGCGTGAATGAAATTCCCTTAGTATTTTTATAATACAGTAGTTGTAAATAGCAAACAAATAAATTCGAAATCTCAGCGGGTGTCAAACGCAAATGCCGTAGCATATCCCAAGAACCAGGAAAAAGACGAATACCAATAAAAATACAACATGGCTTTTTTATACATGTAGGTAATGGTTAAGAAAACAAAACCTCTCTTTCCGACAGGTTTTTATGTACCTGACCCACTTCAGTTATGTAGAACAGACAAAAAACTACAATAGAAATAATACATCCTTTAAAAAGTATTATGTAACGATAACATCTACATCACATACTTAGAACGGTCTGTAACAGCTACTGTTTCGGCAAAGGAATTCGTTAAAGTGAACAAGAAACATTTCATTAATTATTGCACTTGCTGCACTTTTTGAATTATTGTATGGTAGTTACAAACGATAGTAGAGACGCTTGGCATTGCCCTCTATTTTGGGACTTTGCAACTTTTTCCAATACCACCGGTGGCTGTTCCGTACCAGTGGCGCGTTCTCTTTATTTATTGCGCGTGCTGCTCCCAATATAATCATTTCGAGACAACGCACTTGGTTTAGATTTTTCTCTGTCTCCCTTTATTAAGAAAGTCAATTGAAAAGTAAATAGTTTCTGTTATGAGAGTATTGTTATGGTTTCACATATGCACGATGGGTTACCGCTGAAATAAAACTTGCAATTCAAGTTGATAGGAAATACTAAGCGGTCAGAGTTTTCGGGAGATGATGAATTTGCCATAAAGAAGCTATCATTTCCCATCCAATCAGAATTTATTGCCACAATAAAGAATGCATAAAAATCAACTTCGTTACCCACCAGTCTTAATTGAGCAGAGAGCCAATAATGCAAATACAACTGTCAAAGGAAACAACACAATAAATATCAGAATTATGACTGAACAAAGAAACACTTCCCAGAAGTATCAATGGCGTTGTCAAAATATTACATTAACAGTTAATGGTTCATATTTCAATACATAGTAATAAGGCAGAAAAACACCAAGATTTATTAAATTATATTGATTCTTCCATATAACTTGTAAATAATCAATTAAGTGTTGGTTATGAAACATTAGAGCAACCGCACGACTGATGTGAACAGCCCTTAGTTTTAATTAACAAGCTATAAACGCCCTTATGGTTTCAGAAACAATGGCATATGGGCTCACATACATATGTTTATTGGAGACACGATGTTTTGTAAATAGCGTATGAGTTCTGCATGTCATGCCAAGTATCTTTTCGTGTCGTCGGTATAATATGAGCCACATCATGCATAACATAATTTTTGCATATACAGTAACTGCACAGCTGATCAGCGTCTTTGTTTTCACTACTCTGATAATACAATTCCGCTTCTAAAACTTATATCGAAAATTTCAAGCCTCTAGCATGCTTCTGTCACTGTACAGGCCGATATGTGTCGCACCTGATCGGAAATCCCCAAGACCGGTTTTATTGCGCCGCGGCTCATACAATGATGGATCATTCAATTACATTGATTACGACCAGGATAACATGCTTGTGAAATGTTAGCCCTAACATCATACTATAATACAACATGCCGTTGTACGTTGGTATATATTTTATTATTTTGTTCCAAAAGACTGATTGTGGGTATTCAAACATGTGCCCACAATACACGGTTTGAGCAAAAAGAAAGAAAAACATAAAACGTGTTCTATTGAAAAGTAACATTGCTTAGCTGTGATGTCGTAAGGACGTTGATATTTTTTACAGTGTTAATACAATTTAATAATGCATTGATAATGCAAGCTTATTTTCTTAGACATTTATCATAATGTTACATACTTTATGACCAAAAATGCAACTTCCGCAAAAAATGTGACAACTATCTTATGACACTAAAAGATTTCGTGTACGTCTATTCACTTGATAGAAAACGGCAATTTACATCAAAATAAAAAAAGACAAATTAAGTACAAGAAATGAGCGTCGAAGGAGGCATAGCATTTTCTGATTTGATTTTGTTTTACCCATGATTTTCGAATATCAGTATGAGGTTAGAAACATTTTGCAAGATAATTAAAGTTATCATGGGGTATACCTTTTGTTTTCGCAGCAACGAGACAAGTATAAGCCTTTAACGTCATGATTTTTTAAGTGTGTGACTATCGATATTTATATCACTAAGATAAACGTTGGCGATATAGAAAAAAAGAACAAGCGATTTTTTCGCGTTTCTTTTGCGAATAAGTATATTAATCTATTTACGTAAGTATATTAACCCATTTAAGTGTACATAGATCGGGTAGCTGATAGATTACATGTACAATGTACATGTAACTCGGTGTAGGGCGATAGATTTGATTCAAACACACACAAAATAAAAACTGAACTAGAAAATGTGTTTATGAAACACTATGCCCACATCTGGTAAGTCACTTTCAAAATGTAAAAATGTCCAAAAAATGACTAAGTTCAAATTGTAAAAAAAAGTGACAAAAATAATCTGAGGAGTATATCCCAACCACATGCATATCTTCAAAGCATGGTCACAATGTCTGCAAAGTTTCAAAAGTATCAGTATTAAATTGTAGGAGGAGTTGCGCACACAAGGTACCCTCTATCCATTCACTAAAATGCCCGAAAAAATGACTAAGTTCAAATCGTGAAAAAAATGGCAAAAAATAATCCAAGGATTATATCCAAACCACATGCATATCTTCAGACCATGCCCATAACACATGTAAATTTTAAATGAATTGGCAAGAAACTGTAGGAGGAGTTGCGCACACAGGGTACCACTGCCCATTCACTTTCATTGTCAAAATGCCTGAAAAATGGCTAAGTTCAAATTGCGAGAAAAGTGACAAAATTTAAACTGAGGATTATATCCAAACCACATGCAAATCTTCAAAGCATGGTCACAAGATCTGCAAAGTTTCAAGAGAATCGGAATGAAACTGTAGGAGGAGTTGCGCACACAAGGTACCCACTATCTACCTCTTTAAAAAGAATTAAAAAGGGAAATAACTCTCACAAAATGGGCCCCTAGCCCCTTGAATTTACCTGAAAGAAAAAATACGGGTCCTCTTAATTTTCATATACAAACTACATGCCAAATTTCAAGATCCTACCTCTAACGGTTCCTGACCGAGTGCTAAGCGTTACTCACGCATCACAGACAGACTGCACACCATTGGACTGGACTGGACTGGACTGGACGGACAGACCCAAACCAATATGCCCCCTCAACTTCTTCCGAAGTTGGGGGCATAAAATTAGTAATACTTTCAAGTATTGCATCTCCGATCTCGGTTCTTAAAGACCTTTTTTTTCTTACTTTTTTGTGTCGTCATTAAGTTGTAGCTTATCAATGATAAAGGCACGGTAATAAACGAGAAAACTTACTGGCCTGACATTGAATTTGAATACAGGCAGAGACCTAAAAGAAACAAAATACTGACTGAACATCGGCCTATATACCTGTGATGCAACCAATTATCCTACAGCAAAGATTGATGCAACATCACACGACATGTGATAAAATGAAGAACGAAGATCGGAAGCCTGTCGAGTCGTTGGATTTGACGCTGTAGGTCTGTAAAATATCGATCCAGCTTACAATCACAGCATCCAATTTTGTGACATGTCGTGTGTTGTTGCATCAATCTGCATTGACACACATTCGATGGACCCACGGGTATACAGGGTGGTTCACAGAGGGAGGCAATATTACGGACCATATAATCTCATGAATATGGTAACATATAACCAATACACGGAAGCAAAACAACCATTATTTAGAGTCCTTTTTTTATTTAAATTGTGCAGAGAAATGATTAAGCATTCATTAGGATAGTCTTCCGATGTCTGGCTGGGTCCAGAATTACAGCACTCCCTTAAAATTGAGACCCTACTTAGTTTGGGTGACAAATTTTGACCCGATATTTTACCGTTATAATCAACAACTGCTTTTTATGAAAATATACAGATGTGTAAACTAAAATGCCATTTACATAGTGAAACCGATAAGTATGATTTGAGCATGTTTTATATGCATTTTCGGACGCTGAAATTCACCACCTTAACTCAGGTTTTCCCTAACTTTAAGGGCGGATTGTAATTCTGTGCCCTGGACCATATTACACCAACCGGGTCAGAAATAGGTACTATAAAACTACTGTAGAATTGGATAGCAGAAGAAGTGTCGTAGAATTAAGAGAAAGATGCATTCTTTGGAAGCATATCCGTGTATTTGAACAATTGGTTTGAAATTATCATAATAACGGCACAGTTTTCTTGGAAATAGTTTAGAAAAAGTACCATAATGTCCATCATTTTCTTTACCAAAAAACTGCATTAAGAAGACTGGTGTGTTATTAAACGCGCTTAAAGGAGAGCATGTCGGTCTGAAAAAAGCTATAGACAATAACGTAACACGCAAAAGTGTCACAATATGGCCAAAACACCATGAACAATAACGCGCACATGAGGCTGTACATTGGAATCACATACATGGGCAAATTAAAAGCATGACCAAAGCGTGTCATTGAGGCTCAAAAATTAACATTTTCTTCAGAATTATACGTAAATCAATGCTTTCATTAGAATAAATATATGGTGGAAATTAACAATTTATGTTTTTTTTTTTTTTTTTTTTTTTTTTTTTTTTTTATTATTATTATTATTTATCACTTGTTATTTGACAAATTGATTCAGCATTTAATAATGACGTTATACATGTAGGTATTTTCAAAACGTCCCGGGCATGTCACAGTATTTGCTTTATTTGGTATCAAAATGCACAAAGTGTCAATAGTGGAATCTCCTTGGGCAAGTAAACCTTTTGTTCTACAACATGTCGGTCTATGAAAATAAAAGGCTTGAGGGTGAGTTTAAGCGTCTGTAAAACAAGTTTAAGTCCCTCAGTAATTTTATTTTACTGATCGTTCCAAGGCGGTACTTGTTATGTTTGGGCGTTGAATTTTTCGCTGTTTGCACCTTATGTCTGAGATAAAATAGCTGCTCAATCGGCTTGCGATACGTTTTCTTAGTATCATTACGGTGTAGTCCGGTAACATTGCGCACCTAAGGTATTTCATGCCTGATCTGATGTGAAATATAAACGCTGACTAACATGACTTACCATGAGACTTTTTAGTGATTCAATAATTAAAATATCATAGCATGAAATGTTAGCAATTTCCATCAGCTATAGAAATATCATGGCTGAAACATATGAACCCCCTCGAAAAAATTAGAGACGATTTGTCCCCTAACATTGCGCACTTCTAAATCAAATGTATAATTTATAGCAACCTGCAATTTATTCACAGCAGTCGCATTTCTGTCAACATATATGAAAGTCATGTGATAAATTACAAACAAGAAGATAAAGAAAAAATCACGCTGTCTATAGTGACACAAAAATGTCACCACATTGTATTTCAAAATTAGACAAAATCACATAATGGTGATAAATTTTTCAATCAGAACGGAAGGAAAGTCATTTTTGTCTTCAAATTAATCTTGCACACTCTTGTTGATGTAACAAATGAGTAAATAACACTGGTAGTCCAATATTGTTGGAAATCTGGTTGGCATGCCAGGTGCGCAATGTTAATGGCCGCGCAATGTTAGGGGACTCGACTGTGTACTTGATTGTTGATTTGTTTTTTTTTTTTTCCCATCTCGATTTTGGAGTGGGAATTTTGTTTCTGACTGCGTCATTTCCTGGTCATTGCCAATTTTTTATCTTTGCATTGGAAATGCCACAATGTTCCAAAAATTTTGTGAAGAAAGATTTGGGAGAACTGCCACTGTGGACAAAAGTTCAAAATTACATGTCTGACACTTAGAATTTTATTGTAGAGTATATTTGTTTCTCCAACGGTTCCATAATTTATCTATTTATGTAACTCTTGGTGACGCGAGTGTTTTCTTTATTATATACATATATGCTAGAGCCTGCAATGCAGTGTACAGATTTTGCTTAGCAGTAAGACATTAAAATTTTAGTTAGAAATTTTGGTATTTTTCTTAAACTTATATTTGCTCAAAAGTAAACTCTGTGTACGCGTTAGCTCGCTCTGCAAGGCTTCGTCACTGATGTCAGTTATTGTACTTCATTTTTGCCTCCACTGGGACTGATCTTCTGTCTGTGTATCTAGTATCGAAGAGCTGTAGTCAGATAGAAGACAAGAGAACATCTTATCGGATATTTTCATGCTACTACTAGAGAGCGTCCTGATCAGATACGATGATCAGAAGTCAATTCCAGCAATTCTACAGTAGTTCCTGCTACAATCATTGCAAATTGAAAATTAGTTTGGCAGACAACGTAAACTTACTTTTGCGTAAATAAGCTTTCAACAGAGTTCTTTAATTCTATATTGGTTCATACGGTTTAATAGATTAATATCTGATTATGTTAACAAATGTTATTGGAATTCAGATTTGGAATAACTTCGCTTTGGATGTAGACGCTTAGTCTCATACATTATACATTAATTTATAAACATAATTGTGATTGTAACATTTTATGTGTATTAGTATAATATTGTTGACTGTATAATGGGATATACTTAAATGGTCAATGTTTGAGCTTAATCTTTAGTCTCGGATTAACCGAAAGGGCGTACAGGAAAAAAAAATCCGGTAAGAATGTATGTTTTTAAAAAGTGTTTTCAATAATATAAAAACGAAAATTATCATTACACGTTTTCTCTTAATATCGAATAATCGTCAACCTATAACTGCGTGTACATGTGTGTCAAAGTCTAATGGATAGGTTATTTGATTGCGATCCTGGTATGTTTTGGGTTCGATCCCCGGCCGGTGTATTCCATTTTAAAATGTAAGTGATTCATGTTCAGCTCTTTCTTAAAATAGGGGGTTTAATTGTCTCTGTTGTCATGATACAATGCCAACACGTACATTTCACTCATTTAAAGAGAATACCTCAGATATTAACTTACATCAATTTATGTATATATCTACAATTTTATTTATTGTGAAAAACATTTTACATGCTATTTATAAAATACTTGTATTAGAAAAAACATCACCTTTGAATTCAAAGAAACTAAATAGAATGCGCTTCAAAAAGCAACAATTTTAAGGCGTAAAAATGTACAAATATTTAACATTTTTAATGACCCTAGTTTAATACCAAAGATAAATGGGAATTTTGAATTTTGATTCTTGATGCGAAAAAGAACTGATTGTCAATATGTCGCTTTAAAGAGTGGTAACGCTTACAATAAGTATAGCGCGTTGATTAGAAGCGGTGCTATAATGTTTTAAACAGGAAAGTCATCCCGGAACCGCTATTTATTATGCTGAATTTGTGCCTAAAAGAGCCTCTCGGAAACAGTTTAAACGTATTAAACGCATCTTCTATCTTAAGTAAATGAAACTGTTATATACTGGAACCACCGGAACCGGCATAAATCTAAAACAATATGTTCTAGACGCAAGGATCGACCACAGGTCCCGCTGTGTTTCATAACGCTAAAACCGCAAAACAGATAATTTAAAAGTGATAAAAAGGGTGTTTCCATATAACAAAAAGTTTGAGCCGTACTTGTACATACTCTACTTTTTAGTAAGAAGAAAAATAAACCCGCTATAACACACATAATTGCTGCCCTATTGATAAGCGCGGGAAACACACAGGTCGTCCTGCATTAAACTTTATGGTGAATGCTGCATAACATAAAACGCCTTTGAGCTACCGGTTTTATGTGTAGCAAATGTCTAAAAGATTTAATAAAGGCAATAAAAGTTGTTTTTATAAAGCATTAAGATGAAGCACATGCACCGAAGTTAATTGAAACGAAAACCGTCAGGTGCGAAAATTAAATATTGTGAAAAACTCGCTTTATCGTGATCTGTTTAAATCAGGATTAATATTCATTTAAGCCCCATTAACTCCCAAGAAAATGTTACTGTGATTAATTCTATAGCACTTTGTGTTTTCATTGTATTAGATCAAGAATTAAAAGGCTTTTTTTTCAAGGGTGTTACACTGCAAAAATCTGATCGAATATATTTTCATAGTAAACAAAACATTTTTGAACTTGTGTGACATAGTAATTGTGTATGTAATAGAATCACTTTAACTCTATCAGCATAACGAAACCATAAACGTGTATACATTAGGTGCTGCTCAGATTACTTCAGGTCGACATATTATAATCTTGAGACCAATGATAATGCGGCAATCTTTAAAAAAGTCTAACCACAGAGCAACATGCATTTTGTATTATATATGTTTTCGCAATGATGACTGAACACTGCAGCACCTGTTCGTCCAAATGTGTGTGCTAAGCACTAAGATTTGGTGAATTGCCGTTTTAAAATTTACATGTACATTTGTGTAGCGTGACATGCACCAGTTTAAGACAATAGTTTATTGCCTCACAGATCTTGTCTGTAACGTGACTTCCGACTATTTGATTATGTGTCGCGCTTTAATTTTCCTTAATTTGCATTATTTATGAATTGACGGGCTAAGCTTCATTAATGAAATCCACGCTTCCCACACGTTTTTCGAATATTGCATTTTGTTCGAATGTTGATTTTTCAAGAGGGAAAATTATGGAGCTAGTGTTTTGGTCAGAGTATAGATCTACATGTGTAGTGAGATGTTTATTAATCTAATTAACCAATATTTGACGAATGGATTTTCCCAGCATTATCATTTGGGTCTGTCCGCTTCATCAGGTGTAATTTTGAATTTTATTCCATTTTTCGATGAAATTCCTCCAAGCAAACAGAATAGTCTCAGATGGGACGCCGCGTTTTGCGGTGTCACATCTGGGGCTATACTTTTTGCCAAAGGACGCCAGGCTTATAATAAATTAATGACAACATAAGTCGAAACACTATATAATCAAAATCATGTCAATATAAAACATAAATGATCATGTACGGAACGGTTCTTGTTTTAGTAAAACTTATAAATCACCTCTCTCTCTCTCTCTCTCTCTCTCTTTCTCTCTGTGTGTGTGTGTGTGTGTGTGTGTGTGTGTGTGCTTTAAACATTTCATTCGTTGGATTATATATTAAGCTTTCAAGAAACTTAATATGCGTTGCGATATTCCAAACAAGTGTCCTTTACTGCTTTACTGAATTTTAACATGTTGACGGTACATGCAGTACAAATTGCATAAAATTGTTTTAGAATAATTGACGATTCAAAGTCAGTTTGGCTACTTACTGCAGTAAGGCGGTAATGCGTTGGATCATTAACCATAAAGCAAGATTCACAAACAGCAAAGCAAAAAACAATCTGCACAAATATTGCTTTGTCTGCTTCCCCGCATTCCTGACAACCTTGCACGTCTTCCATTGTCATAATAAACGCGATCTAACAGCACTGAATAGAAAATACACACCTCCCCAGAACGCTGGACGATGCTTGGTTAAATCAATATTATGATTCTATTATACAACTTTGGTAATACCACTGCATGTGGTACGTAACTGATCAGGGATGAGCCCTGCTTGATCTGCGATGTCTTCAACGATCGCTGTTGATGTACATGCATGCAATCTTGTGATAAAAGTACACAAATTGACATACAATGGCGCTTTTATAATTAGGAACATTTTAATAAGATCTGTCCCGCGTATAGCATTTGTTATATAATCATCACTATTCTAGCAAATAAGTTGTCAGATTTGTCATTTATATTGGTGAACATTATCTTTATCTCAACAATTTTCTCGCCATATTATACAGCTGTAATATTGATCGCAGACATTTTTCAGAAATCTGAATATCTAGTCGGTATTTAGTCATTTTTTGTCCAGGTCAATGGCGATGGAATGCGTAGAAATGTCACAGAGTCGATGGTTTGTAGATTTTATCGGTAAATTTTGAATTTTATCGTAAATGAAAATAGTAACGTTTCATTTACGTTTAGCCACTGATTTCAGGCCAAATTACTCGACACTGTCCTACCCATGACCTTCCCAGCTTTAGGCCATCTTTTGTGACTGTACAGCCCGCTTTGCGTCGGACCTGGTCGGAACCCAAATTGTTGGTTTCCTCACGCACAGGCTCAAATGTATTTTGGGACATTCAGGTGCCATTTTCCTCAGCGTTGTAACTGTCATATACATTACTCCCACCTTACTTTGTCATTATTTAAAAGACTTATGTTCCTAAAATGAATTATGCAAAATAATCGAAACCTCGTGATTTCTCCCTGAAACCGCATGGGCAGTATTCTGTCCGTTTGCATTAGACTATACCTGACCACATATCCATATACGGAGGGTAAACCATTTAAAGTTACCCCTGGATAGCGTAGTGAAAACGCACTCGCTAGTCATCTCTGAGACCCGGGTTCGAATCCGGGTCAAGGCATGTAGCAGGATAGTGGAGCCCGTCTAGGTTCGGTGGTTTTCCCTGGCTTCTCCGGTTTCGCCCACCATGTTTGACCACACAACGCCAACAACCGCGCCTTCCTGAAGGCGTCTATACGCTTGGCAAAACTGCCAATGCATCAGTACTAAATTTTGAATAACTTTCGTTCCGTTAGTGATTTTGCTATCAAATTTTGCATACTCTTACTTGACGAGCACTAACGCATTTTGACTAGATTATTTCAAATAAATTTTATCATGTGACCATGTCATAAGAATATCATACAAAAACAAACAGGTTTTCTGCACGAGCTGCTCGTGGTGATTGTCTTTTGGTTATCTTTGAATGGAATTAAAAGCTTGTTCGTCGAGTGGAAGTCGAAAAAAATAATTCGCCTCTCTGTCGAAAAAAACGCTAAAGCGGTCAGCTTTGTATAGAGGGTAGCTCGTTTATCGTAAATACGTTTGAAATACGTATAAAATCAATGGAACAGGCCTGGGGTACTTTTCATTTGCCTTTTAATGGTACATGTATCATACTGCCTCTTGTTTGGGTGTCAATCGATTGATCTTGTGATAGTATTTCCGTCATTTTTACTTCTGTCTGTCGTCCCCAGACGTTGCCGCACGTTTCCAAGATTTGCATGCAAGTGGTAAAGTTTTGTTTAAAATCTGCGTTGCTGAGTGGCTAACATAATAAAAATGGTAAATGGACCAAATTCTTTCAATGCGAATCGGGTTTTTAGCGCTAGTAAAACTTATGGGGTTAGTGTACCCACCAGGACCGACTGTGTAAGAAACAACAATTTGGATCCTTACGACATTTAATTGTTTATTACAAGTCTTTTTGTAGTCTGGCCCCAGACCCTATCTTTTCCTTTTATCCATTTTTTTACTTCTTTTTATGAAGGGACACAAATCTAGAACACCTATAATTTCTCTGCTTGCTTAAGTTTCCTGATTGCAAAGATAGGTTATTGTTGAGCCATGAGTAACAGGTGAGTTTGGATTAAAGAGGCACAGAGGAACTGAAAGATTTCTTATTTAATAAAATTTACAATAAAAAACAAAAAAAAAAAAACAATAACGACTGGGGCCAGTCTAGTCTTTTTGAGGCGATTACTTTCGATTAAAATAGGTCTTCCATGTTAATGTGAATTGTTCTTTTAACTCGACGAGTTCAATAAAATTAATTTACAGATAATGGTTTTGACCTTAAATTGCGATTTTCACCGGCCTATCAATTTTATTGTTTTCATGTTAGCATCTTCCGATTTTTCGAATAAAGGGTAGGGTTACAAAAGGTTCGATTATTTTCGACAGAAATCACCGATTGCAATAAAATTCCAGCATTCTGTTTGAAAATTATTATTTTCAGCATACAGAGAATTTCAGTTTTTTCGTTTTTGAAATATTCAACAAAATGTTACTAGGTGCGTTGGGAATTTGGTATATGTATATGTTCCATGAGTTTTCTGTGTAATTGAAGTAAAACAAATTAAGTTTAAAAGCACCCCTTTCCTCCCAAACTCCAAGCGCTGTGAACAATCAGTTGCGTGGTTCAATCATGGCACCCCCCGCCCCTGCAGTGGGCATTATTTACATTACACTGTCCTCGTTGACATGCTTTTTCTCACACGGAATACGTGGACTATGCAAAATTCAAACCACTCTGCCCCAAGGCTTGGGTGTGGTTACCAATGACTAGAACATTATAAAATATTTCAGATTTTCATTTTACCTACATCGGTGTTAAAATCAGTCATGCCATGGTTCATACAAAGAGTAACTTGTGAGACATGTTATGCAATCATACGGCATACGTATAAGTCAAAGTGATAGGATCTGACAGCTACATAGTATCAACTAAACCGAAGAAATCTGTGCCAGTTAGACGAGAATAAATCCAAAGATAACTTGTCAGATAGTTTCATCATACTGAACTGAGATGAAAGTTGTGCTACCTGTTAAACAAGACTTGTGTACCCGCGATGTCGTTCCATCTTCGGTCCTTCAGGATAACATGCCCATGAAACTTATACACCCTCATACCCAACTATTATATAGCAAAACTGTGGTATGGGGTATACTTATTTTCCTTATTTTGCGTCAAAACATAGATTGTGGGTACTTGAATTTTACTGAATTCATTTTTACAACTTGAAACATCGCTGTAATTGCATGATTTTTGGTTTATCGCAGTACAGCATTTTTAAAATCACTCACTAAATATCGACATTGTCCTGACACAGCTGTCCTTGTTTATACGATTTTCACATAAAACCCATCCCAAACGACCGCATTTTAAAAAATCGTACACTGAAATCAAGTTCATAATTACTTTACCGCTGTGCGTATGGTATGGACCATATATACACATACATGTAGCCATAGTTAAAAAAGTGTGTTCATACGCAACACATCGGGGCTCGTATGAACTGGTTTTAGATGTAATTGTTTATTTTTGTTTATTTGTTGTAACATTGGACAGGCATATGTGCATGGCAGAACGATACTCGTAGTTGCAGTGTCTTAATTGAACAACTAGGTGCTGGCGTTTGATGCTGTTTGCTATTATTTTATCATTGTCATACTTGTATACAATGTGATGTCTCTTTCGCATTTGACCGCAGGCCATAAACAGTGAATGGGCATAAATGTTTCCAAAAGATATGTACTGTATAATTTAATCTTCGATTATTTTACAACTTCACAAAAATAGATTTCCATTCGATTCGTACCTTTAGTATTTCGGTATACGTAACAGAAAACATAAACGAGTCCCATTACCATCACGAATTAAATTCCAAGCATTTTCGGGATGCACAATTTGCGCATGAGTACCCACTATTATTTCATCTTTTGATGTGGTGCATTAAGAGATAAATATAAGAGTTATAAAAACAAAACAGAAATGCAATTCTCGCCAGAAAACTGTGCCAGATGGATACATTTTTGGTATTCAACTTGCGTTCAACAGCAGGTTCCTAATTCAGGTTGATCATTAAAGCTTATAATGCGTCATTTGAAAACCAGCATTTTGCATATGCGAGAACAAAGGCGCAGATCAGCTTCGCGGTAATTGCGAAGCTGATAAGCAATTTTGTTGACTGCGAATCGTATAAGCACATTTGTTTTCGCTACATGGATAGTACAATTCATCTTCTTTCTGCAGACTCTGGCTATCTTTTGTGCTTGTACAAAGGCTGGGCTTGTGTTGGACCCGTTCGGAAACCACATTGTTGGTTTTCTCATTAAGCAGCCCATATTTTGGCTTCCTTCGAGACACCCTGTGATCATGATCGTTTATGCAACAGTACAGAATTAATGGCACAACCGTTTTAAGAAAACGAGGCATGGTAAGGGTATTCCGTATATTTTTATCGTAGATGTGGGACATTGATGGGAAAAAATATTCAGGGTTCCGGATAATGTGAATGTGATATTAGTCAAATTAAGTTTGGGAATGTGGGTATTTTGAACAGTTTATTTGGGGATATAGGATCATGATTGCCTACAACTCCCTTACCCAGTCAGTAAACTGAAAATAGTTATTTCTTTTGCAGGTTTATTTAATAACATGGCATGTAGGCCTATTCCTCGGTAATGCAAATAAAGAGACATCGAGCATGCGCGGAACTTATTAAAACCTTTGGTCGTCCGTTGACATAAAGGCCTATGTAGGATGCCTATACACAGATAGTCTGGTACTTGTACCGATCTAACAAATGGCCAATCTAACGTAAAATATTAAATCATTTAACAAAAAAGGCAAAGTGTAAATACATGTACATGTAAGAAAATGCTCGACTGCACTGTTATTTTAGAATGTGCATCATTCTATGCGTTTAGGTACTTGTTTTGTACAGTACTGCAGAAATTGCCACACACAGTCTCTGAATACGAGGGGTTTTACCCACTTGAGAAATTTGATTGAATACTGACCTCACTATTTGACCTGTAATTGAGACATAAGTAGAATGATTAAATTCCCATTCGAAGATCTCAAAACATGCTCCTGTTAGGTCTGTTTTATTTCATTTTAATAATTGAAATCATTTCTGAGTGAACCATGAAAAAAACGAAATCGGAAATAAACATTATATGTAACTGGAAAATGTCTAATAATGTTTTACATGTTGCGGTTAAATGATTGCTGCTTGTAAAAGGACTATTCCAATTTGTCTGTGATAATTGAAACAGTATGATTTGAGCCTTCGCATGAGAAAGCCAACAATTTGGGTTTCCGACCAGGTCCTACACAAACAGAAGCAAACCGGTGTCATATCTACCCTTTTCGCATGTCCATTACAAAAACTTGTCCGTGTAATAAACAAAGATTTTTTGAGCTTTAAAATTTAAAATTTTCGGTAGAAAATGTTTGATATTTTTCTTATTTTTGCTTAAAACATAGAATGTGGGTACACGTTAGAACGAGTACCCACGAGTACCCACAATCTATGTTTTTATAGCAAAAATAAGAAATATAGGTATACCCCTGCATACCCCAGTTTTCATGGGGTACTTTACTCGTACTAGCACTTCTACAGGTATTGGCCAATAAATTGTATAAAACATATAGGGAAAAAATATTTAACACTTCGTAACTTTCTTATTTTTTATGATATTTTTATATCACGAACGGCGTAAGAAAGTATAATTCTTTATCTTTACCTTAGTTTTTAAATTTTTGACGTAGCGCTATTATAAAATGGTCTGTTTGGGGACGGCCGTCTTGTTGTACGCAATTTAATTAAATATATAGCAAAATTTCCGTAAAACGCGGTTAAATACGCCTAGGTACATGACTTCAGCAACCATTTTAAGCTATAATTTTACATAAATGTAAGGCGTCACAAACGGTCCAATGTAGTAGAAATATTATATTTTAATCTGGTGTATTTTTTATTTTTGTAGCTCAACGATAAATTGGTCTGTTTGAGCAACGAACAAAAAACAATAAATATTATTTTCTATCTGGAATTTCCGTGAGTATCCGTAAAATGCACCGATAAGACCCGACTTAATTTCCAGGTATTAATGCCGTGGGCGAAGATTATCGCTCTAATATGGAAATAAAACTGATGTATTTGATGACTGATTGTGTAATAAAGAATTTTATATGAATAAATTAATAGGCTTAAGTTTAGAGAGTGATATTTTGCGGAAATAAAACATTAAACTTTACCATATTTTTTTCTCCTTTTTCGACAGTAGATCCCGAATTGAAAACACAGATGTCAATTCGCTCATGATTGCATAATGTCAATTAGTAATGACACTATGTTAAATTCGCAATCAAGTTCTACTCATCTAATTTATCATTTTATTTTTTATGAGAATCTTTTTATAATTATTTCATGAGGTATTTGTATTTTTCTTTTGATGCTGTAATCCGCAACAGGACGAGTGCTCTATATCTGTCATTCAAAGTCAATCCAAACAGAATATCAGCTTTTATTAGCTTTAATTAAAAAACATAAATAACAAACATAAACGTTTAAAGCGATCATAGCATGAACAGTTGAATCCCGACAACAATTAAAGAAATCAAATTACATGTAAACAATTTAACTTAAGTATTTCACACATACTCGAGATATAATTGAGCAAACCGAACGAGTATAATCACTCATTTACCGAAAGCGATGGCACTGTGCCGTAACACATTATGCATGCTTTATTTAACCAACGTGAAGAATTCAAAGATATTTAAAATCTATTTCTTAATATCTTTCTCAAAGCATTTTGACACGAAACAAAAAACATTTAATCATTATACATGTATCGTAGTAGATAAGACTCCTACATTTATCAACCTAAACGGAGTAATTACGGATTCGTGTAATGCGCATTCATTCATTCATTCATTCATTCATTCATTCATTCATTCATTCATTCATTCATTCATTTCTTTCTATCTGTCTTTCTTTCTTATATGTGATATATGAAATCCTTGACGACAAAGAAATAGTTTGAGATAATTCTCAATGAAAATGAAAATGGCAAGTTTCCGCTTTGTTTTCGCTTCATAGATAGTGCATCCCTTTTCTTCTTAAATACGAAATTTTAAACTTCTAGCCTGCTTCTATGGCTGTACAGACCGGTTTGTGCCTGACCTGGTCGGAAACCAAACTTGTTTTCTTATGCGAAGGCTCATTTGGTTTTTTATTCTTGTATATGCGATTGTTAGAAAATTAACCGTTTGCATTAGGTTTACACCGCATAGTGCTTTAACAAAACAAAAACATTACGAAAACTTGCCCATGCAATATACAGAGATTTTTTAAGTTGTAAAAATTGAAAAATTTCAGTGGAATTTTTTTGATATTTTTCTTATTTTTGCTCAAAACATAGATTGTGGGTACACGTTAGAACCGCCTCGCCGAGGCGGTTATAACGAGTACCCACAATCTATGTTTGGAGCAAAAATAAGAAAAACAGGTATACCCCTGCAAACCACAGTTTACTATATAAAAGTGGGGTTTAAGGGGGTATATATTGCACGGACATGTTTTCCTGATGTGTAGTTTAATAAAACATTAAATTTCGTTTTAAGAATCTATATCTCTGTATGCAGACTTGGCTAAGAGTAGCCTGCCTGATATGCAGAATCAGTTTTGTCTGTCAAAACAGTTTTCATTATGACGCTGCCAAATTGTCATGTGAGAATGTTTTTATAAGAAGCGTGACTTTAATACCTAGCGGCGACAGCCTAAATACGCTGGATGTCAGGTGTAATCCCTTAATCTAGTCATCCATGATGATCGTTTTAACTACCTTATAATCAGCAAAGCGTGAAAACCTACTTTCTGGTCGGCATTTCTGACCATGTCAGACAAAGACCAGATTTTTTCATTAAAACTGTGTCAAGGTTGAACTGCATACTTGGATAAGAATAACCGGTCTTATGGAAAATGGTGTTTCAGCGCTGTGCAGGTCATCACGCCTATACTCCTGGGCGAGGCCAGTACTATAGGAGGTTGTTTTGTGGGTTTTGTTGTCCCGGGAGCACCCGAAGGCTCAACCGGGAGAATGATTTTTTTTTTTTTTTTTGAGAAGCCCGCCCGGATAAGTATAGATGTGAAGAACTTAATTCGATATATCTTTCATGATATATAGACTGTGAATATCTAAGTTTTTTACCCAGCGAAAATGTATATTCTAAATTAATTTATTTGGCGCGAATTACATTTAATTTCTATATAAAGAAAAACGTATACATTTAATATTTTATATGTGTCTTTCACATTCGGATCCTGGTAGCCTTCTAAACTTATTTTTAACAATATGATTATTATTGTGCAAATATTTTCAAAAGGGGAACAACACGTTTATTCTCCATATAAGGTTACAAACAACTAATGGAGTCTATTAAAATAATCTATGCAGCTTCTTAAATCATCTTGATAATGCAAAGGCGTGTCCGCGTCTGCAAGACGAATGCTTTTGTTTACGATGGGTCTCTGTTATAATTATCCTATATAAAATCATCCGAATGGACATGGGGGTAGCAGATGAATACCCCCGGTCCCTGCGTCGTGCATTTAGTCTTTTAACATGTCAACTGCGCTTAATTAAAATAAAGTTTTCACGCAGAGAAAGCTGCAGAGAAAGCTGTTAAAATAAAGCGATGAAATCTTTAATCCCTTCAACAACTGTCCCCAGGCAACACTGACATTACCTGGACAGATTAGCTGAATGATAATCGAATATCGCCGGCCAATATCGGATATTATCGGAAAGTCTCCGTAAATTTACCTGAGCGCTAGTAAAATCGATTGCTTGCTTATGTGCCTATATTGAAATACCACTATTGTCCCGGTTGTTCTATATAAAAGTGGGGTTTAAGGGGGTATATATTACACGGACATGTTTTCCTGATGTCTGCGTTATAAGAACTCGGTAATGTGTGATGAGCCCTTAACCGCAGTTTAGAAACATGACATATCAGCCACCGCATCAGTATAACCAACAATATACTTAACAAAATTTCCAACGCACCTAGTGATATTTTGTTAAATATTTCAAAAACGAAACGACTGCAAGTCTTCAAATTCTCTACATAATGAAAATAATCATTTTCAAACAGACTGCTGAAATTTTATTGCGATCGGTGATTTCTGTCGAAAAAAAATCGAACTTTTAGAAACCGCACCCTTCGTTCGAAAAATCGAAAGCTGCTAAAATAAAAACAAGAGAATCGATATGCCGGTGAAAATCGTAAATTAAGTCCAAAATCATAATCTGTTAAATAATCTTATTGAATTTGAGTAAAAAGCACAACACCCATTGACATGAAAGTCAGTTTTGTATCGAAAAAAAGGTCTAAAAAAGGTACAAGTAGGCAAAGATCAGGAAAAGGCGCAATCAGAAAAAGATTCCCACTCCAAAAACCGAGGTGGGAAAAAACCAAACTAACAATCAGGTACTTATACCATGAAACATATCGTAAGCCGAATGAGCAGCTATTTTCCCAATAGGTGGCCACTCAGTTACCTTAACTTAACTAAAAATATGAAAACATACATAAGGCGCCAACAGCACAAAAAATTTTAAACACCAAGACATAAAACAAAAAGAACCACTACAGAAGTATCGACTTGGAACGATCAGTAACACAAAGTTACTGGCGGGCTTAAACCGGTTTTACAGGTACCTAACCTCACCCTCAGCTTCCGTAGTGGTTCAGTGATAAACAAGAAATAAGAAATCATATTAAGAAAATACTAAACATAGATACCAACGTTTAACATGAATAACGGAAAGCAGAGTGAGCAGCTATTGAAGGTATTAGGTGGTCACAGTGCTAGCTTGGACAAAACAAGTAAATGCAGAGGGCTAAGTGAACAGCCATTATATTCGGGTGGTCACAAAGCCATGCAACATGAAACTCGTAATTCGAATAACTTTGATAAGTGTGAACCAGAACAGCAGTACCGCCTTGGTACGGTCAGTTATAAAATAACTGGGGGGCTTAAACCGGTTTTACAGGTACCTAACCTCACCCTCAGCTTCTGCAGTGGTTCACAACATTTAGTTAGTTCTTCGGTCCTCGTGGTGAATCTCTAACTAGTCAATGAATCATCAAGAACAAACAAATAAATCATGATAAACATCCTGATGAATCAAAAACCAGGACTCACAGATTGAGTAAGCTGCCCGACGATGGAGATCCCTGGGCGCCGAATAACCTACTAACTCCGGAGCAAAAGAAAAACACCAGTTGGACCCCGGTGGGCCAAGCAACAGACAAGAAGCTCCGGCCCCAACCAACTAAAATGAATAGCTTTAAGTCGGGGCCATCATAGAGTCTGACGCCCGACCCACCGGCGTGTAATTAACCATTTGATTTTTTAAGGATCCAGATCGTTTTGTCTTACAAAGCCAGTACCTGATGGATACTCGAACCCCATTTGCTCTTACTAGCACTAAATGCGATTTCGCATTGACAGAATCTGGCCCGGTCACAATTTTAATACTGTTAGCCCACTGAACAATGGAGATTTGAAGCCAAACGTTTACAGCCATTTGCCTGTGAATTATTGTGAAGTGTGACAACGTCTTGGGACGACAGACAGAGGTAAAAATGACTGAAATGTCAACATAAAAAGTAACGGTCGACG
This sequence comes from Rugalucina vietnamica, assembly GCA_964017185.1. Lineage (NCBI taxonomy): Eukaryota > Metazoa > Mollusca > Bivalvia > Lucinida > Lucinidae > Rugalucina > Rugalucina vietnamica. Next base: position 7,273,877 of record OZ024876.1, on the reverse strand, counting down.
CCCAAAGAAGAGGTACCATGATATCATGCTACTTGTTAAAGTGAAAAGGCGAAAATAAAATGCCATTGTTCCATTGATTGTAAACGTATTTTAAACGTATCTACGCTAAACGAGCTACCTTCTCTACTTAGCCGACCGCTCTAGCGAATTTTTACGACAGAGAGGCAAAATCTTTTTTATGACTTCTATGCGACGAACACCAAGCTGTCTAATTCCATTCAAAGATTACCAAAATACAGTCACTACGATCAGCAGGTGCAGAAAAACTGTTTTTGCATGATCATCTTAAGACGTGATCACGTGATTAAATTTTTTTAAACTTTTTCTAATAGTTATGCGCAAATGCTCGTCAAGGAATAGTATGCAAAATTTGAAAGCAAAATCTTTAATGAAACGAAAGTTATTCAATTTTTAAAACTGATGCGTTGGCATTTTTGCCAAGTGTATGCATATGCGAAACGAAAGGAATGAAAAAGGCTCAGATCAGCTGTGCAGTATCTGAACAGGTTGTTTTTGCATTTGTTTTCGCTTTACAGAAATAATGGTGTCACTTCTTTCTTAATATGAAATTTCATTCTGTGGTTGTACAGCTCGGTTTTTGACGGACTTGGCGGGAAACCCAGATTGTTGGTTTTCTCAGGATGCGGGTCATATATTTCGAAGCTTCGGCCACGCGTCAAGACGTTTGACGATCCGAATATACGTAAATCGCTGAATTTCTTTGAAATCTAGGTTCATCAATCATAATATGCCTTATGAAAATAACCCGCAGTCGGAGTAATTATCGCACCACACGTATGGTAACCTAAATCATTTTTAGATTGAAGAGTTATTTAAAACATCGTACCAGTCCTTGCAAAGATGTCATTTCGAAAACAAGCCTGGCAATATGCAAATATTTTTTTTCAGCTCTGAATTGTTATTTAAAGCAAAAGACGATATTTTAGTATTAATGCTCAAAACGGTTCTAACATGTACCTACAGTCTACGTTTGGGAACAAAAAATAAGTAAAAAATTGGTATACCCCTGTAAACCCCAGATTTACTATTCAGAAGTGGGGTTTAAGGGGGTATACGTGTACATTAAACCGACATGTTTTCCTGGTGGTGGGATCAAAGTATTAAGAGTACAATCATGTGTATATCTATGCATCATGTGCAACTTCCTTAAATAGCATGACGTCCAAACGGATCAAGGCCGGCATAGACATTTCGGACATAATCCGTTAAAATGTGGAGGAGTCAAGTAGCACAAAAGGATTAAGTAGGGTAACTATTACCAATTCAAACCAGATCAAACGCTAACATTACGACAACTCACGTAATTGTCTTAATGGCCTTAATGGTGTGTAATTGTGAGACAATAATGGGACTAACGACCGCAGTAAGAGACTAACGTTAGTATTGAGCCAGTAAAAGACCAACCCTTCGAGTGTTTTCGTTTCTTTTCCGCAAATATTTGTGTTGTTTTATACGCTCAATTAAGGGAAAGGGAAATATTTTGAATATCCCATTAGTCACAGTTACAAAGCAATACATAGTCCTCCTGTTTATGTTTTCGTCCCAGCAATAAGTGTTTAACTTTCTCATAGCGTGTACAAGTAATTTTCATTGTGAATGTCATCGGTATACAATGTGCAAGTAGTCTAGGCTATGAGGCTATGATTGAATAAGAATTTAGGAGAAAAAGCATGTGCAAAAAGATACAAGCAACATATATGCAAACGAAGAACCGTCGTTCTGATGCACGCAAAATGATACTACATGTGGTTGGACGCAGTATTCAGTTAATGGGGAAAAGCGTGGCTTAAATGTGGCTGAATATTTGAATTTGTATTCCAAGTACTGGTGTTAAAATACTGTATTTTATTTTTCAGAATAATGCGTACATAATGACCCTACGGAGACGCGCCTAATGTTCATCAAGAATTATGAACTATGGAATAACGTCAACATCAAAGTGGAAACGGATAAATCAGAAAGTAGGAGTATAAATAAAATATGAGGGTGATATGAATCTAAGTCAATTTAGCGAAAATAAAACGCAGCTCTGGTAGTTGGAATTGGATTCTATACATAGTCAATACTGGCCAGTATTTTATGCTATTGTGCGTGTTGGTTTCAGTGTGGGATTCAATCAGGATTAAAATCCACTCATTTTCGCGGTGAATACAGATATTTTCTGTTTAGATTATGAACGTGGTGATTATCCCTTATTGTTGTTGAGAAAATAAGAAAAAAGTTATTGAGTATGGGAAAATGTTACGCTGTGCACACTAAATGTAGGCGACGGGATGGTTTCTAATTGAAAAAAGTGTATTGTGCGTTAATATTTATTCATTTATTGACGGAAGGCTTATATTTATACATCAAATTATAAAAGAGTTATTCAAAAGTCTGAGATATTAATATAAATTTTGTTTCCGCGTTAACATGGTTAAGATTTGATCTGAAATTTATTGTGTCTGTATAAGGAAACACTGTAGACGCCTTAATTGGATACGGTACCTTCGAGAACAATCAGATAATTTGTGATTTAGCTGTTCCATAGTGGTTGATACATACGGGTTCTTTGGACACCTCACTAATGAAGAGCTTCTACGATGTGATAAATCATGCGGATTTACCGGGCAGTTAAGAGGATACTGGGACTGTTCTCGTACCTTCTAGTCAAACAGATTCTTGTCGGAGTTGTTCTAGGTAAGTCTTACACTGATATTAATCAGAAACCTCGTTCATGCATTATACAGAAATGTTTGCATGAACATATATTATCCCGATGCCTGAAGAATGAATTTTCATCGTTGCCAGTTGTGTGAGTTCACTTTACTCTTTAGGGACATCATGTGTGTTTTCTTTATTTTGTTCAATAACATTCAGAACAAACAAAAAAGTCCCACCCGGGCTTCATCACCAGTCTGATTCTCCCATAGATAAAACGCAACGATTGATGAAATAAAAATGTTAGGACAGACATACCGCTACACACTGATCCATTGTGGGGTAGAGATGAAACACTAAATGAGCCTGTGTATGAGACGTCCAACGATTTGGGTTTCCGACAAGGTCCGACAGAAACCAGGCTGTACAGTGACAGCATAAAGCTAGAAGCAAGAAACTTTTGATATATGTAGAAGAGGAATAGTACTATCCGTTTGGCGACAACAAAGGCGCTGATCAGCTGTGCAGTTACCGCACAGCTGATCTGCGTCGTTGTTTTCGCATAAGCAATTTTTGGTTTTCTCATGCGAAGGCTCAAATACAACAAAAATATATGCAACGTTGACGTACGTTTATATTTGCACATATATTTGATTCCGATGCTAAAGTGCAGTAAAATAATTGAGCCGTGACGCGAGAAAACCGGTCTTCGGGGTTTCCGACCAGGTCCGACATAAACCGGTCTGTGCAGTCTCAGAAAATGGTTAGAAGCGTGAAATTTCGGAATTAGGAAGAAGAGAAATTGTACTATCCGAGTGGCGAAAACAAAGGCGCTGATCAGCTTCGCAGTTACTGCAAAGCTGATCTGCGCCTTTGTTTTCGCATAGGCGAAATTCCGTTTTTCTCACGATGCGGCTCATATGGTATTTGGAACATGAGAAATGCGACTGTAATTTAGATCCACAATATCTAAAATGCATTGACATAATTACCCATTCTGTATTCTGTGTGATTCAGAAATAAATATATTCACTCGGGGGAAATTATTAGGTACAAGTTTGCATTAACAACGTTCAAAAGTGTTTTTGATTGATAAATAGGACTTATTTTATGCTATTTTTAAACCATCAATTCTCTCCACCATCAATTCTGTGACATTTGTCACTAACAGGCAAACGATGCCGAATGCAGATGTTAGAGGAGACAAGAGAAAAAAAAGACTGCTCTGGTTTCTTCTTAGTGTTAATCTTGTTTGGTCTTTACTAAAACGTCCAAGTCAACAGGTTTGTGTCATGTCGGTACTCTTTAGTGTTACTTGACGCATCATTTGAACATCGGGGAGGTGGTATACACACAATACGAGCTGTGAATACAATACAGTATTCACAGTCTGATGCATGTACATGAATAACTTGCGTAATAAATTATACATATTAAGATTCAACGCCGCCTTCAATTTGGATTACATTGTTTATTCGGCCCACACCGGTCACCTTTTAATCCGGGACAACATTGTTTTGCGTCCCTTTCAAGTTTAAGCCCTTAGACTAATCATCAGCCACATAGTCAATATGTGACGAAGACAGTGTCACATGCTTATATAATGTAGGTCGAGATATAAGAAAAATTTCTTCCGTGCGATCTTCGTGCTAAAATAAATATCGACCCTCGCAATAACAAATTTTTATTTGGGACCTTAATTTTCCGCGACTTTGCTCTTTCGTCCCTTACTGACGTCGTAAGACTGATAATGAGGAAAACATTCGGCGATTTTATTTCATGTGATAAAATGAACATCTTTATGAACTGATACTTCAAATATCCCGTTTATGTATTTTTGGACGTCTGTCAGTTCGCAATTAGATCGTAAACTGACTACATACAGAGATTCCACGACATATCATTCATTCCTTTAACCCGCGGTAAACGTTCAAATGAGCGACCGTTAATTGAAGCTGGCTCTTAGGTGCTGGTTTTATTCTTTATGATCAGAAGATAATGCTTTCGCACGACAGGCAGTCAGGAGTTGCGGTTAATCGCTTTATCGGGATTATGCTGAACTAGTGGAAAGTAGACATTTTTCACTTTTGAACGTAAATTTTGCTGGCGCTTGCGGTTACGACTTTGTGTGTGATGGGCGACGACTCGTGAGGGCATATTTGAGACGAAGGCGAGGGGCGATATGAAGAATTACTTAGTCAAAACTACCAACAGCCCACCGGAGGTGTATTAAATGAGACACGCAAAAAACGAAATTGTCCAGGACGCCTAGCTGAAAAGCTCAGTAGGTAGAGTGAATGACATAGAATCGAAAGGTCCTGGGTTCGAGTCCGGGTAGGACAAAAAATTAGTTTTCCTTTTCTTTGTTCTTCCTTTTTTCGCACCTGTGACAATAAAGCTTAGAAAATTAAAAAGAAATGAAAAAAAGGAAAAAAGAAAATAATATTTTATCTATTGGCAAATGCAAGAATCACAAAATTCACTGCTGCATTTAATACTAAAATCGTAAGTTTCTGGATTAAACTGTCTAGTGAGAAGGCAGACCGCATGTATAGGTTTTTTATAGGTCTGGTTGATTTTTCATCCATTGAAGCCGAGAGCTCGATCGTCATTTTCGGCAGAAGAACGGATCAGCGACCGATCCTAACGTCAACATTTATTTCCTGACTGGCTGGTACAGATAATGTGGATAGGATAAGCTGACCGCCTCTAATGACTAAAAAAATACGCAAGCGTCCCCCGTGGCCGAGCGCCGAGTTAAGAGCGCTGTTTCATAATCACTTAATCATCTCACTGTTGTGTCTGGTGTGAGTTCGAGACCCACAATTTCCACATGTGAGACAGGCCAAGTTCTGCTTGCGGGTGTGCCAGGCGGTTTTTCTCGGGGCACTCCCGTTTTGCCCCACCTACTGTTTGGTGCTTTTCATATGAGATGAAATAATCTTGAAAGGGACGTTAAACTGATTTTTAACAAATTCTCAAGACACCAAATCAAAAAGTATAGTGTACATGTTCAGATATATGTGTATTATTAGATGTAAAACTACAGTTTCACGTGCAGAGCGAACGATGTTTATTTTGTCGATGTCTCGTTTTGAGTCAATTCGACAGTAGATAAGGGCAGTACCCTACATGTAGCTACAATATGCCTAGCCACACAACTGTTTTTGTTTATTGTAGACTTTCAACAGTATTTCTGCCATATCGAGTGCGATGGTTACGATGTAGAAAATTAATTTGGCAAGACATAAGCTTTCGTTCTGATCCTTATTTATTCTGTGTGATAGTATGCGTGCTGTTTCACCTGGTTGAATTCAAATAAATAAATTAAAATCAAACTAACACAATTATATTATTTTCATGAGTTTCTAAAGTGTTTCCGAAGAGGACGCATAGTGTTTCTGTCGCCCCGTAAAGCGTCACTTCGCCGCAGTTTACTTTTGATGTTCGCCATTTTCACATACACGCAGAAGCAATTTGGACACTACATATTCTGTCAAAGTGCACAAATTATCCATTTGTTTCACAAATAATGGTGTATACAGTCTTCACATTGACACATGTGTTTTCTTAACATTATTGCCTCGTGTATTGTTCCTTTTAACAGAATGGACGCTGGTATCGTTTGGAAAGAGCTAGTAATTTTGTTTTCCATGCGTGTTGTTAAATTGCGTGTGGTGTGTAGCACCGCCATGTCTCTCCCGCCTGGTGTCTATGTTAGGATGGGAAATTTAATTGTATAGATTCTTGGTCATTCTATTGTTACTTTATTACAGATAAGGGTCTGATTGTGCTCATTTCTGATCATAAGATGCGTTTTTTATACAATGTTCGGCCCGTTCAAGATTATTTTAGTTCATATGAGACGGGTAAATCAGTAACAGGGGGGGGGGGGGGGGGGGGAAGGGGAGAACCCTGAGAAAACGAACTTGCACACCCACAAGCAGAACTTGGTTTGTGTCACCCGTGATTGTAAGACTGGTCAATTGGGCAGCAACCTACGGCGAAGAGTGCATTGTCTTGGTGTTGGTCGTTGCCAAAGCGATATTGCTGCGCTGAATGTTGTTTTAATCCATTTTATCACATGTTGTGTGATGCTGCATCAATCTTTGTTGTTAGGACTTTGATTGTATCGCAATCATATACGATGGTGCTGACAATGATAGACAATACCCGAAAACACATATTCATGTACAGTAGTATTCCACGCAGACATTTCACGTGTCCATTTACCGACCTTTTATATGTAAACACACCAACCGCCATTCATGATTCTAATATATATACATGTAACAGGGGAAATTTAATTGTGTTGTGTTTGGCTATTGAAATTTTGTCCTAGGGCCCATCGACAAAACAAAGATCATATCAAGCCGGATCATTTATCAAACCACATTGCTACTTGACTGGTGTTAAGGGCATGCGTTCTTTGTCCTTTTTTAACATTTAAAAGTACGATTTCTATCATGATAAAGTTTATACTGAACCTATAAACTCATTTAAGCCTGGCGTCCTTTTTGTTGGACATAGGCAAACAGAATAGCCCCAGATGGGACGCCACAGAACGCGGCGTCCCATCTGGGGCTATTCTGTTTGCTTAGAGAATTTTCATCGAAAAATTGAATGAAATTTAAAAATCACTCCTGACGCCCCTAAAAATGAAAGTGGACTCGCCCAAATGATAATGATGGGAGAATCCATTCGTCAAATATTGGTTAAGCAACCCTCCATAGTGCAGTGGTTATTTCACGTGCCTTATAAACCAGAGATCGCAGGTTTGATCCGGGTCTTCTTGAGTCTGTCGGATGAGACTATAAACTGAGGTCTCGTTTCCATATGACCTTTGCTGTTGGATTAACGCTCAAATCAACAAACCGATTCAATTTATTATTTATTTAAATTCAGATTGAGTAAGAAGCTTATGTGCTTATATGCTTGCCCGATTCCGGACGCAAAGATGGGCCCTGATTAGTAAGGTTAAGAATGATCAAATGTTGTAGATCTGTCGTCAGCATGTGTAATACATGTGCACTAAAACGGTACCCTGTATCATGACGATATCATTACAAAACCTTAACAAGCAAAATACAGTGTGTTTTTTTAAGTTGAAAAAAAAAATGAAAATTTTCAGTTCAACAGTTTTGATATTTTCTTATTTGTTCAAAACATTGATTGTGGACACATGATAGAACGAGTACTCACAATATATGTTTTCAGAAGCATAGGCAACGTAAGTTGACCTTGTCCTATAATAGGTTAATGTCATCCCTGGGTCATATATAGACTTTGTAGATGCTTCATGCCAAGTTTCAAAATCATAGGCCTACTGGTTCTGAAGAAGAACACTTTTAAAGGTTTTTCAATTTATAGCCATGGCGGCCATTTTGATCAAGTTACCTTGACCATTAATACAAACTTTCGTCCCCTTCCACGAAGTTTGGCTTTGATCGGTTACAGAGAAGATGATTAAATATTATAGTCATATACATGTATATATCCCCAAGGCAGGAGCAGACAACCACCTGGGTCTTAATGTTTTCATAAAAGTAAATCTGCCCATTTGTATTATCATAGCAAGTTTCCACCCATTTAATTACTTTTAACTAATTTACCCATTTAAATGCATGGGCGACCTACATGTAAGTTGATCTTACCGTAAAATAGGTCAAGGTCATCCCAGCGAAATGATTTAACCAAACTTTGTAGTGCTTTTAATATTGTTTGATGCTTCATGCCAAGTTACAAAATCATAGGCCTTCTGGTTCTGGAGAAGAAACATTTTAACGATTTTTGCTATTTATAGCCAAGGCGGCCATCTTGGTCAATGTGACCTGGTCCATTTATGCAAATTTCGTTCCCCCTTCCTAAGAATGCTCCGCAAACAGTTTTAACTTTGATTGGCCAAGCTGTTTCAGAGAAGAAGATCATGGAAATTGTTGACAGACGACGATGGACGGACGACGGGGCATGGCCATCTTTTGAGCCGAAGGGCTCGTGTGAGCTAAAACTAGGTATACCCCTGCATACTCAAGTTTTGGTTTATAAAAGCGTTGTTCAATGGGGTAAATATGTCACGGACATGTTATCCTGATGAAAAATAACAGCCCATGCTCGATATTACTTGAAATGTGTCAAAACGTTGTAAGGCGTAGAATAAAAAACTGCACATAAAATTAAAGATCAACTAAATATTTCAAATCGTAAATCTTGCCATGTTTACATGTAAAAACAATTCAATAGGTTCACGAAAAACACGTGAAATGTAGCTTAACCAATGTACGTATATACATGCACCAGTATGTGAAAAATTCACATGGCGATAACAAATAGTTGATAGCTGTTTTCCCACCAACAGTTATCGTCGTATGCAGACAAGATCTCGGTTTATAGTGTCACCATAAAGCCATGGGCAGCTCAGAATTGAACTAGCGATCCCTCGTTATACACACGAGTGTCTAAAAAAATAATATTCTGCACTGGAAGCTCTTTTATTCGCGTGCGTGCGTGCGTGCGTGCGTGCGTGTGTGTGTGTGTGTGTGTGTGTGTGTGTGTGTGTGTGTGTGTGCTCGCGTAAAGAATATTGTCATCCTGTTTTAGGGTTAAGCAAGGTACGCGGCACGTTATGAAAAAACGAACTGTATGTTTCTCAGTTTATAGTGTCACCATAAAGCCATGGGCAGCTCAGAATTGAACTAGCGATCCCTCATTATACACACGAGTGTCTAACAAAATAATATTGTGCACTGGAAGCTCTTTTATTCGTGTGCGTGTGTGTGTGTGTGTGTGTTTGTGTGTGTGTGTGTGTGTGTGTGTGTGTGTGTGTGTGCTCGCGTAAAGAATATTGTCATCCTGTTTTAGGGTTAAGCAAGGTACGCGGCACGTTATGAAAAAACGAACTGTATGTTTCTCAGTTTATAGTGTCACCATAAAGCCATGGGCAGCTCAGAATTGAACTAGCGATCCCTCGTTATACACACGAGTGTCTAAAAAAATAATATTCTGCACTGCAAGCTCTTTTATTCGCGCGTGTGTGTGTGTGTGTGTGTGTGTGTGTGTGTGTGTGCTCGCGTAAAGAATAATGTCATCCTGTTTTAGGGTTAAGCAAGGTACGCGGCACGTTATGAAAAAACGAACTGTATGTTTCTCAGTCTATAAACATTCATTTTCTTGAAAATAATATTGTTTTAGTTTGAAGTTTGATTATATTTATTTGAATTCAACCAGATATACATCACGCATAATTCAAGAGAATAAGAGGATCAGAAAGAAAGCATTTGACTTGGAAAAAACATCTCAAAAATCGTAATTATCGCATTCAAAATGCTGAAATACTGTGGAAGGTCTTCAAAACCTCAACTTATTTGTATGGCTATGCAAAATGTAGCTAGGATATTGCACTTATGACTTGCAGATGATTGTCTAATGGACTCAAAACGAAACACCAACCAAATAAATAACACCAAGATTTCGAGTATCTGTTTGAAATACATGTATAAACATGCCAAAATAAATTATGTTCTCTCACGAGACAGCACGTGGAACTGTAGGTCTTATACCTAATAAATATACATATATCTTTACACGTACACTATACAGTGTACTATTTGTGTTAGTGCCTACGTCCGCGGAAACATTTTTAAGCTAACTTATCCTAGCCACATTATGCCTGTACAAGCCTTCAGTATATTCATATTTTCATGTCTCCCAGAAAGAAATATTGACGTGAGGATAGATCAGCTCTTATACCAAAATTACGATCGAGCTCCCAATACAAGAGAAAACATACATGTGGACTGCCGTCTCAAACTTCAATTCCTTTACGATTTAAGAATTTAATGTAGTAGGGCATTTCATGATTCTTGCATTTGCCAAAAAATATAATCAGCTGATAATATATGTTTTATTTCCAAAAAAATACAAGTAGGCAAAGATCAGGAAAAGGCGCAATCAGAAAAAGACTCCCACTCCAATAACAAGGTGGGAAAAAACCAAACTAACAATCAGGTACTTATACCATGAAAACATTTCGTAAGCCGAATGAGCAGCTATTTTCCCAATAGGTGGCCACTCAGTTACCTTAACTTAACTAAAAATATGCAAACATACATAAGGCGACAACAGCACAAAAATATTTTAAACACCAAGACATAAAACAAAAAGAACCACCACAGAAGTATCGACTTGGAACGATCAGTAACACAAAGTTACTGGCGGGTTTAAATTGATTTTACACGGCCGTAAACTCACCCTCAGCTTCCGCAGTGGTTCATAACACTTAGTTAGTTCTTCGGTCCTCGTGGTGAATCTCTAACTAGTAAATGAATCATCAAGAACAAACAAATAAATCATGATAAACATCCTGATGAACCAAAAACCAGGACTCACAGATTCAGTAAGCTGCCCGAAGCTTTTTTGTCATAAGAGAGACAAACAAAGAAAAGAAAAATGTAATCCGTCCGGGAGTCGAACCCTGGACCTTTCGCTTTCAATTCCAACCACGCTACCTACTGAGCTATACAGCTACACGTCCTAGACTATTTTATTTTTTGAATCTCTTATTTAATTCGTCTTCGTCGGGCTATTGGTAGCTTTGACTAAGTAATTCTTCATATCGTCCCTCGTCTTTGTCTCAAATATGCCATCACGAGTCGTCCCCCATCACACGGAAAGTCATAACCGCAAGCGCCAGCAGCATTTACGTTCAAAAGTGAAAAATGTCTATACCCTGCTCAGTTGGCCATTTTGAAAACAGCCCATGCAAAATAAAGAGATTTTATACTGTCAAACTGAAAATTTCATCAGAGAATATTTCTAATACATATGTTTGCTAAAAGCGAGGTTCTAACGAGTACCCACATTCTATACTATAAAACTTAAGTTTAGCAATTTTTATTTGATTTCGAAATTGCAAATTGGTATAAAGATGAACTGAACTGAACACTTCAACCCATCAATCTTTAATCCTAAGGAGCCACAATTTTCACTTTTCATCGGAAATCCTTCTTCTCCGGACGCAATTACGCTACGTCAAAGTTTACAGGGGCGTCACCTCAAAATTCACATTGTTTCGCGGCATATGAAAAGTTAACCTTTTATTCCCAAAACATTCATTTTAACATCTTTTTGTGCTCAAAAAGAGTTCAGTACCATGATCGTAGAGATTTGATTCCATTAAGGTACCAGGTAACGCCCCCGGTGTATGACGTAACTGACGTTATTTTGTTCCCTGGTCTTTCTCCCAAGGTGAACCCATATATGTTTAATTGCTGAAATGACGTGCGATTTCGCCTTTACGAGAAAACATTCGCTTAGTGGGCCTATAAGGTTTGATGTGATGTCAAGTATAGTCTTGCACGTTTACGTTTAACGTTTACAGGACCAAAAACGTAACGGCGATATTCACGGTGTTCGCACCACGCAGGTTGTTTCCTGTCAGCTGTTCCAATACAAATCCAGCTTTCTCATGCCGCAAATTATCAAACCTGATGTTCGAAGGTTGCCTAAAAATCGATTACGTCACTATGACGTCAAATTGGCATATATCATGATAGCCTTACGTTGTCTGGCGTCATGATGCCGGTTTTTGATGCTATCAGCTCATGGAATATGGTTCTAGGAGACTGTATCGTACTCTAGTAAGCTTAGAAATTTCAATTGGCTTCCTTTTTCTTCATGTCTGCACTAATCATATTGATCTTCATGTTACGCTGGTTTAACGTCAGGCCATGACGGCGTCCCCTCACGGAGTTTTTCAAATGCCATTCCGGTTTATTCGTAATGACACTTTTACCAATCAAACAAGGCAAAAATTGATAACATGTGATGCACGTGGAATGCTGGGCACGTGATTTGCATGATTTTTTAAACGTAACGTAGCAACTCGTGGACGTGAGAAAAGCACACGAACTCGTCTCGAAACATGAACTTGAGCATCACCTGACATATTAAAAGCGTATCTAAAGTTTTCAAACATTTGATGTTGAAAATAATAATGAATGAAAAAAATGCTAGCTTTTGTCATTAGTGTGCATTATTTCTTCGGAAAGCAACATTTTAAGGTGGTTAAAAAAAAGGTCTTTGATCACTAACTACTGAATTAGTTCGTCGTGAAACGGGATATCGTGGTATTATTTTATGGGCCTCTTGTGGCGTATGAACTTGCATGTAGTAAGTCATAAATTATTAGTCATAATTTTCCCCAAAGTTCTGAAATTAAACTTCAATAGATCACCAGATACTAGCAATCGATTTAGTCGCATGATTTCGTAATTGCAATTCCCCAGAGCAGATTAAAACGTTAACATTGGCGACGCACTGAAGTTGTGTTTCAGCTGGCGCCGGAAAAAATATCGGTACATCAAACATTTCAAGTTTGGCCGACCATGGTTTAGTTGGTTTTCTTTTGGCGTAAATAAAAAAATGGTGCGTTTCCACTAACCCGACCGACTCTTACTTTTTGTGCCGACCTCGTAGATTTATTGCCATTAAAAATAAAATAAAAATATTTTTTATGCCGACCGACCATCAACATTTTAAGTGGAAAGTAGACAATGATTTTAAAACTACTATAACTGCAAACATATTATTTAAACTCACTTTCGCTTGCTTCCTGATTGTTTTTAACTTATTGCATGTCTGTTTCTAGTACTTAAAATTGATCTTATCGCGTTTTTATATTTTCTACCAATTTACAACAAGGAAATAAATAAATGAAAAATAAAAAGATTTTCCGACCTACCGACCCTACCCCGTTGTCGGCATGTGAGAGGAAACACGGTTATTTTCATTTTACGCCTTTCTGTGTCAGTGTCTACACTTACAACCAAGGTTCAATCGTCATTGTGTTTAAGGAACGACGGAGGCTTCACTATGCATACCCGAGAACTGATCAATGTATGTTTAATGCTGACAATAGTTTTGCCGTGAAATTAGAATCTATCGTCAGTAGTCTTATCGTGTCGTACATTTTGTTTTAAAAATTTAGCCTGTAAAAGAAACCTTACTGTCAGCTTCAATATTTTTATACTGCCTCTACATAGGGTAATCTAGATGTTTCAATTTTGAAATAACTTCCTCTGACTCTTGTTAATGATTAATTATTGCATTATAGTTAAATGTAGCAGCCCCTGTGCCATCTATGTCACCTACGAATTCTAAATAGCCATGTATATCAGTGTCCTCTTCCCTTTATGATGCATGTCAGTGTTTATGCGGTAAATGTATGATGATTTCGGGATGTGTTTCAGGTTATTCGCTCATTCGCGTATCAGTTTAGCTTACATACGCCCGGCGAGCTATTTACATGACAAATGCAGTCAGTATAGTTCCAGATGTTGCATCTGGGGCTATTCCGTTTGCTTGTAGGCATGATATAAAACTCGAACTCATTTCTCTTGAACTGATCCTTTAAAATGACTTGTCATATGATAAAATGGGCATGCCCATTCCCTATTTCTAGAACATCATATTTTTCTGTAAAAAAAAACAAAACAAAAAAAAAAAAAAAAAAAAAAAAAAAAAAAAAAAAAAAAAAAACACCAACTTGCTGCTGTGGCATTTTAAATGGTTCTTGTTTATGTAAGCAATAAATGCATTCCTTTACTTTAATACCAATATAAGACATATGAGCCGCGTCATGAGAAAACAAACATTTCGCTTATACGAAAGCAAAGGCACAGATCAGCTTCGCAGTAACTGCGAAGCTGATCAGCGCCTTTGTTTTCACTACACGGATACTACAATTCCTTAACTTTCTAAGTCCCAACTTTCCAGTCTCCAGCCTTCTGGGCTTGAACAGCTCGGTAGTGTCGAACCTGTTTTAGAAAACACATTGTCGGTTTTCTCATGATGCAGCTCAACTACCTATACTATGTTATGTCTTCTTGTTTCTTTTTCTCTTGGAATCCAGTATTGACCTGTTCTTGCCTCTTCTGCATTATAAACATAATTCATGTTAATCTATAACAAGAGTTTTTGTAATTATTACAGGTCGATAAATAATCGTAAATTACATTCTTTCTGACAAAAGTTACCAGCGTGAAACAAAATATGCACGGCTAAATACACAAGTACATATGTTTTGGCGTTTGTCTGAAATATTTTCAGACTGTAACAAATTGCAAACAAATGTCAGGTTTCTGATTGTTTCAGCACACCTGTACTGCCGTGCATGAACAAGAAATTGATCATATCTCAGCAGGGAAGTTAACGCACAAGGAGGTTATTTCGAACAATAAAATCAAGCATAGTCTTCTTATTATAAATCATGGATTCTCTCTATCTAGTGGTTTAACGTCCCAATTAACAATCGTAATTTATTTACTTAAAAAACGCTCCTCCGTTCCGTTCTCTGCTAGCTTACACACTAAGCAATTCTCGGTTCCTTTTCAACACGTTTTCCGGAAAAAAAATGAAGTCAAGCTTAGAATGAAAGCACTTTCACTCGTAGATCAGCTGGCTAGTCTTCACTCCGCTCCACTTCGATGCCTCATTCCACTTTCCCTAGACGAAACACTGATGGGAATGTCCCGTCTATTTCACTCGAGACAAGTTGTTGAGCAAACAGTCTTCGGTCTGTTTGGAAATTCGCTGAAACGCCGTATTTTCCAAATTATACCATACCATGCAATAGAATGTTCGTTCTCAGCGCTATGCGATTCCGCAAGCTGTACGTACATTTCATTGAGCAATGATATTTTTGAACAACTGACCCCGGGTGTCAAAATTAAAACTACAACGCTTTTCTGACGATCTCTTAACTTAAGAACTGAAAAGGCAATTTAGAACCACCCAATTCGTTGAATACCTTGAAGCATTTCGTTTAACATCAAAGAATAAGTTCAGTGGCAATTCCTAAAACAAATCAAATGCGAACATAGGTTAAGGTTCTGATTGCCAAACTGTTGCGAATCTTTTTTCTATTTTATTCATTATCACCTGTTCAGCCTTATTGTTTCTACTGTCTTAGCAGATGCTTTTAATTAGCAGTTCTTATGCTAAAGTGTTTCGTATTTAGAATGCCGAAACTTTATACTAATTTCATAACTTTTGCCTTGGGGAAACAATGTCTACTAGCCATAATTTAAATATCAGACAGATATTTATTGAACTGTATTGTGTTTTAGGAGGCAATATATAATAACAAACACTCGTCTATGAATATAAAGAATATGACACTTCAGCAATAAAGAGATGATATTTCGGAGAAAGCCTGTCGTGACTCAGTATCTACACAGCAAAACACACAAAATCAGTGCCAAACTTTCTGACTGGTTGCTTTGTCAACCGGTTGCTTTGTGAAAGCCTAAAATGTTACTAGTTGATTAGTATCGAGAACATGACTTTTCCTTGCTAACATGACATATCTTGGTCTCTAAGGATATGTTTTCATTCAAATTGTATATTCACTGAGAATTTCATTCTGCAGAACTACAATACGCATGGCTGATGTGAGATGTTGCGGCTAAGATCTTAGGTCAATGGTTATAAATTCAATATTTCTTGGCACTTACATGCTTGATCATTTGGGAATGTATATCTTCTAGAGCATTGTCTGGGCTAAGTAAACACGACGTTACAGACCAAAATTGTGTAGGAAAGTCATTAAGTTTCAGGGAAGAAGACATCCCAGTCCTATTAGGAGTTAATTAATCTTTGAAGTACGTTCATTATAAGTATTTTAACATTTGAATGCGATTAACTGATCGTCTCATACATTGAACATACGAACTAAGAGGAACACGGGTGCCCCGGGGATAATAGACATGTGCAAGAACAAAGTCCTCAACGTAAACAAGTTAAGTACAATGGCAAATTGTCTTATGGTTTCAAATGTATTGTAGCAAAGAAGATTTCGATGGCCTTGTAACACAGATTTGAAATGGCATTTATGAGATTTAGGGCATTAGGCATAAAGTAATGACATTTGAGAGTAAAACAAGTAAGCTGTACCCTGTACAAGAAATGACTCACCGCAACCAATAACACAAAAAAAACAGGCAAGATCGAATAGGCTGCATGATACATAAAAGAGGGGCAGAGACCTGTATTTCTTGCACACCAGATAGAGAAATCCTACGTTTTACCCCATGTGAGAAATTTTTATCTCACCCTCGTTATCTCACACCGGTCGCACCCTGCGTTCAAGTTTTCTTTTTTAACATTGGTTGTATAGGACGTCACGTAATTTCGTCGCTAAGCGCACACGTCACAATGACGTCAAAACGTTTTAATTCAAAATGGCGGACGCCGCGATTGTAGCATTTTTCTAGGTAAATAACATAAAAATCAAGCTTCGCCGCATTAAATCGTACAAGAAAAAGAATCCATCATTCGTGTAAGGTATGGATAGACAAATCTGTCCCTCGGGTCACAATTTGGCATCACTCGGCAAGACTCGTGATGCCAAAATGTGACCCTCGGGACAGATTTGTGTTTCCATACCTGACACTCATGTAAGATTCTTATATTATCGTTCACATAAACTCCCATTGTAATTTGTCCTTCAACACAATACCCATTCATATGCTGGACCCCAACTCATTCAGCAGACGAGAGAACGTCCCAGACCGCGAATGTACGTGCAGCAAAATATAAGTTTATTAGCCAGCATATTCGCTTTTAGGGAAGCCTCGAAATCGCTGAACAGTGAAAAATGATTACTCAAAAATAACTACATCCGAAATTTACCCATGACAAAACAGCAGCTCATTAAATCACACAATATAGCAAAATATTCAAGAATGGTTAAATTATCATATGACAAAGTTAGTTGTTAGATGCTCATTTATGACCAATCGTCGGTAGCTTTACATTTTAGATTTACTGCGGTAGCTCTGCCCACACTATGGGCCAATCGTTTGCAACGTAATAATTAGAGGTCTGTGCCTAGAGAAAAAAAAAAGCTACTGGAAAAAACACCAAAAACGCGCTGATGTTTGTTCATTTATTCTTATTATTTTTTCAAAAACATTTATTTTGTAACATTATATACAGTCTACGATCTCACAATTTTCGAAGTTTTTAAGTGTTACATAAGCCAAGTAAAAAGGCAGAGATTACGTGATGAATCCATTCTGGCAAACCTGGCAAACCAACATCTAAATGACACTGACAGATAATCGTGTATGCTTTGGAGAACATTTTCTGGAAGTTATACAGTCTTAGATAAACAACTGGTATTATTAATGACAAGTACATAGTGTATCGTTGAAAAATATAACCTCTTTCCAATGCAGTTGGCGTTCAAATTATTTGGGTTAGAAGTTATAGATATGAAAGTAGGCAATAACCAGGGAATGGCACAATTATATACACACACGTCCGTGAAATCAAACGGGAAATACATGTACGATACTATATGTAGTCCGGGAGTACAGCTATTCATACTTATTAAATATGCATCACAGGAACCGACATCAAAACGAGCCACAACAGAACGACCACCACGGAACGGTTAGTAATTAATGATAGTAATTAATTTTACGATGTCCGAGTACAAGTCCGAAACATCACGTTTTTCACGAGAATCCTACTAGAGATTATCTCAAGAAAACCTTTTGAAACGAGACTTTGGCTGGGTTTAATAATCTACAGAAGTAGTTTCTGTAGTAGTAGAATGCAGGCTTATTACGCCATCCTGGGCTAATCGAACTTAACAAACCGGCATTTTAATAATCCAGCCTGAGGCATATCAGTCATCGCGGCGTTTTAATCATTAGGCATTTTAATCATCGAGTCATTTTAGTCATCGAGAGGTTTTCATCATCTAGGCATTTTAGTCATTGAGTCATTTTAATAATCGAGGCGTCATCATCTAGGCATTTTAGTCATCGAGACATTTTAGTAATCGAGGCGTTTCCATCATCTTGGCATTTTGATCATCGAGGCGTTTAACGGCTTCTTATCTTAAACAGTGCATGAGCAACCGAACCGTGCCAAACTGTATTTCTATATCAAGTAAATGAAGAAAAAGAAACAAACATAAATACAAAAATATGTAAATACAAAAATATGAAAATACAAAACTTCTTCAGTACTCATCAGTACGCTTAGATCATTTGGGTTCGGTATAATCCAAATAGCAGGCAAACTCTGACAATTACAAAACATCAGTTGTTACAAAAAACTATTGTGTTTTCAAGTCAGAACAAAGAATAATACCAACATTTTGATAGTAACTTGCTGGCAAGCAATTTATAAAGAATACTCAAACTGTCTTTTCTGGCATATTTATTAGAAAACAAGAGTAAAAGCTTTCTGCTTCCATTAAGCCTGTAGAGCCGGGTAATCATTGTATTTTGTATAAGCCGTTATTACTCATGAATGCAATGCCAAGAAACTTGATGAGCTGACATAATTCTTGTAATTGGATTTAGTTGAGATTGGAATGCGAGTCTTCAACTTCTAAAATTTCCATAAATGTACTAACTTTGCATGAATGGTTACATACACTGGTGCATGCACATTTATTTATTCCAGAAGTTAAAGGAAAGCTCGATATAAATTTCAAGTGATGAACATGTTCATGTAGTTTATCTAACAAATGGGATGTTACACATTATGGGCGGATTGCCTTTATTACGTCAGGGTGAGCGTTTGTCATCAACATGACAGGCATATATACCTGCCGGGTATCGAGTCCGCATCCTCTTGATTTTCATATTTTTGTATATGAATATTTTTCTTTAAAAAAAATGCATGTTCTTACTTTGTCTGCAATCATTCTGTCATATATGTCACAATTCAGTTATATTTCAAAAGGAGCGGAACTCTATAAGTTATATGCTTTCGTATGAAAATATGTTTAAACTAACCTCTTGATTGCTAAAATAGTGAAACATTCAGTAACCTTCCAGTGCCATTAAACTATGCATGTAATTTAAACATAATAATAAGAAGAAAAACAGCAAATCCTTCCTTGTTGCTTTAGTTCCGGTGTATACTATATTGAATCAAAAAGAAATTCCAGTAAGAGGAGACTCCGTCCCGATATGACTGAATATTGCTGACTTGGACACTTAACAATAACCAGACCAAAAATACGCACGCACGCACGGCACACACATACATACATACATACATGCATACATACATACATACATACATACATACATACATACATACGCCTTCTGCAGAACAAGATGAGTTTCTAAACAACATTTACGCTCCATTTAAAGAATCATTGCTGTAATTTCTGCCTGATTCCGACGAATGATTTAGACAGCAATATAATATTTTTGCTAATCCCCCGGCGACCATTCAAATTCAGAACCATGAGCTGATGGATTATTATTGAAACAAATTCGAGAAGCATCTACGTATGGCTGTGTCGTAACTGGTCTAAACCCGCGGTTTAATTTTTATGTCATATCGGACCTAGGCCATCCAGATTAATCAGAAACTTTCTTGAAATGTTCTAATAATTTCAGCTAAAGCCAATGTTGTTGTCGGATTCAAGGAATACACTGGAACTTGTCCAGATCGTTCTGAGATTCTGCTTGACACACATGTCATTGTGTCTGTAATTCCAGGCTTTATATCGGATATTGGCGCTGAATGCTCTTAGAATATTACATAACAATCAGACTAGCTTAACTGATGATTGCTGATATTTCTGTATTCTGTCTCATCCATTTTAGATCAGGATTTCTGCGTTATCTGCACACTACTGTTTTTGCTCATTAATTTGTCCCATTGGGAACTTGGTCTTCATTCCACTTATTCGAGGTGTTTTCTGAACAGAACGTGAACATGTCCGTGTACTTCATTGCGATAATTACTGGTGCACTTCACTCCGATGTCCCTCAGGCCTAGACTTTAGTACCCATTATACCAAGGGTATAGGTCGAAAACGTACATGCATATGCTTACATAAGTAGAAATCTGTGCATGTCTGCATGTATCATGTGGCAAAATGTCGTAAATGCTAAGTCACAAGGTAAATGTTGTCCTCAGATTGATTGTGCACCTTTTGCTCGCTGCTCTTAAAGGATCTCAGTTTTATTTGCTATTACTGCAGCTGGTTTTGTGCCGTGTGGCGGCCCTATAAAGTCTCCCCGTACATCATCCATAGTGCAGATTATATTTTCCTTTTGGTCCTTTGAGATCAGCAAGGGTATTCTGAGAAATCAAAAATTTATTATCGGTTTTGATTCATTTTCTAACCAACATTTAATATATTTGGCCCCATTTGGACAATTAAAGTCTTTGTATTGACTACCATATTGTTGAAAGTTTCAAATTTACTGTAATTCTCTTTGGCTCCATATTGCCAAATAATGTCACTGATGAGGCTTGAGAAGCCGAAACCGCGATATGGCCCAACCCTTTTCTCATTCATATGCTCGCTGCTCTTAAAGGATCTCAGTTTTATTTTTTATTCATTTTTTTTTTTATTTTATTTTTTTTTTTTTTACTTTTTTTTTTTTTTTTTTTTTTTTTTTTTTTTTTTTTTTCTCTGGGCTGGTAAGTACTCGCTATGGTAGGAAAGTTGTAAAAATATTAATTTCTCATTAGTGAATCGTGCTATGTGAAAGTCTAAATTATGCAAAATAGACACAATATACATGTGCATGTATAAGTTAGCCCTATATAGACTAATGTATACATGTACATGTACTTGTATTTAGGATTTGTATGTTAAGTCCAAATGTTTAGCTGTCTAGTTTGAGTGTCACCTGAGGTTTTCGAGATGATCATCAAGCATTTAGTACTTCCAGACGAAGCCAAATTTACACGATACTTGAATATTTCGATGAGTTGTGGCTAGTGTCGTGTTTAATTTATTGGTGAAGCCCATGGGGAATGGTGCTTGACGTAGCCGTAATTATTTTCAACTGTTGCCGACGACAAAGTAGTAAATGTCACCCAAAAACATCTGCCTTATGATTTAGGCTTTCTACGATAGCCTTGGTGCTTTCATAAGTCGTTACAAGAGAAAGTCCACAACGTCATACTTTCACATATTATATGCAGCCTTATTTGATCTTGTCTGTTTGTGAGGAATTGGCTATTGTACACAGCGACATGTAATTTTCTCTGAAAACATTGATGCTGATACGGTAAGAGACTATGCAACATTGCATCGGATGATGGCATGAAATACCGTTGGTCCTGTGACGATATTTTCCTTTCTGTACATGTCATGATGTTGTCGACACTTTTGTACTTGTGCTTTAGAACGATCTATATACTGACATCATGTTTTCCTTTAGATGAACGCCTGTCAATAATGTCTCAATGTCAAAGATATCGAGGGAATGAACAGTTCCTTAATTCGTACCAATGTCAAAGATATCGAGTAATGTGCAGTTTCTGAATTCGTACCAATGTCAAAGATATCGAGGGAATGTACAGTTTCTGAAGTTTTAACAATATCAAAGATATCGATGGATTAATCAGTTTCTGAATTCGTACCAATATCAAAGATATCGAGGAAATGTTTCTTAATTCGTACCAATGTCAAAGATATCGAGGGAATGTAGAGTTTCTTAATTCGTATCAATGTCAAAGATATCGAGGTTATGTGCAGTTTCTGAATTCGTACCAATGTCAAAGATATCGAGGGAATGTACAGTTTCTGAAGTTTTTTACAATATCAAAGATATTGAGGGAATGTACAGTGTCTGAATCCGTACCAATATCAAAGATATCGAGGGAATGTACAGTTTCTTAACTCGTACCGGTGTCAAAGATATCGAGGGAATGTACAGTTTCTGAATTCGTTCCAATTACAAAGATATTGAGGGAATGTACAGTTTCTGAATTCATACCAATGTCAAAGATATCGAGGGAATGTACAGTTTCTGAATTCGTACCAATGTCAAAGAAATCAAGGGAATACACAGTTTCTGAATTCGTACCAATGTCAAAGAAATCGAGGGAATGTACAGTTTCTTAATTCGTACCATTGTCAAAGATATCGAGGGAATGTACAGTTTCTGCATTCGTAGCAATGTCAAAGATATCGAGGGAATGTAGAGTTTCTGAATTTATACCAATGTCGAGGATATCGAGGGAATGTACAGTTTCTTAATTCATCATCTTTTCTGTAAATAAAGGACGTGGTGTCTACTGATCATTTCGTGGGTGGTGCATACTCACCCTATGTACTCGTGATTCTTACAGCGCTGATTGACGCATTATTACACAACACGTGATAAAATATAGTGCGGTGGTTGGAAGCTGGATCGATTGGTATCAGTGACTAGTGAATAATTACTTTACAGGCAAATTGATCCGGCCGCCAGTCACCGTATTACATGTTGTCGAGTGCCAAGTGATGTTGCATCAATCTGCGTTGTAAGAAGTTATAGTGTTGCATCTTAGGTATACGGGATGTTAGACTTTACAACTGTATTTTATATTCAAAAAGCTTCACTCATCAGGAAAACATATCCCTGAAACGTATACCCGCTTAAACCCCACTTTTATATGGTGAAAATGGGGTTTGCAGGGGTATGCCTATTTTTCCTATTTTGCTCCAAAACATAGAATGTGGGTACCCACAATCTATGTTTTGACCCACATTCTATGTTTTGAGCAAAAGTAAGAAAAAAATCAAAAGTTTTAAGTTGAAAATTTTGCAATTTTTAAAGATCAAAATTCTCTGTTTATTTTAGAGATTTTGACTATCTTAAACCTTAATGCACTTTATTGACATAATGTAAATTTGTATATCATTGTATGATATGTTAATTGTTTTACTAAGTTATAGAGGGCCACTTGGTAGAATGGCTTATTAGCTAAAAGTGTACACCTCTTTAAATATTGTATAAATAAATAAAATTGCATGGACAAGTTTTCGTAATGTGCATTCCTTATTAGATGACAGGCATATGTATCATTATATATGTTACATTGACAAAGTCGATTCTGGCATGAAATAAGAATTTTTATGTAATCCAGTGCGTAACAATATTAATGTATATACGTTTTAGACTGCTGATGCGCATTCTTACGTTTGCTGTCTATTGTTTGCATATCATAACAAGATGTCTCTGTGACCGACTCAATTATTTTAGATTTAAGACAAACGCCACATATAACTCTGCACAGACTTCAGAAATTTAGAAAAGGAAATTGACTTCCTTTCTCGGCGCAAAGATCTAATTTCATGTCAGTTTTATGATGTTACGTAAACTTGCCCATGCAATATACAGAGATTTTTTTCGGAAGCAAAACTTGAAAATTTCATTGGAAAAATTTTGTTATTTTTCTTATTTTTGCTCAAAACATAGATTGTGAGTACCCACAATATATGTTTTGGAGCAAAAATAAGAAAAATAGGTATACCCCTGCATACCCCAGTTTTACTATATAAAAGTGGGGTTTAAGGGGGTATTCAATACACGGACCTGTTTTCCTGATGGTTTTTATGGTGTTACGTAAAGTAACTTCCTGTAAGAGGACACTGCAATGGAACATGATTGTGTGGAATACAAACAGAAATGTCTGGTCATCAGGAAAATATGTCAAAGATACATGTATAACTCTTTAAACCCCATCAGGATAACATATCTGTGTAATATATATTACTTCTACCCCACTTTTATGCAGGGGTATCACTATTTTCCTTATTTCTGATCCAAAACATGGATTGTAGGTACACGTTAGAACCGCCAAGGCGAGACGATTCTAACGTTAACGCAGCTAATGTCTTTCGTCAGTTGAAACATCCTTATTATTCAGTGGTACAGTGATAATAACCCATTAATGACGCATGGATTCGCCCATCATAATCATTTTGATGAGTCCACTTTCATTTTTAGGGGTGTTAGGTGTGATTTTGAACTTTATTCCATTTTTCGATGATATTGCTCTAAGCAAACAGAATAGCCCCAGATAGGATGCTGCTTTCTGCGGCGTCACATCTTGGGCTATTCTGTTTGCCTATGTCTCACAAAAGGGACGCCATGGTTAAATGAGTTAATCCCAATTTTGCTTCGTCGCCAATCTGCAACATCTAGCTCCTGAAGGACCTATATTGGTGCCACTATTAGACCCCTAATGCTCCTTAGATCTAAGGACTGTTATAATGAGTTTTTTTTTCTGCAAGGCGTAATAAAGAGGCCCTTGAAGGATAATAACTGTAGTTCCAATGTTTATTGCTGATAACCTGTGCAATAAAACGGCCTCCCTCTGCAATAAATATTGATTTTTTCCTGTTGTTGGCCCCTACCTGTATTCTGAGTCATTGTCAGGCCACTAGGTTTTCTAGTGACCTGTCTAATGACCCTCAATAGACAGGGAAATAGGTCTCTCCACTATACATGTGCATACATACACAATTTTATCAGTAGTCAATTTTGAATGGATATTGCTTCATGGAGAAACGTTGGAAAGCTACATGTTACTGGTATCCCCATTGGATTATTATTACCTAGACCAGTAATTAAGCCACACCAACTAAAATTTCAAAATTTCAATGGGTGATTCCTGGTAATAAACTCTCGCTTTAGACGTCAACGGTCAGATGCCGTGTTCATTTTTTTTTTTTTTTTTTTTGCAAGTGCGTTGGAAAAAACAACAACATATTTTGACTGTCGAAATAGCGCACGAGCAAGAAATAACAATTGCAATCAGATCGGATTACCATGCAGGTGCTTGCCAGTTTCTGATCTGATGACATACATGTACTCGATTAACCGGCAAACGTTTGGTTCCGATGACAAACAAACATGCTTTTCTTTTTTTTTTCCTTTTTTTCTTTCATTTCTATTAATGGTATATTCGCTGATTATCTCATAATTTAAATGAATGTAAATCATCAGTAGTTATGGCGTCCCATCTTCACTTCATTGAAACACTTGGTTTAATTTATCACTAATTACGCATTGGTACGCTCTAATTATGAGTTGGGCCATAAATATCAATTACTTAAAAGTGTATGCACTCAAGTTTACTGCACATAAACTTTGTCTTGTCTTGTTCTTTCGATTGCCGAAACATGCAAACATTCCAGCATCAAGGAAAGCGTCATACTCCCATCATTATCAGTAATATAAGCATAACTTGATGAGTGATGATTGCTCCAAAATCCACAGAACTACAGACTTTATAGCATTTGTTATAAGCTTTACGTTGTGAAGGAATATGACTGGAATATGACTGACACACAAATAATAAAAAAAATGACAAATGCCTATTTATCTGAATGTAATATCCATAAGGTTTCATCTTTGTATAGAGAGGCAAACCCGTAAAGTCACCATGTCGGATAACGGTATATACTATATAAAAAACGAGTTCAATCCTTTCTTGACATTATTTTCGACCTTGCTTAAAATTTTTGATTATTTTATATTACAGTGTACTGCTGTAAGTCATTTTTAAAGAAAAATTCTAACACGACGTTATCGTCTTTCCCATTGAACCTGATGGAAACGTCACCGTTTGAAAATAAACAATAATTCACTGTAAACAAAATTACGCACGTAAGGTGGCGTTCTTGTGACGTCGCAAATAAACATTCATGTCCGCCGAGAAGGAGACCAGTGGAAAACATTTTGAAATGTAAGCATTTATTAATTAGTGGTGTTAGAATCGAAATAATTTTACTTTACGGTGAATTATCTTTGATTCTAACACGACGCTATCGTTTTCACCATTGAACCTAATGGAAACGTCACCGTGTGCAAATTAACAATAATTCACCGTAAACAAAATAACGCGCGTAAGTTGGCGGTTTTGTGACGTCGCACATAAACATTCATGTCCGCTGAGTCCACTGGAAATCATTTTAAAATGTAAGCATTTATTTATTAGTAGTGTTAGAATCGAAATGCATAATTATAATTTAACTTTACGGTGAATTATCTTTGATTAACACGTGATGTTGTCGGGCAGATGCGATATCTAATTCACTCCGGCTGCGCCGTCATCGCAATCTGCACTCCGATATCCCGCGTTAATCACGATAATTCACCGTTAAGTAAAATTATTTCTTAAATAACGAAAAATAAAATACGTTTATCAAAATATTACATTTTATACGCGTCATGAAAAAAAACTTTTGTATATATGCGAAAACAAAGAAGCAGTAACTGCGAAGCTGATCAGCGCCTTTGTTGTCGCTATTTATCTACATTCTAAATCCCAAATTTCCAACCTCTAGCCATCTTTTGTACAGCTCGGTTTGTGTCGAATCAGTTCGGAAACCACATGGTTGGTTTTCTCATGACGCGGCTCAAATGTTGTATGCTGAATCCCATTTGCACTACCACTACTTACACCTGCAGTGAGAAACAGCATGTCAGCTGTTGTCGAAGTTACTATGGTATAGTACAATTGTCAAAAAGAAGGTTGCCCGAAATAACAGTGAACGATTCCAGCATATCTATTGTGTTTTATATATCATGTACAACATACACAGAACACATTTAAAAGTACGGTAGAGTAAAAACTCTGAACAACCTGCAAATATATATGAACAGAATGTATAGGGTGTTTGTTGGTTTCCCGTCATATGGCTTTTGTCCTTCATCAGGAAAACATATCCGTGAAGTAAATACATTTATATAGTGAAATTGGGGTTTGCAGGGGTATACCTATTTTTCTTATTTATGCTCCAAAATATATACTATGGGTACTCGATAGAACCGCCTCGGCGAGGCGGTTCTAACGTGTACTCACGATCTATGTTTTGAGCAAAAATAAGAAAAATATAAAAATTTTCCTACTGAAATTTTCATCTTTCACAACTTTAAAAATCTCTGTATATTGCATGGACATGTTTTCGTAATGGGAAAATATGGTCTCTGAACGGCTAATTATTTTCAAAACACTAAATTATTCAAGAAGTGCCACAATTAAATAGTCAATAAATGTAAAATTTATAGTGCTTTTCAAGATAGAAGCTCCATTTGTGAAGGCATTGTACATTCAAGGCGAGAAATTAATTAATTTTGTTTCTGTTTAATTTGTTTTAATGTACGGAAATAGAAGCCTCGTACACATCCATTTCATTTGCTCCAACTTCGAAACTATTAAATACCGGCATTTAAGTGGGAGTTTAAGGGGGTTTAGATATTGTCCATGTGTTGTGGGTACACGTACATTGTAAGATATGTTTCAAGCAAATAAAAAGAAAATCAACAGAAAAGTGTCATTTTCACAGCTAATAAATATCGCTGTTCTTTGCATATATGCGTTTGTTTCGCAATGAAACTGTGATGACCAGACCAGGTTCCTCATCCTATGGGTACATCCTATGGGTATACGGCATTTTGTTCTAGCTCCAATAACATAATTTACATCACTCTTCTTGTATTTGTAAGTTAGTGCTTAATTTGTCGAAAAGATATATATATATATATATTTTTTTTTTTTAATAATTTGATGCTTGAGCCTATGCGAAAACAAAAATACAGATCTGCACAGCAGCTACACGAATATTATAATCCCTCTTCTTCTTAAATCTGAAGTTTAAAGCTTTTATCCTTCTCCTGCGACCGTACAGACCGATTTGTGTTAGACCTGGTCTGTGCATGATACGCCTGTCTGACCAAAGCTGACAGGTTGTGCAAAACACCTGTTAGCCGGATGGCTTGCTTGCTGGGAATGAGCTAGTTATCTTGCTCTGTCTTGTTAATTTATGCATATTTTATGAGGTCTGATTATTGTCTTTTTCCCATCTGGGATTGAAAATAAATTGTATCCATTCCAGAATTTAATAATTTTAATCATTTGCAATAATTTACTCATTCGCATCACATTTATTTCCGTTTATATTATTTGCCGTATAGGTACATGCATGTTATTCATTCTCATCAGGAAAACATATCCATGAGTAGTATAACCCCGTCAAACCCTACATTTATATAGAAAAAAAGGGATTTGCAGGGGTATACCTATTTTTCTATGTTTTGATCCAAAAATATATTAAAACTATCATTTTTTTTTTCTATTTTTATTTTATTATTAAAGCTGAATAAATTCTTTGTATATTGTATGGGCGTGTTTTCGTAATGCTAGTCTCAGGACTCCTAGTAATTATTTTCGTATTGCGATTTTGAGCAAGAGTGGAAGTTTCCGTCGTTAATTTCCTATAGTTTACTCATTCTGCATGCAAGAATGATTGATTGACACCTAGCATGTCTACCATGTTTTCAAGGCACTATTAAACTCATTGATGTATTGTTTCTTCTTTCGTGTTCAAACAGTTCAAAATAATTGTATTTTAATCATCTACAATAGATTTACGCTCGTAGGCGTTTGTTTAACTACATTGAGTGCGCGAGATTCTAATTGTGCCTATAACATGAAGGATGTACCCTTCATTTTCTGAATGCACGTTTTTATTAGCCTGACCCTTCAATGTAAACATCTCAACAGATATAGGTACATACAGATATAAATGAGGAGAGTTCGAGTCGATCACGGTCTAATGTGCTTCTTAAGATTCCATACCTGTTCCATCGAAAGCGATGTAATTAGGCCTCATTCATAGCATTACCCTCCCTAAGTTCCACAACAGTCATTAACAACAAATGTGATAGGCTACATGTATCTGAGACTGGCTTATTTGGCATCTGAGCTCTTGGCAACATGAAAATGTGTACGGCCAATTATTGTTTTGTTTTCAAATTCAATATTTATCTCATTTAATGGCGTCTGTTTTATGGGTCATAGGCAATAAAAATAAAACTGCGATCCTTCAAAAGCAGCGAACATATTAATGAGAAAGGGGATTGGCCATACCGCGGTTTCGACTACTTAAGCCTCTTCAATGATCCTACAGATTCGGCAGCACGAAGTGAATGAGAATTACTGTAATTTTGCAATTTCCATTAGAAAAGTCGATACAAAGACTTAAAATCCAAATGGGGCAAACTATATCAAACGTTGATAACGGTTTCCATGATGATTCATTGAATAATTAGAGATTCACCACGAGGACAGAGCAACTAACTAAATGTAATGAACCACTGCAGAAGATGAGGGTGGGGTTAGGGCCCTGTAAAACTGGTTTAAGCCCCCCAGTAGTTTTATATTACTGATCGTTCCAAGGCGATACTTCTGTTGTCGTTCTATTTGTCTTATGTTTTGGAGTTTTGTGCTGTTTGAACCTTATGTACGTTTTCATAGTTTAAGTTAAGTTCGGGTTACTGAGTGGCCGCCTTTTGGGAAATAGCTGCTCACTCGGCTTACGATATGTTCTCTAAGTACCTAATTGTCATTTTTGGCCTCGGTTTTGGGAGTGGGAATTTCTTTCTGATTGCGTCATTTCCCGATCATTGCCTGCTTGTGCCTTCTGATTTCTAAGAAAAACCCTCGTTGAACTCAATGGTCCGAACGGAAAATATAATCTGCACTTTGGATTATGTACGGGTAGACTTTTTACGGCCGCTACAGGGCACAACACCAGCTACAGTAATAGAAAATAAAAAATAAATTTGAGATCATTTAAGAGCAGTGGACACATTAATGAGAAAGGGGCTTTGCCCACGTAAGCCTCTTCAGTGATCCTATATATTTGGAAACATGAAGCCAAAGAGAATTAATGTAGTTTTGCAACTTTCAACTTGATAGTCGATAACAAAGACTTAAAATCCAAATGGGGCCAAATATATCAAACGTTGGTTTGAAAATGAATCTGAATCGATAATAATTTTCTGATTTCTCAGAATACCCTCGTTGATCTCAAAGCCGGGACCGAAAGGAAAATATAATCTGCACTATGGATGTTGTACGGGGAGACCTTTAGGGCCGTCACACGGCACAACATCAGCTGAAGTAATAGCAAATAAAATAAAACTGAGATCCTTCAAGAGCAGTGAGCATATTAATAAGAAATCGGATGGTCCATACCGCGGGTTCGGCTAGTGACCCAACATGAAGCCGAAGAGAATTACTGAAATTTTGCAATTTTTAACAGAATATTTTTTTTTTTTTTTTTTTGGTCGGCTCCTCCTCCCCTTTAACCGACCCCATTACCTACATCATTATTATTTGTATACATATTTACTTATAGTATTTACATTATTTACATGAGTAAAATTTCTTATAAATTTATGTAATTAAATAATTCAATTTTGTATCATAAGGACACTCCTGAACTTATAAATACATGTATAGATCTGAACTATATTGAACTGAATCCAAAACATACATGATGGGCACTAATGGAGTACCAAGTAGAAGAAGAAGTAAATAATCATATATGCATGCCTTAGAAGGATTAAAAAAAATATTCGTATGTTTAACAGAATAGTTGATACAAAGACTTAAATCCAAAAGGGGCCAAATATATCAAACGCTGGTAAGAAAATGAATCTTAACAGAATATATTTTTCTGAGTTCTCAAAATAACCTCGTTGATCTCAAAGGACTGAAAGGAAAATATAATCTGCACTATGGATGATGTACGGGGGACATTTTGGGGCTGCCACACTGCACAACACCAGATGAAGTAATAGCAAATAAAAATAAAATTGAGATCCTTAAAGAGCAGTTAACACATTAATGAGAAAGGGGCTTTGCCTGCTTAAGCCTCTTCAGTGACACTATAGATTCGGAAACATGAAGCCAAAGAGAATTACTGTAATTTTGCAACTTTCACCAGAATAGTCGATACAAAGACTTTAAATCCAAATGGGGCCAAATATACGAAACGTTGGTTAGAAAATGAATCTAAACCGATATTAGTTTTCTGATTTCTCAGAATATTCTCGTTGTTCTCAAAGAACCGAGAGGAGAATATAATCTGCACTGTGGATGATGTACGGGCAGCCTTTAGGGCCGCCACACGAGGCGTCCCATCTGGGACTATTGTTTGCTAAGAGGATTTTTATCAAAATTTAATATCACACCTGATGTCCCTAAAATGAAAGCGAACTCTCCTTAACGATAATGATTGGAAAATGCATTCGTCAAAATGGTTTATTGGAACACAGACACTGTCCCCTGAAAGTAGTAAATATTGCTTGCAAATTAATCTTAATGAGTAAACACTAAGCTTGAAGAGGCCGACAGATTTTTTATTGATGTTTGAGCATCCTTCGACCTTAGAAGTCATTGCACACGGGTCTGAGACCTTAATATAGATGTGTATCGAATATTACATACACGTATCAATCTCGCAAGCCGCTGAGCTGCCTGTAGGCATTTATGTGGCTATTATCGCAGACTATCAGGCAATTTCACAATAAATATTTAATGCGATACCTGTTTCTATAAATCACATCGTATGAAAACATAATGTGTGGTGCGCAATTCTCATTTCGATAGAGTTAAAAACGCCACAAACTATACTGGTCAAAATAAGTTAGGGATCAAAATTTTAAGGATGCATTTTGGGTCAATCGATAATTAATCATTTTTTTTTATATTTATATGGTGGATTAGCAGTTTTATCTCACTTTCATATGTCACCAATTTTCAAATTGTGCATCATCAGACTTAAGAACAGCTGTTCTTTAAAGCACACTACCCTAAAAACCAAAGTGATAAAAAGTGCATTAAAACTGATTCCACAAAAAAAAAAATCAAATTTGCCAATTCATGAAAATTTTGCGAATTTGCATGATAGTCATCAAGAGTCATCATTTCTAAGGTCAGCCAGCTAAAAAGATTGGAAATTTATCACCATTTTTAAAGTTTTACGCGAACAAACTTACACACCATCAGTTCTCTATGGGAATTTCATACCACTTTCATTTTAAGGGTAGTCCGACTTAAAGCCTGGTCTTGTTGAATGCAGAGACTATTGTTTCGACGTTCAAGTGTACAAAGCTTACAAAATGAATTACCTTGATGATAGAAATGTTTCATTTCACCAGCAGTTCGAAATTTTGTAGAAATTGCGCGTTAAAAGTTTGATCCCTAACTTTATTTGTCCAGTATATGATTTAATCCTACATGTACTACAGCATTTCAAATTTGCATTGTCGAGTCTGTTTTTAATTTAAATAAGAAACCAATATGTGATAGCTTTCGACAATTCAGACGCAAATAATAATAATAATAATAATAATAATAATAATAATGTACATAAATCTGTCAGAGTAATATGTATTTGTTGTGTATTCATTTCAAAAACTTGCCCATGCAATAAACAGAGATTTTTTAGCTTTAAAATTTGAAACTATTCAGCTGAAAGTTTTTGATAATTTTCTTTATTTTGCTCAAAACATAGATTGTGGGTACACGTTAGAACCGCCTCGTCGATACGTTTCCAATGAGTACCCATAATCTATGTTTTGGAACAAAATAAGAAAAATAGGTATACCCTGCATACCCCAGTTTTGCTATGTAACATTGTATACATTTCACGGACATGGTATCCGGATGTTCATGTACCTC
Source organism: Rugalucina vietnamica (assembly GCA_964017185.1). Classification (NCBI taxonomy): domain Eukaryota; kingdom Metazoa; phylum Mollusca; class Bivalvia; order Lucinida; family Lucinidae; genus Rugalucina; species Rugalucina vietnamica. Next base: position 7,240,913 of record OZ024876.1, on the reverse strand, counting down.
CTTACACCCCAGTTTAGTTATAACTTTGGTTTGCAGGGGTACATGTGCACTCGTTTTCTTAATTGTGCTCCATAGCATAGATTATACATGTATGTACTAAACAGACGGCTCTAATTTGTACCCACGACTTATATCGTGACCAAAAATAAGAAATATGAGCCGCCTCGTGGGAAAACCAACAATTTGGTTTCCGAACAGGTCCGACACAAAGCAGGCTGTACAGTCACAGAAGTAGGCTGGATTTAAAAAGAACAGGAAGTGTGCTATCCGTGTAGCGAAAACAAAGGCGCTGATCAGCTTCGCGGTTACCGCGAAGCTGATCTGTGTCTTTGTTTTCGCATATGCAGATTGTTGGATTTCCCATGAGGCGGCTCATATATCAAAGCATTTCAACTGAAATGGTTTCGATTTTTACAGACGTGTTTTCGTAATGCTGAGATCGGAGATATAGACAATGACCCAAAACTTTGCTGCATCAGGAAAACATGTCCGTAAAATCTATACCCCATTAAACCCCACTTTTATACAGAAAAAAAAACTGGGGTTGGCAGGGGTATTCCTAATTTTGTTAATTTTGATCCAAAACATTAATTTTGGGTATAGCTCGGCAAATGGGTCACTGTATGGGCGTCAACTTTAATATTCATATCTGGGCGTGGTCGGCTAGTCCATCTGTTCAAGTAGGTGGTTTATAGGAAAATCGAACTCAGTCAGCCCGGACCGCTGTCACATATTTACCGTTAGAAATCAGCTACCTGTATTTTGTCCAATCCAGTGAATTAGACAAATTCATATTTAATTCTTAATTATTTTGTAACGGAAAATGTGAGTTGAATCTTTTAACTGTACACCTTCAGTAATATACAGATTTTTCCCGAGCTGTAAAAACAGAAACTTTTTTGGTGATGTCTTAACCGTTGTTGCAATTACACAGTTCCCACATGCCGATTTGATAATAAAATTGCTGTAAAGATTTCGCAATAAAACTGCACAGAATAAATTCTTATCTTAAAACGACAGATGTTAGTAAAGATTTATTTATCATGTTTATAATATAGAATTGATCATGATCAATTGGCTCATCATTTCTTTTCTGCAAGGTACATAGAAACTGTACAATGATTGAATTATTAAAAACATGCTTTTTATGTCGCACAAACGCCCTTTCATCTTTATGGAAAATTAGTACACGAAATCCAAACAGTGAAAAAAAAACTTAAACAGTAAGAAGGGAATAAGACAACTGACATTTTTAACACACACTACGTGTACGTATAGGCTTATCTATCTCCCATGTAAAGGAAGATAGATAAACAAGTACAAGTAGGCAAAAATCAGGAAAAGGCGCAATCAGAAAAAGATTCCCACTCCAAAAACCGAGATGGGAAAAACCTAAATTAACAATCAGGTACTTATACCATGAAAACATATAGTAAGCCGAATGGGCAGCTATTTTCCCAATAGGTGGCCACTCAGTTACTAAACTGAACTTAAAATTTGAAAATATACATAAGGCGCCAACAGCACAAAATATTTTTAAACACCAAGACATAAAACGAAAGAACCACCACAGAAGTATCGCCTTGGAACGATCAGTAATATAAAATTACTGGCGGGCTTAAATCGATTTTACAGATACCTAACCTCACCCTCAGCTTCTGCAGTGGTTCATAACATTTAGTTAGTTCTTCGGTCCTCGTGGTGAATTTCTAACTAGTCAATGAATCACCAAGAACAAACAGATAAATCATGATAGACATCCTGAGGAATCAAACACGAGGATTCAACAGATTCAGTAAGCTGCCCGACGATGAAGATCCCTGGGCGCCGAATAACTTACTAACTCCGGAGCAAAAGACAAACACCAGTTGGACCCCGGTGGGCCTATAGTCATGACGGAGTATAATTCGGCAAATAGGTCACTGTATGGCTGTTGCCTCATGAATACGTTATTGGGTAGGGTCTACCTTTGAAATTAGGTAAAAGCTAAAGGTATACAGTTAAAAGATTCAGCTCACAGGTTTTCCGTTAGAAAAAAAAGAATGAAATACGAGTTTGTCTAATTCACTGGATTGGACAAAATACAGGCAGCTGATTTCTAACGGTAAATATGGGACAGCGATCCAGGCTGGCTGAGTTCAACTTTTCTATAATTTCCCTACTTGAACAGATGGTCTAGCCAACCACGCCCAGATATGACTATTTAAGTTGCCGCCTATACAGTAACCTATTTCCGAAACATTTAGTGCGTTTTTCTTTGACCGCACTCGGTGCTTATAATTACTTCGTCCATATTTTATTTATTCTAGGTCTGACGATTCTATGGTTTCTATTAAAACCTAATTCCATTTTATTAATAAAATAATTGTTTTTGCTTGGGATCAATCCGGAATTATCCTGGTCGTTTCTTTCAGAGTTGCAATTATATTGATGTTTTGCTTGTTATCTCCATGCAAATCGGAGATTATACGAGCCGCGGCATAAGAAAAACGGGTTTTGCATATGCGGAAACAAAGGCGCAGATCAGCTGTGCAGTAACTGCACAGCTGATCAGCGCCTTTGTTTTCGCTACACAGATAGTATAATCCTTCGTCTACTTGCATCCAAGATTTCAAGTCTCTAGCCTATATCTGTTACTGTACATACCGGTTTGTGTCGGACCTGGTCGGAAACCCCGAAGACCGGATTTCTCCGGTTGCGGCTCATACCGTTTCTTATTGATTCATGAGCAATCATTGTCTTGATGGGAAAAATCCTGGACACAGTGTCTGCCCAACGAATTAAAACAAGTTTGTTTTTATTTGTCTGACCTATCTGCCAGACCTATATATGATTCTTTATGTATTAGTTAATACTTTTACAATGATACTCATCTTGACCACTGAAAACTGCAAAATGATTTGATTGCGCCGACGGTGAAATAAGCATTATACGTTTTTTAGTTGCTGTTTGAACCGCAAAATTAACATGTAATTCGATTTTATTTTACTTACCGTCCAGAGATAGACGCCAAGCTAGGCATTTCTACTTTGCTAAGCCAGTTCTGTTCCTTTGACACCGACTGATTAATGGAGGGAGAAATCCAGGGAAGTTTTTCGACGTTCGGTCGGGAAATACCATCTGAAAACACCGCGCCCGGAAGGTGACACTCGAACCATTGGTACATAGCGATGCATGAACCATTGATTTTTTTTTTGAATAATAGATATTTTACTGGCGTCGCCAGTGGGATTCGAACCTGCACGGCAAAGGCATAGCTAGTCACGGAAGCCAATCATGGGCGTCTACTACCGAATTTTCGTCCTGTACGAATTTAATTGACATATGTCAATGGCACCCACCATCTCTAAAATATTTTAGCGCACTTGCGAGGTCGGTTAAAGGCAGAACGAACCTACATTCGATATATTCGAATAACATCTTATTTTCGCGGTTAATCCGATTGAAAATGCATGCTTACATGTACAAATTGTACAATATGGCCCATCTTCTCGCTTTGAATGTTTCACTGCGTCCAAAGGATCTAATAATTATTTTTATTAGCATTAGAAGTGAATGTCACATACACACAATGACTGGGCTTTCCCATAATACTCCTAGGCCTCAGAGCTATCTTCTGCTTCAACTCAGCAAGCTTATTTATATCCAATGATTCAGAAGATGTAAGCGTCTTTTTATAGAAATATAGTCTGTATTACCAGTTTGCTAACAAGGCAAGCTGCCTTATCAAAGCTGAGCCGATGCACATGCATTTTGTATTATGTAGGTGAAAAATTACAGGTGCAGATCAGATGTGCTGGAGCTGAGTTCTTACTATTCCTGCCATGATAGAATAATACTCTTATATTTTTAAATAGTCTTTATATTTTTCAATCAAACAAACCAAGCACAACTGGTAGCTTTCAAGCTGTGCAGCATCCAGTGTGGTTATCAGGGTCTGACTAATGAAGAAAGGTTTTCTCATACAGAAACTAATGTGTTAACAAAATTATAAATCAAGCCCAATTTTACAAGCCAATTATACAGGGGATGTAACCTAATAAGTTGTAGTAATCAATTTTGCATTTTCAATAAAACTTGTACACTGCATATACTAGTCTACAGAGAATATACAAATGAAGTAATGACCAGGAACCGGCACAATCAGAGAAAGGTACTGACCTAACTAGATGGGAAACAATCAACATCTTAATATAATAAGGCTGTATGTGGTACATATGCACTGCTGTTTACTTTAAGTATGGATGATCTTCATTACATTCTTGTCAGTCCCATAGGCTTCACTCAACTTTCTGACACTATTTTCTAGGAAGTTTTTGATAAGCCTGTTCATAAAAATGAAATATGGTCACCATATCAAAACTTAAGAAATGGCTTCATAAAAATGACCACTAACTGTATAATGTTGTACCCCCCTGTAACAAAATCTTGTATCGCAGCATGAATTGGTTAATCAGATAAAACTTGATGTATGCAGTCTCCAGTAAATTAAGTTTGTAAAAATGCATGATGATGTTATTACCCGTGTTGTTGTTATTATTATTATTATAATTATTATTATTAAAGGTATGTTTAACGGCGGCCCCCGTGGCCCAGCGGTTAAGAGCGCTCACCTCACCGCTGTGACGGGTGTGTCAGGTGGTTTTTCTCAGGGTTTTCCCGTTTTCGTCCCACCTACTGATTGGCCCATCTCATATATATGAGCTGAAATAATCTGAAAGGGGCGTAAAACTGAATTTAAAAAAAAGTATGGCATGTTAAAATTGCTTTAACTTCGACGAAACACTTTTCAAGTTTGTAGACCAACAAACTAAAATGAAGGAAAAAGCAGGCAGTGATCAGGAAATTGCACAATCAGAAAGAAATTCCCACTCCAATAACTGAGGTGGGAAAAAATAAATTGAACCTCAATGCGACAAAATGTACCTTCGGACATTCTGACATTACTAGCAGAAAGTGGAAAAAGCCGAAAAATCATGTTCTATACACTGAAAAAAAGTTATAAGAGGCAACTTTTCAAACTCATTTTTGGTTTCTAAGCCATGTTCAAAATTGCATGATGTTTTGCCTTAAGACGTGTCTTTCAAGTAAATAAAGTTTCAAAGTGTTCAGAAATACTTTTCTTTCACTAAACACTCCTGTATCCATCGCCAAAAATAGGTTTAATGGAGCTGAATGAGCCTGTAATAAATCTCAGAAAATATCTTGTAGCTTTCAGCTTTTTAGACTGTGAAAAGAGCAATTAACAGTCTCCAGATGTCCGATATCAGATTTCTACAAGTTTCATTTTTGTTCAGTTTTCTCTTGGTCCATTTGTGTTAGAAGGTAGTGGGTACTTATATATATGGCTACTGAAAATTTGTAAACGTGTTTTTGGAGTAAAAATGCAAAAATCATTGATTTTAAATAAAAAAAAAATGGATAAAGCACAACATATATGAAAATTAGTAACGGGTGTCATCAAAGGGGCCCTTCCGGCTTGGAAAAACATCATCAAACATTCAAATTTTCTCTACTGGTAGACTTTTTACCCATTTTTAGAAAATCCCTTTTTAGAGATTTTTTGAAAAATTCATCAATGTGGCTCTTAAACATGTTAATCCCAGTTAAATTCACTTGATGAAGCCTGGAAATGATAGATGTAACTAAAATGAACTGTTTTAGACTATTTTAGTATCTATCATATTATAAAGGTGTCCTAGATTTTGAACTATAGCCCCGCCTCTGGGGACAGAATCCATGATTCGGCCTGGACACAGGGATACGAACTCATGTAAACAAAGCTAACCTTATAGGGTATATGATTTCTGATGGTTGGTTCATGAGATATACACCACTAGATAACCGAAACTTTGACATGAATTCTACGAACTAACGAACATATGAACGGGCAAGCGAAAACTATATACCGGTACCCATCGTCTTAAATGCTGGAGGTATAATAAGAACCACCACAAAGGGACCATCATAGAGTTTGATGCCCAGCTAAAAGAAGACAGTTAAGTTATCAAACACGATTGAGTTAAAAACTAGGCTTACACATTGGTCGGTGGGGTCGGTGGGTTGTCAAATTCAACTAAAGCGTTGCTTTTGAATATAACAGCCTAAGTTTAAGTAAATAATAACTAGAAAATGTGTTTATGAAACACTATGTCCCACCTGGTAAGTCACATTCAAGATGTAAAAATGTCCAAAAATTGTAAAAAAAAAGTGACAAAAATTGATCTGAGGAGTATATCCCAACCACATGCATATCTTCAAAGCATGGTAACAATGTCTGCAAAGTTTCAAAAGCATCGGTATTAAATTGTAGGAGGAGTTGCGCACACAAGGTACCCTCTTTCCATTCACTAAAATTGTTAAAAAAATGACAAAAATAATCCAAGGATTATATCCAAACCACGTGCATATTTTCAGACCATGCCCATAACACTTGTAAAGTTTTAAATGAATTGGCATGAAACTGTAAGAGTTGCGCACACAAGGTACCCTTAGTGACTGCCCATTCACTTTCATTGTGAAAATGCCCGAAAAATGGCTAAGATCGAATTGCGAAAAAAGTGACAAAAATTAATTTGAGGATAATATCCAAACCACATGCATATCTTCAAAGCATGGTCACAACATCTGTAAAGTTTCAAGAAAATCGGAATAAAACTGTAGGAGAAGTTGCGCACACAAGGTACCCACTATCTATTCACGTTTCGTTATCAAGAATTAAAAAGGGAAATAACTCCCACAGAATGGGCCCCTAGCCCCTTGAATTTACCTGAAAGAAAAAATACAGAACCTTCAAACTACATACCAAATTTCAAGATCCTAGCTCTAACGGTTCCTGACCGAGTGCTAAGCGTTACTCACGCATCACAGACTGACTGACTGACTGACGGCACTGCACTGCACTGACAGACCCAAACCAATATGCCCCTTCAACTTCTTCCGAAGTTGGGGGCATAAAAATTTCACTTCTGGAATCGACAGAAAGAAGAATGGCCGTAGAAATATATTCATTCTTTGCAAATGTGCCGGGCCTCAGGTTCGCACCATCAGAAGGACTTGTTGTTTTGTATACTGCCTCTTTATTTACTCTTCTTTCAGTTTTGCTTTAGGTTATTTGAAAAACCGTAGAGAAAGGTTTTCTGATGAAACCGCTTGTACAAACATAAAATGCAACTATTCAATTTGTTTAACCTTCTAATGTAGTTTTCTGTTTCATTATCAGAAAAATTTTCTGAAGTTTGTTCATGGTTTGTTAAGATCTGTAATTTATCTGTCAACACCTACTCTGACAAGAGAGAGTGTTTTAGGTTTATGATACAGAGTATAATCTAAACTTAGATTAGAACTGGATATTCCTTCCCCAAAAATAGATTAGGCATGGTTTCATATTTCAAAACATTCCTAGTTTTCTTCTGTGGCACAGGAGTGATAATTAACATTTGTTTAAGCGTTCTATGTCAGCTATTGGTTTCAATATTGTTTCTACATAATTTTCCATGGCGACATTAATTGTTGAAACTGGTCGAAGCACATATTTTTTCCTCTTGGTGTTGGTGACTTTAGTGACACTCACGCTGTTCTCTTATCAGTATTGGTCCATGTATTCCTTGATTTTTGAATAACTGTAAATTATATATATTTTCAGTGATGGGTTACCGAGAAAAGCTCGTGAACTACCCAAAACCACGATTTTTGCCGACAGAGTCGAACTATACATATACAAGAGGCGATACAGCCACATTGCACTGCAACGTTGCCAACTTGGGAACAAAAACGGTAAATAACGTACATGGTATTAACTATTATTTCTTTAAATTCTCCATATTTCTTAATTTATTGTTATTGGTAAATATTTTTGTATAAAAGGTGGTCAATCCATGTAAAAAGCACAAAATATACATGTATATTGCTTGTTTCTGATGCTAGTGTAGGTGTCCATGGCATACATTAATTCCAAGTGGTGTGAGTTGATTTCAGCTAGCGAATACACATTGATTATACAGGACAAGATCTGTATATATCATGGTAAAATTGGGAAAAACTAAAACATAGAATCATTTTAACACCCAAACAGTCGACATTCTTATTAAAGCGGACACGATTTGCTTTTCGATGTAGTACATGACTAAAATAATTCGCCTTTGCATCCACTGTATCTGACCGTTTAACGTTCTTAACCCTGGAAAATCGTGCCCATTAGAATATGAATAAATTACCGATCGTAAGTTTAACATAGTGATTGAGAACAGCTGTAAAATATTTCCTTTTATTTAATACAGCGTCATGCACCACAATTTGTAGTAAGTAATATTTTGCACTTTATCACCCAAAGTGTGTTCGTGAGCTTTTTCAACTTTACACAATAGATATTTACCCAAACACAATTTTGTTTTTACTAGTCGTTGTATTGCTTTAACTGTATATTTAGTATTTTAAAATCAATTGTTTGCATTATTATTATATCAGTATAGTTCCCTAGCTTTAAAGTGAAGACTAATTAAGGAAGGTACGTTAAGAGATAATTTCTTGTAATTTATACTTGATTGCCATGCAATTTAAATACAATGAATATAGACAAGCTGTATATTTGCAATAATCAGGTATGTTTACTTGAAACATATACATGATAAAAATGAGCTTCAAGATTTACCAAATACATGTATCTTCTTTGTCTAGTCTTCAGTTTTCTTCAATAATACTGCAAGATGGCTTTTCAAATATTCTTTACGCCAGTACTTCGCGCCACATAAATTACATTCGTCCAAAGAAAAGATCGCATTCGAAACGCACACGTATTGGGGCGTATATGAGAGAGCTTAAACCTGAGTTTCGTTACAAATAAAGATACACAATGTCCTGAAGGAAAAGCTGTAATCAAGGGCGAATCCGACATTTTCAGCACTTCCAATGTACCTTGAAAAATATAAATGGGCTAAAAAACATGATTTTCTGCTAAAATCGCGTAATAGGTCTGTGCCAATCCTTAGAAAGGATTTGATATATTCTCATATCATTTCATGAACCATTTCACAATGTTTAGATAAAACATGTACTTTGCGTGGTGGCTTGTAATGATGCCACAGCACATAAATAGAACGTGGCGACGAGATTTCACTGATTTCACTCATAGTTTGTTCGTTAAAACATGTCCACTAGTCTAAATTTTCATGCAGTAATACTTATTGGCATAATGGAAATAGCCATAACTTTGCATGCGGACTAATTGTGTAGGATAGAGCAAAAATCTAACAAAACATGTATACAAAAGGAAACATAGAAATATCGTTTCCAAAAGATCAGCATTTTTGCCTACTTGTACCTTTTTTGAATCATTACACTTACGAATAAAACGTTGCACATGTACTTGTCACAGTTTCTTTCTGGTTACATAGTGTTGCAAATAATCAAAGACATTGTAACATTTGCAAATGATTTATGGAATTGTATTAGACAACGGTTAGTCAAAAAGTGCAATTCTTCTCCGGAATAACACATTTACAGCTATCATTATTATAGAATATCCGGTGGTTAATTTATAGAAGATCGGATGTTTTAATTGTTAGCAGCAAATGGCAAACAGTAATGACACTAGAGAGTGAACAGAAGTTTCAGTCTTGTGTTTATTAGAAGCACAATTTTCTAGAAGCAGTCTAGAATTTTCAGACTAGTCTAGAATTTTCAGACTGCTGCACAATAGTGTACACAGAAAAGCTTTTTTTTGTACTGTGTCTGTTATTAACTTTATATCCGTTACATTAAATAAATTAATAACTCAAAAAGAGAAGTGTAAATTCGGCTCGACTCCCTTTCAAACCACATGTTTCAAGAGGTAAATGACAAATATCTATCAAACGGCATTGTATTCGCCTAAAGTTTTTGCATCAGCTCGACTTTGTATACACATGCATTTGAACACGGAGAAGCAAAAATCGTTCGTTATACCTCAACTGGCTGGTTGTCGTTTTCAGATATTTTAGCTGCAGATGTTTCATCAATGCTCTTTCAGCTTAGAAAGTGAGCTTTCACCTCGGTTTTTGGAGTGGGAATCTTTTTCTGATTGCGCCTTTTCCTGATCTTTGCCTACTTGTACCTTTTTATCCTTACAGATGTAAATAACATGCAGTAAATGCACAGCAGATCAGCGTATTTGCTTTTGTTACAGAGATAGTACATCTCATCGTCTTCTAAAACCCGAAATTTCAAGCTTTTAACTATTTTTCTGTGATTGTAAAATGTACAAGTTGGCAATGATCAGGGAATGGCGCAATCAGAAAGAAATTCCCACTCAATAATAAGAAAGCTTGGTATTGAGTCGGACCTTGTTGGAAGCCTAGATTGTTGTTTGTCCCATGCGGAGGCTCCTATATTTTTCAGGTAACGTGGCGTCGTGTCTCCGCAATAAACCCGCTTACCATCGGGGAAATGACCTTTACAGAGGACACAGACTACCAGCCTGTGCATATTCCACACGGTTCGACGAACTGGAATCTCCTCATAAAGAATGTACAGCCCCGACACGCTGGTGGATACGAATGCCAGATTAGTACGGGAGATAAAATGAAGAAAACTGTTTACCTCAGAGTTATAGGTAATGTGAAGCTAAATGATTTTTTCTAAAAAATCAAGATGGACAGACAGTTCCGGATCAATTACATTCAAAATGATACAATTCAACGTGTTAATAATTTTTAACAATGTAATGCAAAAAGCATTTATCAATTTTATGAAAGTTTCCAACGTAGTTTTATTCTCTCGTATCCCTGTTCTGGGGGGATTGTGATCTCAATCAACATTTATCAACAGTTAATCAACCTTTTCGAAGCTGTGCTTCAACTAGTCTTCAACTTTATACAATTCTATACAATTAAAGTTTGTAATTGTTATATAACTAATACAGTCAGCTTCGTGCCTCTTGATTCTGAATATAAGTCCACGTACTTGTCTTATCGTATTTGAAAGTTGACACGAGAAAATGTTCGGGTACAGATGTTTGCCAATTGGCTTCGTACTTTGTAGCTTGTACGTGTAACTGACGCTTGTTCGCAACGAAGTAAAAATACATTCAATGTACGAACAGAACTGAATGTAAGACACGCTTGAATGAAAAGATTTATCTTTATTACAGATGATGGGTACAGAAAACCAAGTAAGTAGTGTTTCTTTTGTTTTCTTCTCAGTTTGTTTTTCTCAGTATTCCTTATAACAAATGCACTGGAATTCGACTCCTATATTTTGCCTGTGACAAGTGTCTCTCATGGTGGTGTTTTACCCGTCTTGTAAACATTAGGAAAAATTGCCTATGCAATATACAAACATTTTCAGCTGTTAAAATTGAAAATTTCGTTAAAAAAAACAATGATATTACACTGAATAACAAGTTCTCTCAAACATAGAATGAGGGTGCACGTTAGAACCGCCTGTCGAGGCGGTTCTGACGTGTACCCTCATTCTATGTTTTGGATCAATAATAATATAAATACCCCTTTACACCGCAATTTTACTATATAAGCGTCGGGTAAAAGAGATTATATATTATATGATACGTTTTCCTGATGTGTGGTACTTTGCTATTTCTAGGCTGCATACATGCATTTATGAGTTCGTTTCTCTTAATTATGATTCTAATGTTGTCAATTTTTAAATGCGTAATGCCATTTATAATTTAGATACGATATTGAGATCGAAGGAAAGTAAAAATTAACACACCATGCTTAGCAGGAATTTAATATCGAAATATTGGATTAGAATTTAGTATTCAGACCTCATATCGAGAACAAGAAAAAGGTAAAAATAGCGCAACCTGCTGAATGTACCATGACCACCAGTGCAGACTGCGTGTCAATCAATATTCACTTATTGATATACCAATTCAACAACCAGCGGTTACCATCGCTTCGCACTGAAAATATCTTAACATGCAATGATCTATTCATCTCGCGGCGGTGCCAACTTGCGCTCTAAATTATTCATAGAAAGCCAAATCATCACATAATACCCTGTTGGGAATTACACCTTTTTTCCGAATCAATCAAAAGATGTTATCGCTGTATAGGGTAACCCGTTGAGGATTGAAACATTATTTTGAATTCCTTTCAAAATATAAATGAAAATAAAAGTAATCACATTTTCTTCGATCTGTTTGTTTTATATCTGCACCGATCACTCGAAGATGCATTGTAACAAAATTTCCTAGACAATTCATTCTTGTTTATTTCAAATTTCATTTCATAAATGTCACTTTACGAAATGAACACACGATTTGATGGAAATTTTATGTTTCCGTTGTTAAAATCGTTTTCACAGCAATCATTTCGCGAATTTTATTACAGATGTCTTTTATTGTCTGATTTTAATTCATGGCTATACGTTTGAAAGCATGAACGGTGGGGTGGAGGCAACTGTAATCTTATCATACGTACATACTTATTATACACCCATTAAAATCCTTGAGAGTCCATCCATCCTTTAAAGTCCAAAATAATAGTTGTACAGATTGTCTGAAATACTATGAGCCTTCGCATAAGAAAACCATTAATCTAGGTTTCCGAAAAGGCATAAGAAAACCAACAATCTGGGTGTCCGAAAAGGTTTGACAAAAACCGGACTGTACAGCCACAGAAGAAGACAAGACATTCTACTATCTAAGGAGCGAAAGCAAAGGCGCTGATAAGCTTCGCGGTTACGCGAAGCTGGTCTGCGCCTTTGTTTTCGCATATGCAGAATGCTGGTTTTCTTATGCAGCGGCAAATGTAAATGCTAATATAAAAAAGCCCCACCCTTCTGCTTTACGATTTTTTTTAAACTGGGCTCTGCAATGTATTAATGCAGACGCAAGTTTTTCGTCTATTGGAACAAACCGAATATTTTACTTTATTTGTACTCGTATAAGTCTGATTATATCATCTATGACTGTGTTATGCTTAACTCTTATTGATGCACAATAATTTGCATTTTCCTATCACTTTTTTTTTTCTCTCTCTCTTTCTACTCTTTTTACTGAAATGATATTAGACGTCTTACAAGTCTCGCATTGACCGATTTTGCACGTTGTTATATGTCTCTATTGTCGTTTATATCGTCGGTGAAATTTTTCACAATCTAATTTACCAAAATGTCGCCTGACTTATGTATACTAGTATGTATACGACATATTACCATGTAAGCATAAAATGTTTTTGGGTTTACATGAACCCCATGTTTGATTTAAGAGAGAAAAATCAATTATACGAGTTATAATTGTGTTTTTGTGTCATCGGGTACGTGTATATTGCATCTTTACCATATATGCTTACGCCATTTATTATTTAATATAATACACATATACACGTAGAAATGCAGAATACAATCTAAAGAAACTATATCCAACCTGGCTTCGATAGTAAACCCATAGTCAAGATTTGAATCATTTAGCTAGTTAACATGACAGGATTGATGTAATAACTCTAGAAATGACAAACATATGTGGAGATATGCTTAATAATACTTACACATGTAAATATAGCGCATTTTGTCAAAAAGGGGAAACACGGTCGCCAAGTGGTAGTGTACCGCATTGTACTTGCTTACGCCTTCGTCCTGATATGACAAAAATGTTGCCATTACCAACCCAAGTGAGCTGACAATGACATACTTTACGATAAAAAAAACTGTTAAAAACAATTTGAGACAAAGTGTTTTGATGGTGATGATTTTAAATTTAAACGAACATGGCTAAACAAACATGACTCAACACATAAAATTATGAAAGTTACTGATATCGTTAGCTTTATACATTAACAAAAACTAGCCAGGTTTCCTTGTCCATTTCAGATATAACCATTTCGGGAACATTTCACGTTGATAAAGGTGAAACGATAAGATTACACTGCAATGCAACTGGTGCCGCCACCCCACCTGATGCGGTCGATTGGTTTAAAGATGGGATAAAAATACACAGTGATTCGATAAGACCAATATACATAACAAAGCAATTTACCATTTCTAAAAAGACAATAACTAGTGAACTGTTAATAAAAAGTGCTGATTTGTCTGACACGGGAACATATACATGCAGAACTTCTGATCTGCAGGTGACAAGTGAAAGTGTTAATGTATTAAATGGTAAGTATTTAAGCCGTCGTATGAAAAATGGTTTTCGTGGTTTCCGACCAGGTCCAGCTCAAACCGACCTTTACAGAAGCTTGAAAGCTTGTATCAAAGAAGAAAATGGATTGTCCTGAGCAGCGAAACAAAGGCACTGATCAGCATACTGCTGAGCTGCGTGTTTGTTATATCATAGACGAAAATTCGGTTTTCTCATAATTCGGCTCATTTGGCAACAATACATTTATTCATTCAATTCAAGATTATTTCAACTCATATGAGATTGGCCAATCAGTAGGTGGGGCGAAAACGGGAGAACCCCGAGAAAAACAACCTTACACTCCCGCAAGCACAACTTGGTTTGCCTCACATGTGCCTCATGTGGGGCTAGACCCAACACCAGACACAGCGGTGAGATGATAGAATGATAAAGCGCGGTAATGAAATATCAGCGCTCTTTACCTTTCAACCTCTCAACCCATTTGTGTCGTATGGACTTGCCCATCATTACCATTTGGATGATGATTGGTATCATGGTAATTAGGAGTGATGTTAAGTTCTTATTTCGTTTTTCATAAAAATGTCTCAAAGCGAATAGAATTACCAGCCAGGCTTTACTGTCTTTCCATCTCCCAGAGCAATATAAGTTGATATATAAACAGTTTGTTCTTATTTTATAGATTTTGTACTGATTAACACGAATAAAACTACGGATTTTTAATCAACCGATTTTCTCATTATCACCTAGGGAGCAATCAAATGAGAAATTATGAAGAAATCAGAAATACTTGCAATAATTTAATATTTATTTTAGAGCGAAGTTGCTAAAGATGCAAAAAATATTAACTTTTATTTTGGATTAGTGTAGATAATACGATTGATAGCATGGACATACCAGGGTCGTTTCAACTCCCAGGGTACTCTAGATCACCTGCGTTTCAAATGCAGTGCTGATTTCCATTGAAAGGTACAAGCAGGCAAAGATCAGGAAAAGGCGCAATCAGAAAAGAGTCCCACTCCAAAAACCGAGGTGGGAAAAAACCAAACTAACAATCAGGTACTTATACCATGAAACATATCGTAAGCCGAATGAGCAGCTATTTTCCCAATAGGTGGCCACTCAGTTACCTTAACTAAAAATATGAAAACATACATAAAGCGCCAACAGCACAAAAAATTTTAAACACCAAGACATAAAACAAAAAGAACCACCACAGAAGTATCGACTTGGAACGATCAGTAACGCAAAGTTACTGGCGGGCTTAAACCGGATTTACAGGTACCTAACCACACCCTCAGCTTCTGCAGTGGTTCATAACATTTAGTTAGTTATTCGGTCCTCGTGGTGAATCTCTAACTAGTCAATGAATCATCAAGAACAAACAAATAAATCATGATAAACATCCTGATGAATCAAAAACCAGGACTCACAGATTGAGTAAGTTGCCCGACGATGGAGATCCCTGGGCGCCGAATAACCTTCTAACTCCGGAGCAAAAGAAAAACACCAGTTGGACCCCGGTGGGCCATGCAACAGACAAGAAGCTCCGGCCCCAACCAACTAAAATGAATAGCTTTATGTCGGGGCCATCATAGAGTCTGACGCCCGACCCACCGGCGTGCAATTAAAGAAGGCAGCATAGTTATCAACCATGATTGGGTTACAAACTAAGCATGCAGACTGTCGCATAACATTCAAGTTATAACCTATACGTCTGTAACGTGTTATGATTTTTCTGAACTGAAAAGAAAAATCATTAATTCCTTTAAGTTTCTTAAATTTGTAAACCAAGTCACCATAAAAATTCAGGTTCCGAAAGGCCCTCACTTAAAAGCGTCTTTAACCCAACATTATATTTAGAAATCAATTCATAGTGTCTACGATAAAATTTAGAAAAGGTTTTTCGAAGTTTATGATACCGATAGCCCTGTTGGAGAAGTTTAGCCGTTAAACATTTATTTCGAGCGTTGAAGTCTGTAACATGATTGCAGACTCTAGCAAACCTAATAAGCTGCGAAATGTATACACCATAAGAAGCACGACGAGGAACGTCACCATCCAAAAAAGGAAAATTTACTATATCAAAATCAAAGTCGTCGCGCTTATCATAAATTTTAGAAGAAACAAATCCATTTGCAACAGAAAGATGTAGATCTAAAAAGGGGGCTTCGGTATCTGAGATATTGGCTTTGTTCAACTGAAGTTCAGGTGGATAAATTTGATTGACCATACCTTCAAAATAATGGTTGTCAATGTTCACAAGGTCATCGAGGTACCTAGATGTAGAATTAAAAGCCTCGATAACATCAGCTTGAAGGTCCACTCTATCAAATCCAGAAGTTTTTTCTTTAATTAGAAGACTCCTAAAACACCATCTGTGTCTAAAACAAGCATTGTATATATGCTTCCTCTAAGAGAACGCTCTTAAGATCTAAAACTCTAAGGTTCAATAGATATAAAAGAACCAGAAAAGCAACAATCTGCATATGCGAAAACATAGATGTAGATCAACTGTGCAGTTACTGCAGTTACTGCACAGCTTATCCGTGTCTATATTTTCGCTACACGGATAGTACAATTCCTCCTTTACTTATATCCAAAATTTCAAGCTTCTAGTCTGCTTCTGTGACTGTACAGGCCGGTTTGTGCCGGACCTGATCGGAAACTCAATTGTTGTTTTTCTCATACTTAGGCTCATTTATTTTTCAGCAGATAAACCAAAACCAGACAAACAGCCAAAGAAAAGGGGCAATAACCGTAAGTATTAATTTGTTTCTTGGACAAAAATGACGAAGTCCGATTTAGCTGTGTTCGATAAAGCTATCTTCTGAAATAGTATACTAATCACAAAATGTTTATTCCTACTATAATGTTCGCTTAATATTGTGAGGTAATAAAAACTTGGAACAAAGTCTCTCCTTCAGAAAGTTTTAACCCATATATGATGGATTTGCCCGTTATTATCATTTGGGCAATTCCGCTTCGATTTTAGGGGCTCCAGGAGCGATTCTGTTTTTTTTTTATCTCATTTTTATGAAAATCCCCTAGGCAAACAGAATAGCACCAGATGGGACGCCTGCTGAAAAGAGCATGCAATTGCAACGGTTCGGTCCGTTACTAGTCACATCTAATTGTTGTGACAGAACAGGTTAGGATATCGCCTTAGAACTGACGCATCTAAGTCAGCGATAAACACATTTTTTTTTATTTCTGTTAATCATTTAAAGCATTAGAAGATTGTTAAATAATGGATTAAGGTAGCCAACAAAGACCGAGTTGCGTAAATACACGTACAAGCCTGAAACGCCAAAGTTAAACTCATGTAGTGTTTACCGAAAACGTCAATGTGTGATGTTTTACATCTCTTTAACAATTTTCAAAATAGAAATTGCTAAACTTTAAGAGGATACCTGCTTCCTTGACCCACAACATATGTTTTAAAGCAAGTTAAATCGAGGGTGATTGCATGTAAAAATGTAGGTACATAAGTGGTAGAAATACGGGTAAAATGGCGATTTTAAAAAAAAGTCAGCTTTTGAGCAAACGTTTGCCGTAAACATTTTTAATGTGTTGCTCATTTGTTACATAACACACTTTAAGATACATCCCACCTACATAATATTTATCTACAATTAAAAAGTAGGAATAAACTTTTTTTTGATCAGTATATATTTGAATTTAAATTATTTCAAACAGCAACATTTCCTTTTGCGATGTTGTATATCCAAAATGTAATCATTGATATGCTGATTGATTACAATGTACTGTAAAATTAGGCTAGGTACTCCAAAACAGCTTTTGATCCATTCAATGGTGATCTAGTTTCGATGTTTATTGCTACATTTTTTCACAATTGCATGTACAAAATCTGTTTTCGTTTGATTTCAGATGAAATATTCCAAGAGACAAAACTAGACGGTCACCATTCGGGATTCAATGGTTGTCAGACTGTGAACAAGTCACGAGCTAACCTCGTGGTGGTGTCGATATTGTTAACATTCTGTGCATTAACTTGGAATAAAAGATGATAATTTTTCTTTTCAGTATTTCACACAATGTATTTCGACGATTCGATGTTAATATTCTTTCAATGAATGTTCAAATATATGTTTTGTCTCGAGTGCAAAACCTCCAGAATACAAATGCCGCTACATCATTTCCAGACACGTTGTAAATAGAGGAAATTGGACAACAAATTATACGACGAATATTAAAATGGAGACATGTACTGACTGTAGCGATGTGTTTAAGTAGGTGTTCGAGGCTGCAGTGCGGCCAAATCTTATGCAGTCTATTTGTTTTGTTTGACATGACTTGAAGACTTTAGTGTGTCCAGGTTTAGCGTCTTGATCTGGGTTAATTTGCGATACCTCGGTGTGGTGTTTTACTATTTCTAACACACCTCGCCTATATAACCACTGGTTAAAAACGTGTTACATTGTGCAACATACCATAAGAAAATAATTTCATCAGATATAGAAATCTCATGTAATAGCTTGGGTGATACTAATTTTAGCTCACCTGAGCCGAAGGCTCACAAGGAGAGCTTATAGTATACCAATCAGTCCGGTGTCCGTCCGTCCGTCGTCCGTACGGTCCACAATTTCAAAGATCTTCTTCTCTGAAACCGCTTGGCTAATCAAAGTGAAATTTTATGTGATGTGGAGCCTCCCTAGGTAAGGGGAACGAAAGTTTTATCGCGAAATGTGGGTCATGTGATCAAGATGGCCGCCACGGCCATATATGGTAAAAACCACTAAAATCTTCTTCTCAAGAACCGGCAGGGCAATTTTCATGAAACTTAGTATGTAACATTTTGAACTCCAGCCCGTCACAGTTTGATCAAATGATGACCCTAGGATGACCTTGACCTATTTTACGGCAAGATCAATTTTGGAAACATAGGCTTTTAAATGGGAAAAAGTGAAAACTACTTATGGAGTTTTTTTGAAAACTTTTGCAGCCTGAGACCTGAAAGTGGTAGATGCAATCAACTGATGGAGTATATGAAGGCATGTGATTAATTTAAATGTAGGTCAAGGTCATGTCTTGACCTTGGCCGGTAGCCATCCATACACACTTTTCAAAAATTTTCATCACTGGCCAATCAAAGTGAAATTTTATGTGGAGCACCCATGGGTAGAGAGAACGAAAGTTTGATCGCAAAATTCGGGTCACATGACCAAGATGACCGCCACGCCCATATATGGTAAAAACAATTCAAAAATCTTCTTTTCCAGAACCGGCAGGCTCATTCTCACGAAACTTGGTATGTAGCATTTGGGACTCCAGCCCATCATAGTTTGTTCAAATGATGACCCCTAGATGGCATTGACTTATTTTACGGCAATGTCAATTTTGGAAACAAAGGCTTTTACATGGAAAAAGTGAAAACTATGGATTTTTTTGAAAACTATTGCAGACTGAGACCTGAAAAAGAGGTAGATGCAAAGAACTTATGGAGTAGATGAAGGTATGTGATTAATTTAAGTCAAGGTCATCTCTTGACCTTGGCCGGACTGTCGTCAATACACACTTTTCAAAGATCTTTTTCTCTGAAATCGCTTGGCAAACCAAAATAAAATTTTATGCGGAGCATCCATGGGAAAGGGGAACGAAATTTTGATCGCAAAATCCGGGTCACATGACAAAGATATATGGTAAAACAACTGAAATATTCTTGTCCTGAACGGGCAGGCTGATTTTCACGATTTGTAGCATTTGGGACTCCAGCCCATTATAGTTTGTTCAAATGATGACCCTAAGATGACCTTGACCTATTTAACGGCAAGGGCAATTTTGGAAACATAGGCTTTTACATGGGAAAAAGTGAAAACTATGGATTTTTGAAAACTATTGCAGCCTGAGACCTGAAAGTGGTAGATGCTAACAACTTACAGAGTAGATGAAGGTATGTGATTATTTTAAGTCAATGTCATCTTTTGACTTTGGCCGGTCTGTCATCCATACACACTTTTCAAAGATCTTCTTCTCTGAAACCGCTTGGCAAATCAAAGTAAACTTTTATGTGGAGCCTCCATGGGTAAGGGGAACGTAAGTTTGATCGCGAAATCCGGGTCACATGACCAAGATGGCATCCACGCCCATATATGGTAAAAACACTCAAAACTCTTCTCCAGGACCGGCTGGCTGATTTTCACTAAACCTGGGACTCCAGCCCATCATACTTTGTTCAAATGATGAACCTAGGATGACCTTGACCTATTTTACGGCAATGTCAATTTTGGAAACATAGGTTTTTACATGGGAAAAAGTGAAAACTATGGATATTTTGAAAACTATTGCAGCCTGAGACATGAAAAGTGGTAGATGCAAACAACTAATGGATTAGATGAAGGTATGAGGTTAATTTTGTTCTTGACATTGGCCGGTCTGTCATCCATACACAGTTTTCAAAGATCTTTTTCTCTGAAACCGCATGGCCAACCAAAGTGAAATTTTATGAGGAGCCTCCATGGGTAAGGGAAACGAAAGTTTGATCTCGATATCCGGGTCGCACGCCCATATATGGTATTAAAACTAACCACTTTGTCCAGTGACTGTACTTGTTGACTCTCGACGGTGAGCGATCGTTGCCCTTGGACTACTTGTTTATATCACCCATATCATGTTACCCAGGTTGGTACCGTCATCTTAAAGAACAAACACGATGGTTTATAGGCGTCTAACCTCGTTTATATGGAAGCCGTTGATCCACACCCAGTTGTTCAAAACTTTGTTTCCTAAACGCTGACGTTAAACCATCAGGACCCAGTTGTCCAAAGCATCGTTAGCTTAACAATATCGTTAAGACATAAATTTGTTAAGCAAATATCAGCTAAAGTAACAAATACACTGTTATTTTTTGTTGAAAAAATGCAGTGCAAAGGATTGTCACATTTTTTCAACAAAAAATAACAGTGTATTTGTAATATTAATGTTTGAAATTTTAACAAAACGTTAACTAACGACGTCGTTAGTTTTGAACAACTGGGCCCAGTTTGTTAACTATTTATCGACTTCACAAGCAAATTTACTGTCATTTTTGTTGATAAAATGTGAGAATCCTATGCATTGCAAAGGATTCACACATTTTTTTTCAACAAAAAATAACAGTGTATTTGTAATATTGCCATTTGAAATTTTAACGAATCGTTAACTAACAACATCATTAATTTTGAACAACTGGCCCCAGTTTGTTTGCATGTTCATAGCGCGGTGGTATGAGTGGTTAGTGTCTCTGACACCGATCGAGAGGTCGGCAAGAGACATTTGAGCCACCTCGTGGGAAAACCAACAATGTGGTTTCCGAACAGGTCAGACACAAACCGGCCTGTACAAGCACAGAAAAGAGCTAGAAGCTTGAAATTTCGGATTTAAGTAGAAGAGGAATTGTACTATCCGAGTAGCGAAATTAAAGGCGCTGATCAGCTTCGCGGTTACCGCGAAGCTGATCTGCGTCTTTGTTTTCGCCTATGCAGATTGTTGGTTTTCCCATGAGGCGGCTCATTTACTGCCATTGCCAGGAAGCGGTGGTCTCGTCCAGACATGACTAACTTAAATGATTAGTAGGACTTTAGAACACAAGCCAAACGAACAACCAGAAACAAGTTTCATCTGATGTTCATCGAATTTCAAAGCAGACGAAGCACAATACGAGATAAGACAATACTGTGAAATAAAAATGAGCCTGAGCGTGAGAAAACCAACAATATGGTTTCCGACCAGGTCCGGCCCATACCAGACCGAACAGTCACAGAAGATGGTCAAGTGGTTGGAAATTTTGGATTTAGAAAGTAGAGGGATTTTACTCTGCGTAGCAAAAACAAAGGCGCAGATCAGCTTCGCAGTTACTGCGAAGCTGATCTGCGCCTTTGTTTTCGCCTATGCAGATTGTTGGTTTTGCCATGCAGCGGCTCAAATATGAAGTAATGAACAAGTATCTTGTAAACAAAATGAGTGATTGTGCCGCTAATTGGACAAAGGTACCACCAATTACATCGTTTGCAGTTACAAAAAGCCTTACAGTATCTACAGAGTTGGCCAGTACGACTGATACATTTACTTTTCACGTATTTTCATTTTTCTTGATATTCTATACTTTATATTGCAATATTTATATGAATGTTAACCTGTATAAAACAAATTATCATAATTTTAGTATGTTTGTTTGCGCAGACATGCATCACTGAGAGATAGGTTTGTGTCCAAACACGCAGTTTTTGAGTACAAGAGCTTCTCTCTTATATAACACCAACCTTCAGCTGGTATTTATTTCTGTGCAGACACGAAAAAATACGTAATGAGTCAATTTTAATTGTTAATAACCGTTATGAACAAATAAAATCGACTCATTAAGTTTGACACATACTTAAACAAATTTACTGTTGATATCATTTTCTTAAAATGCTTTCTACATGTCGATTTAGCGATTCATTCAGTAAACAACCAGGTAGTCAATCAGTAAATCAATCAATCAAATACTCGAATCCACGTATCCGTTTAAAATATAGATAAACTGGCCAAAAATTGTTAAGCCCCAGCTATTGTTTTCATAGACTTAATGCAAATTGCTTCGACATTGATTTGTCATAACTTGTTACTGAATATAAACATTTAAGCATGCAATTTTCAAGAATTAAGCTGAAAGTATTCGCCTTAAAATGATCTGATATTTGGGTACGTCTGTACTCTTACTATAGATTGACATACTTCGAAAAAAAAAACCCATACTATTCATACTAAAGCTCCAAAAATCTCCCTATTATACTATTCTTATAGTAAAATTCGCCAAATTTATATTCCTGTCTTTTGGTCATTAGCTGATCAATTATATGGGACAGGACACTAGAAAACCTAGTGACCTGACAATAAATAAGAATACAGGTAGGGGCAAAAAAAAAAAAAAAAAAAAAACAGAAAAAAATCAATATTGATTGCAGAGGGAGGAAATTTTATTGTGACATGTTATACAGGGACCATAAAACCAATAAACAGTGGTACTGTAGGTGTTATATTTTAGGAGCCTCTTTATTACCCCCTGCAGAGATGATATAATAACCTCATTATGACAGCCCTTTGATCTCAGGGATATGTTGCACCAGCAGGGGGCATAAATCGAATAAACAGTGGTACCAATTTAGCTCCTTTAGAAGCTAAGCCTTTAAGCACCTATCGAAAGACAAACTGTGTTTCAGATTCGGAAACCTTGTATAATAAACACTTAAGATGTTGTTGTCTAACATTAGTTTGGATCGTTTTCGATAACCTATATTTAGGCAATTTTACATTATGCCTATAGAGGAAATTTGACATGGGGCTTAACTTATTTTGACCAGTTTACATCGTATTTCCTATATCATTACGAAAACTTGCCCATGCAATATACAGAGATTTTTTCACCTGTAAAAATTGAAAATTTCATGAGAAAAATTTTGATATTTTTCTTATTTTTGCTCAAAACATAGATTGTGGGTACACGTTAGAACCGCCTCGCTCAAAACGTAGATTGTGGGTACACGTTAGAACCGCCTCGCTGAGGCGGTTCTAACGAGTACACAAAATCTATGTTTTGGAGCAAAAATAAGAAAAATAGGTATTCCCCTGCAAACCCAAGTTTAACTATATAAAAGTGGGGTTTAAGGGGGTATATATTGCACGGACATGTTTTCATGATGTCATTCTCCGTAAATGCTTTTGTTAGTTAACAGGCACTGCGATATTTACGTTATCAAAGGTAATAGGGCTCATCATGAGCTGCATCGTGAGAAAAAGTGATTGTCTATTCGAAAACAAAGGCGCAGAGCAGCTGTGCAGTAAATACACAACTTATCAGCGTGTTTGGTTTCGCTACACGGATAGTACAGTCCCTCTTCTAGTTAAAACCAAAATCTCAAGCTGCTAGCCACCTTCTGTAGCTGCACAGACCGGGGTGTGACAAGACCTGGTCGGAAACCTCGAAGTCCGGTTTTCTCGCGTCATGACACAAATGTATCCAGTCATTTTGTTTTAGAAATAATTTTACTTCACGTTGAATTATTGTGATAAACGCGTGATGTTGGAGGGCAGATTGCGATGTATTAAATAACGCATCTGCCCAAAGCATCACGCGTTAATCAAAGATAATTCACCGTAAAGTAAATTTTATTTCGATTCTAATACGACCAATAGATAAATGCTTACATTTTGAAATGTTTTCCAGTGGACTTGTTCGCGGAGGACATGAATGTTTATGTGCGACGTCACAAAAACGCCACCTTACGCGCGTTTTTTGTTTACAGTGAATTATTGTTAATTTGCAAACGGTGACGTTTCCATTAGGTTCATTGGGAAAGACGATAAGGACGTGTTATAATTTTCATTAATGTACCTCAGTTTAGTTAAATTAATCATCATGAAAAAACTATCATGTTCAACATTTGAAGTATTGAATTACTATTACATTATTGAGTGAACAAGTGTGATGATTATTCACATGTAAATAGCTCTGATTTGACCTCCGATTGAACGAAGGTCGGACGTGTCTATCAGGTAGCACGTGAAAGGATATTCAGGTTATCGTAATTTTTAACGGTATAGATTCTCACTGTTCGAATTGAAAATAACGACATGACTTGCGAAATCTCGAAAACTTACCTGTAACATGCTACTTGGTGGGCTCGCCTGACTTTTGATCCGTCTAAGGTCAAGGACGAACTATGTCTACAGATGTACCTCATGATTTCATTTTTTGTTGTATATATTGCATTTAATTTGTATATGATTTGCATGATCAACTCAATATTTTTATTTCGCGTTTTATCTATGATCTGTCTTATGAGCCGTCGCGTGAGAAAATCATCAATCTGAGTTTCTGACCAGGTACGACACAAACCGGGCTGTACAGTGACAGAAGAAGACTAAAAGCTTGCAATTTTGAATTTAAGTAGACAAGATGAGAGTAAAGATACCAAAAGCCGTGCTACTGATCCGCCACTTTTGTTTCGCATATGCAGATTGTTGGTTTTCTGGCGCAGCTGCTCAATTTGTTTATATCACATTTCATTTATCTGTTTTATTGTTTTTTCTGACTCATTATTACATATTCATTATTAAATATTCAAATACTGTTGTTTACAATCAAAAACTTATAATAACAATTAGTCTGTACCCGGTTTTAAGTCTGGAGAAAAGTGTGAACCGCGTCATGATAAAACCAACGTTTTGCATAATATGCGAAAACAAAGGCGCAGATCAGCGCATTTCTTTACGTTACACACATGGTACGAGTCCTTTATTTCTAAATCAAAGATTTCCAGTTTCTCGCCATTTTCCGTGCTTGTACAGCTCGGTTTGTGTCGGGCCTGGGCGAAAACATAATTGTTTTGTTTTATTTCGTTTTTTCAGGACGCGGCTCAAGTATAGTCTGCTGTTCCTATGAATTGTGAGCCGCTGCATGGGAAAACCAACAATCTGCATATGCGAAAACAAAGACGCAGATCAGCTTCGGGGTAACCGCGAAGCTGATCAGCGCCTTTATTTCGCTTCATGGATAATACTATTCCTCTACTATCTCAATCCAAAATTTCAAGCTTCTAGCCGTCTTCTATGACTGTACAGGCCGGTTTGTGTCGGACCTGGTCAGATTCCAAGTTGTTGGTTTTCTCAAACACAGGCTCACTTATGAAACATAATATTAAGTATTTTAATGGACGAACTGTAATTATTGCTGTCAGAACATGTAGCCTATTGTCTAGCATGAGGCTATAAAACATCTGCATGACCCCCACAAAACGTGAACACATTGGCACATTCGCAGTTAGGCTAAAATCAACACCATTGCCATAGATTTAGCTAACCTAATTTGGCTGCTTAGTTCCAACGGCATTTCTTAACATGAAGGTGAAACCATCATGCAAGCAGTTGGCCACCTTCGTCTGCAATGATTTGATAGGGATTATCCACTGGGGTGGTGGATTTGGTTCTAGATACATGTAGAAGCATGTTCTCATGTTTTTTTTTTTTTTTTTTTTTTTTTTTTGTTTTTTTTTTTTTTTGTTTTTTTTTTTTTCACCAAACAACTCACTGCTAATCCAAGTAACCACTAGGAGTGGACATATTTGAGACTATTTTTGAGTCCCGTAACTGGAGAGCAACAACAGCTGTGTGTCTGTGTTATGTAAACTGTCGGAGCGCATCAGATACATAACGCCGCTGACTATCCCAAACACTTAAAATAGTGTCAATTATAAAAGAATAACTATAATAGCAAAAAAAAAAATGATAATAATTGTGATTGTGTTATGAGTCAATATGGGTTCACATCGTTGTTAATAATTTGATATAAATACAGTCAATTTATTACAAAATTTGTTAGATTTTTCTTTTCTATCCTCTAAACATAATGCATTGTATATATGGCGTTCCTGGGTAATGTGTAGCTTCAATCCAAATAATATTTAAATAGATTATCTTTACAATTATTGTGAAAACCTAATGTGAATACGAAAAGGCGTAAATAGCACAAAACTAGACAAACAGAATCCGAAGAGAAGTGACGCTTTGATGTCGTCAGTAAACTGTAAAATTACTGGGGCTTTAAAACGATTTTACTGGCGACTTTTGTCACCCTCTTCGTTCGCAGCGGTCCGTTTAAAACTCGTATTAGTTTGGAAACTATTACATTGTATGTAAATGTAAGTATACCTAAATACAACTGTCAGCATCTAATTCTCTATAGACCGTCTGTAGTTCCATGCATCTATCTTTATGATCAGGCGGTTGTAATATTATTGAAAACAGACAACTTGGGTGCATACATTCGCATAGCTAAGAATATAAAAAGTATATCATTGCCGATAATATATAGCACACTGGTCAACCTTTACGCTGATTTGGTGGGTTTTACGCAAGTTTGATGGTGCTTAAAACTTGAAAGTGGTTCTATTTCGTCTATATTTGCATACATACTCTATGGAAAAAGCATGCCATATGCAAAAGGGACTGTAGAAATATGTATACTTTGTGAATATGCCGTGCAGCGAACGATTTATGTAGGCATTGAAGAATGTAAAACCGGTTTAAGCCCGCCAGTAACTTTGTGTTACTGATCGTTCCAAGGCGATACTTCTGTGGTGGTTCTTTTTGTTTTATGTCATGGTGTTCAATTTTTTCTTTTTTTTTTTTTTTTTTTTTTTTTTTTTTTTTTGTGCTGTTGGCGCCTTATGTGTGTTTTCAGTTAAGTTAAGGTAACTGAGTGGCCACCTATTGGGAAAATAGCTGCTCATTCGGCTTACGATATGTTTCATGGTATAAGTACCTGATTGTTAGTTTGGTTTTTTCACATCTCGGTTTTTGGAGTGGGAATCTTTTTCTGATTGCGGCTTTTCCTGACCTTTGCCTACTTGTACCTTTTTAGTACCGATCAAGGAGGTAGATGATTCAAACAAAACGACTTACCCTTTGGGTTGGTACTCAAAATCATCCTCAAATGCTTACATCAATCAGTAGGTGCATGTCATATTCTCAAAACTAACATAAATCTATAGTCCCTTTGACGTTTTGTATGTTTTTCTAATCAGCATCAACACGATTAAAACAGAAAAATCCAAAATTTATTGACTGGTCGCCGCCATTTTTTGTCTCCAGTAACTCAGCGTAAATATCCGCAAACCGTCGTAAACACCACAAATCGATGTATAGGTTGACCAGTGTGATATAGAGGAGTGTCAAAACTGCGAGTCAATTTTATGCAGTAACACATATTATGAAAATATGCCCAAACAATAAACATTGATTTTTGAGCTTTATGCCGAGGCGGTTCTAACGAGTACCCACAATCTATGTTTTGGAGCAAAAATAAGAAAAATAAATATACCCCTGCTTACCCCAGTTTTACTATATAAAAGTGGGGTTCAATGGGGTATACATCACACGGACATGTTTTCCTGATGCATACGCACACAACAAAAATTGTTCGTCAACTTAAATCCCAGTGTATTGAACAGGGATCTATTTAGTGAGAGGTCCTGGATGGAGGGGGTCCAAATATTCCTTTAAATAAATGTGTAAAATAGCCCCTAGAATTTGGCGATTCGTTTATTCCGATATGCATTGTCTACAGTGGTTAAATTTGTTGATTTGTTTGTTTGTATTGATGTTTAACGCCCCTGTCAACAACTTTTCAGTCATGTCGGAACGGAACAACCGCTTCCTGTGTATTAATAAGTACAAAGGGGAGTTAATGTGCCTTGCTCATGGACACAACATGTTTCCGCCTGTGGGGATCGAACCCAGGACCTCGCGATTCGGCGTTTGATGCTCTACCACTCCGCCACCGCTCTTTCATACCTTTGCTGAAATTAATTTACAAATGTACATAATGCATATATGCATTGGGACCTTGGAGAAATAGATGGGTGGCGCGTGCATCCAGGCAAAGCTTCTAAACCAATGACCGACCATCTGATTATTGGTAAACTGCTGAAGCCTGAGCCCGCCTAGAAAAAGTGGTTTAGTCAAACCATCCATACGTATTGGTTTGCTGATGAAGCACATTTTGAGTGTCATTACATTCTAATGATTGGTAAAAGTCCCATAAAATGGTGGCAACGTCCAGACATGACCTTTGTTGTTGACTGGAGTGTAAAGCATCAATTCTAGTCAAATAGAAATGACACTGAAACGTTTATCAATTAAAGCGATTTTTGCGTATTTTTGCTTATGACAAAAGGTTACCAATGACGACTCTGTACAAATAACGCTGACAGTTTATTTCCGCACGTCTTCGATTTAATTAAAATTTCACTTCAGTGTTACACGTATTTAATAATTCATTGCGTTTAATTTGTGCCTACACGAACCAAGACTGTTCAGCCTGAAGTTTTCCGTCGTGCTCACAGCTTTTCGTCTAAATTTATGATAAACGCAATGACTTTGATTTTGATATAGTAAACTTTCCATTTTTTGGATGGTGACGTTCCTCGTCGTGCTTCTTATGGTGTATACATTTCGCAACTTATTAGGTTTGCTAGAGTCTGCAATCATGTACAGACTTCAACGGCCAAACTTCTCCAACATGGCTATCGGTACTCACAAACTTCGAAAACCCTTTTCTAAAATTTATCGTAGACACAATGAATTGATTTCCAAATACAATGTTGGGTTAAAGACGCTTTTAAATGAGGGCCTTTCGGAACCAGAATTTTATGGTGACTTGGTTTACAAAAAACTTATAGGAAGAACTGATTTTTTTTTTTCAGTTTAGAAAAATCATAACACGTTACAGACGTATAGGTTATAACTTGAATGTTATGCGACAGTCTGCATGGTTAGTTTTTAACCCAATCTTGGTTGATAAATATGCTGCCTTCTTTAATTGCACGCCGGTGGGTCGGGCGTCAGACTCTATGATGGCCCCGACTATTCATTTTAGTTGGTTGGGACCGGAGCTTCTTGTCTGTTGCTTGGCCAACCGGGGTCCAACTGATGTTTTTTCTTTTCCTCTGGAGTTAGTAAGATATTCGGCGCCCAGGGATCTCCATCGTCGGACAGCTTACTGAATCTGTGAGTCCTGGTTTTTGATTCATCAGGATGTTTATCATGTTTTGTTTTGTTTGTTCTTGATGATTCATTGACTAGTTAGAGATTCACCACGAGGACCGAAGAACTAACTAAATGTTATGAACCACTGCAGAAGCTGACGGTGAGGTTATGGCCATGCAAAATCGATTTAAGCCCGCCAGTAACTTTGTGTTGCTGATCGTTCCAAGTCGATACTTCTGTGGTGGTTCTTTTTGCTTTATGTCTTGGTGTTTAAAAAGTTTGTGCTGTTGGCGCCTTATGTTTTCATATTTTAGTTAAGTTAAGGTAACTGAGTTGCCACCTATTGGGAAAATAATAGCTGCTCATTCGACTTACGAAATGTTTTCATGGTATAAGTGCCTGATTGTTAGTTTTTTTTTTTTTTTTTTTTTTTTTTTTTTTTTTTTTTTTTTTTACTGTAACATGTTACATAAAGCAATTTACAAAAGCATGCATCAAACAGAACATAAATTCATTATACATAAATTACATAGATTTTAAGGATTACCAAACATTTTAACAATATATCCATGCTTAAGGAACTTATCGATGCAAATAAGTAAATACCTTTACATAAGATTCGACATGTTTAAACAAAACAAACAACGTGGAGAGAGAGAGAGAGAGAGAGAGAGAGAGAGAGAGGCCTTCTTTGTTAAATGTCAAGTTATCCAAACATACGAACGACGATTTCCCAATTAGTTCGAAACTCTCTCAGTTTATCTTTCATAAGCGCGATTTCTTTTTCAATCATCAACCTATTGTTCATATAGAGAGTGAAAGATTGCCAGCTTGGTATTGACTTAGTACTTTTATTTTTAAAAATGAAATATTTGGCAAAAAGTATTACACTGTTTATTAATTTACTGTCATTTGAAAAGGTACAAATAGGCAAAGATCAGGAAAAGGCGCAATAAGAAAAAGTTTCCCACTCCAAAATCCGAGGTGTGAAAAAACCAAACTAGCAATCAGGTACTTATACCATAAAACATATCGTAAGCCGAATGAGCAGCTATTTTCCCAAAAGGTGGCCACTCAGTTACCTTAACTTAACTAAAACTATGAAAACACTATGAAAACACACATAAGGCGCAAACAGCACAAAAATTTTTTAAACACCAAGACATAAAACAAAAAGAACCACCACAGAAGTATCGACTCGGAACGATCAGTAACACAAAGTTACTGGCGGGCTTAAACCGGATTGTTAGTTTGGTTTTTTCCCACCTCGGTTTTTGGAGTGGGAATCTCTTTCTGATTGCGCCTTTTCCTGATCTTTGCCTACTTGTACCTTTTTACAGGCGCCTAACCTCACCCTCAGCTTCTGCAGTGGTTCATAACATTTAGTTAGTTATTCGGTCCTCGTGGTGAATCTCTAACTAGTCAATGAATCTTCAAGAACAAACATATAAATCAACTTGAAGATAAACATCCTGATGAATCAAAACCTAGGACTCACAGATTGAGTAAGCTGCCCGACGATGGAGATCCCTGGGCGCCGAATAACCTACTAACTCCGGAGCAAATGAAAAAAAAAAACACCAGTTGGACCCCGCTGTTCTTGAACGCCAAAAAGGTACAAGTAGGCAAAGATCAGGAAAAGTTGATGTTTTAAACGTTATAGTAATTTCTAAACCATTCTCATTCATATAATGTTTAAGTTGCATCCAAAACGTTTGCGCACATATACATTCCCAAAACATATGTCTTACTGTTTCAATTTCCATATGGCGAAAATCACATAGAGACGAACTAATTAATTAACATTTATGCAAAAACACATTTGATGGTAGTATTCTTTTCAGACATTTATATTGAAATTCTCTAACCTTAATATCGCTTGTTGCAAAAATTGGTGTAGTATAAATTTTCTTCCAGTCTAATTTATCGTTTGGGAATGTAATATTCCATTTGTGTTCTGATGTGTCTTCTTCAGCTTTTTCAGATTGTAATAAAAGTTTATATGCAAATTTGTTCGTTTGTTTTACTTCATAAAGTTGAGTTATAAGTTTTGATTTAAAAGGGGTAAGACCGTTTTCTTGCTTAAGTTGTGATTTCCAATAATTTGGTATGCTTTAAACAAGACTTAGATATTTAAGAAAATCTTCATTTGGAACATTATACACTTCTTTCAGCTTTTGAAAGTTATGAAATTTTTTGGCCGAGTAATCATAAATATCTTTGATATGTTTTATTCCGAGCTCGAACCAGGTTTTATAAAAAATGGTACGATTTCCAACATAAATATTTGGATTATTCCATATTATTTCATTGCTATAATTAATTATTACATCCTGTTTACGAATTTTACTCCATGCATATAATATATTTGTAAAAAACGATTTTTTTCCTTAAAATGTTTTGAAATATTTTTCTCATTAAAATTACATTCAAATAAGAGCGCATTTCCAAATTTACTTAATCTCTGTGTATATATTTCCTTTAGAGTTGTTTTAATATTTGGTTCAAATAATCTTTTAATCCGGCTTATTTTCTGTGCTTGAATGAATTTATCTATGTCAATCATCTTTAAGCCGCCTTTTTCATAATTTTGAATAAGAGTTTTACGTTTTATTTTTTCTGGTTTCCCATTCCAAAGAAATGTATACATTTGTTTTTCAATGTTTAATCGTCGACGTTTGTGGGTTAGGCAGTGATGATAAAGCATATATTAGTTTGGGAAGTGCAAACGTTTTGATTACAGTAATTTTCCCAGTAATGTTAATTTACGGTGTTGCCATTGTTTCAAGACAGCTTCAAATTGATTTAGTTTGGGTTCTAAATTCTTTTTCAAAATATCTTCATTATTTGTACAAAAATCATTCCAAGAGCTTTTGCTTCGCTAGAGGACCATACAAAATGTTTTTTCTTGAGAAAAGAAATATTAGTATTTTTCAAAGGTCCAATCCTTAATACCTAACATTTCTTGGAATTAAGTCTCAGACCCGATATAAAGGAGAAGTTTTCTTAAACATCAATAAGAGTTTCAAGGGATTTTTGACTACCGTCTAGAATGAAAGAGGCATCGTCGGCGTAGCATGTGTTTTTTAATTCGAGATTAGCTATAGTTACACCTTTTATGTTTTCATTTGTTCTTATTTGATATGTTAATAATTCTATACCAATTATGAATAAATATGGGGACAGTGGGCAGCCTTGACGCACGCCGCGTTGTATCGGGAAAAATTCTGAAAGATGACCATTATTGCTCACGCAGCTTTTGGCATTAGAGTAAAAAACTTTTATCCAGTTAATAAAACTTTCTCCAAAGTTAAAATGTCTTAAACAATTCAATAAATAATCGTGATCGATGCTATCAAAGGCCTTTTAAAAATCAGAAAAGAAAATCATGCCAGGTATTTCATGCTCTTCAGCTTGGTCAATTATTTCAAATAGTAATCGAATGTTTTCACCTATATATCTGTCTTTCAAAAACCCTGTTTGGGAATTATGAATTATTTTGGGTAAGACTTTTTTTTAACTCGGTTTGCTATCGCTTTTGTTGCTATTTTATAATCGACATTCAGGAGGCTAATTGGTCGCCAGTTGTCTAGGAAGGTTGTGTCTTTGCCCGATTTCGGAATAAGGGATATTATACTTTGATTTTGAAGTTCTGTAAGTTGTCCACTTTGGTATGAATAGTTTATTGACTTTATATAAAACGCTTTAATGTCGTTCCAAAAAAGTTTATAAAATTCTGTCGTTAGTCCGTCTGATCCAGGGCTTTTTTGATTTTTCATGTCTTTCAATGCCGTTGTAAGTTCATGGTCTGTTAGTATTCCGTCACATAACTGTTGTTCTTCTGTATTCAACTTTGTTATATTTTTGTCAAAAAAATATATGGCGAATTTTTAAGTTCCCTTTTCGAAAATAAATTTCTATAATAAGATTTTTCTTCATGGAGTATTTCTTTTTTGATCTGTGATTATGTTTCCTTTAACTTCTAATGTTGAAATAATTTTATTTTCCGCTTTCTAAGCTTGCAAAATATTTGCTATTCCCTTCACCCTCTTCAACAATTTGTGTTTTTGACCGTAATATATAGCCGTTAATCTTTTTACAATTATTGAATTTAATTCTATTTTCTTTCTGTCTATTTGCTGTTTATGTAATTCCAGTGTTGTATTGTTATCAGTGTTATTCATAATATTACTCAGATTTTCACTTTCATTAACCAATTGTTTTTCAAACGAATCTGTTTCTTTTTTCTTCTTTGCTCCATATTTGATCGACTCATTTCTTATTGTGCCTTTTGCCAATTCCCATAGAGTATTTGGGTTTGCATGTTCATTGTTTGACGTTATCTCTCTGATACTTTTCTTTATATTTTCCTGGTACTGTTTATCAAGTAAAAATGAATTGTTTAGCTTAAAGTTACCCGGACCTCTTTGAAAATTAGCTATATTAATATTTAATTTTACTATACTATGATCAGATTTATAACTTATTCTGTGCTCACACGATGACGTTGAATTTACTAGGTTATCTGACACTAGAAAATAATCTAACCTGCAAAAGATTGGGGGTTTGGTAGTCGAGTGCCATGTATATTGTTTTTTATTTGGATGTTTTATTCTCCATATATCTGCAAGATTAAAGGTTGTTGAAAGATCGTTTAAATATTTTCTACATAATTTATGTGTGTCTGCACGTCCGTTCTTTTTGTCAAGCCCTAAGTCGAGAACTGTATTAAAGTCACCTCCTATTATTATTGTTTTGTCTATACGTTCCTTAAGATATGTTTCCAATAAATTAAAATAGGTTACATTATCAGCGTTTGGACCGTAGATATTTAAAATGACCAAATCTTTATTGTTGATTGTTAACTCAATTGCCTGAAGCCTACCTGATATTATTTCTTTATAGTCTTTTATGCTATATGAAAAGTTTGGATTTATTAGGATAGCAACGCCTTCGCCATTTGTTTTTGTTCCACTAAAGTATGATGTTGCGCCCCATTCTCTCGCCCATATATCATGCGTCCCATCGCCTGAATGTGTTTCTTGGAGTAGGCAAATTGAAAACTGTTTTTCTTTTAACCACCTACATGTAAATATTTGCTCCCGTTATTGGGTAGAAGAGCTTTGGCCATTTCAATAAAGTTATGGTTAGTAATAACAAACTTATGTTTAAACATTTGTATCGGTCCACACGGCAGAAAAAAATCTTATCATGGATTTCTGCAAATGCACTAATTAGAGACACATGATTTGTCTTTATTATGTCATAAAAACGTTAACATAATAGATACGTCTGATCATCGGTTTTGACATTGTTCCTTTTAGGTAACGTTATTTGATTAATAATGTCGTTTTATATTTGCATGTTGTTTTACATAATAAATTGTTATAATACATACATGTATATATGTGAAACCAATCAAAAGTGAAGCAAAATACAGAACTATTTTTTGGTTTACAAGCCACCCAGCAGGCATATGACGTCAGAATGACGTCAGATCGACGTCATGTGCCCGCTGGGCACAAGCTTGTCTTCAAATATACAACATTGCAATGTTTACCTATACAGTGAAATACAAAATAAAACAAGAAGACAAAATACGATGTAGAAACAAGAAGCTAGCATTTCAAACATTTATATAAATATTGCACTGTTTACGGATACAGTTAAACAACAAAAGCGTAAATTTTACGAGTGCATATTTGTAAAAGACAGATTTTTAACTAATGCGGCTCATAATAAAATCATTAATGTCTTGGTCAGCGATCCATCACCAATCATATATTGATGCGAGGATTTTACAGTTACAATGTCGATACATTTTATGAATACCTGTTACATTTTATCGTCTACCAAAACTTAAAAAAAAAAAAAAAAAAAAAAAAAAAAAAAAAAAAAAACAGGCACACAAACTATGACATATTATTTCTGCGTTTCTAACAAAAGGAACATAGGGCCAGCCTTGCAAGCATTTAAAAATCAATATGCTTCAAAGCGTATAAGTCAAAAAACGAGAGATATAACATGGTCAAAATAAGATATAATCATATGTTGTTTTGTACATCAAATCGACATTCCATAGCTGATCAACTCCGTGAACCTCATGTTTTAGAACTGTATATTCATGTCCGCGTAAGTATATACGAGACTAATAAGACGTATACCGAAATCAATGTGCAAGGTATTTTTCCTTAAGCTATACTACTTTATATACAATTATAGTATACGAACAGGTACAATATTTTTATGGTACTAGTGTAATAATAGTAATCTACTTCTTTCAAGCAATGAAATTTGTTTTAGCGTGATTGCTTTTCATTCAATCTCCCATGAGTTATAGTATACACTGTTGAAAAAAAGAAATGATATTACACCTTATGATAGAGTCAGGAATAATTAAGAATGAACCCTTGTGAAAATTAATAGACTCAAATAAGTCATCCATTTAAAGCGTCCAGGATTAATCGAAAGTTTGCAGGGCGCAATGGCTGAATGTTGATAACATAAATATGTATTAGAACATTATGTCCGGTGCTGATTAATTACTAATCAAGTCGTATTCACTGACCTCTATGACCTCCGCTTATTGAGTTTATGAATTGCTCGTTGGCTCCGGCCATTCTAAGTCTATCCAGTCCTGATATTCTGAAAATTTAACGTCATGGACATGTTTAGCTTTGTTTTTGTAGGATATACGTCCGTTTCGTACCCAGACTTTATCGACCTCGTCTAGCATTTTCTTACGGACACACGACAAAACTAGTTGGTTCAAACGTGTCAAGTCTTCATTGATGTAGATATTAGACCCTTTGAACAGCTTTCGGTTTCTTAGAACGACATCCCTCTTCATCCTCGATTGAAATTTCGCGATTATCGGTCTGCAGTCCACAATAGCCCGGTTAAGCGTTTCCGCCACCTTACGTGTAGTTCTCTCCGCAGTTTCTTCAGTGTCTGGATCTTCAGGAATACCATTGATTCTTAGATTGTTTCGCCGTCCGTATTGTTTTAAGTCATTTATTTTTTCTTCAGCCACATCATTAACGGATTTTATCTGATCAACGAGTTTTTCATTTTCAGCCTTTTGATTCTCTAGCTCTTTATTCAGATTATTTATTGCTGTCTTTAATTTATCGTTCTCTTCATTTTTCTCGAATATTGTGCCTTCTAACAGTTCTATTCTTTGGGAAACGCTGTTTAAAAACTCATCCTTCATCTGTTGAAATACCTCCCGAATCAGCCCTCTTAAAAAAACCGTCGTCTCTGGTTATTACGTTAGAGAGTTTCTTATTGATGTCTGCTAGCTGCCTATGAATTTCTGCTGTATCTTTCTGTTCTTTTAACTCCTGTTCTTCAGGAGTAAGTTCTTTTGATTTTTTATCTGCTTTAGCATTAGCCTTTGGTTTCTTTTTCTTATGCTTTGCAGCTTCAGTCTTAGAAGGACTATTTACGCTGGAGTCCAGCTCGCTCGTCAGATCACTACCCTTTCTCTTCTTTGTATCTTTCCCTTTTGTCTCTTCCATTTTTAATTTTGTTCAGTATACTTCAGAAATTTTGCAGCTTTACTGGTATACACTATGTCTCGAGCAACCGGGGACCAGTATCTCCTTATATGGTACATAGAATATGTCAATAAACAAGATGGCGCCGCCCTTCTACCATATACATCACGAAAACATGTCCGTGTAAGGTATACCCCCCTGAACCCCACTTTTATATAGTAAAAATGGGGTCTGCAGGGGTATACCTATTTTTATATTTTTGCCCCAAAACATAGATTGTGGGTACTCGTTAGAACCGTCTCGGCGAGGCGGTTCTAACGTGTACCTACAAGCTATGTTTTGAGCAAAAATAAGAAAAATATCAAAACAATTCAGCTGGAAATTTTCAATTTTCAAAGCTTAAAAAATCTCTGTTTATTGCATGGGCATGTTTTCGTAATGGGTTTAGAATTCCATAGTCATAAAATCGCTCTCAGGATACAATAAGCACCAAAATGTAAGATAAACGGTTACCGGACAGTCCGAGAAAATAGCACATCCAAAGAAAATTTCAAATGAGTCCGAGAACCCGAAGAAAAATTCATTTTATTTTCCAAATCATACTGAGAGTCAAAAACACAAGATTTCGAGATGGTCTTGGTGTTTTCCCACCTCGGTTTTTGGAGTGGGAATCTGATGAATTAAATGAATAAACGGTGTGGTGTGATTAGATCAACTGATTGTAGCCACTATGTACTGTAGCTCTACTATGTACTGTAGCTCTACTATGTACTGTAGCTCTGGAACCAGGCAACCACACGCACCCTGATGGATTTAATCTTTTACCAAGAAACCTTCCTGAGAGTAAATAAAAATTAATCCTGAAATCCTTTAAAAGAAGCGAACATATTATGAGAAAAGGGATTGGCCATACCGCGGTTTCGGCTACTTAAGCCTCTTCACTGACCCTATAGATCTGGTAACGTGTAGCCAAATTTTCCAACTTTCAATAGTGTAGTCGACACAAAGACTAGTATTATCCAAATGGGGCCGAATATATTAAACGTTGGTAAGAAAATGTACCTAAACCGATAATAATTTTCTGATTTATCAGAATACCCTCGCTGATCTCAAAGTTGCTTAATACTCAGGGCCGAGACAAAAGTGATACCAAGTCTATAAACACGGCGATTAATCTTTTGTCTGAGACAGTGCTTAGAATTAAACGATGATTATAATTAATGATGATACGGTGTCTTATAAACTTGAAGTAATTGTTTTTGCATTCCCTGTACAGTGTAAGGAGTGGTGAAACATATTCAGGAACACCGACGACTGCTAGGAACGACTTTGAAGCCTGATAAGGAGAAGAAGTGTCACTTTCCTTATTAATGGCGAGCGAATCTGGAGTACTTCAGTTGGCGTGAGTTAGCATCCTGATAACATGTCCATTAAAAGTGTATCCCCTTAAACCCCACTTTTAGTAAAACTAGTATTTACAAGGGTATACAATTTTTCTCATAAATTTGATCCAAATCATAGAAGCGGTTCTAACGTGTTCGTGTACACATAATCAATATTTTGATCAGAAATGTTTAAATGAATTTTTTTTTATTTTTTACAGCTAAAAAAACTGAATATTGCATGGATATGTTTCGTAATGAACTGAGCGCGAATCTAAGTACTAGTACTTGATTTGGCGTGAGCTATGCAAACTTATGTACAGAATCGATGATTTCGTGTTTTGCGCTCATTAGAAAAGGTCCCTCAGGACCTTTTCCACCGTATTTACCTTGAATATGAAGAAAGATGTACCCATGGCCGACTGCTCTATGCTTTAAACTAGTGAACCAGTCTATGCTGACTAGACAATTCACCGTAAGCAATTTAATTTATCCTTTGTTGACACTCTCCGTCAAAGTGCGGTATGAGTATTGACATGTAGCAGTCTCGAGTGTGACGACTTCTTATCATACAGCATATAAGGTTGGACCACAACGTGGAGTACGGGGACTATAGGTACTCTATAGGGCTGGTTTTTAGTTCATCACATCAAATCCTTTGTTCTGTGTTCGAGAGTGGGGCTGCGTGTTAAAATTCAGAACTCTGTAACAAGTTCGCCGTACTGCAAATTATTATAGTTTTAGTTAAGTTAAGGTAACTGAGTGGCCACCTATTGGGAAAATAGCTACTCATTCGGCTTACGATATGTTTCATGGTATAAGTACCTGATTGTTAGTTTTTTTTCCCACCACGGTTTTTGGAGTGGGAATCTTTTTCTGATTGCGCCTTTTCCTGATCTTTGCCTATTTGGACCTTTCTACAAAACAAACCATGTTGCCTTTAGAATTGGCTTTGATTCCGTAACACCAGAAATCTTGACCATTGCCTTTCGGGACGCTAAGGTTTCAAAGATACACACACTGGTCGGTCTTTCATAAAATGAAACGAAATTCGCGTATATGAAACGAAACTGAAACATACCAGAATCGAAATAAATGACGAATAAGGGAAACATCAGCTCTGAAAATATAGAACAAACAAGCTTCATATTCGCTTTTGCTCCACGTTGCCAAATCTAAAGGTCACTGAAGAGGCTTAAGTAGCCGAAACCGCGGTATGGCCAATCCCCTTTCTCATTAATATGTTCACTGCTCTCAAAGGATCTCAGTTTTATCTTTTTTCACTGGTAGCTCTGGTTTCTGCTGACCTTTTCAATGATTTCTTTTTAAAGAAACCAACTTGTCGGAGACTTTGTCTCGGTTTAAAGACTCATCCAAAAGACATCGAACCCACCTCGACAGCCCCTGATAAATCACTACAAAATGGAGGGAACCCTTATTTTTAAATTGGAAATACCAAATACACACAATGAATAATTGAATTTTAGTCTCCCTCAACAACTTCCAAAATCCTTCCCCTGGGACCCTTTCAACAAATTTGTTAATATTGTGACTTCTGCATTAGTGCGGCCATGTTGTTTTATATTCATGTGGAAATAGTGATTTCTGTATCGCGGGGTTCACCTAAAAAGCGAATGTTTAAGTTTCCATATAAGGAGATAATGGAACCTAAAGATGGCATGTGATCGCTGACATCCTGATGACAGATCTGGCTCGAAGAAAATAAAAACAACGGATTTTTAATGGACTGAATGAACATTTCATGGGAAAGGGGTAACCAGTATTTGCAGAAACAATTTGTCTACATGATGTTTGTAAAGGTATAATCTATTTACCAGAATTCTTGACATTTTTCTCAGTTTTCGCTGGAGTTAAGGGTTCTACTAGACGTTTGCCTCGAAAGAAGCCGAACGTATACAATAGCAAGGGGGCACTGCGCTCGAAACATCACGTGATATGCAAATGACGCGATACAGAAGATACCGTGTTTTATGCTCCACAGACAGGGTCACGGTTTAAGGACTCACCCTAAAGACCGCAAAAAACCCACGATCGAACCCACCTAGACAGCCCCTGATAAATCACTACACCATGGAGGGAAGGCTAGAAAAAATGTCAGCAGTCGCAAACTATTTACGAAAAGTCAATATTTCCAAATCTAAAGG
The DNA here is from genome assembly GCA_964017185.1 of Rugalucina vietnamica. NCBI lineage: Eukaryota > Metazoa > Mollusca > Bivalvia > Lucinida > Lucinidae > Rugalucina > Rugalucina vietnamica. The sequence continues at coordinate 7,200,262 of OZ024876.1, read as the reverse complement.
GCCACTGACGAGGCTATAGTAGCCGAAACCTCGATATGAGCCATTCCCTATCTCATCAGTATGCCCTTAAGAATTGAAGTTCATCGGGTCTGAAACATTGAACATATCCAATTATTTTCCATAATGCGTAAATAAAATTTGTATTTTTCAACTAACCAGACCGACTCAGAATTATTTTTTGCGTCAACCCTGCAATTTGCCATACAACATAAAATAAAAATATTTTCTTGAAGTAGGCAATGTATAGCTGCAAATTAAAGTAATATCTACACCGACTTTCACTTAGCTTCCTTTTCCACGGTTTTCTACTTCAGTGCATGCACATGTATATTTCTAGTTCTTAGGATTGACTTTAGTTTGACTTTTATACCCCTATTCAACGACAACAACAAACAATCCGACCTACCAGCCCTACGTCGTCTTCAGCATGTTAGCAGAAACAAAGTGATATTTACGTCCTAAATATATATATATCAAGCATTCTTCAACATATCAAATTGGCCGTTTGTGTCTCAGCGCCACCAGTGATCTCCATCGTCAGGCAGCTTACTAAATCTGTGAGTCCTCGTTTTTTATTCATTCGTTAGACTTATTGTGCTGGATCCCAGCTTGGTCTTAAGGTTCAGATGCACCGCAAACTGAGTCGCAATCCAGGAGAAACTGTGGAGCTATTTGAAGGATCTATTGCTATGATCTTCGTGCGTAAATCCGGGTCAACTCGGCCTTGATTCAACTTGGTCCTGGTTAACTCTGGTCTTTCTCTGTAATCGCTCTGGACATTTTAGGCAGGTCCGGTATTTTTCCAGAATAAGCCAATTTGGATAGAACCGATGTACATGTAGGGTTCTTTAACATGTACAGGGGGTGGTTGTCCCTGCATGGGGGAGGGGTTCATAGAAAGGTAGTATGACTGACATCCTTAAAAAACTTGAATGGGAATCCCTGCAGAAAAGAAGGAAGGACAATAGAATTATATTGCTTTACAAAGGTCTAAATGGGACAGCAAAAATACCAACGGATGACCTTATCCCCAAAAATAGGCGTTGTAGGAATCAGCACTCCTTGGCATTTAAGATAGGCCCTACCTTCAGCAAGTACAAATGCCTAGATTGGAATGGAAATTGGTAAAATTTAATGGCAGAAAAACTTCCTGGGAATGAGCAAATGGACAGAATATTTGATTATGAAAACATTTTGTGGGCCAAATACATGTACATTGCAAATGATCTTAATATTCAAACATGTCTGCAAGTGCTAGGCCAATCAACGCCAAACTTCATGTGGGTCATCCCTGAGAAGTGCAAACAAATGTAAAAATAAATGGTCCAGGTCACATGACCAAGATGGCCTTCATGACTATAAATAGCAAAATTCTTTAAAAATGTTCTCCAGAACCGAACCAGATGGCCTATGATTTTGAAACTTGGCATGAAGCATGTCTTTGGCCAACTCAGTGAGGTCAACTATGGTTACTCTTTCTCTGTATACTGCCATACGCCCTCTCGGACCGGAAAATACTTACTTGATAGTTAAATATTATTTCTATACAATTATCAAGTGCTATAGCATGACCTTCTATTTCAAAAGCTAACCTTGTCATGGTGGTTATCATGATTTATTTGTTTGTCCTTGATCATTCATTGACTAGTTAGAGATTCACCACGAGGAACGAACAACTAACAAAATGTTTTCATATTTTTAGTTAAAAAGGTACAAGCAGGCAACGATCAAGAAAAGGCGCAATCAGGAAAAGATTCCCACTCCAAAAACCAAGATGGAAAAAAAAAACAAATTAACAATCAGGTACTTATACATGTACCATGAAAACATATCGTAAGCCGAATGAGCAGCAATGTTCCCAATAGGTGGCCACTCAGTTACCTAAACTTAACTAAACATAAGGCGCCAACAGCACAATTATTTTTAAACACCAAGACATAAAACAGAACCACCACAGACGTATTGCCTTGGAACGATCAGTCATATAAAATTACTGGCGGGCTTAAATCGATTTTACAGGTACCTAACCTCACCCTCAGCTTCTACAGTGGTTCATGTCACAGGGTATAGGTATATAGCACACTTGTACAGCCTTGCGGTACAAGCCGGCTTTTACAACGACGCAATAGAGTGTTGAATTAGCACGCAGGAGACCCTGGTTCGATCCTCGGCCGGGGCAAAAAAGGTGATTAGCATATTTTTCACCTGTTACACTTGGCGCCCAACATGAATTAATCCTATGACCCGTGCAGTAATTCCCCGACTTTGTTTCCACGATAAACTCTATGGCCTGGGACTTCGGGGACGAAGCCCAATTAGGTGGGGGAGAATGTCACAGGGTAAAGGTATATAGCACACTTGTACTGCCTTGCGGTACAAGCCGCCTTTTACAGCGACGTGGTAGAGTGTTCGCTTAGCACGCGGGAGAACCTGGTTCGATCCCCGTCAGGGAAGAAAGAAATTTTCTTCGCCTGTTACATTCACATTTAGTTAGTTGTTCGGTCCTCGTGGTGAATCTCTAACCTGTCAATGAATCATCATGGACAAACAAATAAATCATGATAAACTCCATGATGAATCAAAACGGGGACTCACAGATTGAGTAAGCTGCTCGACGATGAAGTTTAGGTAACTAAGTGGCCACCTATTGGAAAAATAGCTGCTCATTCGGCTTACGATATGTTTTCATGGTACAAGTACCTGATTGTTAATTTAATTTTCCCACCTCGGTTTTTGGAGAGGGATATTCATTCTGACTGTGCCTTTTCCTGATTGTTGCCTACTTGTACGTTTTCATTATGCATTCTTATAACATGGCCAGTCCATTTTAGTTGCGCTTACTTTAGAACTGTATGCATGATTTGCATCCCTGCCTTCTTCAGGACCTCTGTGTCTGGAATCGTGTCTCGACAGCTTTCTCACACAGCTTAAGTGGAAATGATTCAGTCTTTTTGCATGACGTTGGTATACTGCCCAGGTCTCACATGCATACATGTACAAGAGAGTTGGCAGTACCACAGCCTTGTAGAGTAAGTATGATTCCATTTCTCTCCCAGACACTTGCACGGAGACTTCCGAATGTCGCTGTCACGACTTTTGGAATTCTGTCGGTGAAATCATCACCGATGTGCACTGCTCTGGAGGGACTGCTTCCGAGACAGGTGAATTTCTCATCAACTTTCTATTTTGTCCATACACAGAGATTGTTGGTTCAATGTATGTTTTTTTCCTGTGGAAGTTGGTGTATGTGTCTCTGTCTTTTTTGTGCTGATCGTAAGATCATAGTTACATGTATCACATGATTGCGAAACTTGATCCTCGGCCCTTTGCATTTTTGCCTCTGAACTACATGTAGCATTTTTCATGACGAAAACTTGTCCATGCAATAAACAGAGATTTTTTGAGCTTTAAAAATTGAAAATTTTCACCTGAAAAATTGTGATATTTTTCTTGTTTTTGCTCAAAACATAGATTGTGGGTACACGTTAGAACCGGCGAGGCGGTTCTAACGAGTACCCACAATCTATGTTTAGAGCAAAAATAAGAAAAATAGGTATACCCCTGCATACCCCCGTTTTGCTATATAAAAGTGGGGTTTAAGGGGGTATACACTGCATGGACATGTTTTCCTGATGATCCACATCAACTGCATAGAGAAGTTCATCTAGCAGATCAGTCTGCACCATAGTTTTGACTTTCTAAGGTTGAATAAATTACCATCAAAGCGGTAGCCATCAATGAGCATGGCAGAAAACATATTGAACAGTAGCCCTGTCTTAATCCCATTCGTGACCTCGTGGGGTTCAGAAAACTTTCCGTCATTTTACACACATGCCTGCATGTCATCATGAAATTGCCGCATCACTGCTATGAATCTGGGTGGACAGCAAAACTTGCTCATGGTTTTCCAGACTCCATCATGACTAAGTGTGTCGAAAGCTTTGGTGAGGTCGACAAACGTCATGCATCAGGAAAACATGTCCGTGCAATAAATACCCCCCTGAACCCCGCTTTTATATAGCAAAACTGGGGTATGCAGGGGTATGCCTATTTTTCTTATTTTTGCTCCAAAACATAGATTGTGGGTACTCGTTAGAACCACCTCGGCGAGGCGGTTCTAACGTGTACCCACAATCTATGTTTTGAGCGAAAATAAGAAAAATATCAAACATTTTCCACTGAAAATTTTCAATTTTACAGGTGAAAAAATCTCTGTATATTGCATGGACATGTTTTCGTAATGTATAGGTCTACATTCCTGTTCCTGGCATTTATCCTGAAGCTGTCTTGCTGTGAAGATCATGTCTATTGTCACTTTGTCTTTTCTGAATCTACGTTGGCGTTCTCGGATAAAATCCGCATATGTAAAATGTTCATTTTCTCATGACACGACCCATTTTTTTTTTTTTTCGAAAACCACTTTAATGTCGAAATGATCACTTGTCGTGAATAAAATATGGGCATGTGCGTGAGAAAACCAGCAATTTGGGTTCCGACTTTGTCCAACACAAACTGGGTTGTACAGTCACAGAAGATGGTTACAGGTTGGAAATTTTGGATTTAGAAAGTAGAGGAATCGTTCTATCGGTGTAGCAAAAACAAAGGCGCTGATCAGCTTCACATTTACCTTTGTTGCATCGCCTATGCAGATTGTTGGTTTTCCTATGCGGCAGCTCATATGGTCTTAAAAACAAAAATGGTGCGGACCAGACCATTAGTATACTATTTAATCATCTCATGTTGCTTCTGCTCAGTAGCACCTCTTAAGTTCATGGAGATGCAGGCTTCCCAACATGGATTGTGTGTGTGCATTAACTTTTTTCCATCATAACAATGTGATAAATGATACAAGAAACCTAATAAGGAGAAAGTTTGTGGACAAATTTATTTCGATCATATTTCATGCACGTCTGAAATACATTTATGTACAGTGAAGCAAGAGTGTTGCTTTACAACGATTTACAATCATTGCGATCAAGTTCATGTAATTTTACCTCACTTCCAACATTCATGCATGTATGCATTTTTTCTTTGTCGCGAGCATCTTCTCGCAGATTCATCATCGCTTTTATCGACGCTTAAGATAGCCTAATACTAGGAAATCAAGTCTTGATATAAAATATTATCGGAAAGAAGACTTTCTAGTGCAATAAATTAAATACTGTAGCTTCGATTTAAGATTGAACCAAATATAGGTTTAAAGTTTAAGCCTATATTTGGTTCAATCTTAAATCGAAGCTACTTTAAACTGTTCCATTTACGCTGGCTAAAATACCGACTTCTGTACAACTCGACAGTTATACATGTAGTTGAAAGTATTTTTTCTTTTTTTTTTTAGCTTCATGTTCCAGGCAACAAAATGGTATTGTCGGGACGTTGAATCATTTTTTTAGGAATTCTACCAAACATATTGTGGATGTTATGCCATCTGAAATGTGCTTCAAGTATATAACCGCCGAAGTTCATGTATACAACCATCAAGAAAACATGTCCGTGAAATATATCCCCTCACACTCCACTTTTATATGAGCCTGTGCATGACAAAACCAACAATTTGGGTTTCCGACCAGGTCCAACACAAACCAGCCTGTACAGTCACAGAAGAAACCCAGAATCTTGAAAATTTGGGAATAAGTAGAGGAGGAAATGTACTATCCGTGTAGCGAAAACAAAGACGCTGATCAGCTTCGCGGTTACCGCGAAGCTGATCTGCGTCTTTGTTTTCGCCCATGCAAATTGTTGGTTTTCTCACGCACAGGCTCATATAGTAAAACTGTTTTTCACAACCCAAAAGGACGGAGAGAAAGAGGAGCAAGCATATCGGCAATATGGATATCTCTTTGGATCCCCATTCGTACAAAGTTTTAGCGCCTGATAGAAAGGTTGGATATATACATTTACATGTATATTGTATTACGTCTCATTCAACAACTAGGGTCACAAAGAGAGACAAAACTTGGATAAAGACTGATACTGACTTATAGTGCATATGTTGGTTTTGTTTTACTTCGTAAGACGAACCATAAACAGTATTAAAAGTCGGAAGGTATTGGCGCTGTAACATCATTATATGTAGGAGTATCTTTTTTTTTTTATCTATTTCCACCTAAATTATTGTATGAGCCGCCTCATGGGAAAACCAACAATCTGCATAGGCGAAAACAAAGACACAGATCAGCTTCGCGGTTACCGCGAAGCTGATCAGCGCCTTTGTTTTCGCTACTCGGATAGTACAGTTCCTCTTCTACTTAAATCCAAAATTTCAAGATTCTAGCTCCTTTCTGTGACTGTACAGGTCGGTTTATGTCGAACCTGGTCGGAAACCACATTGTTGGTTTTCCCATGAGACGGCTCATATAAAGTAACACATAAATAATGAACAGGAACTGATATGGTATATCACAAACACCTAGGTAAAACTCGAATACGACTGAATCATAAGGAAATGTATACCCCTTTGAACCCCACTTTTGTATAGCAAAACTGGGGTATGCAGATGTATACATGTACCTATTTTTCTTATCTTTGCTCCAAAACATAGATTATGGGTAGTCGTTAGAACAGCCTCGCCGAGGCGGTTCTAACGTGTACCCACAATCTATGTTTTGAGCAAAAATAAGAAAAATATCATTTTTTTTCTGATGAAAGTTTCAGTGTTTACAACAGAAAAAAAAATCTGTATATATTGCGTGGGCATTTTTTCGTAATGTGATCATCAGACCTTACTGGAGGGGGAAGGGGGCTTTATTTGCTTTTGTATGGCACACTCTTCAACCGGGTTTGTCGTTAAGCTTTGGGTTTACCAAACTTACAAGGCTATAATTTATCACGGAAACAAATATAACAATTTAAAGAATTTATATTTATGATAATCTGCTAATTCTGCACTCAAGTTCAATGTAGAAACGAGTAACACCACTTACAGGTTTACGAGAAAGATCATGGATTGAGCCTTAAAAATAAAGAGAATGTATCTTATATTGCGTTCCTGCCCATTAAAAATTCAAACGTTTTCATCGCGTACGCGTGTTCCAATAGCTAAAAGCTAATCTAGCATGCACGGCCTCATTCAAAGTATTCAATTTTATCCATTATAAATCTGTCGTTGCGCTTATGTGTCTTCCATATGTACATAATAGCTCTGTCCCAAACCCTTTGAACGATGACTTGTCTATCACCAACGATGCCCGACTGAGATTTCAACTTCTTTTGGACGAAGTCGCTTAAAGTCCTTTAAAGCCTTACTATAGCTGCCAGATTTTGTGTAAATTTTGACCCCACTCTGCGTATACCTCAGTTTGGCGGTTTTCAGCAAGGCTTCAACAGCAGGAATTGATCGTTTAGTCATGTGACCATGTTCATTTGTTTCAATCGCATTCTGCTTCGATAAAGCAAATTTAAAAGTAGCAACGGCGACGACAACAACATATGCTGCACCGAATATAGTATTCATATTGTCAGACAAAACGTAGATCTCGAACGCAGCAACCTGAAAAATATAGTACGGGACACTTAACCATACAATATACGTGGGGTGATCGGAAAGAGCACGTATAAAACTGTTGTCATTTCTTTCGCTTTTGTTATTTCGAGATGAAATTTCTCAATAGTATGTAATTAGCATGTCAAAAATACAGTCGATCAAATTTAGCAACTTAGACTTACCTTTAAATTTTATTTATTTTTGTTTTCAATTACTCCAGCTGAAGCATTTCTCGTAATATTTTAAAACCGAAGATGCTTTGTGCTGCTTCGCTTTAAGGCCCCTGGCGGATATTGTAAAGCTGCACGTATGCAATCACATGTGAAGCCACGGGTACAATGTTGATTTCGTTTTCAATTTCGGTGTTGGTTTACGTATGGTTTCATTTTCAATGCGCATGTAGTAAAATACATGTTGAATTCGTACATGTTGTAAGTCAAATACCCAGAACGGATTAACTGAGCCGCCACATAAGAAAACCAACACTGCTGCATAAGCGAAAACAGGCGGAGATCGGCTTCGCACTAACTGCGAAGCTGATCAGCGCCTTTGTTTTCGCTGCACGGATAGTAAAATTCCTCTTCTTTTCCAGCATCTAGCCACGGAGATCTTAAAGAAAAAATACTTTGATTGTCCGATGTCCCAGATGCTTCAAGCGATTGCTCCATACCCCCATCTGGACGCCCCACTTAATATCTTGATATATGACTTTCATCCAACAACCGGTTTCAGCGAAAATCTTGGACTAATGCAGATGGCCGATCACTAGACTACCAAAAACTCACCGTGAGTGTCTTACATCTTGGGCGAGGTAAACGATGTTGATACTATAATAAATGGTTTCACCGGTTGGTGAAAAGGTCACTTGCTGATGCTAAACTTATATGAAGAAATAAAGAGGGACTTGTAATTTAACATTACGAAAAACTTGCCTATGCAATATACAGAGATTTGTTTTCAGAAGAAAAAAAAAACAACAAAAAACAGAGGACCAATTAATGGCCCTGTAAACGCTCACCTAAGACCTGAGATATATACATTGTACCACTAGAATGGTAATATGCATGTACATTACCCCAGAGCAACCTCTGGAGGCAATTTCTTTTTTAAATCATAAAGATTCAGTCCATTTGCCAATTTACTGCAAGTTTTGCCCTAACAATTTTCCCCATTCAAATGCGTGGGCAACCTAAGTTGACCTTGCTGTAAAAAAGGTCATGGTCATCCCAGGGTGATGATTTATATAAACTTTGTAGAGCTCAATTGCCTGATGCTTCATGCCAAGTTTCAAAATCATAGGCCTTCTGGTTCTGGAGAAGAAGATTTTTAGAGGTTTTTACTATTTATAGCCATCTTGGTCATGTGACCTTGACCATTTATACAAACTTTCATTCACTCTTCCTAAGAATGCTCCACATAAAGTTTGGCTTTGATTAGCCAAGCGGTTTCAGAGAAGATGTTTGAATATTATGGTCAAACACATGTATATAGCCCCGGGGCAGGGGCAGATAACCCTCTGGGCTAAAAATATTTTCATAAACATAAATCTTTTGTCCATTTGTTCATTCCTAGCAAGTTTTTTGCCATTAAATGACATTGTCTTATTTTTTCCCATTCAAATGCATGGGCGGCCTTAGTTGACCGTGCCTGATGATTCATGCCAAGTTTCAAAACCAGAGGACCAATGGTCCTGTAAACGCTCACCTGAGACCGGAGATATATACCAATAAACTTGTTTGACTAGAATGGTAATATACATGTATATAACCCCAGGCCAGGGTCAGAGCAACCTCTGGTGTCAATTTCTTTTTTTAAATAATAAAGATTCAGTCCATTTGTCAATTTACTGCAAATTTTGCCCTTCAAATGACATTGTAACAATTTTCCCCATTCAAATGTGTGGGCAACTATGTTGACCTTGCCGTAAAAAAGGTCAAGGTCATCTAAGGGTCATGATTTATATAAACTTTGTAGAACTCTATTGCCTGATGCTTCATGCCAAGTTTCAAAATCATAGGGCTTCTGGTTCTGGACAAGAAGATTTCTAAAGGTTTTTGCTATTTATAGCAATGGTGGCCATCTTGGTCATGTAACCTTGACCATTTATACAAACTTTCATTCACTCTTCCTAAAATGCTCCACATAAAGTTTGGCTTTGATTGGCCAAGCGGTTTCAGAGAAGAAGATGTTTAAATATTATGGTCATACACATGTATATAGCCCTGGGGCAGGGGCAGACAATCCTCTGGGCCCAAAATATTTTCATAAACATGAATATTCTGTCCATTTGCTCATTCCTAGCAAGTTTTTTGCCATTTACTGACATTTTCCTATTTTTCCCATTCAAATGCATGGGCGGCCTAAGTTGACCTTTCCGTAAAAGAAGGTCAAGGTCATCCCAGGGTCATGATTTATATAAACTTTGTAGAGCTCCATTGCCTGATGCTTCATGCCAAGTTTCAAAATCATAGGCCTTCTGGTTCTGGAGAAGAAGATTTTTAAAGGTTTTTGCTATTTATAGCCATGGCGGCCATCTTGGTCAAGTGACCTGGATCATTTATACAAACTTTCGTTCCCCCTTCCTATGGATGCTCCATATCAAGTTTGGCTTTGATTGGCCTAGCGGTTTCAGAGGAGAAGATCTTTGAAATTGTGGACGACGGACGGACGACGGACGCTGAAGCATGGGTATACTATAAGCTCACCTGTGAGCCTCCGGCTCAGGTGAGCTAATCATAGGTAGTCCGGCACAAAATCAATTTGACCTGGAATTGTGGTATAAAGTTTTTTTTCTTTACAGATTCTTGTAGGTTAGACATTGCCATTAAAGATTCTGGATGATGAACATTGAGCATTTTGAGAAATTCAAGATGGCGTCCAAGATGTCAGAAAATAATGAGAATACACATACTACTATACAATGTGACCCTTAAAATGAACAAAAATGCTATGTTTCCTCACAACTTTATCAGGTATTATTATACCTGACATAAATTATTGTTTCCTGGTTTAAAGATCAAAAAAGACATCCAAGATGGCCGCCAAAATAAGATTCCTTGACAAATTTTAATGTCTATACAATAAATACATATTTGGACTTCTTATGCATACACATTTTGATCAGTTAGGCCTGAAAATGACCTATTAAGTTTAATTTTCTTTATAAATGTGTATGTAAGACCTTGTCAATAGAAAATCCAACTTCTGACACCCTGTCAGCATCGAACACTTTAACAAAATCAAGTAGACATCTGAAAATAATTTTATGCGCAGTTTTATGGTTTGTCTCTAACAGAATAAAACTGTTATTTTGTCCTAGTATTTAGTACATGTTGACATGTCTAACATTAGTTACCTTTTCCAGGCTTGAGTACAATATGGAATACAAGATGGCTATCAGAACATTTAAATATTATAAACATTTTTCTAATACATACACGTTTGAAACTTTTGTCTATTTCTGATTTTAATGAATCATTATAAACGTTTAACTCTTAGGAATACTAATGAAAAAATGAACAAGAACTTCACTATGTAGTGGTGCTCACATAGTATGCCTGGTCAATAATATCATTGTGTACCAGATAGACACTGGTGTACGTTTTTGTTACTTTAAAGCTCAACGCCTCAAAATTCCTGGTATCATTTGAAAACAAGAACTACCATAGGCATAAAGCCGACAGACTAAGTATAACATATTGCTGAACACCTGATTTAAATAACGCATATGCTTTATAAAGATTGGTTACTATTGCACGCTTCCATACTTTAAGTTCCTTAATAATTGAAAATGTCAAACATGCATATTTGAGAGCATGTTTTAAAATCAGATCTGCCAATTATGTTGCCAGAGTCATTTTGCTGGCTGACAAATGAGAGCAAATTTTACCCCTGCACATTTAATTGTACCTCTTGATGACCACCAGGCCGCCTTCTTAAATCAACTAAGTTGCATTTTCGAAGTGAGAGTCATAGCGCCACATAGCGCCGTGAATATAACAAAGCAAGATTAGGCTTGTAGGACATAAATCAAACAAAACTGGCTAGATTTACTGTCAAGTATGCATATTGACCAGGTTTTCTTGATCTGTTTGTATATTCCATTTACTTTGAGAGTGTTTTGCCAAACTAAGTTTCGTCTAGCATTAAGTGTATTTATGAGTAACTTAGATGTAATTTTTGAAACCCTCCTCATTTTAGTACTTGTCCTTCATGTATTTTTCAAGCACACACTTCAGCCCTTGACATATATTTCATGCTCCTCTGACTCTGACCAAATAAATGTCAAATTACATCGCTGGCTGGAAGTGTAACTGTCTTTGAAATACTATTAGGCACGCTCATAGACTTGAAATCCTTGATGTATCATTTCATGCCACACTTTTGGCTTTGAAATAATAAATGTTGAGGCTAACACTTGGATTGTGTAACCACACATGTTAATCTGTCATTGATATACGATTGAAGCATGTACCTCGACATGGTATACTTGATCTGATTTTCACACTCTGTTGACTTTGACAATATTTATATCAACGCTTGCATTAAGGTGTGTATTTCTGCACCTTTATTAGATGGCTTTGTGTGGGTCTGTGAATAGTAATTTCCCCAGGACATTGATCTACATTGTATACTCCCTAGTTTGACACAATTTACATAAATTTTCGCTTTTAAGTGCGTTACACCAATATCTGCAGATGTAGATCCTTAGATATGAATGGTCCTTTGCACATCCTTCAGATGAAGCACCATTACCCAAGGTACGCATGACCTTCACTGTGTGCTGTCATAATTTCATCCATTGCAGTTGCAAAATTGATAGTGATATTCTTGTCATCAAACAAAAACCAAAAATGAGATCCCTTAAGAGCAGTGAGTATATTCATGAGGAAAGGAATGGGCCAAACCGTGGTTTCGGCTACCTAAGACTTTTCAGTGAATCTTTAGATTTGGCAAAATGGAGCAAAAGTGAAATACTGTAGTTTTGTAACTTTCAACAGGATAGTCGATCAAAAGACTAGTATTATACAAACAGAGCCAAATATATAAAATGGTTAGAAAATGAACCTAAACCAATAAGGAATTTCTGATTACTCAGAATACCCTCGCTGACCAATGCTGTTGATTTTTACAGGTTATATCTTCTAGATCTGAGCCCTGTCCATTTGTTCTGAAGCTATATAAATCAATATACTTTCAGTAAAGTAGCTAAGCGGGAATATAGAACAGTCATACACGTCACGACTCATGAATAAGATATTTGTTTTTTACAAAAGTCTCCCCAGTGTACATAATACATAAGTTAGTTTTAGGCTTTATTAGTGTATTGGTATTCAATTCAAGTGAAAATATCTTCATTTATACTAATCTTATAAATGTCAATTTGATATGTTATCATGATGATGATAATTCTATGAATGAATGATAATGCTATTTTATCAACTTATTCACACTGTGGCCATTTAATATGGATCTTATTCATAATGTGTGTAAAAATAAACTGAAATTACATTAATAGAATAACAGCACTGCATTGTGTTAAGTCTGCACTTTTTATAGATTCAAGGATAATTCAAAGCCTGAATTCCTTAACATATCTACAAAGCATTTGTTAAGATGAACCGTGTGGTATTTTTGTGTCTATTTTACACCAATAATATACAAAATGAGAAGAAATTTTGTTTTGTTCTGATGGCCATTTCGGATGCCATCTTTAATGTGTTCATTTTTCAGCTTGCAAAAATATATAAGCATCACCAGTCCTTTAACTTCCGTTCTAGATTTAATCAAAATGCAAACACTTTCGTATCAGTGTAATTAACTCTATACATGTAGTTGGAAATCTGTAACTGGTAGACATTTTGGATGCCATCTTGAATTACTGACAAGACTCCATGATGTCACGAGTTAATTATTTTGATTCTATTATGTCATTTTCTGATCCAAAAGAAGCTCAATTGTGTATACAAATGTGTAAATAAATATTGGTAAAACATGTGAAATCTTAAAAAAATCTTATTTTGGCAGCCATCTTGGATGTCATCCTTGGTTTTTTTAACCAGAAAGCATTAACTGAAGACAGTTGAATTAATACCTAATAAAGTTGTGAGGCAACATAGCATTTTTCATTATTCATTTTGAGGGCAAATTGTATATACTTGGCAGTCCAAATCCAAAAAAGTGGCTTAGTTTTGGTTTTGTTGGCATTTTTGAGTACATTATTCTACCTATGCTCATAATATTCCTTGGCATGTGCCCAAACTCGTACGGGTGGATGCCAAGTCTGTAAATGACCCTGGGCCACAGAACAAGGTCAAAGGTCAAACGAGTGCAGAATAGCAAAAATCTGTAAAAATGAAAATAAACATTATTGTTTTGGAAAATAATGGACTGATTATAGATAACTTGTACTCATGTCATTCCTTGATATGTGTCCAAAGACATAGAGGTGGATTCCAAGACTGCAAATGCTCCTGGGTGACAGAATTAGGTAAAGTCAAATGAGTGCAAAATAACAAACGCCCGTTACAATAATCAAGTATTTCTTAAATCAAACATGAACTGACTAAAGACAGCATGTGCTCATTTTTTTTCATTGACAAGTGTTTAAACTCATACGGGTATATTCCAAGTCTGTAACTGCCTCTGGGTCACACAATTAGGTCAAATGTCATATGAGTGCAAAAATATCAAAACCTGTTATGATAACTAATAGTCTTCTAGCTATCCATACCCCTCCCCCAGGGGGAATTTTCTACATTATGATTTTCTAAAAGTACATTAAAAAAACTATCAAATCATGTTTTCTGCCATCTGGAAGTGGAAGTGTTTGCGTTTTACGCTATGTTCTATTAAAGTACCCTAAATATTCATTTTTTTGCGTTTTTGTAATGGGGTTACACAAAGAAAATTGAAGATATCTCAATCATTTGTAATCCTAGACCATTGAACTTGGTCTCATTTTAAAGCTTGGACATAGCCCCTTTTTCAATGATAAGAAAAATAGAAAATATCTAATTTGCATATTCATGAATTTTCATTAAAACTTTAAAATGAATAAAAAGAAACAATTAAAAATCAAGTATCCCATAAACTAATTTCATGCCTAAAATATCATTGCGACTCATTGTAATTGTACCAATAATACTATTTGACAAATTTGTTGATGTCATGGGCCTAAATAAAAAAAATTTCATTTGCATTTTCATGAATATTAATGAAAATGACGAAAATCAAGATTTACAAAGGGACAATCTATTGCCATTTGAAGGGTTTAGGGTTGGATATCTATAGGATGTACCTTGCACCCTTAGAACAAATGCCCATGGGTGCCAGTTTGGTCAGAGGATCACTTTATTGCACATTTGTGTCATGTAAAATCACAGTGTTCACCCCACCCAAAATAAGCAGAGGAAGTAGTGTGGTATAACTATATTTCTTGGCTACTAACACACCTAGAGAGCAGAAACAGGTATCAAATAATTCCTCTTACAATGCTTGATAACCATGTAATAAGACATAAATATCAAACTGACGTCCTGGTGTTCGAATATTAATGAGAACTTCATATATTAGAAAAAAATCACAGAAAAATGGAGTATACCAGCATAATTGCTTATATCTCGTCAACCAAAGGCCCTAAAGAGCTTAAAATGGTATCAAATGATTGATATGACAATGTTCTATAACCACGTAATAAGATATATAAACAAATCGGCTATCTTAATGCTCAATATTAAAGAGAACTTCAGATAATAGAGAAAAATAACAGATAAATGAAGGGGGTCTACCAACAAAATTGCTTATATCTCAGCAACCAAAATTTCTAGAGAGCTGAAATTTATATCAAATGATTGATATGATAATGGTTTATAATTATATGATAAGATACACAAAGAATTCGACTTTCTTTGGGTTCAAATCTTGATGAGAACTTCCAATATTAGAGAAGAATCACAGAACAATGGAGGAGGTATACCTACAGAAATGTTTATAGCTCAGCAACCAAAAGCCCTAGAGAGCAGTAATTGGTATCAAATAATTGCTATGACAACATTCTAAAACCATGAAATAAAACATATAAATAATCAGACTTTTGTGTTGTTCGAATATTGATGACATCTTATAATATTAGAGAAAAATCACAGCAAATGCAGGGGGTATACCTACAGAAATGTTTATATCTCAGCAACCAAAAGCCATAGTGAGCAGAAATTAGTATCAAATGATTGATATGACAATATTCTACAACCATGTAATAAGGTATAGAAACAAGCTGACTATCTTGTATCTCAAATATTTAAGAAAACTTAAGATATAGGAGAAAAATCACTGGCAAACGAAGGGGGTATACCAATCAAATTGTTAATATCTCAGTGACTAAAAATTCTAGAGAGCTGAAATAGGTATCAATTGATTGCTATAATAATGTTCTATAATACTGTGATAAGACGCATCAATAATCTGACTTTCTTGTTGTTCGAATAGTGATGAGAACTTTAAATATTAGATAATAATCTCAGAAAAATAGAGGGGGTATACCAACGGAAACGTATATATCTCAGCAACCAAAAGTCATAGAAAGCTGAAATTGGTATCAAACGATTGCTAAGACAAAATTCTTCAACCATGTTATAAGATATGTTAACAAGCTTACTTTCTTGTTTCTCAAATATTTAAGGAAACTAAAGATATAGGAGAAAGATCCTTGGCAAACGAAGGGGTGTTACCAATAAAACTGCTAATATCTCAGTGACCAAAAGTTCCAGAGAACTGAAATTGGTATCAAATGATTGCTAAGATAACATTCTATAACCATGTTGTAAAGCACACAAACAATCTGACTTTCTTGTTTTTCGATTATTGATAAAAACTTTAAATATTAGTGAAAACCCACAGAAAAGTTGATAGGGTATACCAACAAAATGTTTTATAACTTAATAACCAAACATCCTAGAGAGCTGAAATTGATACCAAATGATTGTTATGATAATGTTCTACAAACATGTGATAAGATAAATGAATAGTTCGACTTTCTAATTGTTTCAATATTGATGAAAACTTAAAATATTTGATAAAAATCACAGAAAAATAGAGGGGGTATACCACCGGAAACGTTAATATCTCAGCAACCATAAGTCCTAGAGATCTGAAATTGGTATCAAATGATTGCTATGACAATAATGGATAACCATGTAATAATATATATGACCAAGCTGACTATCCCATTGCAAAAATTTACGAAAACTTAAGATATAAGAGAAAAAAAAAACACAGACAAATGCTTGGGACTATACCAATAAAATTGGCAATATCTCAGCAACCAAAAACTGTAGAGAGCTGAAATTGGTATCAAATGATCATTTTCTATACACAATTGATACAAAAAGTATCTAAAAGAACTTTATCCCCATCAGAATACCACTGACACTGATGTTTACACAGACAATTGTAAAAGGGCATGAAAATAAGCATTTTTTGCACTAAAGTGACCTTTGACCTAAGTTTGCATTACTTTGTTGTAACAATTGTAACTGATTACACCATACAAATGTATTATGTGTAATTTGGGGTGTTTTTACACACACAAAAAAAAAGAAAATATTTCATAAGATACTGCTATAATGTTGAAATATCTTAAATTTTGCACTTAGTTGACCTTTGACCTATTTATGGGACTCTGGGGCATTTTCAGACTTGGCATCCACCCTAGCGTGTATTGTTACACATTAAGTTACACATTGGGCATGGATGCCAAAATGTACTCAAAAATGCCAACAGAAAAATATTTGGGGGGGGGGGGGCTTGAGAGGCCAACTAATAGTAAACCTTATGTATTTTCATTGTTTAAGACATCTTGGATGCCATCTTGAATTTCTCAAAATGCTCAATGATGACAGGCTGTCATCATCCAGAATCTTGAATGGCAATGTCTTACCTAGAAGAATCCATCAAGAAAAAAAACTTTATACCCGACTTCCAGGTCAATCGAAAATATGCCATATTCGTGCCGGACTATAGGCCTTCTGGTTCTGGAGAAGAAGATTTTTAAAGGTTTTTGCTATTTATAGCCATGGCGGCCATCTTGGTCATGTGACCTTGACCTTAAATATATAAACTTTCTTTGCTGCTTTCCAAGGATGCTCCATGTGAAGTTTGGCTTCGATTGGCCAAGCGGTTTTAGAACAGAGGATATTTCAATATTATGGAAATTTACATGTACAGTATGTAGCTCCGGGGCAGGGGCAGACAACCCCCAGGGGGGGGGGGGGGGGGCGCAAAATTTTTCCATAAATATTAATCTTCTGTCCATTTGCCTATTCCCAGTAAGTTTTACCTATTAAATAGTATTTTACCATTTTTTCCCATTCAAATGCATTGGCGATCTAAGTTGACCTTGCCGTAAAATAAGTCAAGGTCATCCCAATGTCATGATTTATATAAACTTCGTAGAGCTCCTGTCCCTGATGTTTCACACCAAGTTTCAAGATCATAGGCCTTCTGATTTTGGAAAAGAAGATTTTTAAAAGGTTTTTGCTATTTATAGCCATGGCGGCCATCTTGGTCATGTGACCTGGACCATTTATATAAACTTTCGTTCCACCTTCCTAAGGATGCTCCACATGAAGTTCGGCTTTGATTGGCCAAGCGGTTTCAGAGGAGAAGATATTTGAAATTGTGGACGGCGGACAACGGACGGACGACGACGGACGGACGCCGGAGCATAGGTATACTATAAGCTCACCTGTGAGACTTCAGCTCAGGTGAGGTATAAATGATTTTTTTTTAATATTTTAGGCGAGGCGGTTCTAACGAGTGACTACAATGTATGCTTTGGATCAAAAATATGGAAATTATAAGGAATTCCTCTATAACCCCCAGTTTTTTTCTATATAAAAGTGGGGTATAAGGGGGTATTTATTGCATGGGCATGCAACATGTAGCACGATGATTCAGCGGTAAGTGTAAAGGAAGCTTGTCAAATTGTAGGGTAGTGGGCAAAAAGTTTGCAAAATTTGAACAAAGTGGTTGTTTTTCACTTGATTAGATTCAATGGGGATTCGAAAACGAAGAGCAACAGTAATAAACTTCTATATTTGGAATAAACAATGCATTTAAAATCGGAATTTCATGAGAAACAGCAGCCAAATAAGATCCAATTTGTCTTCTTATTTGTAAAACCATGTCTGTTTGATTGTCTTCGTACCGTAAAATTCTCTTACAAGGCCGCGTCGCTGAAAGGAACCATTTCGAAACAAGCCAAACAAGACATCAGTCAGTGTGATCATTCCATGCTATAAAATCTTTTTTTTTTCTTTCACGAAATGTAACGTGGCCAAATTGTATGGTTATCTTGGTTTTGCAACCAAATTACACCAGGAAAACATGTCAGTGAAATGTGTACCCCCTCAAACCCCACGGCGGTTCTAACGTGTACCCACAACCTATGTTTTGAGCAAAAATAAGAAAAATAGCAAAAAAATTTCTACTGAAAATCTTCGTTTTTTACAACTTTAAAAATCTCTGTATATTGCATGGGCATGTTTTCGTAATGATTTGCCCGTATGTGGCTCTAAAGTCGGTGTGCCAATTTTATCCTGCTTATCCCTGTGGTAGACGGACCATATTTGGAAACACAAATGAGCCGCCTCGTGGGAAAACCAACAATGTGGTTTCCGAACAGGTCCGACACAAAGCGGCCTGTACAAGCACAGAAAAGAGCTAGAAGCTGGAAATTTCTGATTTTAGTAGAAGAGGAATTGTACTATCCGAGTAGCGAAAACAAAGGCGCTGATCAGCTTCGTGGTTACCGCATTGATCTGCGTCTTTGTTTTCGCATATACAGATTGTTGGTTTTCTGCTGAGGCGGCTCAAATGATTATAATGTTAATGTGAAAACCAAAGCCATCCTAAGAATCGGATTTGATAAAATATATCTGCAGGCTACGACTAGACTGGCTATCGTCGTCAAACTTTTCTTTAAAGGTAAAACATGCACATCTTATCTTTTGATTGCTGAGTTTGACAATGTTCTGAGCCTAAGAAGGGAGGTCACTCATACAAAAAATATTTTGTGAAGGTTATAGAACATGGTATGATGAGGTATTATTGTGCCAGTCTTGGCTACGACACCCACAAGCAGGTTTGAAAAACAAATGAGTCGCAACATGAGAAAACCGGTGATTTGCATATACTATAACACAGACGAAGATCAGATGTGCAGTAGCTCCACAGCTGATCAGGGCCTTTGTTTTCGCAGCAGAGGTAGTGCTATGTTCCAAATAAAACTTTTAGCCTTCTTCTATGACTGTACTGGCCGATTTGTATCAAACCCGGTCGGAAACCAGGAAGAAACGTATTTGAAAATGGTTTCAAATGTATGCATAAACGGGTGGGCTTAAACAGGTTGGACAATCGCGTGATTAAAATCAATAATTATGTAATAGTAGTTCGGACTTAACCAGTAAGCAAGTCGGCCAGAGTTTCTTAAACTGAGTGAAATTTCACGGGGTAAAGTGCACATACTGCGGAATGGTATACTCTAAACTGTTATACAAAAGCCAGTTTCATATGCACTATAGTTTAATAGATTACCACGAGCAACTGGATTTATATTTTAAAATTTAGCTCCGGGGTTGCGCGGGGTAATGTATTAAACACCCGCACGCATTTAGCTGACTGATGTGTAACAGTTTAGAGGGTAGCATACCCCAGTTTTAAGAAAACTATGGCCGATTGCCTTGATTATGTCCGAATACTAGACACAAAAGACAATTTAAGCAAATTAACGATCTGTCTGTAAATAAATACAATATTTGTTCTAAACTTTTATAAATTATTAACATTTAAAGTAATAAAATGCATTTCTTATATATTTTCTTATAAGCGCACATTTGTGAGCAAATCAAAAACAATGCAACCAACAGAATACAATAAATTAACTATGAAATATTTCGTAAGGCTTCTCATAGCATTATATGCATTTTCAAGGTATTATTCTAACATAAGTATGCACGCTTATTAGAACGAATTTACAACTCAACAAAGGCATGACGTTTTGCTGCACCAATGAAATTGAACGCAGTATTATGTTATTAATCAAGTTATTTCGTATTGGACCAGTTACAGGTCCGAGGTTAGCTGTATTGGACCGAGGCCGGAGGCCGAGGTCCAATACAGCTGACCGAGGACCTGTAACTGGTCCAATACGAAATAACTTGATTAATGAGATTTTTATTATTTAACTGTCAAAAGTCCATATTGGTCCATATCATCCCCTATCACATCAAACATATCTCCACCATTCTTAGCGCCAATGTCTGACATTCTTTTCAAAGATGTTGACATTATTTATATTTGTTTGTTCACTATTTGAATCGCCGCCATTGTTTTTCTCTCAACTCATTCAACGCGGCACGTGACCTTGCACGTGAATTTTGACCAATCAAATGTAGGGATTTCCATATAGATAGCAGGTCAATCCGTATAGATACGAGGTCAACCGTATTAGTGCGAGGTCAGCTGTATTAGGTCGAGGTGAAATCCAGTATAAACTATACGAAAAAAGAAACGTCACCAGTATCACTCAGACCAAATTCTCCGTATAAGTACTATATACTAATAAGTTAATTAATAATAGCTTATATGGCATTAATATTAATTACCCTGGAACTTTTCTCATATTTTAGATACATAATTTAAGGAACCATGAAAAGGAGATTTTCTCCAACATTTATGTAAAGCATTTTTTTACACTTGACATTTCTGGTAAAGGAACTAAATAATTCATTGTTTCTTTCCATGGAAACTGTGCGGACCTTCACTTCAGGTCTGCCATAACTGCACAACACATCATTTTCTTTATGTTTGATTCAGTGTATGGTCTTGATCACGAGAAAACTGAATAACAAAGACACAGTAACTGCACAACTGACCAGCGCCAATGTTTATGCGACGCAGATTGTGCAATTCCTTTTCCTCTGAAATCCAAAATTTCCAGCTTCTATTTATCACCTTTGGCTGCAGAGAGGACTTATTTGTGTAGGACTGGGTCGGAAAATCCGATGATCAAATTTTTCGCGGCGAAGCACATACATGTATGGCCTGTGGACAGATCATCCGAAGTGAACTTTATGTACACTGGAAATAACGACAACAGCAAATGAGCCGCATCATGAGAAGATCGGATTTTTGCCTATGCGAAAACAAAGGTGCAGATCGGCTGTGCAGCTGATCAGCGCCTTTGATTTCGCTACACGGATAGTACAATACCTCCTTTATTTTTTCCCAAATTGTCAAGCTTCTAGCCTTCTTCTGTGATTATACAGGCTTGTTTGTGTTAGACCTGTTCGGAAACCCTGAAGACCGACTTTCTCGCGTCGCGGCTCAAAAATAGTTGTTATGGGAGAACAGCACCTACGCAAAGATGTATTTTGAGAATAAATACGAATCGCGAAGATCATAAAAATGTTCACACCATCTGGGCTGAGTTAGATTGAACCCAATCATCATAGCTTCAGCCTAATGCTACCATATCAGTTATTTCTGTATTCATAATAATTATCACAGACAAAAACCTATTTTTTTTCTTATACAGTTATAGAGGACGCGTGTTAAATTGATCACTCTGTACCTAGCTAGTAGCAAATCAACGGCTTGCTGGTTTCTCTCCTGAATGAATATGCAAAGCCTATGGGTCTGTTTCACCAGACTGTGTTTAACGTAAGTCGTCAGAGTGGATTGGATGAAGTAATTGCGATATCGCCATGACAAGAACATACATATGGTGCCCATTTTTGGGTTTATCAAACACCCATTTCATGCCATACTTAAAACCGCAAGGTACAAAAAATGGTCAGATAAAAAAAAAAAAAAAAAAAAAAAAAAAAAAAAAAGCAAATTCAGAGAATTTATGTCCCCCGCCTTGATAGTTTAGTTACACATATATTATCTTACAAAAACATATATCCAAACCACATGCACTTTCTTAGTGTAAATGCCTGAAAAACGACTTAAGTTCAAATTTCGAAAAGTGATAAAAATTAAAGTGAGGATTATATCCATACCGCATGGGTAAGTTTAAAGCATGGTCAAGACATCTGCAAAGTTTCAAAAAATCAGAATAAAACTGTAGGAGGAATTGTGTGCACAAGGTACCCACTGTCCATTCACTTTCATTGTCAAAATGTCCGAAAAAATGACTAAGTTCAATTGCGAAAAAAGTGTCAAAAATTAATCCGAGGATTATATCTAAATCACATGCATATCTTCAAAGCACGATTAAAACATCTGTTAATTTAAGTTACAAAAGAATCAGAATAAAACTGTAGGAGGAGTTGCTTGCACAAGGTACCCACCGTCCATTCACTTTCATTGTCAAAATGTCCTAAAAAATGATTAAGTTCAAATTGCGAAAAAAGTCTCAATAATTAACCTGAGTATTATATCCAAATCACATGCATATCTTCAAAGCATGATTAAAACATCTGTAAAATTATAAAAGAATCGGAATAAAACTGTAGGAGGAGTTGCTTGCACAAGGTACCCACTGTCCATACACTCTCATTGTCAATATGCCCGAAAAAATGACTTAGTTCAAATTGCAAAAAAGTGTCAAAAATTAACCTGAGGATTATACCCAAATCACATGCACATCTTCAAAGTATTGCTAAGACATCTGTAAACTTTCAAAAGAATCGGAATAAAATTGTAGGAGGAGTTGCTTGCACAAGGTACATACGCCTATAGGGGGACGGAAGGACGGACGGACAGACGGACGGACGGAATGACGGAAAGCCAAAAACCATGTCCCTCCGCTTTTCTTCGAAAAGGCAGGGGACAAAAAAAAGGATAAACCATGCATACACGAGGAGAGATATCACTATTTCAGAGGGATCTCCTTGTTTTTTGAGAAAACACCTCTATTTAGAATTCAGAATTCCCATTCTATACATTACAAAACATGCCCATGTAATATACTGGTTTTTCTTAAGTTTTTTTTAAAAAATAAATACATAAAATTTCTAGCAAATTTTTTTTTTATATTTTTCTTATTTTTGCTCAAAACATAGGTTGTGGGTAAACGTTAGAACCGCCTCGCTCAGGCTTGAGTACCCACCATCTATGTTTTGGAGCAAAAATAAGAAAAATAGGTATACCCCTGCATACCCCAGTTTTGCTATATAAAAGTGTGGTATATGGGGGTATATTACACCGACATGTTATCCTGATGTATCATACATCTCCCTATATGGAGTTTCATCCCTGCCATAATCATGAAGTATTTTCGTTTAATCGTTTTTTTTTTTTTGTTTTTTTTTTAAATACAGTTTTTTTAAATTCAGTTTTACGTCCCTTTCAAGATTATTTCAGCTCATATGAGACGGGCCAATCAGTAGGT
The DNA here is from genome assembly GCA_964017185.1 of Rugalucina vietnamica. NCBI lineage: Eukaryota > Metazoa > Mollusca > Bivalvia > Lucinida > Lucinidae > Rugalucina > Rugalucina vietnamica. The sequence goes on along the minus strand of OZ024876.1, from coordinate 7,176,380 downwards.
GGGGCGAAAACTGGAGAACCCCGAGAAAAACCACCGGACACACCCGCAAGCAGAACTCGAACCCACACCAGACACAGCGGTGAGATGATCGAGTGATTAAGAGACAACGCTCTTAACCGCTCGGCCACGGGGGCCGCCTTTCTCCTTATCTAGCCTACCAGACCTATTACATGTATGACCATGCCATGCCAACTAGGTCTTCTTTTGGTTGTTGCAGCAATTAGTTATTGACTGTGTTTGACTGTGTTTGATACATAACTACTGACAATGCATTACCACTCATGCTGGAGGTGAGTTAGGGTTGTTTAAGACTTCACAACACCTTGAAGATCTGAATCGAACTGACTATTCTGTATCGAGTATGGATTTTACATATTTTCTAATATTGTCACTCAGGGTAAACCTCTATCAAACTGATCACCCACCCAGTACCAAGCATGGATCGTTCAAATTATCAAATATTGTCACACAGCAGTCAGCGTAGTCCTGTATCAAACTAATCACTCAATGCCACGCATAGAGTGTTCATGTTTTCTATTATAATATTGTCACTCAGCACGAACCGATATCAAACTGATCACTCAGTGTCAAGCAAAGATAGTATTGTTAATATTTTCTGATACTGTAACTCAGCGTTAAGCCGTAAACCTATATCAAATTGATCACCAAGTACCAAGCATGGATTGTTCAAGTTATCTAATATTGTCAATCAGCGTAGTCCTGTATCAAACTGATCACTCAGTGTCATGCATGGACTGTTCATGTTTTCTCATGTGACCACTCAGTGTAGACCTGTGTCGAAACTTCATTTTACAGATTTTACAGCTAAGTGGTTTCGCTCCTGTATGAATGAGCATATGAGTCTGTTTGGCGACAAACTGTCTGAATGTCATCCCGCATTGCTCGCATTGGAAAGGTTTCGAGTCAGTATGGATGAGATAATGATTTTTTAGAGTTGTGCTGTTAGCAAAATCTTTGCCGCATACATCACACTGACAACGTAAGCTGCCATCGTGTTTCTTCTGATGTTGATTAAGCTGAGTCTGCAACAGAAACGCTTTGTCACATGTATCACATTTGTAGAGTTTTTCTGGGTTGGTAGGATGGACCGTCCGCTTGTGACTATACAGTCCTCCACGGGTGGAGAAACATTGTTCGCAATGTTCACAGGCATATGGTCTCTCACCGCTGTGTGTTTGTCGATGCACATTCAGCTGACCTTTGATGAAAAACCCTTTACCACAAGTCTCACAAATGAATGTCTGTTCTCCTGTGTGTTTCCGCATGTGTATATTGAGCGTAGATGTTGTCCGGAATCCTTTTCCACAAACTGAACATTTCTTGTCAAATTCTCCTGTATGTCGCTTCATATGAAGTGTTAATTGATATTTCTCTTTGAATCTTATGTCACAGATTTCACATTTGTGGGGTTTGCCTGAAGGATCACAGCCTGTATGATTGTCAAGGTAATACTTCTTATAGAAAACTTTCTTACAAACAGGGCAAACTAGACCATTGGATTCTTCATGCGTTTTTGCGTGTTCTTTTAAAGCATTTTCAGTTGTAAAATTTTCCTTGCAGATTTCACATTGATGTAACCCAGTACCAGTATGGATGAATCTATGTTCCATAACTTTTGACTTGCTTTTACACAGTTTACCACAGTATTTACATACAAGTTCATTATAAGTGTCAATTTTAGGCGGAGTTGGATTTTTTGAAACTCTCTTTTTACGTTTGCATTTGGGCTTCATGACTTTTTCCTTTTCACTTGAATCAAGCGCTATATTTGATGTAACATTAACAACATTTATGATGCCATTGGCTGCTTTTGCTACATCACTAGAAAGAATGTAAGGGATCTGGAAGTTGTTGTTTACATTCATTGCAGGTTTTGGAATCATCTGGTTTGAATTGCTATCACTGCTGGTAGAACCCACTTGATCAAGATGTTGAACTCCTTTGCTTAAGATATCATATGGAATTAAAATAGCTGGACTTGCTTTAGGCTTTATAGCTTTTGGCTTGGTTCTCTTTCTGACATGTTTAACTTTTTTCTCATCTCCTTGTTTGTTAAGCTGTGATTCTGTGTGTCTGTCCTGCTCTAACTGATGATTTGAGCTATTCATAGTGTCAGTCTCTTCAATATGTTCAATGTTCTCTCCTATTTCTTGTTTCACAACAGTGAAGGTTTCCAGTGGTGTGTCTGAAACCAAATACGGCTTACAGCATTAATATATTAAACTATATTCCAAAGCCTAGAACCTCCGTTTAAATACATGCAAACATTCAAGAAAATTGCCAACTTTTTTATTTATTTTCTACAATTTAATTTAATGCTTTATTATAAATATATATTTAACGAGGATTCCTAACAACCAGTGGATCACTGGAAGGTCTCGTCATAAAATTTATAAAAGGCAAACATCACAATTGTCTGAAGAACCCCAGTTGACAAAGCCATCTTTAGAAATGAATGACCACTTATACAATTACCATATTTTTTATTTACTGTATTTTGTTATTACTTAAAGACGATCAATTCCTGACCATTACCTCAGGAGCTGTGGAAATGTAACTTGCTCAAGGCCACAACAAACAGTGCCCCGACTGCGGCATGAGCCTTGAGCCTATACTCCACCACTGTGCCAGTCTGCTCCTATTTATGCACTCGTACATCTTACTTTTTGCACAGATTTGGCATTCCTCCTGTTTCACCATGCATGCCCAGCATTTCTCGTGCCCACAGGCATCTATCAGTTTACGTTTCTTTCCCTTGTCATATGGAAAATTGCATTCCTGGCAAAGATCTGTGACATCTGCAAGGCCTCCATTGCCTCTTGAGTCATTCATTGTCATGTTGTAATTCGAGTTTCTGTAAAACAAACAATAACAAAAGTTACACAACATTGCAATGAATGGTAATTTTTCATCTGTGAAAATTGAAGTATTTTCAAACATTGATTCTGAGCACATCTTAGAACAGCCTCCGTGAAGTGGTTTAAACGAATACCCACAAACTCAAGAGTTCTCACTAGGATTTTGAAAATTGTAGTAAAAATGAGGTGTTTCATAAAACGTTGGATTCTTCCTATACTTTACTATTGGAGATTACCAAAAAGCCAGAATCAAAAAGTTGGAGTTTAAAAATCCAATATTGGAGTAAAGGAGAACCCTGATTAACTATGTTGTAGATCAAGACTAACAAAACAAAAAAATATACCCTTGTGCAACCCAATTTTACTTTAAAAAGTGGGGTGTAAATTAAGGGGGTATACATTTTAATGACATGCTATCCTGATAAGTACACACATATGTGTCTGTACTGTTCAATAGAAAAACAAACATAATCTTACCCGGTAAACTACATGACAAACCAAATGACATTACCTGTGCAGTCTACTGAGTCAGTCATATACATACATACCATTACATGCAAAAAAAACAGTATTATTTAGTATTATAGTCAGGGGGTCTGAACCCCCCCCCCCCCCTGGAATTGCCACATTATTAATTTTTGCCATGTTAAAATTTACCGTCAGACCCCTTCTGGGAATTTGGACCCCCCCCCCCCCCTGAGAAAATTTTCTGGATCCGTGCATGCACTTACTAGTATTAATTATATTCATTTTATTTTATTATTGAAAACTGTTGACTTGATTGTCAGCAGAAACACTTATTAGTATGTCAGCAGAATCACTTACTGAAAACTGTTGACTTGATTGCCAGCAGAATCACTTACTATACGGAACAAAAAAAGAAACGCAACAATAGATCACCGAGAAATTTTTAGTTTCAGGTAAAACAATGATAATTTCAGGTTTGTTCTTGTATGATTCCTATTTATAGGACATTAGGGTAACATGCAAAAAGCTGATTTTCATTTTCATTAAAATTGAATGAGAAATTTTTGTCATCGGGAACGTTTTGATCTGCGCATGCATACACATTTTAACCTCCAAATCATCAAGAAACAATGTCAGCTGCTCCCTCTCTGAAATTCATGAAAAAGAAATAAAGTTCCATGACGAACAAGCTTGTAATTAAAACCATTAAAATCCCTATATCGGCTATATGTTTAATTGAAAGGATAATTTTAATTTTATTTCTTTAACATGTGAGTTATCTGCTGAGGGGTACATGGTGATTTGGAATGGGGGTTTATAGCTAGTTCAAATTGTGCCATTATTTAAATGCTTGCGCATGCGCACTGAATGATTAACTATTTTCAGCATGTCTGCGGTCGGCATCAAATAACTCAAGAAATACTCATTAAAATGAAAATCGGTTTATTGCATTTGTAAGTCTGATATCTAATGCAGAATAGAAAAAGAATTGATTTCTGATTATATCAAGGTTTGCTCAAAATTTAGTGGAATATAATTGTTCTGTTTCTCTTTTGGTTCAGTATACTAGTATGTCAGCAGAATCACTTAGTAGTATTATATTCATTTTATTTTATTGTTGAAAACTGTTGACTTGATTGTCAGCAGAATCACTTATTAGTATGTCAGAGGAATCACTTACTAATACTATATTCATTTTATTTTATTATTGAAAACTGTTGACTTGACTGTCAGCAGAAACACTTTAAAACTAGTATGTCAGCAGAATCACTTACTACTAACTTGTATTATATTCATTTTATTTTATTATTATGACTGGACAGGTTAAAAATAAAACTGAGATGCTTTAAGAGCAGTGAACACATTAATGTTAAAGGGGATGGGCCATGCCGTGGTTTCAACTATTAAAGTCTTGTCAGTGACCCTTTAGATTTGGCAACATGGAGCAAAAGAGAATTACTGAAATTTTGCAACTTTCAACAGGGTAGACATACAAAGACTAGCATTATCTAAATGGGACCAAATATGTTAAACAAATATGTTAGAATTTTAATCTTTTAAAACTGAAAATAAATTTCTGATTGCTCAGAATATCCTCGCTGATCTCAAAAGACCAAACAGAAAATATAACCAGCACTATGGATGATGTACTGGGAGACTTTTTAGGGCTGCCATACGGCACAACACCAGCTGCAGTACTAGCAAATAAAAATTAAAACTGAGACCCTTTAAGAGCAGTGAACACATTAATGAGAAAGGGGATGGGCCATACCGCGTTTTTGACTATTAAAGTCTCTTCAGTGACCCTTTAGATTTGGCAACATGGAGCCAAAGAGACTGCCTCAGTGGACAGTACCATTTGATTTAAGTACTACTATATTTTATGTTTCTATTTATGTACATGTATGTGTTGACCTAACCGAAAAAATATCAATCAATCAATCTATCAATCAACTAACTTGAAGCCAATGTGTTCCTAATGAAGAGTAATGTTTTTCAATTTTGATCAAGCAGATGACTGTGACCACTGGAGCGTGACAAATTATCGATCAAAAATTTACAGTTATGGATGTTCACTAACATTAGACATTTTTGAATTATTCAAAGTTTTTTAATGTTAATGTTATGAAAGTCAAGCGTCACCGCATTAAGGTGTGCAAGAAAAATAATCTATCATGTGTGATTGTGTGCAAGGTATGAATAGACAAATCTGTCTTTTGTGTCACAGTTGGGCTCGCCCAGTGATGCCAATGTGACCAGGGCTCAGGACAGATTTGTCTATGCATCCCTGACACTCATTTAATATTCTTATAATCTGCACCACTGTCTTGCCAAAAATGCAGTTGATTGCCACAGCCTCCATGCGGATAAGCGTCATTATCAGTTCGACTCGCATGCGGATAGCCTCAGCGGATTGACACACCAATGCTTATTGATTCTGGAATTTGTGTGAGCAATGACAGTAAACAGCTTCAACACTGGAACTAAATTCTCATCCCAGCTCTCTCTCCCGTTGCTCATATGCTTAACAGATGAAAGGCCCTGCAACATATTTCTCCAGCTCCAACTGAATAGTGTATACCTCAGTGTTTCAAATAAACAGTAAAACACAATAAAAAAAACGTAACTGACGGTTTACCTGCTTGGATGCAGCGCGAGGCCGACATGTGCAGCTGTGATTAACTGATAATTGGTATCTATCTCTATATACTGCCATACGCCCTCGTGGACATTTTTGGCAGGTGTGCGCTGTCGAGCTGGGTTAGCTGAAAAGAAAAAGATAAACGCAAGATAGTGCAGGGGATAAAAGATGATAGGATAAAATAGTAAAGTGGAGTTTAAAAACAACAACAGTCTGGATCTAGGGACGCAAGTGATGCAGTTTGCTAACTGCGACCTTGAATGAGTCAAGGTCCTGCAAACTGACAACAGCTTCTGGGAGAGCATTCCACTGTACTATTGCAGTGTACAGATAAACCAAGTCAATGCAAATTAGTAATGATAAGACAACTCAAATAATAATAAATACAACTGCAACTGCACTACCGCACCTGTACTAAAGGCCGGTATCTGTTTCCGATGAATCTTTATCGTTCCGCCACAGACTCTGGTGAGAGTCAAAACTGTCCATCCAATTATTTTAAAATGTTAGTGTGCGAACGAATTACAGAATTCCTGCGAGTTTATCAGTGTATTTTTAACGATTTAAAATGTCCAGTCACGATGTCACAGAGCGTAAATAATGACAAAAACTGGTTTCATCATCATCATCATCATCATCATCATCATCATCATCATCATCATCCATGTAAAGGGTTGGAATCCAAATTGGAATGTCTATCTATCTATCTTCTGATACTGAGTCGATCAATTTCTGATCATCACCTCAGGTGTGGGTGGGTGGCTAAATTTAGAATTTAGTCAAGGGAAAATAAAACATTTGGGGTGGACCATTAAAACTATTTACAAGATATAGATGAGAGGCATACTAAAACGCATGCCTCTGGGCTAATGATTTAAATAGAAGCCTTAAATTCCTCAATGGTCTTAGATAGGACCACTGAAGAAGGGAGACTATTCCAAACCGGAATAGTTCTGGGGAAAAAGGAATTTTTCAGGGCATCACTATAGGCAAATGGTCTTGTGTATTGTGATTCATGTGATGCCCGAGTATGCCTTAGATTGGGTGCCGGGGTCAGGTATTTGTCTTTATCAAGAGACACTGTACCGGAGTGTGTCTTGTAGAAGAAGGTTAAGGAGGACCGCTCCCTGCGAGACTCCAGGGATGGCCACTCAAGTTCGTCTAGCATTTCACCGACGCTACTGGTGTTCCTCCATCGCCTGCAGGTCCACCGGGCAGCAGTCCTCTGCACCTTCTCCACCATCTCAATCTGAGTTTCATGATAGGGATGCCAAATAGGAGCTGCATACTCAAGTTGAGGCCGAACCAATGTTTTGTATGCAACTTCCTTAGTATGCCTAGGTGCCAGTGCCAAATTGCGCCGAAGAAAACCCAAAGTCTTAGTTGCCTTGCATGTAATTTCAGAAATGTGTTGACCCCAATCAAGATCATCTGTGATAGTTAAACCGAGGTATTTAGCGGACTGAACCTGTTCTAATGTTTGCTGATGCAGTGTGAAATTGAAATCTATATGCCTGCTTGGATGTAGCCGCGTCACCCTCATTGAATGACATTTGCTAACATTGAATTTCATTTGCCAATCCATTTCCCATTTGGCCAAGCTATTCAGGTCATCTTGTAAAATTTGACAATCCAATGGTGACTTGACATTTCTGTATAAAACACAATCATCAGCAAATAGCCGAACAGATGACCTGATGTTGTCAGGAAGGTCATTAATGAAAATAAGAAATAGGACCGGTCCTAAGACCGATCCTTGTCTAAAGACCCTTTGTTAAAATCTGCGCAATAAAATTGTGAGTGCAGTCTAAAACTATTCACAGACAGAGTGTTTCATCGTCTAGTGAGTAGGTGCGAGGGATCCCAGACCAGCCCGAAACGCCTCTATGGTGGTGCTGTTGGAGACCGCAGTTGGTAGATGGTTCAAGTCGCTTGGGAAGAAAGAGTCCCTTAAGATGGAAGTTGCACCTAGTAGGCTACTGTCTGTTTAAATCGGTGTGAGCCTCTGGTTCTGGAATCGTTCAGCTGGAGAATGTCAGTGACCTCCACTAACTGATGGATCTTGAAGATCATCAATAGTCTGGCTACCGTCTGTGTTCTAGTGAATCCCAGCTCAAGTCTTGCACCATCTTTGTCACACAACCTGGGGTCCGTTTTTGAAGTACTGTAGTGCACATGCTTATTGCTTTGTGATGTGTAGAGGATTTAGAGCAGAAAATTATAAATGTCTAGGACAGAGACCAGTAAATGTAACGTTGCCTGTGATTGGCCCGAAGTGTGGGCAGATCTACCGCGGCAAATTTAAGATGTAACGCTACCCTACCATTGGTCATAAATGCGTATCTATCAAATGTCTTTTGTCACATGATGGTATAGTCGTTCTTCTTGAATATTTTGCTATATATTTCTATTTAATCGGCTGCTGTTTTGCCATGCTATGGCCAAATTGCGGATGTAGTTATTTTTGAATGATTATTTTTTCATTGTTGAGCGATTTTGGGGTGTCCCTAAAGAGCGAAAAGTACCGTCCTTGAATGCTGGCTAACCCCCTATTTCTTTGCTGCACTTGTACACGGCCTGGTGCGATCTCTCGTCTGCTGAATGTGTCGGGGTCCACTATAAGCTGTGAAGCCTAAGAATTAGTCTTGTTCTGGGGCAAATTACAATAGGAGTCTATGGGAACGATAATTAGAGGTCTCTGCCCTCTAGCGGCTCTAGCCACGATGTCACACGTGCAAAAACGATGTCTATGACGTCCCGGGTCGATCTACGCATACTGTTCTGAGAAATGACTGGCTTAATTGCGCTAGGTTTCTATATATCTTCCTTTAAATCATAACCTCGGAAGAGGACTTCAGATGGTGTTCCGGTATACCAAAAGCTGAAGAGGGTTAGTCGAAACAAAAGCAAAGAAAAATCTTCTGCACCTTCCTGGTAAGTTAAACTGAGTTCCACAGCCAACGCAACTCGTCATTAAATTTTAAATAACTTTTTGTGGTTTCAGTCGATTCATCCGAAATTCCGAATTCATGTAGTCAAACCATTTTTAAAGACGACCTGTGAAAATCAGCCGTCAGACTTTTTGCGTACGTCTACAATAGTGTAAATACCGGCGAAGGGGTCATTTTGAAATATGAAGGAAATCAGCGATTTTGATGAATTTCTTGCTAAACTTTGAAAACCACCTTAATCTAAAGCAGCCAAACACATTGAAAAACAACTTTCCTATAGCTGCAATTCATTTTATTCAATAAGGCTAGGTTGCCAACGCAAAATAAAGCATATGGTTGACATCTGCAGTGACGTCGACCATGTGACCAAGTGACGTTGAACGCCTAAAACACAACTATTTTTCGGGTATTGAAATTCAATGCCATTTTCTGGCATTGAGTCGTGGGTGACAACATTGATATTGCCATACACTCATCGGACGATCTTCCAAGATTTTAATTGTTTGAATTGTTTTGAAAAATGTTGAGCCCCCGCGCGCGCGGCACGGAAAATGCATATTTGTACCCTGGCCGTGTTCTGGGCACAAAAGTTTTTAAAACACGTTATTTTTTCAATCTGCATTATGCCGTCAATCTGCAGTTGAGACTAAGAGCCAAAACCAAGGCCAATCCGGAACGAGGCGGGGCCAAATCGGAACTAGGGTGGGCCAAATCGGAACAGGGGAGGGCCAAATCGGAACAGGGGAGGGCCAGTTGGAAATTTCACATAGAGTACTAGAAACATGGTTTTCCAGTATAAAGGAGGTATCACTATAGTAAAATATGATGTAGAAATCATGTATTCGTTATATTTAGTTCCATTTGAATATATTATTCAAATATTTGAGAAAGTATATATGCAATTAATATGCTAATCGGCTCGCTTAAATCATTGAAGAATACCTTAGATACATTCTTCAAATATTTGAGAAAACATATATTCATCTAATCTTTTCGAAATCAGAAGGACTTGATATATTCTTCAAATATTTGAGAAAACATATATTCATCAAATGTTTTTGAAATGACAAGGACTTGATATATCTTTCAAATATTTGAGAAAACTTATATTCATCAAATCTTTTCGAAATCAGAAGGACTTGATATATTCTTCAAATATTTGAAAAAACATATATTCATCAAATGTTTTTGAAATGACAAGGACTTAATATATCTTTCAAATATTTGAGAAAACTTATATTCATCAAATCTTTTCGAAATCAGAAGGACTTGATATATTCTTCAAATATTTGAGAAAACATATATTCATCAAATGTTTTTGAAATGACAAGGACTTGATATATCTTTCAAATATTTGAGAAAACTTATATTCATCAAATCTTTTCGAAATCAGAAGGACTTGATATATTCTTCAAATATTTGAGAAAACATGTATTCATCAAATGTTTTTTTCGATTTGCAGTTACACTTAAATCGTTAAAGAGTAATATATTTCTCAAATATATGATAATATATATTCGTTTTACAACAAAAGATACAAGTAGTAAGTACATTACTTGTACATTAGTAGTAAGTAAATTATCTGTGTTAAAGCCCTACAAGTATATGTCGTTATCAAATATTTTAAAACCATATATATTTTATCTATCGTCTGATTGCGAAACATTTTTTAATATTGGAAACATAAGTCAATCGCATGTGTATTTAAACTTTTGCCCCTTTACTCCCTCAAATCTCGTATTCAACTCCGTTATCAAACATCGAATGAGCCTGTGCATGGGAAAACCACAATTTTGGTTTCTTAACAGGTCCGACACAAACCAGGCTGTACAGACACAGCAGATGGCTAGAGGCTGGAAATTTTGAATTTAGAAATTAGATGAAATCTACTATCCATGTAGCGAAAACAAAGGCACTGATCAGCTTCATAGTTACTGCGAAGCTGATCTGCGTCTTTGTTTTCTCCAATGCAGATTGTTTGGTTTCTCATGCGACGGTTAAAACATGTCTGTTTGTGCAAACAGTAATGCACTAGTCATTTGTAACCACGGCCCAAAGCCCTGGCGACTGACTTTTGGTCCAGCAAATCCACGCTAAAAGCCCCACCTTGAGGGAACTGCTCGTTGCTGTTTTGCCCCGCCTGCTATATTTTCATTTCACGGCCCTTTTTGCCTAGTATATAAAGCAAACATAGGGTATTCCCCCCCGCACTGCCGTGGCAAAACTTTGGTCAAAACCCCACTCACTTCCACAGCTATCCCACGCCCTCTCCCGGGGCTGGGGCCGTGGTTACAAATGACTTGTGCATAAAGAGGCGAAACAATGATGCATTATGCACAAAATGGTAACTGTCTTTGGTGTTCACCTGCGACATTTCTTCCCTTAGCTCAAGTAGTAGGCTACTCAATTGGTGAGGTGTGCGCTTCGGATTCCGGAGGTCGCGGGTTCAATCCCAGGTCACGCCATAACAAAGACGTTAAAAGGTACCAGTTGCTACCGTGGTTTCTCTCACGACATGCGCCGGTGGAACCTGGCATGGCATGAAGCAACTTTATCATAAAGTTAGTTGATATATTTACAAGGAGGGATAGTCTTAACTAGTCTCAGATGATACTTACAATTCAAATAAAAATCAAACTGAGATCCTTTAAGAGCAGTGAGCATATTTTCGAGAATGGTGATGGGCCATGCCACCGTTTCGGCTATTCAAGCCTCGTCAATGACCCTTTAGATTTGGCAACATGGAGCCAAAGAGAGTTACAGTAATTATTCAACTATCAGCAGGCTAGTCGATACAAAGACTAGTATAATCAAAATGTGGCCAAATATATTGAACGTTGGTTAGAATATGAATCTAAACCGATAATAATTTTCTGATTTCTCAAAATATCCTGTTTGATCTCAGACCAAAAGGAAAATATAATTTGCACTATGGATGATGTACGGGGAGACTTTTTAGGGTCGCCACACGGCACAACACCAGCTGCAGTAATAGCAAATAAAAATAAAACCAAGATCCTTTAAGAGCAGTGAGCATATTTTCGAGAATGGTGATGGGCCATGCCTCGTCAGCCATTCACACATGACTGGAATATTGTTGACTGGGTCATTAAACCCCATGCAAATCACACAATTTACGTAATAAGTTTCCTCGTGAAATGACTTGAGTTTTTGAGCCATGTCATATTGCACAACGTTTATTAACAAACGTTAAACGCTCGTTTCGTACACGCTTTGGGCAAGTTTCTGCAGCAATATCTCGTAACCTCGCGTACTCCGGTGTGCCTAAAATCTGTGCCAAACGCGTTGAAAGCGTATTCAACGCACTGTAGCGCACGTGGAAATTATTCGAATCGTAGAAAACACACACCCGAGACACGCCGAGCTTTTAGAAAAACAAAAAATAAATAAATGAAAATAATAGATCTAATAATAATAATAATAAAAAAAAATGTTTAAACTTTTCGCGAAACGCGCACCGATCTTTGAAATTCTACAATACCACGCGATTCTCCTTAGTGATTTAGTGAATAAACATTATTTACAGGTTATGACAAATTATATCAAAGGCGAAGGTTGGCCTTATAGTACAAATTCGGGTTACATTTACGAATTCTAGCCATCACGATCGTTTGCTTTCGACAAAGACCCGTCACAGTTTATGCATGTGTGCATCATTGCTGCGCACATTTAGACCCCGTATGCACTTGGCACAAATGTACCTCGAGGTTCTGTGGTTATGTGTGGAAGAATTATTTGACGCCCCGGTACCAGCCTTGTGGTAAGCCAGTACCTGACGGATTGCAGATCTGGTCCATTCAGGGTCGTGTCTATTTGTGTACAACAATAAAAATAATCAATTGATATTCTAAATCTTTTATACCTTTATATGGCGTCTTTGTCATTTTTATGTCATTACCTGTAAATAATGTTCATTCACTAAATCACTACTGAGAATCACGTGGTATTGTAGACATGCAAACCGATAAATGATCGGTGACACACGCTTCAATTGACAACGAAGTTGAGGTTAAGCTAGTATCTCACTGGAATGCGAATTTCTCGCGACTGTTTTGCGAATTTTGTCGCGGACTTTCGCACGACATTCGCGCGAGTGTCGCGTGAGTGTCGTGAGAATTTTCTTGTGTCGCTAGTCGCGAACTGGTCGCGAAGTTTTTAAACATGTTTAAAATTTTTATGGGAATTAATTCGCCAAAACATTTCGCAAGACTGTCGCGCGACTGTCGTGCGACGGTCGTGCGACATTCGTGCGAGTGTCGCGAACTTGTCGCCGCGAAATTTTGGCGAATTTACATTGCGAAATTTTCGCGACACTCGTACGAATGTCGTGCGAGTGTCGCACAACGGTCGCGCGACAGTCTTGCGAAAACCTCGCGACTATCTGGCGAGAAAATGAAACTAAGCGACATTCGTACGAATGGCGTGCGACACTCGCGCGACTGTCGTACGAATTTAAATGAAAATAAGTTACATTCGCGGGAAAGTCGCGATAGTCGCGAGATATATTTTCAAAATTAGACCGAAATTCGCGAATTTGTCGCATAAATGTCTATTCCATGAGACTGCAAAGTTGTGTTTATATCGTTAATCTTTGTCGCGAAATAGTCGCGAAGTATTCGCGAACTAGTCTCTAGTTGTCGCATTCCAGTGAGATAGGGGCTTAAGATTTTGGAGTTTTCTCCTACATCGATTTATTATTCTTGTTATTGTGTACTTTTCATTGTGCGTCACCCATTCCATACCGCCTGTTTTATATATGTATATATACGTATATATTTTTGTATTGAGGCTTAACGTCCCAGTTAACAATTTTTCAGTCATGTCGGCCGGAGCAAATGCGTTCTGGGAGTTAATGTGTCTTGCTCAGGGACACAACACGGTGCCGCTTGTGGGGATCGAGCCCAGGACCTCTCGATTCGGGGTCCGACGCTCTACCACTACGCCACCGCGCTCCCATATGACTTATATGTAAATAAGTGCCACATAAGCCACACTCGGCTGGGTGTCAAATATGTTAGTTTCAAAATAGTATGTATACCTATGCTTTTGATACGTGACACTAAATTAAACTAATTAATTATCGTTATTATTATATTAATTTTGATAATATCAAAACATAAATAATGGGTGTGCCAGGTGGTTTTTCTCGGGGTTCTCCCGTTTTCGCCCCACCTACTGATTGGCCCGTCTCATATGAGCTGAAATAATCTTGAAAGGGACGTAAATCTGAATTATAAAAAAAATCTTTCACATGTTTACATATTCGGAATTCAGACAGAAATTCTAAGGTCGTTCTAGTCAACGCATTTAAGAATGCAAATGTATGCCACATCCAGAAATTATTTGTAAAAATGCAGAATGCTTCCGCGTTAAATTCGACGGAATAACTACCGAGCTATGTTTGCTTGAATCCGTGGTAGTGCAGGCCGTTGTTACAAGTTTACAGCCCGGTTTTTAGACAAAATCGCCGCGAAAATCGGTACCACGCTTAAATGCGACGCAGCAAAATATAAATTCAACATTTATCGGATTGCGCATTTCAAAAGGAGTACTTTGTTGAAACTTGAACAGAATGCCTCCACAAATAAGCATGTTACACGTACATTCATAAATCGTTATGTCGACTTTTTCGTATGACGGCAACATCTGACGCGACGTCATAGTAAAGTCTGATTTCTTTCACCCTGCCGACGTACCTCTGACAGGTATGTTTTCATATAAATCATTTAAATGCCCATGTCCTGTGAACAAAAATAAAGTTTTGGCCCTTATCAAACTTTGGCTAGTGTATCTGTACTGTTACAAGTTGAATACCTTTTTTACGTGCTACTAGGTAGTTATGTAAAACCCTAGTCTTTAGTCTTTTATTGTATAGAGAGAACCATACGAGCAATTAGATTCGGTCATTACAATTCGTTTCATTTCCTGCGTACAGACGACCACCAAGCTTGTTTTCCTTTAATCAAAGAAAACCATAAACCACTGGATTTATTTCTCATTAACGCCAAGTTCAAGTGAAAGAATCTTGTATTGCAAATAAATGGTCATCGTCTCTAAAATTAAATGCTACAATCACAACGCCAATGAGCTAAATGCATTTTGTATAAATTCACAGTGTTCATCGTTTCTAATCTAAATCGTATGTATATTAAGTCTGATCGAATTAAGGTGTTTGTTTCTACATCAGGAAACCAAAACATGCCCGTGTAATGTATACCCCCTTGAACCCCACTTTTTATAGCTCCAAAACATAGATTGTGGGTACTCGTTAGAACCGCCATGTACACACAATCGATGTTTTGAGCAAAAATAAGAAAATATCATTTTTTTCCATTGAATTTTTCAAATTTTACATCTTTAAAAATTTCTGTATAAATGCATAGACATTTTTTGTAATGAAAGCCTCGTCACATATTAGCGAAAATCCCTCAATGCAGACTGACGTAAAAATGTTATTCTGTCATGTTTTGCGATTTCTGGACAAAATCGTTATCCTTCGAGTTCCGTTCGCTTAAGAGAGTAGTTTTATAAAGCATCTACAAAACGTTTCGACCAGAAATGACAAAAAATGATAGATGCAAATCTGTGCAAGTCTGCGTTGAGAGACTTTTGCTCCTTCCGACCAAACAGTGTGAGCCACTAACATTGCGCATTAAATCAAATATAAAGATTTGGATCAATTTAGACAATTAAAAGTTAAAGCAAACCCAGACTATAATACATATATGTGCATTTTAAGTCACGATTCACGCGAAAGCCTATTTTCGTAGTATGAAAATTCGGAACATGCCGGGCACATGCGAGGTTTAGATTTGGTCTCTACGCAGTCGAAAAAAAAAAAAAAAAAAAAAAAACAACAGGTTTTCTTTGTAATCCAATGATTATAAGGACATCTCTCTCTCTACTTTGTGATATAGACTGAACGGGTGCTATAGTTTTAATCGTGGAAATAGTTCTTCTTCCTCTTTTGATTAGAGTATATGTCTTTAAGCTGTGGAAGAAATGTGCACTATATACTGGTAATCTGCATCTGGGAGACCTGTTATTGAAACGACTGGTTAGGATATTAACTGATCGCTCAAAATGTATAAAGATTCATACGTAATGAACATGGAACTGACGTGACGCACAATACTGTCAGACTGTGGCACATTCCAGTGTATTTAATCAATCGCATTTTCGAACACGTCCATGCGTGTTTGGCAGACAATATATTTCAATGTTGTAATTGGTTGCTATACTGTTTATTAAGTTTTGCGTCAGTTTCAAAAGGTAAAAGTAAGTTATAGGAATATATCATAAGCTGAGTGAGCATCATTTTTATCGCACCTGCTTATAGCAGGGTGCGATATAGGAGTCTAAATTTCGTCCGTGCGTCCGTTCGTTCGTCCGTCCGTCAACATTTACGTCGATGTTTCATTTTCTCAACATCAGTGATAGCTGCGAGTCTCAAACCATGCATAGTAATTGTCCTTGACATACACTTCAAGCACGCACCTTGACCCAGTGCCCTTGACTTATATTTCACGGTCCATTGACTAAATGTAATTTTTACGTCGAAGTTACGTCAAAGTTTGGTTTTCCCTGCATCAGTATTAGCCCCGAGTGTGAAACCTTGCATAGTAATTGTCCTTGAGATACCCTTCAAGCATGCATCTTGACCCAGTGCCTTTGAACTATATTTCACGGTCCATTGACTTTGTTTATTTTTACATCGAAGTTTGGTTTTCTCTGCATCAATGATACCTGCGAGTGTGAAATCTTGCATAGTAATTGTCCTTGACATGCCCTTTACCTTGACCCGGTGCCCTTGACCTATATTTCTTGATCCATTGACTTCGTTAATTTTTACGTCGAAGTTTGGTTTTCTCTGCACCTGTGATAGCTTGAGTGTGAAACCTTGCATACTAATTAATTGTCCTTGGTGTACCCTTCAAGCACACACCTTGACCTGTTGCACTTGACCTATATTTCACGATCCAACGACTTTATTATTTTTATGTCAAAGTTTGATTTTCTCTACAGCTAAGGTAGCTGGAGTGTGAAACCTTGCATAGAAATTGTCCCTGACATGCCCTTTAAGTGCACACATTGGCCTGGTGATCTTGACCTTTATTTCATGTTTTGAATTATTTTGCCCGATGCAGGTGCGATACCGACCTCCGCAGCTTTCTTGTCTCCAAAGGTGGCCACTCAATTACGCTAGCTTAACTGAATATACATGTATGAAAAAGGTACATTGAAACAAACTGCGAAAAATCTAAACAAAACACAGGACAAATAGAACCACTACAGAAGTAACGGTCAGCAAGGCTATTTCAGCTTCACTGTGACGGAGCCCCATCTATCGGGGCTGTGAAAAAAGGACGGACTTCTTGTGTGGCCATTCAAAGCTGACTTCCTACTGGCTGACCATCTCATCCCTTGCTAACCGCTTAATAAATAAATTCAAGAGCGACTTGCCCTAGTGGTAGAGCATCAGAATTCGAATCGAGAGGTTCTGGGTTCGATCCCTTCTACCGGCACCGTGTTGTGTCCCTGAGCAAGGTACGTTAACTGGTTAATACCCAGGAAACGGTGGCTGCGTCTCGAAAAAAATGTTGACTGGGACATTAAACCTTAAAACAAACAAACAGTAGATAATTCTTATAAGTCTTAGCCTGGTTAAGCCAAACTATCCAAACGTATTAACCTTAGTTCTTTACTTGGATGCCATGACATCCCCAGTGACACGACAAAATGTTACATAATCTTTTTTGTGCTGTTGGCGCCTTATGTGTGTTTTCATAATTTTAGTTAAGTTTAAGTAACTGAGTGGCCACCTATTGGGAAAATAGCTGCCCATTCGGCTTACGGTATGTTTTCATGGTATAAGTACCTGATTGTTAATTTATTTTTTTCCCATCTCGGTTTTTGGAGTGGGAATCTTTTTCTGATTGCGCCTTTTCCTGATCTTGGTCTACTTGTACCTTTTCATGAAGTTCAGCTACCTTTCTGGAAGCTACCTTTCCTGACCTTAAACTGGATTAGATGTTGTTTTGTCTGGTTTTACAACTTCCTAACGGCTAGTGCCGTATGGTGACGTGGTATGTCGTAAACCACATCCAAAAAGATGGAGAAGCCCTGGATCGAACCTATGACTAATGCAGTTTTTCTACTCTGTATACAATATTACCACATAATCTAATTAAAGAAAAAGTTCTGGATTTGATAGAGTGGACCTTTTAAAAGGGCATTAAAAACTATGGTTCACCTTATTTGGCATGTAATGACAGAAAGGCTTTCTTCACTTCCTCTGACCAAAGTCGGTATACACTTTGGTCATGTCAGAATGTGTGCGACGCCTTATCCTATCTCCTTGATAATATTTATATTAGATTTGGGACCAAGTTATACAGACAAATTGTTGGAATTCCGATGGGTACAAATGCGCACCTCTCGTAGCTGATTTATTTTTATACTGCTACGAAAGAGATTTCATGGATTCTCTTAACCATGATAATCAAGCTGATGTTATCGAGGCTTTTAATTACACATCTAGGTACCTCGATGACCTTTTGAACATTGACAACCCTTATTTTGAAGGTACGGTCAATCAAATTTATCCACCTGAACTTCAGTTGAACAAAGCCAATATCTCAGATACCGAAGCCCCCTTTTTAGATCTACATCTTTCTGTTGCAAATGGATTTGTTTCTTCTAAAATTTATGATAAGCGCGATGACTTTGATTTTGATATAGTAAATTTTCCTTTTTTGGATGGTGACGTTCCTCGTCGTGCTTCTTATGGTGTATACATTTCGCAGCTTATTAGGTTTGCTAGAGTCTGCAATCATGTTACAGACTTCAACGCTCGAAATAAATGTTTAACGGCAAAACTTCTCCAACAGGGCTATCGGTATCATAAACTTCGAAAAACCTTTTCTAAATTTTATCGCAGACACTATGAATTGATTTCCAAATATAATGTTGGGTTAAAGACGCTTTTAAGTGAGGGCCTTTCGGAACCTGAATTTTATGGTGACTTGGTTTACAAATTTTTGTTTGAGTTGATGCTTTACGTCCCAGTCAACAGCCAAGGTCATGTCGGGACGCTGCCTCCACTTTATGGGACTTTTACCCAAAATGAGGATGTCATGACATTCAACAAGTGCTTGAAATCTAACAACCATCCAACCAAGCCATAAAGGCTTATTGGTGCAGATGATTTGACTTAAACCACTTTTCCTGGGCAAGCTCAGACCTGAGCAGTTAACCAGTAATCAGGTAGTCAGTCAACAGTGAAACAAGCTTTGCCTGGAGGCACAAGCAGCCCATCTATTTCTCCAGGCCCCAATGGGCGGGGTTTACAAATTTAAGAAACTTAAAGGAATTAATGATTTTTCTTTTCAGTTCAGAAAAATCATAACACGTTACAGACGTATAGGTTATAACTTGAATGTTATGCGACAGTCTGCATGCTTAGTTTTTAACCCAATCATGGTTGATAACTATGCTGCCTTCTTTAATTGCACGCCGGTGGGTCGGGCGTCAGACTCTATGATGGCCCCGACATAAAGCTATTCATTTTAGTTGGTTGGGGCCGGAGCTTTTGTCTGTTGCTTGGCCCACCGGGGTCTAACTGGTATTTTCGTTTGCTCCGGAGTTAGTAGGTTATTCGGCGCCCAGGGATCTCCATCGTCGGGCAGCTTACTCAATCTGTGAGTCCTGGTTTTTTATTCATCAGGATGTTTATCATGATTTATTTGTTTGTTCTTGATGATTCATTGACTAGTTAGAGATTCACCACGAGGACCGAATAACTAACTAAATGTTATGAACCACTGCAGAAGCTGAGGGTGAGGTTAGTTACCTGTAAAACCGGTTTAAGCCCGCCAGTAACTTTGTGTTACTGATCGTTCCAAGTCGATACTTCTATGGTGGTTCTTTTTGTTTTGTGTCTTGGTGTTTAAAAAATTTTTGTGCTGTTGGCGCCTTATGTATGTTTTCATATTTTTAGTTAAGTTAAGGTAACTGAGTGGCCACCTATTGGGAAAATAGCTGCTCATTCGGCTTACGATATGTTTCATGGTATAAGTACCTGATTGTTAGTTTGGTTTTTTCCCACCTCGGTTTTTGGAGTGGGAATCTTTTTCTGATTGCGCCTTTTCCTGATCTTTGCCTACTTGTACCTTTTTGTCTGGAAGAAAGAAAGCATGGAAGATCCACTGGACTGGCCCCAATCTATTTGCAATCTAATATCCATGGAACGTTTGCTTTGATAACTGACCGTTCATAAGACGTACACTACATGCCAAAGGAGAATTGACAAAATAGATTTGTGTCATGCTGTCTTTATGAATGATAAAAATAAATCATTAATTTTAATTATCTATTGAGCAAATGAAAACAAAAACGGATGACCTTATTTTCAGGAGGAGTTTTTACATGTTTTTTTTTTTTCAGTAAGTAATGCGCCATGAGCTGTTTGATAGATATTTTCTACGTGACATTACAATCTGTTGGTGATTGTCAAAAATTTTGATTTTTGCGTGTAAAATGAAACGAATTCGAAAGTTTTCTGACACAATAAATAGGCACAGACTAAGTAATAGACTTAATTAAAATTACCAACTAACTTTTGGCGCTGTAATCGTAGGTCCGTGTGTATTAACCACTTTACGCTTTACGTCAGTGAAAACCCCTAGCGCCTTAAACGGCATTAAACGAATGTCCTCGTTTTTATTCTGCTTTTTTCTTGTGCTTCAGGTTGTACGCCATCACCGGATATGGTTTGGTTTCACAAAAAGCCTTTTTGTAGCCCTCCTAAGGTTTTCTTAAAAAAAATCAAATAAAAAAAAAATAAATAAATAAAAAAAAATAAAAAAAATAAAATAAAATAAAACGCTACGTATCAAGAAAACAGTATTAGCAAACAATTTAGCAAACAAATCTCTATGAATAAAATTACGATACACATATGTTTTTATAAATCAGTTAAATTTTTAACAAGTTTTATGCAAAATGATATTAAGTATAAGATGTATAGTGAGCCGTTTTCAAAGTAGAGCATCTTCAGCACTCACAACATGCAAAAGCTTATACAAAGACTGTTGTCGCCAGAGCTCTTAGAGATTGCTCACCTACCCTTGTGGGATATTGACTACCTGTGCGTGTTTTGTTCCAGGATAGGTTAGGAATCTGGTTTCAATACATGCAAAAAGATCACCTTTGATAACGATCGAAAAATTGCCGTGCAATCCCAACGGCTTCGTTTTATTTTATTTATTCTATTATTTTACTGTTCAAAGTCCAAGTCAACTGCTATGGTCATATCGGGGCGTCGCCTTCATTTTATGGGATTTCTATCCAACATGACATCCGAAATAAGATTGGTTTGAATTGATGCTGTGCGTCCCAGTCAACAGTTTAGGTCATGTCGGGACGCTGCCTCCATTTTATTGGACTTTCAACAAAAAATGATGATGTCTAACATCCAACAAGTGCTTGATATATAACCATCCAACACTAAGCCACAAAAGGATTTAAATACACATGAATGGTTTGACAACCACGTTTCCTGGACAGGCTCAGACCTGAGCGGCTAACCAGTAATCAGTAGTGTACAAGCTTTGGCTGGAGGCACAAGCAGCCCACCTATTTCTTTAGGCCTCAATGGGCGGGTGTCCCCGAAATAATCGGATGTTATTTTTCATCAACCATGTTAACAGAATGTCTTGAGGTAAGACTGATTTGACTCGTGGTCAGTCAGTCGTTAAGCAGCTTTGTCTGGTGCCTTGTGCAGTCCATGTATTGAAGGTCAATTACCGGTTAACGGCTAAGAAGACCCAATCTTGCACAATAAAGGCAGCTAGTTCAAATGTCAGAAGCTTCTTCGGCCTTGCTTGTAACAAGACTCAGTTGACTTTGAAGTTTCTCCAGATCCAACCACGGGCGCAAACGCCTTGAAATTCCTTTAATTCTATCACTGATAAAGTCATGACAACCATAGAAACTGTGTTTTATGATATATTCTTGTTTCTTATATGTAACAAGGTAAACGAAGCAACTAAGACAAAATGTATGTACAATGCGACAGACGTGCGACTTTGACTGTCACCAAACATCAAAGACTTGAAACGAGAAATAAAAATCAAACTGAGATCCTTTAAGAGCAGCGAACATATAATGAGAAGCCTCTTCAGTGACCCTATAGATTTGGCAACATGGGGCAAAAGATTATGACTGTAATTTACATCGTTCAAAAGGGTAGTAGATACAAAGACTAGTAAAATCCAAATGGGGTCAAATATTTAAAAGTTGGTTAGAAAATGACTCTAAACCGATAATAATTTTCTGATTTCTCAGAATACCCTCGCTGATCTCAAAGGACCAAAAGGAAAATATAATCTGCACTATGGATGATGTACGGGGAGACTTTTTAGGGCCGCCACACGGCACAACACCAGCTGCAGTAATAGGAAATAAAAATTAAACTGAGATCCTTTAAGAGCAGCGAACATATAATGAGAAAGGGGATGGGCCATACCATGGTTTCGGCTACTTAAGCCTCTTCAGTGACCCTATAGATTTGGCAACATGGAGCAAAAGATTATGACTGTAATTCACATCGTTCAAAAGGGTAGTCGATACAAAGACTAGTAAAATCCAAATGGGGTCAAATATTTAAACGTTGGTTAGAAAATGACTCTAAACCGATAATAATTTTCTGATTTCTCAGAATACCCTCGCTGATCTCAAAGGACCAAAAGGAAAATATAATCTGCACTATGGATGATGTACGGGGAGACTTTTTAGGGCCGCCACACGGCACAACACCAGCTGCAGTAATAGGAAATAAAAATTAAACTGAGATCCTTTAAGAGCAGCGAACATATAATGAGAAAGGGGAAGTTGGTTTAAGGTCCGAAATCCATTGAATAGAAGTCAGTACCAGGGCTTATCTGGAGACAGATACTGATGAGGTGTCTGTAGTAAATGCCCACTTAAACGATTTACCTGTTAAGTTTTCTGTTTGTGTCAGTGAAGGCCAAGACAAACTTCCTACGATGTATTGGTTACCTAAGCTTCACAAAAGACCATACAAAGCCAGATTTATTGCAAATTCTAGCTCTTGTACTACCACTGAACTTTCTAAATTATTAACTTCTTGTCTTACTGCTATCAAATCTCATGTTATAAGATACTGTGAGACAGTGTATGAAACTTCAAATAAAAATTGGTTTTGGTCAATAAAAAATTCTGGTGAGGTGCTCAGTAAATTGAAGTGTAGAGGGTTCCGTGCGACAGGCTTGTCCACATATGATTTTTCTACTCTGTATACAACATTACCACATAATCTAATTAAAGAAAAACTTCTGGATTTGATAGAGTGGACCTTCAAAAGGGCATTAAAAAACTATGGTTCACTTTATTTGGCATGTAATGACAAAAAGGCTTTTTTCACTTCCTCTGACCAAAGTCGGTATACCCTTTGGTCATGTCAGAATGTGTGCGACGCCTTATCCTATCTACTTGATAATATTTATATTAGATTTGGGACCAAGTTATACAGACAAATTGTTGGAATTCCGATGGGTACAAATTGCGCACCTCTCGTAGCTGATTTATTTTTATACTGCTACGAAAGAGATTTCATGGATTCTCTTAACCATGATAATCAAGCTGATGTTATCGAGGCTTTTAATTCCACATCTAGGTACCTCGATGACCTTTTGAACATTGACAACCCTTATTTCGAAGGTATGGTCAATCAAATTTATCCACCTGAACTTCAGTTGAACAAAGCTAATATCTCAGATACCGAAGCCCCCTTTTTAGATCTACATCTTTCTGTTGCAAATGGATTTGTTTCTTCTAAAATTTATGATAAGCGCGATGACTTTGATTTTGATATAGTAAATTTTCCTTTTTTGGATGGTGACGTTCCTCGTCGTGCTTCTTATGGTGTATACATTTCGCAACTTATTAGGTTTGCTAGAGTCTGCAATCATGTTACAGACTTCAACGCTCGAAATAAATGTTTAACGGCAAAACTTCTCCAACAGGGCTATCGGTATCATAAACTTCGAAAAACCTTTTCTAAATTTTATCGTAGACACTATGAATTGATTTCCAAATATAATGTTGGGTTAAAGACACTTTTAAGTGAGGGCCTTTCGGAACCTGAATTTTATGGTGACTTGGTTTACAAATTAAAGAAACTTAAAGGAATAAATGATTTTTCTCTTCAGTTCGGAAAAATCATATCACGTTACCGACGTATAGGTTATAACTTGAATGTTATGCGACAGTCTGCATGCTTAGTTTTTAACCCAATCATGGTTGATAACTATGCTGCCTTCTTTAATTGCACGCCGGTGGGTCGGGCGTCAGACTCTATGATGGCCCCGACTTAAAGCTATTCATTTTAGTTGGTTGGGGCCGGAGCTTCTTGTCTGTTGCTTGGCCCACCGGGGTCCAACTGGTGTTTTTCTTTTGCTCCGGAGTTAGTAGGTTATTCGGCGCCCAGGGATCTCCATCGTCGGGCAGCTTACTCAATCTGTGAGTCCTGGTTTTTGATTCATCAGGATGTTTATCATGATTTATTTGTTTGTTCTTGATGATTCATTGACTAGTTAGAGATTCACCACGAGGACCGAAGAACTAACTAAATGTTGTGAACCACTGCAGAAGCTGAGGGTGAGGTTAGGTACCTGTAAAACCGGTTTAAGCCCGCCAGTAACTTTGTGTTACTGATCGTTCCAAGTCGATACTTCTGTAGTGGTTCTTTTTGTTTTATGTCTTGGTGTTTAAAATTTTTTGTGCTGTTGGCGCCTTATGTATGTTTTCATATTTTTAGTTAAGTTAAAGTAACTGAGTGGCCACCTATTGGGAAAATAGCTGCTCATTCGGCTTACGATATGTTTCATGGTATAAGTACCTGATTGTTAGTTTGGTTTTTTCCCACCTCGGTTTTTGGAGTGGGAATCTTTTTCTGATTGCGCCTTTTCCTGATCTTTGCCTACTTGTACCCTTTATCTTGTAAAATGTTGAATTGGTTCGAGGTTTGGCCAGAATCTGACAAAGGACTTCGAATATGGCTAAACCCAGTGTGGTAAAATTATAGAATCAAGAACGCCAATGAAAGCGTATGATGAAAGCAACTCGGCTCGGGGTCACGATGTCGTTCTTGTCCCTCTAACAGATTTGATCTTAGTCTTACGGAAACTGAAAATTAAAACAAGAATGTTCATTAGAATCAAAGGAATGCTACACAGAACGAATGATAAACTATAAATGCGTGTTTGTCAAACACTATGCCCCAACTGTATGTTTGCCCCTAACCCAGCGCAGTTTATACGATTCATTCATTTCAATCGATCGAAGTGAATTTTCATGTCCCGGTATAGCTGCTAGAATGCCTGGGTTTTTACCTCGATCCAGAAACAGAATGCAAGCTTTTTGCACCAAACAGTATGCCAAATATGAACACTGTAGCCCCAATACATACATTATGAGACATCTTGCACACAATATTTTCAAATTATGATTTCAAAGGTATAAACTAAGAAAAGGGAATGACTCGGATATGAAAAAATACTGGTCAATTTTTTCAATGAGAAATCTGTATCTGTAATTCCACAATCTTAGCGTCCGCCGTTGAAAAGTTTCAAATTTCACCGAAAAGTAGATATATTAATCTATTTTCAAAATTCTGTAACTTTTTCAAAAGTAAAAGTAAAGATCGCATAAGGTAATCAGGTGATATACCAGTATGCCAAATATGAATATTCTAGCTCAAATACTTTTGAGAAATCTTGCAAACAAGACTTTCCAATTTTGTTTTCACAGTGACAACTTAGAATATGGGCATGACTGGGACATGAACAAATACGTGTTACCGATTTTTTTCATGAGGAATATGTGAAATTGAATTAAAGTCCCTATCTCACTGGAATGCGACAACTGAAGACTAGTTCGCGACTGTTTCGCGACACGCGATTTTCATGTTGCAGTCTCATTGGATGGACATTTATGCGACAATTTCGTGCAATTCGGGCCGAATCATTCGGCCTTATTTTGCAAATATGTCTAACGAATGTCGCGCGACACTCGTACGACAGTTGCGAGACATTTGTGAGTGTCTTACGACATTCGCACAAATATCGCTTAGTTTCGCATGTTTTCTCAAGACTGCCGCGACCGTCGTAAATTTGTTGCATTGTAGATTCGCCACAATTTCGCAGGTTCGCGACTCTCGCTCGAATGTCGTACGACTGTTGAGCAAGAGGTTCGTGGCAAATAAATTCGCATGAAGTGGTAAAACATGATTATAACTTAAAATGTATTTCGTTAATAGTTAGCGAATAGTTCACCACACATATAACAAAACGCGCGACGTTCGTACGACTGTCGTACGATTGTAAGTCATATTATATACACTGTAAATTCTACACTGTCATTTCATTTTGTCATGCATTTCAACATTTATAAATTGAGAACCGTATGTTAGACTGGCATAAAGTCAAATATAATATTTTCTTTAATTGAGCACAGACCCGTCATATTATCTTGCTCCGATTTGCCGGCTACGTCAAAGGCGTGTTTTGTGCTGAGCAGTTGGAAAAAAACTGAGTCAATCTTTTAATGAATATGGATGCTAAGAGTCATAACTTTGGATTAATCTTCAATTCAATATCATTTACTTGGTTAAAATGTTTTGTTTTGTTTTTAAATGATATCTAGTATCAGGGGACACTCATTTTCATACTAATAGAGACATACATTAAAAATTTTCTTGGTCGGCAAGTTCCAGCGATTTCTAATTCATTGTATAAGATGGTTGTTAGTATTTTCAAATCAATTCAAAGTCATTAATCTTTTGAAGAATCGTAAACCAAAAGGTCAGGTCAAGATTGACTTCTATTATACAATGCCCAGGTTGTACTGGCATCGGTGTTTCCTCATTACAGAATTCAACAATGTTGTCTATTATATTGTAAGGCTACTCTACAAATTGTGGGAATGATTCGTTTCAGTGAGCCGCGACGTAGAAAACCATGGCTTAACCAAATTCGAAAATAAAAAGACAGCAGATCAACTGGCATAATATTGCGTTTCAGCTATATAGAAAGTATTAAAAGGTACAAGTAGGCAAAGATCAGGAAAAGGCGCAATCAGAAAAAGATTCCCACTCCAAAAACCGAGGTGGGAAAAAACCAAACTAACAATCAGGTACTTATACCATGAAACAATCGTAAGCCGAATGGGCAGCTATTTTCCCAATAGGTGGCCACTCAGTTACCTTAACTTAACTAAAAATATGAAAACATACATAAGGCGCCAACAGCACAAAAAATTTTTAAACACCAAGACATAAAACAAAAAGAACCACCACAGAAGTATTGACTCTTTGTTTCTAATTACAAAATTTCAATTGTGTAGTAGTCATTTGTGATTGCACTGTTCAATTACGCCAGAAATGACCTCGTGTCCTTCATGTTCCATCTAAAAAAACGAGATACACCCGTATCAAACCATATTCTAGTTTGCTCTGCTGAGCCACAGGC
The DNA here is from genome assembly GCA_964017185.1 of Rugalucina vietnamica. Taxonomy (NCBI): domain Eukaryota; kingdom Metazoa; phylum Mollusca; class Bivalvia; order Lucinida; family Lucinidae; genus Rugalucina; species Rugalucina vietnamica. The sequence goes on along the minus strand of OZ024876.1, from coordinate 7,148,869 downwards.
TGTTCATGCGAGCGTATAGTGTACCACAATCCGGCGTATGTATGTCGTCTGTCCGTCCGTCTGTCCACAAATTCAAAATTGCTTTCCTATAAAACCGCTCAAAAACTTTCCTGAAAATTGGCTATGATGATTTGGTACAATATTCCACCATCAGAAATTTGCCAAATGTGAATTTGAGATTGGCGTACTAAATACGCTATAATCGTCGTAATATAAGATTATTATTATCATTATTATTGTAACTTTTATCGTTATTATTGTTAATAGCCGACCTAAGCCGTAGGCTCACAATGTGAGCTAATAGTATAGTATTCGAGGCATCTGTCCGTACGTATGTCCGTGCGTCCGTTCATACTTTCAAACATAAATCCCTCTATGGCCACTAGGACAGTCGCAATCAATTTTTATCTGAAGCATCAATGGGGTGGCGAAAAGATTGTTTTATTATTGTTATTATTATTTTTGTTATTATTATCATTGTCAGGTTGGATCAGAACTCACTGGTCTCCGTGGCAACAAATAGCTTCAACTGATTTGCACTGGGAAACATAAACAAATCTCCGAAACCTCAAGGCCCATGAGCTTTTATTTTCATGTTTAGCAATGTATTGTAAGGTTAACTATGTAATAGACATAAAATGGCGCAACCTCTCCAAAACCGAGATGGTAAAAAACTAAATTGACAATCAGGTGCGAATAATAAGAGAACATTATCGATAGCCGAGTGAACCGCGGTTTCCCGATAGGTGGCCAATCAGTTACACGAACTTAACTCTAACCCTAACCCTAACCCTTTCAACAAAAAGTAACTGAACGAGTATTTTTATATTGTCATTTGAAATTTTAACGAATCGTTAACTAACGACATCGTTAATTTTAAACAACTGATATGAAGATGTTTTGTGTTGACGTTGGCTCTGGGATGATTTTAAGTTCTTCTTATAAAAGGAAGATGGGTGTTTTTTTATATCTGGGGAAGGCCTCCGGAACGTCCGTTCCTCTGGTATTGAGAATGTTGTAATGAAAACGTACATATGGTGCAAAAATCACAAAAGTCAAACACCAAAACATACAACAATTTGAACAACAACCGATGTATCGCCTTGGAACGATCAGTAATGTAAAATTAAATGGGGGCCATTATAAATCCTCTTTTTTAGTCAGGCCATCCGTGCCCCCAGGGATCCATAAAACGGCATTATCTGCCATCAGCTTATAACAGGAAACACATGAAAACAATCTTCTCTTAACCATATATTTTGCTTGACGTAACAATGTATTGTAATCAAATATTGCCAAACTCATAGGCTCCCATATACCTACAATGGGAAAACGTATAAAACATCTTCTCTGGGCCAGACGGTCTAGAGCTTTGATATCTTCTATATTTTGTTTAGGTTTTCCCCAAATGGTAAGCTTATCGAATAGTACTCGAGCCGGCGTCCGTTCGACCATGCATCAGTCCCTGCGTGCGTCCTTTCACACTTTCAAACATAAATATCTCTAAGGCCACTAGGCCAATATTGCGATTGCGATTTACGGGGGAAAGGTTATATTTTATTTTGGGAACTTTGGTTTCCGTGGCAACAAATACCACCCATAGACATACAATGGGAAAAATATAAAACATCGTGTTCAATCGAGGCCAGGTAATAAAGGGTCACTCTTAAAGGTTCAGTACCCGAAATTGCGCAATATGGCACATACTAGCTCCGTTTGAACGTTTTCATTGATTCCAAAGCATCACACCTTTATGTTTTATTCTCTAAATCCACAATACACATACGTAGTTTCTATATACTGTGTGTAGCAATGTTCAGTAATCCTCTTTATAAATCATACCAACCATGCCCCTGGGGTCCATACATGCAAAACAAAAACCTTCTCTGAAACTACAAAACCCAAAGCTTGTATATCTATTATGCAGCAATCGTATGTCAATCCTGTCAATCATGCCATTAGGTCCAAATTGTCCCCAACCATGGGTGTCATTGACTCCCATTAACCATCAATAAAACAAAACAAAAACTTCTCTGAAACTACAAGGTTTGAGCGTTTACATTTTATGTGTAGTAATGGCTAGTAATCAGTTTAAAAATCCAGCAAACAGTGCCCCTGAAGTCCATACAACCCACACCTAGCCGGCGTGATGGGTAATGTTTTAAAAACGTCTATGAAACAACACATAAAAATAAAAACTGTGATCCTTTAAGAGCTGTGAGCATATTAAAGAGAACGAAGATGGACCATACCATTTTCTTTGGTTTCATTAGCTCCTTCAGACATAAAACAAAACAATCTTTATTGATCCTGCCAACGTTGTCCTTGTTGTCCATACAGGCCGTCATTTTCTGCCACATGCATAAGTTTGTATATACTGGGCATTGCACTTTAGAGATCTTTTGGGGTTAATGAAAAAAGTAGCCCCCCCACCCCCTGAGAACCAACAAGTTTAACTTTCTAAAACATGTTTTCATTCGAAATCTATGGGGATGGGATTATTTTCAGACACTTAAGGGCAGCTAACTCCATATTTCGCTGTCAAATATGGCCGAATTCGAACTTATGCGAGACATTATGGTTTTCCACGCTTCTGCCACCAAGAATGATGAAGATCCAATCAAACATGTAGGGGCTAGAGTGTTGACAACACTAAGTATCATTTTCAGACATTCAAAGGCAGCTAACTCTGCAACCATTCATGTGATCTGGTCGAATTTCGAAATCATCCAAGATCTTATACTTGTCCACGTTACAAAAATAACGCAGATCCAATCACAAAAGAGGGCACCAGAGTGTTGGCAACACTAAATATCAATTTTTCAGAATGTCAAGGGCAGCTAACTCAGCAATCAGTAGTGGGATCTGGTCGAATATCGAAATGATCAGAGATATTGTGGTTGTCCTTGTTACCTGCAAGTCTGAAAAAGATTTGATTCAAAATAGCCGAGAAAATGTGTTTCCCCATTATAAGTCTATTGGGAGTTTTCAAAACACACAAGGGCAGCTGACTTCGTAGTCCGTGATGGAATCTGGCCGGAATTCGAACACGTTGGAGATATTATGGTTGCTATCGTTAATTGCAAGAATAAATATCATCCAATCAAAAATGTAGGATCAAGTTTAATTGTGACTGGCCTTCTCGTCTCCGATATACATGTTTGAAAGTGTGGACAGACAGACACACGCACAGACCCACAGACGCCTGCGTCTCATTCTAAGAGCTCACCCTGTGAGCCTTCGGCTTAGGTTAGATAAAACATGCTTAAAGTGTGTGTGTGTGTGTGTGTGTGTGTGTGTGTGTGTGTGTGTGTGTGTGTGTGTGTGTATGTGTTTGTGTGCGTGTGTGTGTGTGTTTCAGAGTCGGAAGTTTTCATGTGTTGCCAATAATTAGCATATGGCAGAAAATACGCCTTCTGGGTGTGGCCTGTAAAGACCCAAATGGGGCACTGTTGCAGGATTTTAAAAACGGACTAGTAGCCATTGCTACACACAACATTAAAAGCTCTGGGCCTTGTAATTTCAGAGATGAAGTTTTTGTATTTTTCAGTTGAATGTATATGAGAGCCAAAGACCCGCAAAGTGGGAACATTTTGGACCCCAATGTCACGATTGACATGATTTATGCACAGCTCCACATACGACTGTTGCATACTACGTATACAAGCTTTGAGAATTTTTCATGTATGGGCCCCAGGGGCGTGGTTGTCAGGATTTATGAAGAAGATTACTATATAATGCTACACAAAAATAATATAAAACTCTATGCCTTGTGGATTTAGAGAAGATGGTGTTCTTTATTTGGTCCATTGTAAGTCTATGGTTGGTATTCGTTGCCATGGAACCCAGTTCGGATCCCAGTCGGCCCTAAACCAAATGTTACCATTTCGCTATCTCAATTATAATTACTTTACTAAATTTCAATAATTCATTTTGGCTCCATGTTGCCAAATCTGAAGGGTCATTGAAGAGGCTTCAGTAGTTGAAACCGCGGTATGGCCCATCTCCATTCTCTTTGATATGCTCGCTGCTCTTAAAAGATCACCGTTTTTATTTTTATTCAGATAAAATTTAAAAATTGCTCTAGTGTCCTTAGATATATTCATGTTAGAAAGTGGGAAAGGAGGCACGCACGCTGGGACGGACGCACGAACGGATGCCGTCCCGAGTAATAACCTTACCGCGTGACCAAAACTATACAAAATATCAAATATATCAAAGCTTTAGACTGACTGGTTCCCGATAAATGATTTTTTTTTTCAAAACTTTTCCCATTGTTGTCGCCCGTCACAACGGGTGACATATACGGTAGGATTTTTCCAAAGAAACATCGAAGAAAACCGACAGAATCCAAATAAGAAAATATGTATGGTTCTCGAGATATTTTACATGCCATTTGACAAAGCGGGAAACCAGCAACGTTTTACCGACAGGAACTGACTATTGAAAGGCAGAAAGAGATTGGCTAGATCTATTCCGACCAATCATACATTTGGTCTAAAAACTGGTTCTGTATTCTTTGCTGTGGATGGACTTGATTTAGCGATTATGAGTGTACACAGTTGTTTCGCAAGTCGTTTCGTCTCCAGGGCACAAAATTTCGGTTCTGTATTTTGATTAGGCCGAATGTTCAACAGAACATGACACCCCACCACACAAATGGATAGACCGAGGTATAAAAGTGTAACGCGATGAAGGTAAGACAGTTGATCTACATGTATATCCTGACAGATACATGTAACCATTCTTACGCAATCCAGGACTAAATGGATGGTGGTGTAGATCTAAATATCAGATAAACGGGCAATACTAGCTTTTTTAAAAGCTATCCTTGTATGTAATGTATATTGAAGCTTATGAGTTTGGAAAAACGAGTATGTGATAACAATTCATTGCTATAGAGAATATTGTTTTCATGTATTTCCTATTATAAGCTGATGGCAGATAATGGCGTTCCCGGGACTGGGTCAGTATGCCCCCACTCCAGAAGCCGAGGTGGGAAAAACTAAATTGACAATCAGGTACTAATACAAAGAGAACATATGGGTGGCTACTCAGTTACCCGGAGTTAGCTAAATACACGAAAACGTACACAAGAGATGCAAATAGCACAAAAACGAAACACCAAAACTAAAGAATTAGAACCAAAACAGAAACATCGCCTTGGAAAGGTCTATCTATCCTTTTATTACATCATTGTTCTATTTTCTGTTATGCACTAACACACATACTTAATGTTTGATAATGGAGTTGGGAATAAGTCACGTGAATTTTCAAGCATTTGTACATGCACGTACTCGTACATGCGAGAGAGAGTAAAGCAGAAAGCGTTTCAATGTACATGTGACTTACATGTACGTTTCCGAATATTTGAATTATTTTTTGAAATCAGATGGTAGTTAAAATATATCTCGTTTGAAATAACTGGGACAGCTATATGTGTGTCAATATCTTTAACACAGATAACGTACCAAGTCTAGTATTGTACAGGTAAAAGTAGGCTATGATAAGGAAATGGAGCAATCAGACAGAAATTTCCACTCCAATAACCGAGATGGGAAAAACTAAATTAACAATCAGGTACTTATACTAAGAAAACACATCGTAAGTCGAATGAGCAACTATTTCCGAATAGGCTGCATGAGGTGCAAACTTCACAACACCAAAATAAAATACAAATAGAATCACCACAGAAGTATTGCCAAGTTGGAACGACCAGTAATATAAAATTACTGACGGGCTTAAACTTGTTTCACAGGCACCCAACCTCGCCCTCAGCTTCTACAATCACTGTAAATCCGTTATACACAAATAAAAACAAGAAATAAGGACCATCATGTTAAAATATATATTATTCATAGCTACCAACATTTAACAATCATAACGGAAAGCAGGGTGGGCAGCTATTGAAGGTAAGGTGGCCACAGTGCTAGCTTGGACGGAGCAAGTAAAATTCAGAGGACAAAGTGAACAGCTAAATGATATTCGGGTGACCACAAAGTCATGCAACATAAAACTAGAAATTGGAATAACTTGAATAAATTCGAACCACAACAGCAACACCGCCCAAAAAAAAAAAACGGCCAGTTATAAACTAGAAATTGTTTCCTACACGAAAACTGATGTCTCCCCTTTTCTAAGTCCAAACCTATTCAATATTCTAGACTTATGATTTTTGTGTCTTGCACGTTGTCGCGGATGTAAATAATGCTATAAAGTTTCTGCATTGGAGAAAACAAAGACGCAGATCAGCTTCGCAGTAACTGTGAAGCTGATCAGTGCCTTTGTTTTCGCTACATGGATAGTAGACTTCATCTAATTTCTAAATGCAAAATTTCCAGCCTCTAGCCATCTGCTGTGTCTGTACAGCCTGGTTTGTGTCGGACCTGTTAAGAAACCAAAATTGTGGTTTTCCCATGCACAGGCTCATTCGATGCTTGATAACGGAGTTGAATACGAGATTTGAGGGAGTAAAGGGGCAAAAGTTTAAATACACATGCAATTGACTTATGTTTCCAAATATTAAAAAATGTTTCGCAATCAGACGATAGATAAAATATATATGGTTTTAAAATATTTGATAACGACATATACTTGTAGGGCTTTAACACAGATAATTTACTTACTACTAATGTACAAGTAATGTACTTACTACTTGTATCTTTTGTTGTAAAACGAATATATATTATCATATATTTGAGAAATATATTACTCTTTAACGATTTAAGTGTAACTGCAAATCGAAAAAAACATTTGATGAATACATGTTTTCTCAAATATTTGAAGAATATATCAAGTCCTTCTGATTTCGAAAAGATTTGATGAATATAAGATTTCTCAAATATTTGAAAGATATATCATGTCCTTGTCATTTCAAAAAACATTTGATGAATATATTTTTTCTCAAATATTTGAAGAATATATCAAGTCCTTCTGATTTCGAAAAGATTTGATGAATATAAGTTTTCTCAAATATTTGAAAGATATATCAAGTCCTTGTCATTTCAAAAACATTTGATGAATATATGTTTTCTCAAATATTTGAAGAATATATCAAGTCCTTCTGATTTCGAAAAGATTTGATGAATATATGTTTTCTCAAATATTTGAAGAATGTATCTAAGGTATTCTTCAATGATTTAAGCGAGCCGATTAGCATATTAATTGCATATATACTTTCTCAAATATTTGAATAATATATTCAAATGGAACTAAATATAACGAATACATGTTTTCTACATCATATTTTACTATATTGATACCTCATTTATACTGGAAAACCATGTTTCTAGTACTCTATATGAAATTTCCAACTGGCCCTCCCCTGTTCCGATTTGGCCCTCCCCTGTTCCGATTTGGCCCACCCTAGTTCCGATTTGGCCCTGCCTCGTTCCGGATTGGCCTTGGTTTTGGCTCTTAGTCTCAACTGCAGATTGACGGCATAATGCAGATTGAAAAAATAACGTGTTTTAAGTGGAAAAAATAAAGTTGCGTTGGCTGTGGAACTTGAAGTTTATTTGCCTTGACACTGGTGTCTGCATGTAGAACTCAGAGCCATGTACCCCAGATAATGCCGAGCCCTTATACCTATATGGCAAAAAACTTCTGAAGCCGAAGAATGATAAACACGTCGGCGTAACATATTTTTTTTTCTAAATTGGCGTCTTTTTGACGTTACGCAGTGGTACGCAACATCGTACGTCATGCCCAGAATATTCAGCGTTGGCAACTCTCGGTTCTTGTACTAGGCTATCATAGTTTTTTTTTTTTTTTTTTTTTTTTTTTTTTTTTTTTTTTTTTTTTTTAACTTAAAACTACAAAAATTAGCTACAAAGAAAACGCACATAAATTTCATTATAGAAGCAGATATGAAGACCTTTTTGAATCTAATCCAAAAGACTGGAGTCGGTCGGGTCCATGGTTTACACTTGACGAGTTGCGAAAACAACTACACACTGGACGTGTAACAGGTTGACCGTGTTTAACGGTAGCTCAGCTGGCAGAGTGCTCGCACGAGAACTGACAGACCCTGGATTGGAGTGCCGGTCGAGCCACATTTTTTTTTCTACAAAATGGCCTCTCCGGTTCTCTGATCTCCTCTGCTGAAATGTCAGATGTTTGTGTGCCAAAATTTACTTCTCTTGTGAGCGCTCGGGACTACTCCCATCCGGTCAAGCCTCATCCCCCCTCGTGTGGTATTGTCAGTTTGAAGTTTCACCAGTAAACTATTCTGATTCTGATTCTACATCCATCAGGAAAACATGTCCGTGTAAAGTATACCCCCTCAAACCCAACTTTTATATAGTAAAATTGGGGTATGCAGGGGTATATCTATTTTTCTTATTTTTGCTCCGAAACATAGATTGTGGGTACTCGTTAGAACCGCATCGCCGAGGCGGTTCTAACGTGTACCCACAATTAATGTTTTGAGCAAAAATAAGAAAAATATCGAAAATTTTCTACTGAAAATTTTCAGTTTTTACATCCTTAGAAATCACTGTATATTGCATGGGCAAGTTTTCGTAGTGTAACTTGTCTTCATGCAACATTGAGCGTCGTACCAGCCATTTTCTTCTAACTTGCTCTAAGACACTGGACGGCGGAGTCATCAGGAAAACATGTCCGTGACATGTATACCCCCTTAAACCCCTCTTTTATATAGTGAAAATGGGGTTCGCAAGGGTATACCTAATTTTCTTATTTTTGCTCTAAAACATAGATTGTGGGTACTCGTTAGAACCGCCTGGGCGAGGCGGTTCTAACGTGTACCCACAATCTATGTTTTGAGCAAAAATAAGAAAAATGTCAAAAAAAAAATCTACTGAAATTTTTCAATTTTAACAACTTAAGAAAAATAATCTGTATATTACATGGGCGTGTTTTCGTAATGTTAGGTCTAGAAAGAAGAGCGTCTCGTTCCGGAGTCATGAACACTGCCACTAAATGCCCACTATGTCACTGATCTCAACAGGGCCCATGAGAGGAATGAGCCTTTGCATGAGTAAACCAACAATCTGGGTTTCCGACCAGGACAGACACAAGCCGACCCGTACAGTCACAGAACCAGGCTAAAAGTTTCCGGATTTAAGACATAGATGGAGTGATTTTACTATCTGTGCAGCGAAAACAAAAGGCGCTGATCAGCTGTGCAATTACTACACAACTGATCTGTGGCTTTGTATCCGCATATGGAAATTGTTGATTTTCTGATGCAGAGGCTCAGGTATAGTTATTTACTTGTATTGAGGCTTAACGCCCCAGTCAACAATTTTTCAGTCATGTCGGGACGGAGCCAACGCTTCCTGGGTTTAACCAGTACTGTGGGGAGTTGATGCGTCTTGCTCAAGGACACAACACGGTGACGCCTGTGGGGATCGAACCCAGGACCTCTCGATTTGGAGTCCGACGCTCTACCACTACGCCACCGCGCTCCCTAGTAGTTATTTACTTGCATCATGACAAAATATTACTAAATTTGTGGTAAAATCGTTATTGCACTGGATATCGGTGAATATTGTCCGGAGTTGGGATATCAAAGGAAACGAGCTTGTTATTATATACATGTAGCTATTAGTATCGTCCTTATCATTTTTGATGTTTTGTTGAAAGTTAACATCAAAACTAAAATGTCTACATAAAGGCCGCTGTAATATGATCTAATAGCCATTAGTGATATCGTTTTTACACTAACTTGCAATATCAGATATCATTTTTACAGATTCTATTCGGAAGCAAATTTTACAATGGAATCAATATTTCTGACACGACTTTTTTTCGGCTTAACATCAGGATAACACATCCGTGACATGTATACCCCCATAAACCAAACTTTTATATAGAAACACTGGGTATGCAGGGGTACACCTATTTTTTTCTTATTTTTGCCCCAAAACATAGATTGTGGCCACTCGTTAGAACCGTCTCGGCGAGGCGGTTCTTATATGTACCCACAATCTATGTTTTGAGCAAATATAAGAAAAATATCTCTCTTTTTTTCAGCTGAACATTTTCAATTTTAAAAGCTAAAATTCTCTGTTTATTGCATGGCAAATGTTCGTAATGAATTACTTAAATCTGCAAGACATTTTAGTGTCAAACTTAAGTGGTATGGCGTTATTTTCCAAGCAACGCCACATGAAATGACGTCAAGTGAATTTCATTTTTTTCATTGCGATGACCATCAAGTCAAGAATTTATATATTTAAAAATCGCTTCTGACGAAGCATGCGATATCTAGAAAGCATGTTGACATCGTCAGATACCTGCACACTTGTTACTCGGCTTTTATACCTATGTTTTAATCATTCGATATTTAGAGAAATATTTTTATATGTGACCATGACCACTCGTACAAACTTTCATTCCTCCTTCATAAAGTTTGGCTTTGGTTGGCCAAGCGGTTTCAGAGAAGATGTTTGAATATCACGGTCATGTACAATTATACAGCCCCGGGGCAGGGGCAGACAACCCCCTGGCGACATTTTTCTTTTCAGAGTCATAAACTTTCTGACAATCTGCATTATCCCAATAAGTTTTCCTCCTTTTTATAACAGTTACCCATTCAAATACATTGGCGACCTAAGCTGAACTTGCCGAATAATAGGTCAAGGCCTTCACAGAGTCATGATTAATACAAACTTTGTAGAGCCCCATTGCCTGTTGCTTCACGCCAGGATTTATAATCATACGCCTTCTCGTTCTGGACAATAAGATTGATAAAACGTTTTGCTATTTATAGTCTATTTACCATCTGGACCATTCATACAAACTTTCGTCCCACGCCCCCACCCCCTTCCTTAGGGCGTCCACATGAAGTTTGGCTTTGATTGGCCTAGTGGTTTCAGAGGAGATGATCTTTGAAATTGTGAACGACTGGACGGACGACGGATGGACAGACGGGCGCTAGAGCATGGGTATACTATGCCTTCTGCGCAGGAGAGCTAATAAAAATACAGCAATACTTTTACAAAGGCACATGATTGCTAATTTGCTAAGTGTAACAAATCAAACAAGTAAGCAATCAGAACAGCTATCCTTCAGTTATCTTTTTTCTGCAATGGTTGTGTACTGACCACAACAGGCTTCACTTCAAACACAGATTTGGCAGAAGCTGTTATATTTCGTATAGAAATTCTGAATTCAATCGTTAAGCCGAGTGATAGGATATTTCCCATCAGGCAGCACTCAGTTACCAATATGAAAAAGTACATAAGATTCAAACAGTACAAAAGTTCGACTCCAAAACATAAAACAAAATGGAACCACACAAGAAGTATCGCATTGGAACGATCGGTAATATAAAATTACTGGGGGGCTTAAACCTGTTTTACAGGCGCCTAACCTCACCCTCATCTTCTGCAGTGGTTCATAACATTAAGCTAGTTATTCGGTCCTCGTGATGAATCTCTATATAGTCAATAAATAATCAAGGACAAACAAATAAATCATGATAACCACCATGATGAAACAAAAACGAGGACTCAACAGATTCAGTATGCTGCCCAACGATGGGGATCCCTGGGCGCCGAATAAATTACTGAACCCCGGAGCAAACGAAAAATACCAGACCAATAAAGGGCATGTTTGAAATGTCAATTAAAGGTAATAATGAATTTGGTATACAAGGTTTTGCAAATCTGTTCTAGGAGTAAACACGAGTACATCTATCTTTGCTGTAGACAATGAACTTGGAGAAATACAAGTACATGTACCTTGATTTCAGTAAGTAGCGCTATCAATTTCTGGCTGCATACGACTTCTTCAAATAGTAATTCACTTTTATTTAAAGCATGATCTAGAACAAATATACACGTCTAAAGAAAAATCCCACTCCTTAATTTCGTCAAAGAAGAATAAAAGGAAATTGGATTTTCTAATGGCACCTATGATCATTCGTCGCTTCTGAACAATATAAGAAATAAATGAAAAAAAAAAAAAAAAAAATATCACAAAAATATGTATTGAAGTATCACTAAATATCCTCCCCGGGCCTTCCAGTATCCCGTATCCCTTTAATGGTTTTGGAAAAATATCCCTTATTCCTTTTATTATTTTGCCTATACCCATATATCCCAAAATTCCCTTCCAATGGCTCATTTACCCTTCCGGACATGTTTATTCTCACAGCTCTTTAGTGAGTTTTATTTAGTAGATGCTTCATGTTTGTGTGTTATGTTCAGATTGATCTTTCGATTCACTGCTTTTACGCTTTCTGGTATGTTTTTTCATATGATTGTTTAACGACGACAAATGTCTAAACGTCATGCCACAAATTTTACACACCCGAGGTTTATCCCCTGTATGTATGAGCCTATGTGTATTTCGTGTTCCTTGTTGTGAGAACCGCTGGGGACAATACTCACATTTATAAGGTTTCTCACCAGTATGTTTTAAGTGGTGTCTTCTCAAATCTCTATGACTAGCAAAACTTTTTTCACAGAGTTCACATTTGTATGGTCTAACACCAATATTATGGGCTCTCATCTTATGCTCATTAACAGAACCTGGTCTTATAAATGCTTTATTGCAAATTTCGCATTTATGTGCTTTCTTTCTTCTGCCATTATGTCCGCGTATGTGTTTGGTGATACATGCGTTAGTATTAAAGGATTTTCCGCACAAGTGGCAAATAAATGCACGAGCGTTTTCGTGACATTTTATATGCTCTTTCATTTCGTGTTTCCTTCTAAAAGATCTTTCGCAAAATTCACATTTGTAAGGTCGTTCACCACTATGTATTTGCAAATGTATTTTCAAGTAACTAGGCTGTGTGATAGATATATTGCATATTGGGCATGTGACAGACGCTTCTCTGGTATGAATGCGCGAATGTAACTTCATAGCATCCTCACTCTTGAACTTTTTATCACATAATTTACATTCTACAGTTCTCTGTCTGTGCGTTAGCATATGGACCTTGAGATGGGATTTTCGCAAACATTTGATACCACAAATTTCACAAGAATGTCTTCGTATATCAAGGTGAGTCTCCATGTGATATTTTAAGTCTCTTTTGTGTTTGTATTTCTTAGCACACATGCTACACTTGTGGAGTCTTATGTCACTGTGACTTTGCATGTGTTGGCTCATAACTGGAGCACTGTTGCTAACTGTGTCACATAAAGAGCACTGGTACTGAGATGGATCAGTTGCCCGCGTCTTTGTCGCTTTGCGGTAGGCATCTCCTATGGACAGCCAGAAATGTGCTACATTGTGTTTATCTAGATCTTGCCGTAATTCAGAATGATCGGTAATACCGGTAGTATTTTGACTAAGTCTTTCTTCAGGACTCAGTACGCCTAAACATAACTGACTGCATTTTTCCGGCACACACTTACAATCAACATCCATGGAATATGATTCCGATATTTCTAGCTCTGAGGATTCATTTATTTTGTTACTATTTTCAGACGAATGTTTAACAGACGCCTGATTATTCAGTAGTGTCGATGTTGAAACATGTGGCAACACAGAAGACTTTGCACACGCATTTGGAACTGCAGGTCTATTACATGTATTCTTACTTGTTGTTTGATCAGGGGAATGATCTGATATATCAGTCGAAGGAACGACGTTATGTATGTAGTCAGTCTTGGAATCGAGTATCATCGGAGGCCCTATTTCTAATTCTGATTCGTCTGCACTTAGGGTATCTGAACTTTCCTCTGCGCTTAAGGTAGCTGAACTATCCTTTGCACTCAGAGTATCTGAACTATCGATGTCTTCATCTCGCTCTACTTTGACTAGAAGTTCTTCCTTATCACATGGTCCTGGAAGATTGAAGGTACCTAATGAGCTTGTTTTGTCAAAGGGATTGGAAATATAAGTCTCCGATTCATGCTGCTCTATATGTTCTTCTAGCAAACATTTAGATCTATACTCAATGCCACATAAACCACACATGTAGGTAGTTGTTTCGAACATAGCTTTATTACATGCTGTATCTTCTCTTTTCTTCTCCATGCCGCATACCTGAAATTTAAAACATTAAACTACTTCAAACCAACTTTTTTGCAGCTATTTATTTTTCGTGATTTTAGCAACCAGGACATTTTCGCGGTGATTCATTTTCGCGGATTTAAGAAATTGAAAAAATAATTTTCACAATTTGTCATGCTCAGGACCATATTATGTATGTCCTTAGGCGTTTTCCGTCTCTATTATTGATTGGCTTGACAGTCTCAAACGTGATGGGTCATCAAAGCATGTGAGATAACCTCCCAACAAAAGAAGACACTTATAAATGGCTGGGCGCGAACACAAACAACTGTCAAGCATACCGATGATTGCCATTGTCAATATTGCCTGGGAATAAAAATGTAAATAAATATGTGAATCAAATAGGTTTAATGACTTTTTTTAACTGCAGATTTTCTAATATTTTATTCAATTTTCCAATATTTTATTCAATTTTATAGACTAAAATCTTATGTGCTGCATGTGACATAAGTACATCAAATGTTTTATATAAGTTCTGTCTTCTTTCATTACCCAGAATAGTGTCAATATATGTAAACATTTTCATGGCGACCTAATTTTGCGATTTTTTCAACCTCGCGAAAATAAATCACTCGCGATAAAAGTTGGTTGACAATTTTAAGCCCGTCAGTAATTTTATATCACCGATCGTCCCAAGGCGATACTTCTGTGGTGGTTCTTATTGTCTTACGCCTTGGTGTGTAAAATTGTTTCGTGCTGTTGACGTCCTATGCATGTTTTCATATTTTTAATTAAGTTTAGGTAACTGAGGGGTCACCTATTGGGAAAATAGCTGCTCATTCGGCTTACGATATGTTTTCATGGTATAAGTACCTGATTGTTAATTAATTTCTTCCCACCTCGGTGTTTGGAGTGGTAATGTTTTTTCTGATTGCGCCTTTTCCTGATCGTTGCCTACTTGTACCTCTTTACAGTATGCCTAAGCATTTACACAACATACCATGTTAAAAAGTTTGGTTTGAAGTGCTTTATTTTTTTTGGAAAAATATGTCAGAAAGTCCCGTAGCTGCAAGTGCAAAGTACTTGAGGTTGATGTCTCCAGTGGCCTGTCCTGGAATCCCCACACATGACAACACACTCTACTGATTGTGGCCTTTGTCAAACATTAAGGCAAATTCGAATTGTATCCCAAAGCATCATGCTCGGACATCTTTTTGTCTTGATTCTATAAGGCAAAATCACTCAACAATTCATATTCCAACTGAGTGCAGGGATACAAGGCGAAAATCACTGAAGTGTAAAATTATGTCACAGGGACCTAGGACATGGGTCAAAGGTCTGGTCATAAAATATGTTGAAAGAACTATTTTCACATACTAATCAAGTGCCGAGATATAAGGCAAAATGACTGAACCATAACATTAGGTCTGAATCAGAATCAGGCTTTTTTTAAGAGGGGGCCATCTGGCCATGGCCAGTAAATTTTGGTCTTGGGCCAGTTAAAATGTTGTTTTTCAGAGAAAAAAAGTGTTTGTTGTTTTTCAGAGAAAAAAAGTGTTTGTTCGAAATGGTGCTGCTTATTCTCAAAGCGAAAGTGCAAGTGTGATGTAAATAGTTTAACCAACTGAATGTAGTGTTGGAAAGCTGTTGATTTGTAATTGCTGCAATGACTGGTTACATTAGTATTATGTGCAAATAATTTATGTGCCGTTATGGCCAACTTTGTAGACGAAAATCATCGTAATGTGTTTGTGCTATATTTGCTTTGCAATGCGCTGACCTCTGTATCCAAAACAACTTCAACCTGGAAAGAATAGTTGGGCCAGTTGAAAATTCAGAGGGCCAGTAGAGTTTGAGACCAGTTGGCCCTCTGGGCCAGTGGCATGTTGATAATTAGTAAAACCCCTGAGACACACCAAATCACATTATTTCACAAAGGGTTCGGATGGGGGAAAATAAGTCCCTAGAATGCACAAGTGAAGTGAACTTGGACACACAATCATCTGACATTTAGAGCTGTCATTGGTTGGGCATTTGACATATCGATATATCGATGGGACATATACCGATATATTGATATGTATCGATATAATACTTAATTTTTCAAAAGGTGTTTGAAAGCAACTTTTATAGACCCTTATTGTCATTTTATGCTACTTTTAAACACCTTAAAGTTCTTTTAAGGTCAACAACAAGTTTAAGATAAAGTTTCAACTTAATTTCAAGGAAGTGCTGTCAACAGATGATAATTACACCATGACTATTTATTTCATTCAATTTGGCAATCATAAATCAGTATAGATCAGGAAGAAAAAACATTAACATCAAATTATGACAGAGTTTGACTGCATTTTTGTGGCTCAAGTTTGGCTGAAAATTACTTGGCAAATTCACTTTTAAAAGCAAGATCATTATCCACTGAATTTTTATTCCTTGACAAACTATTTGAAAAAAATGTGTGAGTACTATCAATTGGTGCTTATCTGATGCTTTGTCATTTATTGCTCTCTGGGGATCCAAAATGTTCATACTGTGTGCAATTTGCAATAGTTATTGAATATTGATACTAACCAACCAATGTTATCTGTCTAAACAGCCAGCATATTTTTGTGAGAAGTTTCACTTTACAATATCGATATGTATCGATATGTCATTTTCTATATCGATACAGCTCATCTGCATTGATACATCGATATCGTCGATATCAATGACAGCTCTACTGACATTTCAGCAGTAGAAAACAGAGTCAGGGAGGTCACCTGCGCAGATAGAAATGTCTTGTCATACTCATTCATAATCTGAAGGAAGTGTGAAAATATACCAACTGAAAGTCAAGATATAAGGCAATATCATTGAACCACGCTTTTTAAAAAGTCCCAGGGATTTTTTTCGAGTGTCTCAGTGGCCGAAATAAGGCCCCATTCCCAATGCAAATTAGGTGACTTTTTTCCCAATTTGAAGGAAAAAAAATTCCCAATCACAGCTGAAAATAATTCTCAACAGTTCCTAAACATTGTGAAAGTCCAACTCTGCTGTTTGAAATGATGTTAAACTTTTGATTTTAAGATATTATTCAATGATTTAAAATGATTAAACTTAATTAACTATGTCAAATTAGAAAATATCATAATCTTTGAATGTTTAGAAAAATTCCCAAATTCTGGGTTATGTCGCTAATTTTCCCGATCAGAAGGGCCCTAGGGCCCCTTCCCAAAATTGCAGAAAAAATCCCTGAGTCCTCTGAACTAGCTACATCTAGACATAATACATGTATCCAGATAAAAGCATATAAACCTGCCTAGAATGTCCGTGAGGGCGTATGGCAGTATATGAAGATAGATAGATAAATGGTTTAAAAGAAGGCAGTGGCTAGGGATACGGTACCGTATCTTTAGCCTGTGGGCTAGGGATACGGTACCGTATCCCTAGCCTGGCGGCTAGAGATACGGTACCGTATCTGTAGCCTATATATCGGAAATGGCTAAAGGTACGGTATAGATTAAAAATCGATAATATAATATTTTCAGGTGAGTTTTAAGTTGGAGCATTGCAAGTATCCTAAATGGCTCAAGGTACGGAAGACTAGAGACACAGACTTAAGAAAACAATGTTAATGTATAAAGTTGAGAGATTTCAATTTTATTTCTAACCACTGCTAACCCCGTGGAACGAAATTTTCAACTGTTATATTTGAGTGTGTGTTTGTGCAATATCACCATTATCTACAATTATTTGAACCACATCAAAGGATACTCGCAGTATGGAAGTTTCGAACGATGCGTGAAGATAATAACAAGATAATATTAGCCTCAATTAGCTGCTTAACCATCAATACGATGTCCGCGCCTAAATGTGCGAACAATAAACAAAACATTAATGAAGTATTGATTTATTTTGTCCTACTGCTAAACCCCTGTAGTAAGACATTGGCATTGTTTAATTTGCCAATTATTATCCGGCGAATGCTTTTAACTTTTGTTATGGTTAAGTAAGTAACTGCAATATTAAACAATTAAGCTATTACTCAAATTAATCGCCGTACAATTTTAAAACATGCATGCAAATCTTGATTCATACCGTCAGAATGGCTCGTATACTTCACATCGGCCAAAAAGTTGAAAACTTTCAAGCATTTGAAAGTGCTATTGAGCGCTATCAGAATGCCGAAAGCGTTCACGTCTATAAGAGAGATAGAAGTGTAGAAAAGGCGCCAGTGCGTATTTCGTGTAAGCTGAACCAAAGACTATTTAAAATACTATGAGGTTACATTCAGGTGTATTCACGGCGGCAAGAACTTCAAGTCTCGAGGGACAGGAGTGAGAGAATCTATCTATCTATCTATCTATCTATCTATCTATCTATCTATCTATCTATCTATCTACTTGGGTTAAATGTAAACCATGTCTTTATCAAAGCGCTGCAGATAAAGACACTGCGTAAATCCTTTGAATTGCGGCTCTCCATGTCAGTGCATTTACTTGAAAATTTAAAACAAAGTAATTTGACATTTTCCAAGACTTGCGCTTTCTAAGTTAGAATTTGCAGTTGAAAAAAAAAAAGTCTATCAAAGAACTCTTTCTGTGATTTATGATATAATTTTACGCTTGGTTTACACGTTTTCTTATTCTCGTGATTGTTCTTTATGCGCTTATTTTAAGTTGAAACCATGTTGTGATACTTTGGCAATTACTGTTTAACTTAAGACGTCGATCGATTTTTTTTTCTTTTTGCGTCGAAATGATTAAGATACATGTATGCTCCTTTATCTAAGGAGCTTTTTTTATTTAAAAGTTTACAATCGATTTTCCATTAAAATAATGTAATAAATTGCCTAAAATGCAATCGAAATATAACATTTTCATACCAGATCTACGTAATGACCAAGACTAGCCAAACTGATACTCCAAAAATATGTTTGAAAAACATGCAAACCGCCTTTGTCTCGTACGTTTTTTTTAATTGTTATATACATTTAAAAACAATTAACGCTACTTCTGTTAAGATTATTGTGCATGCGTAGAGCTTGCCCAACCATGAAACTGTGAGAAAAGTAAGACACCCGTAAATGTTTATTTTTATGATTCATTAGGATACTTGCAATGCTTCAACTTGAAACTCACCTGAAAATATTATATTATCGATTTTTGATCTATACCGTACCTTTAGCCATTCCCGACATATAGGCTACAGATACGGTACCGTATCTCTAGCCGCCAGGCTAGGGATACGGTACCGTATCCCTAGCCCACAGGCTAAAGATACGGTACCGTATCCCTAGCCACTGCCTTTAAAGAATCGCTAAAACCCTTAGGATTGCATTAATTAAGGAATTACTTCAGCAACAAATGACAAATGGAATGAGTTACCTGAAAATATAGTTGGTGTTATATTGTCGGCGAGAGAACAAGACAACGGACTTCATATCCAGACAAATCAACAGGGACGTAGGTCCGTCAGAAGAAACGAAGTTCTATTAAAATAGAAGACAACTAAACAAATTGTTAGTATACCCACAACTGCAATACTGCAGCTCTTCTAAAGACCGGTATATATCTGCTTCTGATTCCGTGTCGTTCCGCCCCCGATACTGGTGTTGCGTCATAACAGTGTGTGTGTGTGTGTGTGTGTGTGTGTGTGTGTGTGTGTGTGTGTGTGTGTGTGTGTGTGTTTCGGCTTTTGAGAAGTTTCTCTGTCTCTAACAAGCGTCACGAACACCGGGATTCAACTGGTGTTTATCAAGATTTTCAGTGATGTTGTTTGGCGCCCAGGGATCTTCATCGCCCGCCAGATGAAATTAAAATCAGGTTAAAAACAACTATTTCTTGGTCTACGGCCTGGGATGTTGCAGCTTACTGACTGCGACCTTGAATGAATCAAGGTCTGGTAAGCATGCAACATCTGCAGGGAGGGCATTCCACTGGACAATGACCAGTGGAAAGAAGGAGTACTTGTGGTAATGTGTGGTAGTACGAAGTGTTGGCGAAATGTCATAGAATGGCAATGTCTAGAGATTCTGTGCGGAGGGTGAATATAATCAGGGAGGGGTACAGCAACAAGGCCATGTACTATCCGCTCGTCGTAACTCAAGTGTTCTCCATCCGAGGTCATTTACTGAGAAACTGAGTCGATCAATTCTTTCTCACAAAGAGTAATAAGACGACTGGAACAGCTTGCCAGAGGATGTGGTATCTTCAGAATCCATTAATCAGTTCAAAAATAGACTAAACAAGTTCTGGAAAAACAAAAAGACCAAATTTGAGCCAGACTGTTATTAATATAAACTTGCGCATGCTAGACATCACCAGTTAAATGAAAGAAGACATGAGATGGCCCAAGAGTCGAGAGACTATACAAGGCCTCAACGACAGTAAGACAGTAGGTAATTTCTGATCATCACCTCAGGTGTGGGGTGGGTGTAATGGCAATTACATTTGAATTACTTTTTTCCATTTTTCATTACATTTGACCATTTCTACAAATCTTGAAAATAATGTCACTTCAGTCCTAATTTTATGATACATGTATGCAGAGTAAAACATTTTGAGCAATTTACTTAACATAAACTTTCTCTTAAATTTTAAGGACAAAGGATAGAAAATACACTCAGGAATTAGATAGTAAAAACAGAAGAATGAAAACATTCTGTTTGTTTTCCAGCTGACGAGAAGATATCTGCTTTCTATACATGAACTGTTTAAATTGCTATTACCGTATTGCTTTTAAATGTAACGAACAGCCGAGCCAAGCCACAGCAAACCCCGTCGGTGGAAAAGCATGCTCATCCACCAAGGGTGGTTTACTGCGCTATATAGTCAACACTTACTCGATTCAGTTTCGAGTTTCTAATTTGCATATTACAAGCACTTAATGTGCCGCTAATTTTAATACGTTGCACCTTTTACCAAGGGAGGCTATCCCGTCACATTATTTCCCCCTCCGAGAAGACTCGCCCCAAGTCTTGGCCTGGGAACTACATCGGTAAGGCAACTCCGGTCTGGCAGTTGTCATCATCTACCGCTGCCACAAAATGTAATGAACAGCCGAGCCAAACCACAGCAAACCCCGTCGGTGGAAAAGCATGCTCATCCACCAAGGTTGGCTTACTGCGCTATACAGTCAACACTTACTCGATTCACAAATTTCGAGATTCTCATTTGCATATTACAAGGACTTAATATGCCGCTAATATGTTGCACCTACGTATTTTTACCACGGGAGGCTATCCCGTCACATAAAATAGCAGGTTTTGGAACTGAGTGAAAACAAAATACCAAACATTGTTTGATGTGTCAAATACCTTAATTTAACAACAAAAGAGCAGTTTTGCATCATTTAGTACTACAAGACTGGTGTAAGTGCACAAACATGCCCTTGGGGTGTTTGGCCAAAAAGCGCATATCATTAATTAATTGACAATTGAGCTTTTATTATACAGAAATATCTTTCAACCTAGACAGACCAATGCCTATTTTACCTCAGATCAGACTGGTACCATGGTTAAGATTGTGTTGGCAGAAAATGAACTCTCATATGATACTCTGGAAAAATTTTAAAGCTAAATGTTGTCATCCATTTACTATTTAGATGAGCACTTTAAAATACAGAAAAATGAATATAAGCAGGTTTCCTTATTAAGCCTCTTTGAGCCAAATTGAGGCATATGGCTATCATCCGTAACACCACTGCATGTGTTGAGTGCTTATTTCTATTTTATAAGCAATTCTGCCTTTGGAGGTGCTTAGTGAGATATAACCGATTTGAAATGATAATGATTATCTTAAAATGCAAGGGTAAAACTTTAGTGACTGTTTGATGTAGTGTCACTAATTCAACCAAACATGCTGTCATCTTGGTGTCAGACCAGAAGTAATTGTAAAGGTATGCATTACTTTGGCACATGATAGTTCGTCTCTCACTAATGAGAAAGACCATCATTATTTCTTGAATAGTGCTGATGTGTGTTGGTGAGTTCTTTGATGGCTGACTAGGCCAATTCTGGCTCTAAACTGTCGGTTGCAAGTAGAGCAAGTCAATGTCATAGAGTCTGCTGGTGGCACATTTGTTTTGGCTTTGCTCTCTCTTCGCTTTCTTTCAGCTTCACAGATTCTCATCTTTTCATAGAGAACTGCTCCTTTGTTGATGAGACCTCGCCACTTTGATCGCTCCTGTGCAGTCTGTTCCCAGGACCCCATTGGTATTTCGAAATCCTTCAGAGAGGCTTTGAGGGTGTCTTTGTAGCGTTTCTTCTGGCCACCTTGAGAGCGCTTTCCCTCCTGTAGTTCTCCATAGAAAACTTTCTTTGGAAGTCGCGCATCAGGCATTCTTATAACATGGCCAGTCCATCTTAGCTGTGCTAGCTTTAAGACTGTATGCATGCTTTGCATCCCTGCTTTCCTCAGGACCTCTGTGTCTGGAATCTTGTCCTGCCACTTGATTTTTAACAACTTTCTCAAACAGCTTAAGTGGAAATGGTTAAGTCTCTTTGCATGGCGTTGGTATACTGTCCAGGTCTCACATGCATACAAGAGGGTTGGCAGTACCACAGCCTTGTAGACTTTCAGCTTGGTGTCAAGCTTGATTCCATTTCGCTCCCAGACATTTGCACGGAGTCTTCCGAATGCCACACTAGCTTTTGCAATTCTGGCAGTGATCTCATCATCAATATGAACTGCTCTGGAGAGAGTGCTTCCCAGGTAGGTGAACTTGTCAACAACTTTCAGTTTTTGCCCATTCACAGTGATGGTTGGTTCATTATATGGTTTTCCGGGGGCTGGTTGGTGTACAACCTCTGTCTTCTTTTGTGCTGATTGTGAGAGCATAGTTATCACATGACTGTGAGACTTGATCCATGGCTCTTTGCATTTTTGCCTCTGTGTTGGCATTCTTATCCATATCATCTGCATAGAGGAGCTCATCTAGCACATCAGTCTGGACCTTAGTTTTGGCTTGCAACCTTCTGAGGTTGAATATGTTGCCATCAAAACGGTACCTGATTGGAAAATCAGTGTCACTGTCCTGAAAAGCATCCATAAGCCTGGCAGAAAACATCATGCTGAACAGTGTTGGTGCCAGAACACAGCCTTGTTTGACCCCATTTGTTACTTCAAATGGTTCAGAGAACTCTCCATCATTCTGCACACGTGCCTGCATGCCATCATGAAACTGCCGCACCATAGCTATGAATCTGGGTGGACAGCCAAACTTGGCCATGATTTTCCAGAGTCCATCACGACTAACAGTGTCAAAAGCTTTGGTGAGGCCAACAAACGTCATGTATAGATCTACATTCTGTTCTTGGCATTTCTCCTGAAGCTGTCTTGCTGTGAAGATCATGTCTATTGTCCCTCTGTCTTTTCTGAATCCACATTGACTTTCTAGGATAAGGCCCGTCTGATCAAGATGAGCATTCAGACGATTCAACAGAATTTTTGCAAGTATCTTCCCAGCAATTGATAGGAGGGAGATGCCTCTGTGATTGTCACAGACTTGAGGATTTCCTTTCCGCTTGTATAGGTGGATTATGGATGCATCCTTAAATTCTTGTGGGATAGCCTCCTTCCTCCACATACAGTGAAACAACTCTGTCAGTTTCTCTGCCATGGGTAGCCCCCCAGCCTTGTAAACTTCGGCAGGAATTGCATCTGCACCTGGGGCTTTGCCAGATGATAATTGTTGAACTGCTTTTCTTGTTTCCGTAATGGTAGGAAATTCATCTAACAGAACATTGCACTCTATCTGTGGAAGTCTGTCGATTGCATCCTGATTGATGCTTGATGGTCGATTAAGCACACTATTGAAGTGTTCTGCCCACCTTTCCAAGATAGCTTCTTTATCTGTGAGAAGAGTGTTTCCATCTGCACTGAGCAATGTGGTGGCTCCAGAACTCTTTGGACCATAAATGGTTTTCAGTGCATCATGAAATTTCTTCATGTCCTTTCTATCCGCAAAAGACTGAATTTCTTCTGTTTTCTTCCTCAGCCAGGAATCTTGCATGTCCCTAAGCTTGGTCTGGACTGTCTTACAAATGTTGCTGTAGGCTGCTTTCTTTGATAATGAGCTAGTATCATCTTGATGTGCCTTGAGCAAACGGTGCTTTTCTTCAAGAAGCCTCTGAATTTCATCATCATTCTCATCAAACCAGTCTTGATGTTTGCGAGATCGATGGCCTAAGGTGCTTGCAGCTGAAGAAAGAACTGTTTTATAGAAAACTGTCCAGTTTTCTTCGGGGTCCTCTGAACTGAGATTCATTGCATCCAGTTGGTTGCAAATGTATGTTAAGAAATCTTGTCTCATGCTGTCTTTATTCAGCTTTGAGACATCCAGTCTCTTAGGAGCTTTCTTGCCTTGAGGTCGCCTCGCAGGCTGTATTCTTAGGTTGAGTTTGCTGACAACCAGTCTATGATCTGTCCAGCAGTCTGCACCACACATAGTCTTTGTCACTTTAACATCCTGCCTGTCTGTTCTCCGCACTATGACATAGTCTATGAGATGCCAGTGTTTGGAACGGGGATGCATCCAGGATGTTTTGTTCCTATTAGGTAGACGGAAGACTGTGTTGGTGATTAGAAGATCATGTTCAGCACACTTCCTGAGAAGCAAGAGACCATTGCTGTTGCACTTTCCAACCCCTTCTGGACCAATAACTCCTTCCCAGGTCTGGTGGTCTGTACCCACTCTGGCATTAAAGTCGCCAAGAAGGATAAGCTTGTCTGTGCGGGGTGTTGCAGAAATAACATTATCTAGGTCATCATAGAACTTGTCCTTGACCTCATCTGGATTGGTCATTGTGGGTGCATAAGCACTGACAATAGTTGCATGTTTATTGCCTGACAGAGGAAGTCTCAATGTCATTAGACGGTCATTAATGTCTTTTGGCAATCCTGACAGCTTACCAACAAGTTCTGTTTTGATGGCAAAGCCAACTCCTGCTTCACGCCTCTCTTCACTTTTGCGTCCACTCCAGAAGAAGGTGTATCCAGCACCAACTTCTTTGATCGCCCCAACATCTGCGAACCGAGTCTCACTCATTGCAGCTATCTGTATATCATACCTCCCAAGTTCTCTGCCCACAAGGGCTGTTCTACGCTGTGGTCTATCTGACCCAGCACTATCCATTAAAGTGCGCACATTCCATGCGCCAATCCGTAAGGGGATTACTCTAGCTTTTTTCTTTGTATTTCGACCGCTTAAGGGGATCCCCGCTGATCGCGGTTAACCAGCCAGGGGGTTTGAAGCAGGCAATTGTTTAGGGCACCTTTTCTAGCCCCTTCCCCATGCTACGGGGGTGAGCAGTGCGGTCCTAAATAGGTCTGCTCAGTCACTCAACCGACTGCCGAATTCTGCTTACTGCTTCTCCTCACAGAAAACGACCATTAGAACTGAGCCGCCTGTGTGCAGGTCTGCAACTACAGCTCCCAGTGTGTCCTACACCTGCTGCTTCGCCACTCGCCCATCGCCACAGGACTTTGTAGGTATGTGGGCGCAAGTGTGATGAAATTGTTGTGTATGCAAGTGCTTGTGTGTTGAGAAATAAGATGACATGCGCTATGAAATTGGATTATAGTGAGGAAGAGGTGCGCAACGTCAACCTCACTCTCTAGTCCTCGCCCAGCTGCGCCCAGAGGCAAGACACAGGTCAAGACGTCTGGAGTTGGGTTTGGATGCAGTGGATGACCGTAACATCTTTAGTGCCTTGTCACGCTCTGCATGTTCCACAACATGTTGCTGTATCGCTTTCTGAACCGTTGAATCAGATGATTTCTTCCGCTCCATCTACCGAAACAGTCTTTGCATATCTGGACTAGGCATATCCATGTTGTGGAACATGCAGAGCGTGACAAGGCACTAAAGATGTTACGGTCATCCACTGCATCCAAACCCAACTCCAGACGTCTTGACCTGTGTCTTGCCTCTGGGCGCAGCTGGGCGAGGACTAGAGAGTGAGGTTGACGTTGCGCACCTCTTCCTCACTATAATCCAATTTCATAGCGCATGTCATCTTATTTCTCAACACACAAGCACTTGCATACACACATGGTCAGGTCAGTTTATCTGCTACTGTAACATGTAATCAGTACTACCTGTTGTCATGCGGTGCAGATGGGGCTCGTTAGCCTTGGAAGGCAACTCATCTAGGAGTTAAGCTAGTTCTTTACACAAAATCTAGCTGGGCAGGGGGAACTCATTAGTCTTGGTTGACAGCCCTCCTAGGAGTTTACAGGTCTCTAAACAAAACCTAAGAAAGGGTAGATGGAGCTCTCGAGCTGTGGTCAGCAATTCATCTAGGAGAAGGAAACTCCAAAATCAAACCTGTGTGTCTGTACTTTGGCACATAATTGTAATGTAAAGCATTACATTGTCATAACCTCTGTAATTGTAATGTAATGCAATGATTTTGAAAATATAATTCTAATGTAATGCATTACATTTCAAGGTAATTGAACACAGGTCTGATGGTTATCATTATTTATTTTTTTGCCCCTGATGATCCATTGACTAGTTAGAGGTTCACCACGAGGACATACCAATTTTCTAAATGTTGTGAACCACTGCAGAGGCGGAGGGTGAGGTTAGGGTCCTGAAAAACCGGTTTCAGCCTCCTCCCATTATTGTATAACTGATCGTTTCAAGGCGAAATCTCTGCTGTGGTTCTAATTGTTTAATGTATTGGCGTTGAATTTTTGTGCTGTTTGCGCCTTATGTACATTTTCATATTTTAGTAAAGTTCGGGTAACTAAGTGGGAAACAGCTGCTCAATCACCTAACGCTGTTTTCTTAGTATAAGTACCGGATTGTTAAAATTCGCTTTTTGGAGAGGGAATTTCTTTCTGATTGCACCGTTTCTTGACCATTGCTAACGTTTACCTTTTTCTGACATGATCGTTGACAACCTTCGGTTTTTTCTTGGCTCGGTATTTGGATATTTTGCGGTCAAATCCGTTCGTACTTAGTCCTTTTCCTACGAAACATTGGTCATTGGCGACTCAAGTGTCTTCCGCACATATTAGCATATTAGTGACCCTGATTGGTTCGGCACAACACTGCTTTTCGCCGCTTCCCACCTATTAATCATTTTAAATTATTAACCCAGTCAGCTATCAAAGAACTCACCGTATCAGTGTGGGGAAACAAACTCTGCGTTGGCTATCATTTGTGTATTAGCCATACGACAGACAGCGCGTTCGTAATGTACATAATTTCTGAAATTACGCATCTCTATTTTCATATTATAGAATAAGAAGGTACGGTACAAGTAGGCAATGATCAGAAAACGGCGCAATCAGAAAGAAATTCCAACTCCATAAACCGAGTGGTGGGAAAAAACTAAAATGACACTTATACCAAGAAAACATATCGTAAGCCAAGTGAGCAGTTATTCCCCAATAGGCGGCCACTCAGTTACCCGAACTGAACTAAAAATATGAAAACGTACATACGGATTAAACAGTACAAAAAATCGACTATAAAACACTAAACAATTTGAACCACAACAGAAGCGTCGTTTTAGAACGATCAGTAATATAAAATTACTGGGGACTTAAACTGGTTTTACAGGCGCCTAACCTCACCCCAATATTCTGCAGTGGTTCACAACATTTAGTTAGTCGTTCGGTCCTCGTGGCGAATCTCTAACTAGACAATGAATCATCAAGGACAAACGAATAAATCATGATAATCACCTTGATGAATCAAAAACGAGGACTCAATAGACTCGCAGCTATAACTGATGCAGGGAAAACCAAACTACGAGGTAAATGTCAATCTTCGACTTCGTAGCATAGTCGCAAACTAAGCGAGCGTCTTTTTAATTTCAGGGGCCCAGCTCAATTTTTACTCGCAGTGGGCGAGTGGGCGACCGCTAATCTGTATCCTTGGAACTTGACAGACGGATTGGCGCACGGAGGGACGATCGCACGGACCGGACATACGGACGAAAATTTGGACAACTTTAGCACCAGCTTATAGCATGGTGCGATAAAACCAAAAGAAAAATGTAATCTGCACTATAGCTGATGTACGGGGAGACCTTTTAGGGTCACCACACGACACAATACAGCTGCAGTAAAAGCAAATAAAAATAAAAGAACAGTGAGCACATTAATGAGAAAAAGAGATCGGCCATACCGCGGTTTCGGCTATTTAAGCCTCTTCAATGACTCTTTAGATTTGACAAAATGGAGCCAAAGATAAATTCTGTAATGTTGCAGCTTTCAGCCGGATAGTCGATACAAAGACTAGTGTTATCCAAAAATAGCCAAATATATAAAACTTGATTAGAAAATAAATTATTCAGAATACCCTCGCTAATCTCAAAGGTTCAAAAGAAAATAACAATTTAATCTGCACTGTGGATGATGTACGTGGAGACTTTTTAGGGCCGTCACACGGCACAACACTAGCTGCAGTAATACCAAATAAAAATAAAACTGAGTATTAAATTAAGCTATCCGATTTCCCCATTCCTATTGGATGTTTATGACCACACACGTCTCCACTTCAAAAGCACAGATTTGGTTATGGGGTGTCATTATTTTCGTTTAGATATCTGTGAATTAGTTACTTATTTATCTTTTAGTTTATTGACTTCGTCAGCTCGTATGTTTGTGTAGTGATGGCATACAAGTATGTCATAATTTCATATCACAAAGGCAGAAGTTATTAAATGTACACGTTCATGTTGATTTTGCATTTAATACTGATTTACTCAATCCTGTGAGATGTTCAGTGACAACAAGACTAAATCTTATATCACACATTCATTACGAAAATTTGCCCATGTAATACACAGAGATTTTTAGAATAAAAAAAAAATGAAAATTTTCAGTAGAAAAATTTTGATATTTTTCTTATTTTTGCTCAAAACATAGATTGTGGGTACACGTTAGAATCGCCTCGACGAGGCGGTTCTAACGAGTACCCACAATCTATGTTTTGGAGCAAAAATAAGAAAAATAAGTATAGCCCTGCATACCCCAGTTTTACTATAGAAAAGTGGGGTTTAAGGGGGTAAACATTTCAAATACATTATTCAACTACACTGATTTTATAATTCTTGATTTGTTCATTCACGTGACTGTTTAGTGACCATCATGCAGTTGATATCTCATGTTTGTGGATTATGTTCAGATTCATCTTTGGATTCACTGATTTCACCATCTCTGGCATGTCTCCTCATATGATTGTTTAACGACGACAAATATCTAAACTTCATGTCACAAATTTCACACACCCGTGGTTTTGCCCCTGTATGTATTAGCCTATGTGTATTTCGTGGTGCTTGTTGTGAGAACCGCTGGGGACAATACTCACATTTATAAGGTTTCTCGCCAGTATGAGTTAAGTGGTGTCTTTTTAAATCTCGCTGACTGGCAAAACCTTTTCCACAGAGTTCACATAAGTATGGTCTAACACCAATATTATGGGATTTCATCTTATGCTGTCTTACAGTACTTGGCCCTGTAAAAGATTTATTGCAAATTTCGCATCTATATGCTTTCTTTCTCCCGCCATTATGAGTATGTATGTGGCTGATGATATACGAGAGAGTATTAAACGATTTCCCGCACACGTGGCATAAATAAGCACGAGCGTTTTCGTGACATTTCACATGCTCTTTCATTTGGTATTTCATTTGAAATGATTTTCCGCAAACCTTACATTTGAAACGTCGTTCATTTGTAGTAATATGTGTTTGTAAATGCATTTTCAAGTTACTAGATTGTGTGATAGATTTATTGGACATGGGACATGTGACAGCCGCCTCTCCGGTGTGAATTCGTGAATGTAACTTTATAGCATCCTTACTATTAAACTTTTTATCACATACATTACATTCTACAGTACCCTGCCTGTGTGTTAGCATGTGGACTTTGAGACGGGCCCTTCCCAAACATTGAGATGCTGATACTCTTAGCTTGGATATATCGTTTATTTGATCACTATTATATGTAACTAACCCATGATTTGTCCGTAATGTCATTGGTGACACAGATGGCAACACTATAGGCTGTTTGCACGCATTCAGTATTGTAGGTCTATTACATGTATATTGTGTGGTTGTTAATTTTCGAGGGGAATGATATGACACATCAATTGAAGGAACGACATTAACTTTTAAGTTGTAAGTCTCGGAATCCAGTTTCGCCGGGAGCCCCATTTTAAATTCTGATTCATCTGCACTAAAGGTATCTGAATTTTCATCTGCACTAAGAGTAGCTGAACTATCCTCTGCACTTAGAGTATCTGAACTATTTATGTCTTCATCTGGCTCTACTTTGAGTATAAGTTTGTCTTTATTGCAGGTTTCTTGAAGATTGTTAGTCCTTAAGGAGCTTGTTTTGTCGAAGGGATTGGAAATATCAGTCTCCTTTTCATGCTGCTCTACATGCTGTTCTAGCAAACATTTAGATCTAAACTCCATGCCTGATAAACCACACACGTTGGTAACTGTTTCAACCAAAGCTTTATTACACGCTGCCTCTTCTCGTTTCTTCTCCATGCCACATACCTGAAGTTTATAATATTTTAAATTACTTTAGCAGTCTTGAAAATAGCATGCTATTCTAAAACAAATATATAAAACAGCAACTGTCCTCATTCCTCTTAAATGCTAAGATGCTGAACCTTTTTAGCTCACCTGAGCTGAAGGCTCACAGGTGAGCTTATAGTATTGTATAGCCATGCTTCGGCGTCTGTCCGTTGTCCGTCCGCTTCCGTCATCATCCACCATTTTCAAAGCATTTCTTCTCTGAAACCGCTTGGCCAATCAAAGCCAAATTTCATATGAAGCATCTATAAGAAGGGATAACTAATGTATATATAACAAATCCAGGTCACATGACCAAGATGGCTGCCATGCCCATAAATGGTAAAAACCCTTCAAAAATCTTCTTCTCCAGAACCGATGGACCTATTTCAATGAAACTTGGCATGAAGCATTGACGGCTCAAGCACTACAGTGTGTATATAAATAATGACCTTGACCTATTTTACGGCAGGGTCAACATAGGTCGCCAATGCATTTGAATGGGGAAAACTTTTAAAATGTCATTTAAAGTGAGAGTCTTGCAGGATATGGGCAGTAGGACTGAATATTAATGATTCATAAAAACATTGGACCCCAGGGGCTCACATGACCAAGATGGCCGCCATGCCCATATATGGTAAAAATCCTTCAAAAATCTTCTTCTCTGGAACCGGTTAACTGATTTCAATGAAACTTGGCATGAAGTACCGATGGCTCAAGTACTACAATGAATAATCGTGACCCTGTTATGACCTTGACCTATTTTACGGCAAGATCAACAAAGGTCGCCCATGCATTTGAATGGATAAAACTTTTAAAAATTTGTATAAAGTGAAAGTCTTGAATGAATTGGGCAGTAGGACTGAATATTAATGATTCTGAAAAAATTGGACCCAAGGGGCTCAACTGCCCCCACCTCCCCCCCAGGGCATTATATATGTATATTACCATAATATTCAATCATCTTCTCTGAAACCGCTTGGTCAATCAAAGCCAAATTTTATGTGAAGCATCTACACACTCTGTATACCAATAATCGATATTTGACCAACGCCGGAGTGAAATAGCTAACTCCGAGGCAATAGCCAACGCCTGAGGTACAGCGTGTAAAGAGTTGTCAGCAAAACCATGAAATATTTTATAGAGCATGGGGATAATGTATTTGTTATGATAAGTTAGTGTGGTAAGATGGTCTTGTTTCCATTTAAAATTTACAAAATGTAACAATATATTATCTGGAACATATAAAATACAAGAAAACATGCGCTATTTTGTGATTTTGACTGTCAAGATTGATTTAGAAGTCAACAATTCTTTAAGGTCGAAACTTTTCATTCTCTATTCACGCTATAATTTATAACTCACATTCGCTGTACAAACTATTTTAATTAAAACTCATTTCTGACGAAGCGTTTAGATATTATTCGCCACCAAAGACCCCTTGTGGAAAAAGGAATGGGATCGCCAACGCCGGAGGAAGATTACATATGGACATGGCGAACGCCTGAGGATGATAACGTTTGCAGAGAATGCTGATTCAAAACAAAAATAGTTTTTACTATACTGTGTCGTTGAAGCTCTTGTCACGTTCATTGATATTTATTTCTGAAATTGATTTTATAACTGTCAAGCATATTTTCATAACTGCTCACAATATTTAATGTTATTTCAGAGCACCAAAAACAGCTATAATTCCTAATTATTGTCGTAGACTTGCAGCACATATTTATTGTGATAAATATGAATTATACGCCTGTTCCGATTGGTCAAATATATTCATTTCATTTATAGCGGTAAATCTGTGATGCATGGAACTTATAACCATTATCAGGTCTTTGGTATGAACATATGGAGATAGTAAAAAATTTCCAAGGACAGCTACATATACATATCATTATAGGGGCCTGTCAAATTTCGTACTGATTCCTGTTTTCTGCAGAAATCAAGATCTGATCTAAATAAAGAAAATAGAGTGGTAGCAACAGTAGTTGGCAGATACGGTTTATACGGTACATCTCTATAATGGTACATACGTACACGCACATGCATGGTTATGGAAATACCGTGATGCCGATTTAAGCACATACGAAAACCCATTACCGTGTTTTAATAAAATCATTACCATTCATATTTAAATAGTATCGCAAGAGTATAGTAACTCGTTTGTGTCTTCGTGTACAAAAAATATTTTCATGATACACTACGAATTTGAGAAACGTGTAACTGAAACGTGCGCGCCCGATCCCATGCCACAAGGTAAGCGTATTGTAGTAGATTATAGGCATTACAGATCTGTATAGAGTGAAAGTTAATATTATTTCTTGATATCTTGAGAACAAAATCGGGCATCGTGTTGGTCTTATCTCTTCGGCTGCAGTCGAATCTTACTCCGGCGTTAACGTTACCCTCATTTCCTCACGACAGAGGGTCTGTTAATTAAATGCTTGAAAATGTTCAAAATATACCAAATACAAGCGTACTTCGGTTCTGTAAATATCAGATAAACATAGTTTCTTCTATATACACAATTTCATAAGTCAATCATTTATTAGCTTGTCTACATATACCTCGTGAAGTGCAAATCAACGGAAAACAGGCCAGCAATTGACCGTACGTACGATATGCACATTCTTATATTCTTTTCTTTGTTTTTTATAAAGATTATGAATTACATGTACATGTCGTATTAGAGGTAAAATTTAACTTTAATTTTTTCGTACACTGGACGCCAAAGCTTTTAACCACAAATATGCCTCATCGTTGGTCGTACCCATTCAATCCGTTCCTCCGGCGGCGATCGTATCATACTCCGGCGTAGACGTTACCCTCATTTTCTCACTTAAAACAGTGTCCCGTTTAAATGATGCAAAATGACCAGAGAATACTATATAGGGGTGTGTTATTGTTATAGTTTGGACTGTCAGTGGTTGTTGCTTTTATATGTGCACGGTCAATCATACATCTGCTCACAGAAACACGCAAATTAACTGATTTATGTTGATAGTTGTGTAAAGCACATTGTGCTTACTTTAATCATGTATATGGATATGGTTTCACATGAAACTAATGTGGAACACTTGTTGAATATGAAATAAAGCTATAAAAAATAAGCGAAACTCGAGTAAAGGTGCATTTCTATTTATTTTTTGCAAGTTTTCAAGAAACACACTCACCATATTCCTCAGCCGTTGGCTATTGCCTCGGAGTTAACTATTTCACTCCGGCGTTGGTCAAATTTCGATATTTGGCATGCAGAGTGTGATCTATAAAATCGGGGAAGCAATGTGTTTATAAATAATCCAGGTCACATAACTAAGATGGCCACTATGCCCATATACCGTAAACACTCTTCAAAAATCTTCTTCTACGGAACTGGTGGACCGATTTCAACGAAACTTGGCATGAAGCATCGATGGCTAAAGTACAACAATGTGTATATAAATCATGACCTGTGGTGACCTTGACCTATTTAACGACAAGCTATGCATTTTAGTGGGAAAAACTTTTAAAAAGTCATTTGAGGTGAAAATCTTGCAGGAAATGGGTAGAAAGACTGAATATAAATGATTCTGAAAAAAATTGGACCCAAGGGCTTATGAATATGGACCCACCCCGTGGCAATATACATGTATATTACCATAATATTCAAACATCTCCTCTGAAACCGCTTGGCCAATTAATGCCAAATGTTATGTGAAGCATCCATAGGATGGGGGAACCGATGTGTGTATTAATAATTAAGGTTACATGATCAAGATGGCCACCATGCCCATATATGGTAAAAACCCTTCAAAAATCTTCTTCTCTGAAACCAATAGACTAATTTCAAGAAAACTTGGCATGAAGCATCGATGGCTAAAGTACACCAATGTATATATAAATCATGGCCCCCTGATTACCTTGACCAAGTTTATGGCAAGGTCAAGATGGGTTGCCTATGCATTTGAATGTGGAAAACTGTTAAAATGTCATTTGAAGGGAAAAGCCAGCAGGAAATTGGCAAATGGACAGAATATTGATTATTCGCTCACCTGAGAGTCAACAAGTACAGTCACTGGACAAAGTAATTGGGGATTTTACCATATATGGGTATGGTGGCCATCTTGGTCATGTGACCTTGAAACCCTACTTACATCAGCAGAAGAGCTCTTGTCTGGATTGTGTATCCTCTTTTCTGCCATTTTGGTTTACGTGAAAAAATCGTCTAACAAGGTAAGGGTCCTATAATGACCCCCGGAGCGGGGCCATATTTGACGCCAGGGGCAAAATTGGCAGGATTTATGTAGAGCTCCACATGACAATGTTGTATATCAAATATACAAGCTTTGTGTCATGCTGTTGCAGAAAAGATTTTTTCATATATTTCCATTATAATAAGTCTATGGTAGATAATGACATGCCTGGGGCGTGGCCTGTATGGACCCCAGGGGCACCGTTGGCAGCATTTATAAAGGAGAGGATTATACATTGGCAAGTGGCATATAAGCAAAGGCTATGAACAGAAAACTTAGACGGTCTGTGAATCTCTGTTTTGATTGGTTGAAAATTTGTCTGTAAGAAAGCTCCTCAAAAATCTTAAATAAGCAGTCAATGTCATCCTGGTATGCTCATGATAACAACCAGAAGGGATACTAAAACAACCAGATGCTAAAAATCAGTGTTATATGGAAAATTGGGTTGTTTTGATCAGACTGTGTTTTATACCAAAGTGGTCATGCATTTATTTCAAAATAATTTCATTATTTTCACATTCAGAAAGGATTTTCTGATACATGCTTTAAGTTCTTGCATGAAAATATGTACAGACACCACAGACTGACCCACAATCGGCCTGTAATGAAAATGAAAAGGTATGTTTTCACATGCTGCAGAATACGCTTCAGACTCCTCCCGACCTGATAGGGGCTGAATGAAATAATCTCTGACTGCCTTGATTTGACAGATAAATGTTTCTTCTACAAACAAATCCTTGCAGTTAATTGCTTTCACAGAGTTTTGCTGTTACCTCAAAAGCCAATGAAACGATTTACTGATGCTTGTTCACAGACAATGTAGTCCCTTTGAGTATAGAGAGACTTGATAGCCCTCGCTTATATGCCACTTGACATTGGTCAACACAACATATGAAAGCTCTGGGCCATATGGTTTCGGAGAAGAAGATTTTTTTATGTTTTTCCCATGACGCCCCTGGGGCTGGGCCCGTATGGACCCCAGGGGCACGGTTGGCAGGATTTATAAAGAGGACCACTATACATTGCTAAAAACAAAATATGAAAGCTTTGGGCCTTGTGCTTTCGGAGAAGAAGATTTTTTAAAGTTTTTCCCATGATGCCCCCCGGCGGGGCCCTTATGGACCCCAGGGGCACGGTTGGCAGCATTTATAAAGAGGAACACTATACATTGCTACAAACAAAATATGAAAGCTCTGGGCCTTGTGGTTTCGGAGAAGAAGATTTTTTTTATGTTTTTCCCATGACGCCCCCGGGGCGGGGCCCGTATGGACCCCAGGGGCACGGTTGGCAGGATTTATAAGAGGAACACTATACATTGCTACAAACAAAATATGAAAGCTCTGGGCCTTGTGTTTTCGGAGAAGAAGATTTTTTTTGTTTTTCCCATGAAGCCCCCGGGGCGGGGCCCGTATGGACCCCAGGGGCACGGTTGGCAGGATTTATAAAGAGGAACGCTATACATTGCTACAGACAAAATATGAAAGCTCTGGGCCTTGTGGTTTCGGAGAAGAAGATTTTTTTATGTTTTTCCCATGACGCCCCCGGGGCGGGGCATGTATGGAGCCCAGGGGCACGGTTGGCAGGATTTATAAAGAGGACCACTATACATTGCTACAGACAAAATATGAAAGCTCTGGGCCTTGTGGTTTCGGAGAAGAAGATTTATTTATGTTTTTCCCATTGTAAGTCTATGGGAGCTAATGACCCCCGGGGCGGGGCCATTTTTGCCCCCAGGGACATGATTGGCAGGATTTACATAGAGGACCACTACACAATGCTACATACAAAATATGAAAGCTTTGGGCCTTGTGGTTTTGGAGAAGAAGATTTTTTTATGTTTTTCCTAATGACCCCCGGGGTGGGGCCCTATGGACCCCAGGGGCAAAGTAGGCAGGATTTATAAAGAGGACCATCATACATTGCTACACACAAAATATGAAAGCTCTCGGCCTTATGGTTTCGGAGAAGAAGATTTTTAAAAGTTTTTCCCATGACGCCCCCCGGGCGGGGCCCGTATGGACCCCAGGGGCACAGTTGGCAGAATTTATAAAGAGGAACACTATCACGGGTGGTAAAGTTTGGAACGACCTCCAAAAAGAGGTAGTGAATTTCTGTTCCAATCACACATCCGGGAACTCGCGAGGTTGGTCCAAAGGCTAGAAACGGATAAACAAAGGTAGGTGTCGGTGGTTCTTATGATTTTTTCTCAGTTTCTAGCGAAAAATGGATAATTATGGCAATGCTATGTCGTGTAAAGATGACTTCTCGATGCATACGGCCCAAAACTGCGATTGAAACCGAAATAATTTCCGCTGGGTCGTTTTTAAAAGTTCGAACACGATGTAGCTTTTTCACAACAGTTTGTCAACAACTGACACCTTCTTGCAAAATTTGTGGTTTTCAACGAAGCATACAGCCCCGGTAAGCTCGCCCTGGGGAAACGAGCACTCTGTATTACATATCCTGTTAAAAATGACAACGGGGTTCATTATTTAAACAAATGATTGAGAAAATTCCAGTAGAGGTCGTTCCAATAAGTTGGAGCTTGTTCCAATTTGAATGAGATCGTTCCCAGTGCTCTCCTGTTTTATACAATGAAATTAATATCTATGATAGAAGACCAGCCAAACTCAGACAAAAATGATGGCGTTTGAAATAGTGTAATATTTTGGGGTTTGAAAGCGATTCTCCTACGACTGATAGCTTGCTAATGACCGTTTGTAAGCGGTTTCTGGCTTGTGATTTAAACTTGAATTGTTCTTTGCAGAGAACAAATTGTTCTTTGCAGAGATAGTTTCTTATTCCTACTTTTATGTGTAAACCGATTTTCATGTTTTCTTGCTCTTTTTAAGACTTTGGAACGCAAAAGGATTGTGACACGATCATATTTTTATGTATTTCAGGAAAGGTTGATTTTGAAAAAAAAAAAAAGTATAAAAAAAAACTATTGCAAAGACAGTACATGCGAGTCTTGCTTTGTCGGGTTTTCGTGTCGTAAATTGTTTCGCTCTTTCTGTTGTTAAATGTATTAAACAAAAATGAAAAAGCTACACATACACTCCAACAAAAACCCATCTGAAATATACAAAAATGCAATTGAAGGGATCCAAGCGTAGAGTTTAAGAAACATAAATGAATCATTTTCATAACGCATCATCTCTTTCTGAGATGTCTAGTAAAATAAAATAAAACAAATAAAGATAAGAAGTATCAAAGAAGGGTGTAGTCTACAATTTCATTTCTATGTAAGGAAACACTGCAAACAATTTCATATAATTTGGAACGATATTGCATCAAATATTCAATCATTACATGTGGACTATGAGAGGCTACGAGTTCGATCCCCGGCTGGGATATGGTCGGGTATGACTGGCACAGCTAGCGAGCCAGCGAGCTGAAATTAGCTGAAATTGAGGACCCAGGGCAGATGAATGTTTTGTACCCTATTATATACTTTGTCAATGAGGACTGAGAAGGAGCAGTTGTAACACAGAAAAGTATTTGCATTAAACAAAATTATCAAAAATTTGCTGTTATTGACTATTTTGCTGTGTTTTTCACAACACGAATGTAAAAAAGGCAAAAATGGACAATTAAAACACAGAAAAAAGTCAATATAAGCAAAATTTGACAATCTTGTTAAATACAAATACTTTTTTATGTAACATTTGCTACTTATCAATCATCATTGGCAAATTATACAATAGAATTATAAAATTCTGGATCGCCAATTTCAGCCTATGCAAGCCGGCTTGCCAGCTTTACCCGATCCGGGATATGCCTGCCATGTTGCTGACACAATGTTTATCCGGATTCAATAAATGTCAACCGCCCATTTTTGTCTGAGTTTGGTTGGTCTGATATCACAGATATTAATTTCATTGTATAAAACAGGAGAGCACTGGGAACGATCTCATTCAAATTGGAACAAGCTCCAACTTATTGGAACTACCTCTACTTGAATTTTCTCAATCATTTGTTTAAATAATGCACCCCGTTGCCATTTTTAACAGGATATGTAATACAGAGTGCTCGTTTCCCCCAGGGCGTGCGTTCCGGGGCTGTATTCATCGTGGAAAACCTCAAATTTTGCAAAAAGGTGTCAGTCGTTGACAAACTGTTGTGAAAAAGCTACATCGTGTTCGAACTTTTAAAAACGACCCAGCGGAAATTATTTCGGTTTCAACAGCAGTTTTGGGCCGTATGCATCGAGAAGTCATCTTTACACGACATAGCATTGCCATAATTATCCATTTTTCGCTAGAAACTGAGAAAAAAATCATAAGAACCACCGACACCTACCTTTGTTTATCCGTTTCTAGCCTTTGGACCAACCTCCCGAGTTCCCGGATGTGCGATTGGAACAGAAATTCACTACCTCTTTTTGGAGGTCGTTCCAAACTTTACCACCCGTGACTATATATTGCTACAAACAAAATATTCATGAAAGCTCTGAGCCTTGTGGTTTGGGAGAAGAAGATTTTTTTATGTTTTACCCATGACCCCCCCAGGGCGGGGCCTGTATGAACCCCAGGGGCACGGTTGGCAGGATTTATAAAGAGGACCATTATACATTGCTACTGACAAAATATGAAAGCTCTGGGCCTTGTGGTTTCGGAGAAGATTTTTTTTATGTTTTTCCCATTGTAAGTCTATGGGAGCTAATGACCCCCTGGGCGGGACCATTTTTGACCCCAGGGGCATGATTGGCAGCATTTATAAACAGGACCACTACACATTGCTACATACAAAATATGAAGGCTCTGGGCCATGTGGTTTTGGAGAAGAAGATTTTTTTATGTTTTGCCCCATCACGCCCCCGGGGCGGGGCCTGTATGGACCCCAGGGGCATGATTGGCAGCATTTATAAACTGGACCACTACACATTGCTACATACAAAATATGAAGGCTCTGGGCCATGTGGTTTTGGAGAAGAAGATTTTTTTATGTTTTGCCCCATCACGCCCCCGGGGCGGGGCCTGTATGGACCCCAGGGGCACGGTTGGCAGGATTTATTAAGAGGACCACTATACATTGCAACACACAAAATATGAAAGGTCTGGAACTTGTGGTTTCCGAGGAGAAGGTTTTTTTATGTTTTTCCCATTGTAAGTCTATGGGAGCTATCTGTTGCCATGGAAACCAGAGTTCCAATCCGACCTGGCCCAAAACCTAATGCAACTTTTCCCCCTCCTCAATGATGCTTTAGATAAAATTTGATCACGTTCGGCCTTGTTGTCTTAGAGATAATTGAGTTTGAAAATGTGGACGCACGGACGCACAGACGGACGCCGGCTCGACTACTGTACTATAAGCTCACGTTGTGAGCCTTCGGCTCAGGTGAGCTAAAAATGACCCAAGGGCTTCATCTGCCCCTGCACACGGATTAAATACCATAATATTCAAACATGTTTATTTGTTCATGTATATGCAGCAGATCTCAGGTGTGCGTTTACAGGACCATGGTCCTCTGGTTTTTGTTTTTGCATGAATGGATGTCATTTTCATAATGTTTGTTGACAACGGGGTTAGATAGACTGCATCTATCCTCATTTTGTGTTCTTTGTCGACAAGACACAGATCAAACATGTTGTATTTTGGGGGAGAGTGTATCACGGAGCCACTCAACCCTGGATAGGTAACTACGGTATATGTATGGTATCTATTGAAAATATGTTGTCTCGGCTAGATTGTCAAAGCTTAAATTCATTATTGATAAAAGCTGATAATACAATTATTTGAGCAAATAACCAAGATATTGTTTCATAAAGCATTTTTATACAGCTTAATATACAATGTATCAACTTCAATATCAATTTTTGAATTTCTAAAGAAATCAACTTGTTCTGCACAAATTGTCTAGAAAATGAGAATTACTTAAATTAGGCATCAAATTTCACTGTTTTCTGCATTTTTGATTAAAAAAAAAGCACCACATTTTGGTAGAAATGAAATGGAAAAGCTCTATTTTCATTCATAGTAATTTAGAAATTTTGACCAAACATGATGAAAACCAGCATGCCCACTCCAATTTTCAGCTGAGAGTACATGTACCCTTTGTGTCCCCATTTTGGGGGTACAGGCCAAAATTTGAGGGTACACCATGTTTTTGAACTGAAAACTCACATTATGCATTAATATGAGATCCAGCCTTTTTTCCGAGTTGTCCAATGAATGCTAAGGTTTTCAGTAAAACAGATATTGGTATGTCTTTGTGGTTAAGTTTTTTCTGTAAAAGCTAATACTTGCATTTCAATTTTAAGCAATAAGAAATACATCCACATTTCAAATGACACAAAATATTTAGAATGCTAATTCCTTTCGTAAAAAGTATTTTGCTCAATGAGCTAATATATGGAATTTATCTAAGTTTGATATTTAGACTCCTATTGCAACTAAATGCAGCAATCACGCTGTCTATAATACAGCCTAGTGGGTGGGGTACGGTTAACAGAGATCGTAAGTTGCGCCAGAATTTAGGGTGCCCATTAGCTTTTAATTGCAGAATCAATCAATTGTTTGCATAGAAATAATAAAAAATAACACTTTAGCAAGTGTTCTTCAACTTTACATACAATAAAACAAAACGTATGGGTCATAATTGAAAGAAATAGGCTAAGGAATTGGACATCATTTTCTCCCAGTGAAACTGAAAGTACAATTCAGATTTCACAAGTCTTAGTATTCTCACAGGCCACCTGGCGGTGAAAATCGATTGGCGAAAATTCTTGGCTGACGAATCAAAACTGTAAATCTTAATTTAGAACACAAAAATGGAAATTTTTCAGCTGTATTTAGAGCTTTATATTTAAACATTTTGAAAAGCCGCTCGCACAGATATTTTAATTTCTGCGTGCATCATTTCATCATTTTTGTATACGTTTTTGCTCGTAAGCAGTAGGTATTTTGTGCGTGCAGAGCAGTTTCTGTACGTGAATTATGTACTGCAGTACATGAATGGGCATGCTGGAAAACCTTTCAGTCTAGAGTCTTAGTTGTGTCTTAAACCCATTTTAGACCATCTTTATGTGTTTTGTGAAACTTAAAATTAAGCAGAGACAACAAAAATTGACATTTGTTTTAATGCTATATCCGGTTTATATTGGATCCGAGAGTGTACAAAGAAGAAATATGGTTGTTGATCGCCATTTTCCTTTACCTTGTGACAATGATAAAATGCTATTACTCCACCATGCACATATACAAGGAAGCAAGGTAGCTCAGTGGTCCTTCAGATCAGGACACTAACTGGAGACCCCTCTGCAGGGACAGTCATCCCCTGTGCAGGTTAAAGATCCCTACACAGGCATCTAAATAAGAACCAATTGTAAACTCGAATTTTGAACGTCAAAGTCGTTAATAAAAAGTAAAAACAGTAAAGGGCCTAAAATGGACCCTTGGGGAACTAGTATGAACAGTTAAGGGCCTAAAATGGACCCTTGGGGAACTCCACAATTAATTTCTGACGAATCGGATATTTCATTTTTCAGAGCAACACGCTGTGTTCTGTTGGATCAATGGAATCAGCTACCAACACCTACATACATGTGATACCTCCCTCATCATCAGGGAGACTCCAGGAAATGAGCCATAAAATTGATCAAAATTATTCTTAAATATACCTATTTTTCCGAGAAAATTCAAAATCTCCCTGAAATGGATCAGGAAGTTTCCTATATATTCTATACATTTTTCAAAAACCTCCCTGAAATGAAAGAAAAATCTCCCTGAAGTTCCCTTTCATCTCATCACATGTATGCACCTATTGTATCTGCAGAGACAGTGGAGGGCTTCAAGGGCCTCCTTACTGTCCCAGTCCTCATACCCATCCTTGACTAACCGAGTTCATCCCTGTACATAGTTTTAATGCAAAGTTTTAGTCCACTCTGTAATTTACTTTTAACGCTCCTTTAGCACAAATACCCATCTTTTTTCCAAACTCATTGTAAATACCATTCTAGCGCATGGCAGATAATCCTCAGTAATTGAGGGAGTGCCATTATCACAAAGAAGAAAGAAGAAGAAGAAGACTTGAACCAGGACAAACAAATATCACTACATTTATACAACTGTTTTTTTTTTTTTTTTTTTTTTTTTTTTTTTGTTTTTTTGTTTGTTTTTTTTAGTAAAATTTGATTGTTGATGAGATCAAAAGCTTTGCGAAAAAACCTACAAGTTTCCCAGCATTTAGAGCCTTAAGCCATGAATCTATGGAAGATTGGATTTGCCAATTCTGATTGGGCAACCCTCTTAAAATAAAGAATTTACTTACTTAAT
This sequence comes from Rugalucina vietnamica, assembly GCA_964017185.1. Classification (NCBI taxonomy): domain Eukaryota; kingdom Metazoa; phylum Mollusca; class Bivalvia; order Lucinida; family Lucinidae; genus Rugalucina; species Rugalucina vietnamica. The sequence continues at coordinate 7,105,897 of OZ024876.1, read as the reverse complement.
CTAGGGCTACGCTGCTTGTCGTTAAAATTTTACCTTCGATTATTAAAAATAAGCTTAACTCGACGTTTTGCACATTTCTTTTACAACTGCAACTGCAAAATCTATAGCTGCAACTGCAAAATGAAAATGGGATATTAAAACACGGTACCATACTTTGTCATCTCGGTACTAAAACACCCGTTAGAACTGCCAATAAGTATTTACACTTTAGAAGGTGCGCCCGACGGATATCTCAGTGGTCAATGTCAGAATCAGAATCAGAATAGCAGGCCCCGCGTAAGATTTTCCTATATAAACGAGCAGATATGGACGGTCTCCATGACCATCTAGCGCGCTATAGGGATTCGTTCCTTTCAACTGACCATAGTCAGGTGTCAGTCAATGACATGTGGGTCAGTTTTAAGTCGGAGGTTCTCTCGGCTATTGAAAGGTTTATTCCATCAAAAATGACCAAGACAAAATATAGCTTACCATGGATCGATAGCTCGATCAAACGCTTGATAAGGAAACGTGATAAACTTTACTTTCGTGCTCGCAAGTCAAGCAGCCCTGACATTAAGAACCATTACAAACGGTTCAGAGCACATGTTCAAAAGAGCATTAGAGATGCATATTGGAAGCATATTACCAATATCTTCTCCTTTGAAAATGATAACCCTGATCCCGATTGTCCCCGAAAAAATGAAAAGGCAAAAAAGTTTTGGTCATTTGTCAAGTCCCTAAAGAAAGACGCGTCTGGGATCAATACTCTTAGAGAAAATGGTATCTTGAAGACTGACACTTTGGATAAGGCTAATATTTGTAATAGGCAGTTTCAGTCAGCCTTCACTCGCGAATCAGATGATGAAATCCCCTCCAAAGGCACAAGTCCTTTCACCGCTATGGGTGAAATTACAGTTGACCCCAATGGGGTCATTAAACTGTTGAATAACTTGAATATACATAAGGCGCCTGGGCCAGATGGCCTGAGTGCTAGGGTGTTGAAGGAATGTAGTTCTGAAATTGCTCCTGTACTGACCTATATCTTCAATGAGTCGCTTGCTCAGGGTGCTGTACCAGACGATTGGCGACAGGCAAATGTAGCCCCGGTATTTAAGAAAGGTGAGAAATACGATGCAGCTAATTATCGACCGGTGTCGCTTACTTGTATCTGTTGCAAAACTCTAGAGCATATAATAGTCAGCAACATAAACAAACACTTGGCTCTTGAAAACATTCTTGCTGACTGTCAGCATGGGTTCCGAAGTCAAAGGTCTTGCGAAACCCAGTTAGTTCAGTTTTATCATGATTTGGTTAGTAATCTGGACCGAGCAGTGGGTCGTGGCCACAGGCAGACGGATGTGATTGTCATGGATTTCGCTAAGGCCTTTGACAAGGTCCCACATAAAAGGTTATTATACAAACTTGACTTCTACGGGATTAGAGGATCTACACATAAGTGGATCGACTCGTGGCTCTCTGAGCGCTCTCAAAAAGTGGTATTAGATGGCCGTGCCTCAGACCCAGTCCCGGTTCTTTCTGGTGTCCCACAAGGATCGGTCTTAGGACCGGTCCTATTTCTTATTTTCATTAATGATCTTCCTGACAACATCAGGTCATCTGTTCGGCTATTTGCTGATGATTGTGTTTTATACAGAAATGTCAAGTCACCATTGGATTGTCAAATTTTACAAGATGACCTGAATAGCTTGGCCAAATGGGAAATGGATTGGCAAATGAAATTCAATGTTAGCAAATGTCATTCAATGAGGGTGACGCGGCTACATCCAAGCAGGCATATAGATTTCAATTACACACTGCATCAGCAAACATTAGAACAGGTTCAGTCCGCTAAATACCTCGGTTTAACTATCACAGATGATCTTGATTGGGGTCAACACATTTCTGAAATTACATGCAAGGCAACTAAGACTTTGGGTTTTCTTCGGCGCAATTTGGCACCGGCACCTAGGCATACTAAGGAAGTTGCATACAAAACATTGGTTCGGCCTCAACTTGAGTATGCAGCTCCTATTTGGCATCCCTATCATGAAACTCAGATTGAGATGGTGGAGAAGGTGCAGAGGACTGCTGCCCGGTGGACCTGCAGGCGATGGAGGAACACCAGTAGCGTCGGTGAAATGCTAGACGAACTTGAGTGGCCATCCCTGGAGTCTCGCAGGGAGCGGTCCTCCTTAACCTTCTTCTACAAGATACACTCCGGTACAGTGTCTCTTGATAAAGACAAATACCTGACCCCGGCACCCAATCTAAGGCATACTCGGGCATCACATGAATCACAATACACAAGACCATTTGCCTATAGTGATGCCCTGAAAAATTCCTTTTTCCCCAGAACTATTCCGGTTTGGAATAGTCTCCCTTCTTCAGTGGTCCTATCTAAGACCATTGAGGAATTTAAGGCTTCTATTTAAATCATTGGCCCAGAGGCATGCGTTTTAGTATGCCTCTCATCTATATCTTGTAAATAGTTTTAATGGTCCACCCCAAATGTTTAATTTTCCCTTGACTAAATTCTAAATTTAGCCACCCACCCCACACCTGAGGTGATGATCAGAAATTGATCGACTCAGTATCAGAAGATAGATAGATAGAATAGTTTACTGGTGACACGCCAAATGACATTATTTCACCAGGGGGTTCGGATGGGAGGGGGGGGGGGAAATTAGTCCCTTGAACGCACGAGTGAAGCGAACTTGGACACACAATCATCTGACATTTCAGCAGTAGAAAACAGAGAGTCAGGGAGGTCATTCCAGTCCCTGATAGTCTGGGGAAAGAAACTAAATTTATAGGCCTCTATACTAGCAGATGGAAGCTGAAATGCCTTGGAGTGGCTATTTCTACAACGCCTAGTCTTTGGGATAAGGTCATCTGTAGGTATTCTGGCTTTACCCTTCAGACCTTTGTATAGTAATATAAGTCGATTATCCGTCCTCCTTTTCTTGAGAGATTCCCATCTGAGTTGTTCAAGAATGCCAGTCATACTACCTTCCTCGAAAGTATAATTCCTAGTTACAAATCTAGCGGCACGATTCTGAACCTTCTCCAATTCCTCCTGGAGGCATTTAGTATGAGGATCCCAAACAGAACTTCCATATTCCAGGACTGGGCGCACCAGTTCTTTATAAGCTGCTTCTTTAACATCTTGGGGGCAAGAAAATAAGTTTCTCCTCAAGAATCCAAGTGTTCTGTTGGCTTTAGTACAGATATTATTGATATGGGTATTCCCCTTGAGGTCATTTGTAATTGTTACACCTAGATATTTAATGCTATCAACATTTTCCAAAACCGTTCCCTCGAGGGTGTACGAGGCCTCAATTTTATTTATCCGCTTATTTGTCAGCTGCATCATGTTGCATTTGACAGGTTGAAATCTCATGCCCCATTTTCGGGCCCAGCTCCCTAAGAGGTCAATGTCTTTCTGAAGTTTCAATGTATCTTCTACTGTTTTAATTTCACGGTAACAAACACAGTCATCAGCAAAAAGTCTGATTTGAGAGTCAATGCCAACGGGTATGTCATTTATGTACAAGGAGAACAACAATGTACCGAGAACGGTGCCCTGAGGGACACCAGACACAACAGGGGCCCAGTCAGATTTAACACCATTAACTACTACCCTTTGCTGCCTGAAGCACAAAAAAGCATTTATCCATTCCAATGTCTTTCCACCTATACCATAACTAAACAATTTGCTTTTAAGAAGTTCATGTGGAGGGGTGTCAAAAGCTTTTTTCAAAGTCCAAAATAAAAGTGTCAACCTGACCCTTTTTGTCCAATATTTTTGCCCAATCATTCATCACTGTAATTAACTGAGTTTCACAACTATGCCATTTCCTGAATGCATGCTGTTTGTCCGACAAAAGATTATACTGGTCAAGATGACCCATGATATTTGAGCAGACAATATGTTCTAGAAGTTTGCAAGGAATACAAGTCAAAGAAACTGGGCGGTAATTACAAGCAAGGGACCTGTCACCTTTCTTGAAAAGTGGACAAATATTAGCAAGTGACCATTCCTTGGGGATTTCACCCGTATTGATTGACTGCTGGAAGAGATGTGCAAATACAGGTCCTAATTCTTTTGCCAATTCTTTAAGGACTCTAGGATGGAGTTCATCAGGTCCTAAGGCTTTAGATGGGTTCAGACCTTTAAGGAGTTTTGTAACTCCTTCCTTTGTTACAACAATTTCATCCATGAATGGGGCCGACCTATCCAGAAGTGGGACTTGGTTGTGTACCGTTTTGGTGAATACATCTGTGAACTGTCCATTAAATTCTTCTGCTTTTTCGAAATCTGATTGAGCAATACCACTTCCATTTTTCTTTTTCAAAGGGGGAATGCCTTGGGTATCTTTCCTCTGACTATTTATATACCTATAAAAATCCCTGGGATTAGCCTTAACGTCCCCTACCAAGTTATTGACATAAAGGTCATGCTGCTTCCTTATATCAGCTTTGATTTCCCTTCTTAAGTTTTCAAATTTAGATCTAATTTTTGCACTTCCAGTTTTCTTAGCTTTTGCATGAGTTAAATTTTCCTGCGAATCTTCCTCCTTATCTCAGGAGTTATCCATGGGACAGAAGAGACAGAGCGACTTGTTTTTGATGGGATATGCTTATCTGCCGAGTCTTGAATGAAAGATGTAATAAGATTGAAATTTTCCTGAACCGAACGGGTATCCGAGTAGCCATTGAAATACTTTTCCTTTGCAAATTTTAATGTTTCTGCCCTCATAGATTCATAATCACCTTTCTGGTACCGATACACCTTCCTCCGAGGTTTCTTAATGGGGGGAATAACAATCTTCAGCGTTCCAGAAACAATATCATGATCACTGAGACAATCTGGGGAGTGAATGTCTACAAACTGATTGGGAAGAGAAGTGATAATCAAGTCCAAAGTATTTCTTTCTCTGGTAGGGAAGTGGACTAATTGATCAAATCCATGATCATTAATAATGTCAACAAAAATTTGACCGTCAATCCTACTCAATGGTGACCCACATTTATTGTGTCTGTCCGGCCAAACAATATCTCCAAAGTTGAAATCCCCTAGAACGTGAACTGAGGGGGGTTTATTTCCTTTATGTTTATCCCTAATTTTGTTAAGCTGCTCTCTGAACAAAGTATAAAATTTCTGTAGGTCTTCCAAAGGTGTCAAGTTTTCATCACTATGGGGCGGCCTATACCAGCTTGCAACAAAATGTGCGGTTTTATTAGCGAATACTTTTACCCAAACTGATTCTGACTTATTTTCTAATTCTGTCATTGGCATGTGTGGGATATCCTTGTGAATAAGTAACATGACACCACCACCATCAAGAGTTCTGTCCTTCCTGTACACACTATATGGGAAAGTTTCTGGAAACAATTCTGAACTTGAAATAGAACTGTCAATCTTTGTTTCTTGAATCGCTACAATCTGAGGTTCATGAAGATCAATGAAAGCCAACAACTCAAGCTTTTTACCTCTAATGCTGTTGATGTTTATACTGAAAAATTTCAACCCACCAATAAACTTGCTTTTGCTTGTCAAAGTTGAGGGTGCTGAGGACTTAGTTTTATCACTGTTTCCAAGTGGATTAAACCTATTTTCACTTTCCAAATTTAACTGTTCTCAAAAAAAAGAGTCAGAAAAATTGAAGAAATCACATTTTGGACAAATCCAAGTACAGTTTGTGTTTTGCATGGTTTCATATTGTGAATCGGATAGAAAAGAGCAGTCATTGTGCACCCACATATCACATTTGTTACACTGAACCGCTTTGTGGCAATTGAGAACTAATCCACTGCAAAACCTACACTCAGCCTTGCAGTTTGAACAATACCAAGATTCACTACCGGATTCTAATTCTAGCAATTCTTCCTTTCCAAGGTTGGCACATGATGCGTGGAAACGCTTTTCACAATCTGCACATTCTACTACCTGATCAGCTGCCTTACAGTATTCTTTACATAGACGACACTGAAATCTAGGGCCCGGGTTCATTTCGATGTCTCCGGCCAAAACAATCAAAATGAGAAGATTTGTTCCATTTGAGTTCTTAAAGCTGCGTAAACCCTCTGATCCTCTTCGGTTACCAATTTTTCTTGTGAAAGCCAAGCTCTGAGCAATTCCACTAACTGATTTTCCAAATCCTATACTACAGTCCTGGTTTGCATTTAAAATATCTCCTGATGTTGTCCACTTCCAAACACAGAGTCCGAAAACCAAAAACAAAGCCAACCTGAGGAGCAGCGGACAAGACTTCGGTGTATGGAAACTACGCACAGGATTTTTTCCACCCCGACAAGTCGACCGCCCCACGGTTGGACCGACAAAACCTGAAACCAAAAACAAAGCCAACCTGAGGAGCAGCGGACAAGACTTCGGTGTATGGAAACTACGCACAGGATTTTTTCCACCCCGACAAGTCAACCGCCCCACAGTTGGACCGACAAAACCTGAAGCCATGAGTTCCAATTCAAATGATTAAACAAAAAGACCTTCAATCACTATATGTAAACGCATAGGCAACATCTGAATCGCACAGGCTCCCGCATTTGGACGCACAGGCTAATTCTGTCACTCATAAAATGATTCCAAAAGAAATATTGACAGAGTGTGGTGGAGGGAAGAACACTATTTTATTTGCTTGTATTTTTAAATATTGTGTTTTAAAATCTCTCAATTAGCAAACTAGCGCCGAAGAAACCCCAATTAATGTCCTAGTTGCTTTGCATGAAATTTCAGAAATATGTTGACCCCATATTCCATGTCGTCAGTGATAGTAAGTCCAAGGTATTTGGCGGATCGAACCTGTTCCAGAATTTGATGGTGTAGAGAGTAGTTGAAGTGAATTTGATTGCTAGGGAGGTGGCGGGTCACCTTCATGACAACATTGAATTTCATTTGCCAATCGATCTCCCATTGTGCAAGGCTATTCAGGTCATTTTGTAAAATCTGGCAATCAGTGAGTGAATTGATATTGCTATATAAGACACAATCGTCTGCAAAGAGACGAGCAGATGCCCTGATATTGTCCGGAAGGTCGTTAATGAATATCAAGAAAAGAACCGGTTCCAAGATTGATCCTTGCGGGACTCCAGACAAGACAGAGACTGGATCTGAGGCTTGGCCATCTAACACAACTTTTTGATAGCGCTCAGAGAGCCATGAAGCGATCCACTCGAGAGTAGATCCTCTAATCCCGTAGTAGTGCAGTTTGTAAAGTATCCTCTAATGTGGTACCTTGTCAAAGGCCTTATCGAAATCTGCAAGTGAAAACCAAATTAACTGTTCAAAGAGTCAGAAATATGAAAACGATGAAACATATACCAAACAGGGCAACAAAGCTCATGATCAGTCAAACTCAGCAAATGGTGACCCGGTTAACAGAAGTTTAAATATTTCCCCACCTACTGACCTGAAAACTAGAGAAACTGAAGTACACCTGAAAAAATGATAGTAACTCACTACTTACTGACTTGAGAACTAGAGAAACTGAGTTAGCCTCACGACAAAGAGAATTTCGTAAACTGGAACAAAATTAAGGAAAAAAGAGGATGAACTGAAATTAAAAGATGTATGAGAAAATTAGTATGAAATATGAACAAAAAATGAAGCTCTTGAATAGAGAAGGAGAGAATTAGAAAGTACAATCAAAACTCACAGGGAACACGCTGCCATAAATCCAAATCTAACTCAAAACCCTCAAGCCAATTTCTCTCAGCAGAATACAACCCAACCTCAGAGTTCTGATTCTATAAAAACAGCTCATGACAATCACTGACAATATAATCAACTGATCAAGGGATACAAGATAGAGCCTCAGCTTACGTGTTACATAAAGTCGAAAAACAAATTAAAATTTAATAGACAATGACTCGATGCTGAATTCAGTGGACATGAAAAGGTACAAGTATGCAATGATCAGGAAATGGTGCAATCAGAAAGAAATTTCCACTCTATAAACCGAGGGGTGGGAAAAAATATGAAAACGTACATAAGGCTCAAACAGCACAAAAATTCGACTCCAAAACACAAAACATTAAGAACCACAGCAGAAGTATCGCCTTGGAACGATCAGTAATATAAAATTACTGGGGGGGGGGGGGGCTTAAACCGGTTTTACAGGGTTCTAACCTCACCCTCATCTTCTGCAGTGGTTCACAACATTTAGTTAGTTATTCGGTTCTCGTGGTGAATCTCTAACTAGTCAATGAATCATCAAGGACAAACGAATAAATCATGATAACCAGCTTGATGAATAGCAACATTTAACCCAGATTTGCCCAGCATACCAAACTCTCAAGGCCCTCAAATACTACTGTATCGTCTATACAACATGCATACCAGGAAGGGCAGTTAACCCACCGTGTACAACATGCTACACACCGCAAGGGCATGACAATACCTTTCCATTACCTACTGACTTGACATCTGATTCAGCTGACATAGACTTTGATCAACAGCCGGTCCCTATGTACCACAGCTTTTTATCCACAGAACAAACCCTTGCCACTATGACACTCTCCTCAGAATATTGTAACTACACCACTCCAGCCACACCAAGTGGAAGACAACCCTACAACCTTCATGCAAATGTGACTGGGCAACCTCTGTACTATCAACAGCAAACGGTTGAAAGTGAATCTAATGAAAAGAAACCGAAGCGTTTTACGGCATGCCAACCAAACTTCAGCGTAGTGAAGTAGTAAAGAATGAAAATACAGCTGAGTATAGACACAGCTGAATATTTAACAACGTTTTAATTGTAAAAACATTAAAACATGTAAGGTTATTTTTGAAGAGCTAGCAAAAACTGAAGATATTGTTTTGATACAAGAACACTGACTTTTATGTTTTATTCTTAAATATCAACTTCAATATCAAAGCGGGTGTAAAATCGATTTAAACCCGCCAGTAACTTTGTGTTACTGATCGTTCCAAGTCGATACTTCTGTGGTGGTTCTTTTTGTTTTATGTCTTGGTGTTTAAAATATTTTTGTACTGTTGGCGCCTTGTGTATGTTTGCATATTTTTTAGTTAAGTTAATGTAACTGAGTGGCCACCTATTGGGAAAATAGCTGCTCATTCGGCTCACGAAATGTTTTCATGGTATAAGTACCTGATTGTTAGTTTGGTTTTTTCCCACCTTGGTTTTTGGAGTGGGATTCTTTTTCTGATTGCGCCTTTTCCTGATCTTTGCCTACTTGTACTTTTTTTTCAAACACTGGACGATGTAAATGAAAATTGATCACCTTCAAGAAATTATATATTACCCATGTAATTATTCTCGGTGGTGATTTTAATGAAAATGCTCTCGTGAAAACATCCTCAAAACGAAATGTCTGTCTCCACAAGTTTATGGACGAAAATGACCTGAACACAAAGAAAGGTACAAGTAGGCAAAGATCAGGAAAAGGCGAAATCAGAAAAAGATTCCCACTCCAAAAACCGAGGTGGGAAAAAAACAAACTAACAATCAGGTACTTATACCATGAAACATATCGTAAGTCGAATGAGCAGCTATTTTCCCAATAGGTGGCCACGCAGTTACCTTAACTAAACTAAAAATATGAAAACATGCATTAGGCGCCAACAGCACAAAAATGTTTTAAACACCAAGACATAAAACAAAAAGAACCACCACAGAAGTATCGACTTGGAACGATCAGTAACACAAAGTTAATGCCGGTCTTAAACCGGTTTTACAGGTACCTAACCTCACCCTCAGCTTCTGCAGTGGTTCATGGCATTTAGTTAGTTCTTCGGTGCTCGTGGTGAATCTCTAATTAGTCAATGAATCATCAAGAACAAACAAATAAATCATGATAAACATCTTGATGAATCAAAAACCGGGACTCACAGATTGAGTAAGCGGCCCGACGATGGAGATCCCTGGGCGCCGAATAACCTAAAACTCCGGAGCAAAAGAAAAACACCAGTTGGACCCCGGTGGGCCAAGCAACAGACAAGAAGCTCCGGCCCCAACCAACTAAAATGAATAGCTTTAAGTCGGGGTCATCATAGAGTCTGACGCCCGACCCACCGGCGTGCAATTATAGAAGGCAGCATAGTTATTAACCATAATTGGGTTAAAAACTAAGCATGCAGACTGTCGCATAACATTCAAGTTATAACCTATACGTCCGTAACGTGGCGTGACTTTTCTGAACTGAAAAGAAAAATCATTTATTCCTTTAAGTTTCTTAAATTTGTAAACCAAGTCACCATAAAATTCAGGTTCAGGCCCTCACTTAAAACCGTCTTTAACCCAACATTATATTTGGAAATCAATTCATAGTGTCTACGATAAAATTTAGAAAAGGTTTTTCGAAGTTTATGATACCGATAGCCCTGTTGGAGAAGTTTTGCCGTTAAACAATTATTTCGAGCGTTGAAGTCTGTAACATGATTGCAGACTCTAGCAAACCTAATAAGTTGCGAAATGTATACACCATAAGAAGCACGACGAGGAACGTCACCATCTAAAAAAGGAAAATTTACTATATCAAAATCAAAGTCATCGCGCTTATCATCAATTTTAGAAGAAACAAATCCATTTGCAACAGAAAGATGTAGATCTAAAAAGGGGGCTTCGGTATCTGAGATATTAGCTTTGTTCAACTGAAGTTCAGGTGGATAAATTTGATTGACCATACCTTCAAAATAAGGGTTGTCAATGTTCAAAATGTCATCGAGGTACCTAGATGTGGAATTAAAAGCCTCGATAACATCAGCTTGATTATCATGGTTAAGAGAATCCATGAAATCTCTTTCGTAGCAGTATAAAAATAAATCAGCTACGAGAGGTGCGCAATTTGTACCCATCGGAATTCCAACAATTTGTCTGTATAACTTGAACCCAAATCTAATATAAATATTATCAAGGAGATAGGATAAGGCGTCGCACACATTCTGACATGACCAAAGTGTATACCGACTTTGTTCAGAGGAAGTGAAAAAAGCCTTTCTGTCATTACATGCCAAATAAAGTGCACCATAGTTTTCTAATGCCCTTTTGAAGGTCCACTCTATCAAATCCAGAAGTTTTTCTTTAATTAGATTATGTGGTAATGTTGTATACAGAGTAGAAAAATCATATGTGGACAAGCTTGAAACACGGAACCCTCTACACTTCAATTTACTGAGCACCTCACCAGAATTTTTCATTGACCAAAACCAATTTTTATTTGAAGTTTCATACACTGTCTCACAGTATCTTATAACATGAGATTTGATAGCAGTAAGACAGGAAGTTAATAATTTAGAAAGTTCAGTGGTAGTACAAGAGCTAGAATTTGCAATACATCTAGCTTTGTATGGTCTTTTGTGAAGCTTAGGTAACCAATACATCGTAGGAAGTTTGTCTTGGCCTTCATTGACACAAACAGAAAACTTAACAGGTAAATCGTTTAAGTAGGCATTTACTACAGACACCTCATCAGTATCTGTCTCCAAATAAGCCCTGGTACCATCAAGCTCCTGTTTTAAGGTGTTTTTAGGTGTTAACGTAGTGAAGCCTACAAACGACAGCAACATTGTTTGCGGCTTTATCTGCCGGAACCACGACATACTTTCTATGGAATGCTTGGATACCCTGCTTCAAATGCCTAAATGACGATTTGGGTTTAGGAGGTAAAAGATTAGTATTTTTTGAATAAAACTTAACACGTTTATCCACGATAGTGAAGATACTGAATATACGTTTTTACTCTCAAACGGGAAGGACGTTTCCACGATAGACTTCGCTCTTATTCTGCCAAGAACATTGAAAGCCAAGATAATGAAGTCAAACGGCAAGCAACAAAATAATTGTTTAAAAGTTTCTTCTAAAATTAATGATAAACGTGATGACTTTGATTTTGATATAGTAAACTTTACGTTTTTGGATGGTGACGTTCCTCGCCGTTCTTCTTATGGTGTATACATTTCACAACTTATTAGGTTTGCTAGAGTCTGCAATCATGTTGCAGACTTCAATGCACGAAATAAATGTTTAACAGCCAACCTTCTTCAGCAGGGATATAGGTAGCATAAACTTCGAAAAACCTTTTCTAAATTTTATCGCAGACACTATGAACTGATTTCCAAATTTAATGTTGGGCTAAAGACCCTTTTACGTGAGGGCCTTTCGGAACCAGAATTTTATGGTGACTTGGTTTACAAATTTAAGAAACTTATTGGCAGGAATGATTTTTTCTTTTCAATTCACAAAAATCATTATGCGTTACAGACGTATTGGATATAATTTAAATGTTATGCGACAGTCTGCATGCTTAGTTTTTAACCCAATCACGATTGCACGCCAGTTGGTCGGGCGTCAGACTCTATGATGGCCCCGACATAAAGCTATTCATTTTAGTTGGTTGGGGCCGGAGCTTCTTGTCTGTTGCTTGGCCCACCGGGGTTCAACTGGTGTTTTTCTTTTGCTCCGGAGCTAGTAAGTTATTGGGCTCCCAGGGATCTCCACCGCCACACAGCTTACTCATTCTGTAAGTCTTTGTTTTTTATTTATCATGGAATTTATCATGATTTATTTGTTTGTCCATGATGATTCATTGACTAGTTAGATGTTTATCATGATTTATTTGTTTGTTCTTGATGATTCATTGACTAGTTAGAGATTCACCACGAGGACCGAAGAACTAACTAAATGTTATGAACCACTGCAAAAGCTGAGGGTGAGGTTAGGTACCTGTAAAACCGGTTTAAGCCCGCCAGTAACTTTGAGTTACTGATCGTTCCAAGTCGATACTTCTGTAGTGGTTCTTTTTGTTTTATGTCTTGGTGTTTAAAATTTGTTGTGCTGTTGGCGCCTTATGTATGTTTTCATATTTTTAGTTAAGGTAACTGAGTGGCCACCTATTGGGGAAATAGCTGCTCATTCGGCTTACGATATGTTTTCATGGTATAAGTACCTGATTGTTAGTTTGTTTTTTCCCACCTCGGCTTTTGGAGTGGGAATCTTTTTCTGATTGCGCCTTTTCCTGATCTTTGCCTACTTGTACCTTTTTAGAGATTCACTACGAGGACCGAACAACTAACTAAATGTTATGAACCACTGCAGAAGATGAGGGTGAGGTTAGGATCCTGTAAAACCGGTTTAAGCCCCCAGTAATTCTATATTACTGATCGTTCCAAGGCGATACTTCTGTTGTGGTTCTTATTGTTTTATGTCTTGGTGTTTTATTTTTTGTGCTGTTTGCGCCTTATGTATGTTATCATATTTTAGTTAAGTTTAGGTAAATGAGTGGCCACCTATTGGGAAAAAGCTGCTCATTTGGCTTACTAAATGTATTCATGGTTTTAGTATCTTATTGTTAGTTTGTTTTTTTCCGCCTCGGTTTTTGGAGTGGGAATCTTTTTCTGATTGCGCCTTTTCCTGATCGTTGCCTACTTGTACCTTTTTATATCAGAGTTCTTGTAGTTGTGCCGTGTGGCGGCCCTAAAAAGTCTCCCCGTACATCTATTTAATGCTCTTATTTTTCCAATCCTCAAGGATTGCTTGCAATCAGTTTGTATTTTCCTATCTCTAATTACCTTACCTCTTCGATACTTCATTGAAGGTCATTAGTCGACCGTCACTTGTATCTCGTTGTATAAACGATTCTTACGTTTTCTTGTATTAGACATGGACATGAGATGTGGGCTTCTGTTATACCTTTCTCTTTCATTCGAAAGATTTTGCATTACGATTAAGTGTCGCGCTTCTTTTGGCAGTATCCACACAAAAATTCGCAACTATGACTATCACAAAAAGATTAGGTATTACATTAACTCCCCTTAGGTTGCATGCTGCGTCTACTGTACGGATTCCTCATTCAACTAACAATTTTCAAAACTTATTACCTATTGTTAGGGTGACACCTCTTAATTTATTTTCGGCATCTACTGTTAATCTACACGGAGCTTCTAATTCTAATATGTTTCGCAATAATCTTTAGATAAGATTATCGCCACTCAAATCTCCAATTTTACGTAAATATGCTAATCCGTTCAAGAGACATGGACTGTACCTTAATATTTCTAAGTGCAATGCCAAGAAGTGCAACTGTTGCAATCATTTATGCTCTAAGACTACTATCACTTCATCTGTGCATGGTAGGCATTTCCAGTAGTTAATGATTCTGATTTAGATTGAAAATCAATGGATATTGTATTTGTTTTAACTTGAAATACTAAAAATTGTAATATGCAATATGCTTTACAATCTTGTCGAACTTTGCAAAAACGATTTGGTGAACACTATCGAAGAATCACAAAGCCTAAAAATATCGATATTTTCTTTACCAGCATTTTAAACGCACTGGTCATTCCCCCCATAATGTAACAGTGCAACCAGTGGAGAAAATTTCATATGATTCTAATTCTTCCACTAGATTCAAAAACATCAAACGATTTGAAACGGAACTTAAATGGATAAAATTATTGCAAACACCCTTTCCACTGGGATTTTACGACAACATTTACCATGAAGGTAACATTTCTAAAATGCACGATTTTGATGTTCTTACACTTTTAGAGTCTCGTAAACGTAAATCTAGATCTCATGGTATAAGGAAAAGGGGTAATGACAAGCGAAACAAAAAACTATGACTAACTTTGTTTGGCCTGTAATGATAGAAAAGAGTTTTTTACTTCATCTGACTAAAGTCGATACATACTTTGGTCATGTTAGAATGTATGCGATGCTTTATCCTATCTCCTGGATAATATTTATATTAAATTTGAGACCAAGTTATACAGACAAATTGTTGGAATCCCGATGGGTACCAATTGCGACCCTCTCGTAGCTGATCTATTTTTATACTGCTACGAAAGAGACTTAATGGATTGTCTTAACCATGACAATCAAGCTGCTGTTATCGAGGCCTTCAATTCGACTTCTAGGTACCTCGATGACCTTTTGAACATTGACAATCCTTATTTTGATGGCATGGTCAAACAAATTTATCCCCCTGAACTACAGTTGAATAAACCAAACAACACAGATACCGAAGCCTCATTTTTAGACTTACATCTTTCTATTGCAAATAGAGTCGTTTCTTCTAAAATTAATGATAAACGTGATGACTTTGATTTTGATATAGTAAACTTTCCGTTTTTGGATGATGACGTTCCTCGTCGTGCTTCTTAAGGCGTATACATTTCACAACTTATCAGGTTTGCTAGAGTCTGCAATCATGTTGCAGACTTCAATGCACGAAATAAATGTTTAACAGCCAAACTTCTTCAGCAGGGATATAGGTATCATAAACTTCGAAAAACCTTTTCTAAATTTTATCGCACTCACTATGAACTGATTTCCAAATTTAATGTTGGGACAAAGACCCTTTCACGTGAGGGCCTTTCGGAACCAGAATTTAATGGTGACTTGGTTTACAAATTTAAGAAACTTATTGGAAGGAATGATTTTTCTTTTCAATTCAGAAAAATCATTACGCGTTACAGACGTATAGGATATAACGTAAATGTTATGCGACAGTCTGCATGCTTAGATTTTAACCCAATCACGGTTGATAACCATGCTGCCTTCTTTAATTGCACGTCGGTGGGTCGGGCGTCAGACTCTGTGATGGTCCCGACATAAAGCTATTCATTTTTGTTGTTTTGGGCCGGAGCTTCTTGTCTGTTGCTTGCCCCACCGGGGTTCAACTGGTGGTTTTCTTTTGCTCCGGAGCTAGTAAGTTATTTGGCGCCCAGGGATCTCCATCGTCGGCCAGCTTACTCATTCTGTGAGTCCTCGTTTTTGATTCATCATGGAATTGATCATGATTTATTTGTTTGTCCATGATGATTCATTGACTAGTAAGAGATTCACTACGAGGACCGAACAACTAATTAAATGTTATGAGCCACTGCAGAACCTGAGGGTGAGGTTAGGATCCTGTAAAACTGGTTTAAGCCCGCCAGTAATTTTATATTACTGATCGTTCCAAGGCGATACTTCTGTTATGGTTCTTATTGTTATATTTCTTGGTGTTTAATTTTTTGTGCTGTTGGCACCTTTTGTATCTTATCATATTTTAGTTAAGTTTAGGTAACTGAGTGGCCACCTATTGGGAAATAGCTGCTCATTCGCTTTACTAAAAGTATTCATGGTCTTAGTAACTTATTGTTAGTTTGGTTTTTTCCCGCCTCGGTTTTTGGAGTGGGAATCTTTTTCTGATTGATCGTTGCCTAGTTGTACCTTTTTACAACCAGAAATAATTTGTTGTGCCCTAACTGTATTCAGAGAAATTGTCATTCCCATAGGTTATCACGTAGCTCGCCCGCCAAAGGCAACCAATGCATAAGAATAGGTTTGTTAGTTTATTTTGCAATCCGAACAGCAAACTAAATAAAAGGTGAGTGTAAACATGACATGAATTCGATGAGGTCCTCGATTTTGGCAATGCGTGCAATATTTGTTCCACACGCACGTGCTGTCATGCAAATGTTTTGGAACAATAAACCATTCCCAATTATCGGTTGTTAGTCAATAACTGCCCGACCTAATTATGATATAGTCAAACAACATATCAATACATCATTAGCCTGTATGATATCCTATAATTGATCATGACAGTAATAATTATGGATGAGCAATTTATGATAATTCTTTCTGAAACCAATCGCCCTTCAATTAGTGACTGAACTATTCTAACTGTGTAAAGGTTGGTTCGACAGGTAAGACAGGTCAGATTTAATAGAACAGAACAGAAATTTATTGACTGAAGCAAAATACAGCTGCTCATTGTCATACAATCAATACAGTAAATGGTAAATATGAAAGACTTAAAAGACATATATGACATACAATGATCATGTCATTTCAATGACGTGACTTTGAACGATAAAAATAATGGTAAAAATAATGATGATGATGATGATGATGATGATGATGATGATGATGATTCTTTTTAGAGATGACCAATTATCTGTTTATTCAACTGATAAACGAATCTCATGCATTGATCCTCTTATGCACAAGGAAGGTGTCAAGATACACTAGCTTAAGAAATATGTGATGACGTGTGGATCTTGTGTAAGTGCATGACAAATTCAATCTGTCCATCATTGCTTTCTTGGCCAATATAATGTCTACAGGAGAAACGTCTATATTACGCCTATAATCTTGGGATATACATAGCTTATACATGTTACATCATCGGCCTAAAAAAGTGACCTGACGATTGTCCGAGTATAATACGTCATGACTGTAATCTCCTTGAAGTGTCGTTGAATACGATGTAATTCTGATTGATACGGTGTCATTATTCCATAATATGGGCCGCCCCATAGGAAAACCAACAATCTGCATAGGCGAAAACAAAGACGCAGATCAGCTTCGCGGTAACCGCGAAGCTGATCAGCGCCTTTGTTTTCGCTTCTTGGATAGTACAATTCCTCTTCTACTTAAATCCGAAATTTCAAGCTTCTAGCTCTTTTCTGTGACTGTACAGGTCTGTTTGTGTCGGGCCTGGTCGGAAACCACATTGTTGGTTTTCCCACGAGACGGCTCATATTATAACAGATTTGTCCAGATCGTAATTAAAACAAAAGTTGCCATTACAGCGAAGCAACATACGGTTTCTTCAAGTAATCCGTTGTCCAATATTAAGTGGTGAAAAATCATATTCGATTTGAGATTTTTTATTCTTTTTAAAATATGGAAACACAAATGATTGGAGCTCATCAAATTTGGCTAGCAATCTGACTCCAAACATGCGCAGATCCAGAGGGGGGGGGGACTGGGGGTCCGGACCCCCCCCCCCTGGAATTTGAAAATTTTACCTAAAAAAAGGTAATTTCGGGATTTTTAGGGGGGTGGACCCCCCTCGTCTGTGACCAAAAATTACCATTTTCATTGGACCCCTTCTCATGAAAATTTCTGGATCCGCGCATGCCAAACTCAAACGTGTTTGTAAAATAGTTCAGGCCAGGTCGTACTGTGTGTAGATTGTTGCACAAAGACATGGTTTTAAGCGACGCCGCCGTGGATCGCTTTTGAATTGTTGGCATAGCTTCGTCTTAACATGACAGCTTCTTAATAATTAGCTGATTTATTACTGTTTGTGGTTATAGCTAGTAATTAACATCACATTCATTCATATAGTGCTTACCGTTCATCTTAATTGCTTCCTAGTGGTCAAGTTAGGCCACGTCGTGAAAATACTCTCTGTATTAAGTGTTTCCGACCAGGTCTGTTCAACGCATGTCTGATACTTGTTTGTAGATGTAAAGAAAACTGGCAAAATTTGGATTTAGAAAGAGGAGGAAATGTGTAAGCTATGCTGCGAAATCTAAAGTGGATGACCAGCTCCGCAGTATGTCGAATTTCGCATGCGTATAAAATAGGTTAACTCGACATATGACATGGTTAAGATATGAACACCTGGACATCTGTCCGCATATTAAGGTTACACCTCTTTGAAACATCTTGCGAATTCCACTGCCGCACAGCAAGCACAGTTTAATTAAAAAATAACTAGTTTTTTTTTTTCTTGTTTTATTGGCCATTTAAGTTTTATTTTTCGAAACACGTGAATTCTTTTTAAATTATGCGAACCTGGTAGAGTAACGCATTTTTTTTTTTTTTTTTTTTTTTTTTTTTTTTTTTTTTTTTTTTTGCTGACTCGAAAGAAAAATGAAAGAAAGAAAAAAAAAACATGTACATGTACACAAGTCTTTTTCTTCAAAATTGGGATTCTACTGGTCATGTTTATTTAATGACCAGTTTGAATGGACAGTTAAATTTAAACTTCAGTGATACGGTAATTGGAAACCGAAAATATGTTTAGTAAACGCTTCTGCAGCTTTCAATAAGATCAGCGCTTTTCTGTAGGGTCATTGAAAGGTGACAACAATTTTGTTTGCAAATATTAGTTACACCTTGATGAATATACACTTACTCCTACACTGAATTTTGATGTCATTAATGATAATTCTGGTAATGATTTGAGATCTACGCGAGGTTGTTAGTATCAACTCTGACCTGTAGCATGTGATTTTCTCTGAAACCAATTTCAGTGCGTTTGCTACTGTAAACTGACCAGTTGTATAGTGATTAGAGGATATCGTATATTATTAAGTTTACGCCCTGTAAGTTTGTTTTTTATGATTCACGTGGATATATTTTTTCTTGTTAGAATCAGAGGATGTCAAGTTGAAACTCTTGAACGTTCACAGCGCGCAGAATTGAAAGTAGAAGATATCACTGGATGGAATTTAATCAATCTGGGCCCAGTTGTTCAAAATTAACAACATCATTAGTTAACGATTCGTTAAAGTTTCAAACACGAATATAACAAATACACTGTTATTTTTTGTTGAGAAAATGTGAGAATCGTTTGCATTGCAAAGGATTCTCACATCTTATAAACAAAAATAATAATGTATTTGCTGTTGTAATCGGCATGCACTTAACGAGTTGAGTGAGGTCTTTTTTATTATTATTTATTTATTGTTGTAATATGTTACATAAAGCAATTTACCAAAGCATGCATCAAACAAAACATAAATTCATTATACATACATATTTAAGGATTACCAAACATTTTAACAATATATACATGCTCGAGGAAGTTATCTATGCAAAATAAGTAAATATCTTTACATAGCATACGACAACTTTAAACAAAACAAACAGAACGTGAGAGAGAGAGAGAGAGAGAGAGAGAGAGAGAGAGAGAGAGAGAGAGAGAGAGAGAGAGAGAGAACTGCCTTCTTTGATAAATGTCAAGTTATCCAAACATACGAACGACGATTTCCCAGTTAGTTTGAAACTCTCTTAGTTTATCTCTCATAAGCGCGATTTCTTTTTCAATCATTAACCATTTTTTCATATAGAAGGCAGAATTGAAAGTAGAAAATATCACTGGATGGAATCTAATTAATCTGGGCCCAGTTGTTCAAAATTAACAACATCGTTAGTTAACGATTCGTTAAAATTTCAAACATGAATATAACAAATACACTGTTATTTTTTGTTGATAAAATGTGAGAATCCTTTGCATTGCAAAGGATTCTCACATTTTATCAACAAAAATAAAAGTGTATTTGCTAATGTAATCGGCATGCAGTTGAGGTCTTATCGATGACGTAAGCTAACAAAATTTTGAACAACTGGCCCTTGTTGTTGCACAAAACGCTGCAGAATATGCAAATAACTCCTACAGAATTTGGGTTGGGGTCATTTACATTCTAGGATACGGGGATCATGTTGTGTACGATTCCTGCTACTGTGCAGTTAGTAGAATGGCAACTCAAGGCGAAGTTAACTCACAATATGTTATTGTTTTACAGTAGGTGTTGATGTTCGTGTTTGAAGTAGGGCCAAAAGATGAAAGGTTTCGCGATAGGAAACAAAATTGGTACGTGAAACGAACATGCGAAGTGTGCAGAAAACAATCGTTGGAATTAAAAGCAGATGTTTAACTATGGTGCTTACCGCTAATTTATACACTCTGAATAATTTAGAAATTCTAAACATCTGAAAAATAGGAACTGAATACTAGTATAATAAAATGTCGTCTACAGAATAAAGAGCAACCGAAGAAAGGTTAGCATGATGTTTGATATTTGTTTCTTAATAAAATGACGATTGTAACATGTATGAGATGTGCGTGTTTTATGCACATTTGGATACTGGATAAAACAAAACAAAACATTAGATCCTTTGAAAACAGTGAAAACATTCAAAGCGAGATAGTACGGGTCATATTGCGCAATATCGGATAGAACCGATTTTTATCTCTTAGATGTTCTATTTTCGTATTATAACTGACAAAATAATAATCATTGCGGATTCTAATTATTATACATCCTTAAATCTTTGATTATCAACGGAAAGTGTGTCATATGCAAATTAGGTTTTAATTAGAACCGTATATTGATAATGAAAATTCTGACGAAAATGTACGAGTAAGTAAAAAATCAAATAAGCATTGTCCATTAGCGAACAAGTACGTATTTATATTTTAGTTTGACGGGGCTCACATATGTCGAGGGATTTTTGACAAAATATGTGGATGTACGTATTTTGGACGTGTTGGTGTTTCTGAATTATGATTATAATGTGGGTTTTTAAAAATGTTAAATTCTCTTAAGTAGACTATGGCGAAAAATATAACATCCGTGATCAGAAATTTTGAAAACCGAAAATATATTTAATAAGTAAGCATCATGCAAACGTGTCCGTGTAACATATACCACCTTATATCCCACTTTTATATAGCAAAACTGGGGTTTGCAGGGGTTAACCTATTTTTTTTTATTTTTGCTACAAAAATGCATTGTGGGTACACATTATAACCGCCTCGCCGCGGCGGTTCTAATGTGTACCCACGATCTATGTTTTGAGCAAAAAATAAAAATATCAAATTTTGTTAATGATTTCAATTTTTAAAACTGAAAAATAACAATATCAGATATTATAACTGACTCGTCATAGGTAATGACAGGTACGCCGAGGGTTTTCATAAATCTACGGAAAAGTCCGAACACAAACGAAACTAAATAATTTTGAACTCTTTTATCTCTGAGGCATAAAGACTATTTCTATTTATGTCACACGTATGGAAATTATATCAGATAAAAATATAAAACCTCTCGAAAATGAATCCGTTTGCACCTTAGATATATTTTTGTGAATAAGGTTAAAAAGGACAGCTTGAAAAATTGAACCCTTCTCTAATTTTGGCGTTTTTTCTATTTGTTTACTAAGATATGGCACGAGAAAAGACTAATTTCTTGAATTTTAAAATATCATATTAAAGCTGAATAATTTGTGTAATTGAATCTTAAACCTTTGCAAAAGTTATTAATTAAAATTGTAATATAGCCCTATTGAGCTTATAGCGAATATTGATTCACACCTGTGCAATTCATGAGAATGACAATTTTACATAAATGGGCATAATTTTGGTCAGAACCGCAATGTCTTTATATGTACCATAATGATAATGCAGGTTCAGTAATTTGGATATTGTTAATTAGCTCGTATCTGTGACCGGCGATTTTCTTGGACAGTTATTTCTGTGCATCAGCTAAAACGACTTCCCCTAACCAACCGATCCGGTGTTGGGTTTTACTAGTAGCAAACGCGTTTTTTTTTTTTGCATTTGATGTACAAACATACACTGAAAAAAGTTATAAGAGGCCACCTCAAATTTTTTCTTCTAGTTCAGAAAGTAGATTACGATCAATTAAAATTCATGATCAAATTAATAAACCAATGTCTAACAGTGGCTCTGAGAGTGTCTGCATTCCAAAATGCGTGATATGTCTCACGCAGTCGAAGCATGAGTAAAGGTACCCTCTTTTCGAAAATCACACTTTATTATCATCAAATTAAATGTCATATTATGTCGTTGTGTTTTACATTTTAATTTATTTGAAAGTGCTACTGACTACCATGATGCAAGAGTCAGATGTGTTGCTGCAATAAGAATCTTCGTTTCTGTTTTGTACATGCAAGAAGACAGCAACCTGAATAACATGAATTCAGCTTTTTGTATGCAACTTGCATACAAACTTTGTTCATCTCTGGTTGCATTATTATCAGCAGTATGGAATTGAAATTTTCAGCGAGTATTAAGGTATAATACTAGACATTGATAAACTTTGAAAATTTAAAAAGTCGTCCGTAAATTTCGTTATTTTGTCCGTTAAAAATTGGCATTGAAACCGGAAGTGTGCGTCAGCCGTGACCTGTTTGTCCTCGAAAATAGTCTAAAATAGCTCACTCGGGTTATATCTCTCATTTCCAGGCTTCATCAAGTGAATTTAATAGCGATTAACATGTTTAAGAGGCACATTGATGAATTTTTCAAAAAATCTCAAAATTAGCGATTTTTGAAAATGCGCAGAAAGTCTACCAGTAGAGAAAATTCGAACGTTTAATGTTTTTCCAAGCCGGAAGGGCCCCTTTGATGACACCCGCTCATAATTTCAATTAATGTTGTGCTTTATCAAATTTTTTGTTCAAAAACATTGATTTTTGCATTTTTACTCCGAAATCGCGTTTAGTGAAAGAAAATTATTTCTGAACACTTTGGAACTTTACTTACTTGAGACTAAAAATCGTGCAATTTTGAACATGCCTTAGTTACAAAAAAATGAGTTTGAAAAGTGGCCTCTTATAACTTTTTTTCAGTGTATGTGTTAAAAAACTTGTAGGAACCGTGCTACGGAAAATTAGTATGACTGACCAACGGTATCATGTCAAAAAAGGCTTGCGACATAAGTAGGCAATTATCAGAAAATGGTGAAATAAGAATGCATAAATATAACTCGTTTAAAACCCAACACCATAAGATCACGGAGCGATTGCTTGATACTAGTCGTTTTAGTAGATGCACAGAAGTTAATGTCCAAGAAAATCACCGGTTACACATCGGAGCTAATAAATACGTATATCTATTGAACCATAAAACATCGGAAGTTTGTTCGTTAGTGAGCAAACATGTAAAATATTTTATTGTAACGTGGCCCACACACGTGGAGGATATTTTGACATTACAGTGGATTAGGATTAAAGCAAGTGTCTGTGCTTCAGAATTGCGATTATCAATGCGGTTTGTAAAAACTTGTAGCCGTATAATTGCAGTAAATGTTTGAATTACTTGTTCGTCTTGTTCTACACGCAGGTATTGTCACGGTTTTGGCAGAACAAATTTGTATTTGTAAGTAATAGTTCAAGTCAACATTAATATTTTCATATGGCAATCCAAAAGTAAATGTTGGTTTAAGGCCTTGGATTTGCCACTAAAGCTTAAAGGTAGAAAACTAGGTAAGAGACATTTTATGGTCCATTTCTCTACATTCGCTCTTTCCTGCGTCGTGAGTGTTTATGTTACGTCTACACCGGGCCACTTTCTCACTACGTCCTTACTACGTCCTAAAAATTAAGAACGGAGACGTGACGCGCAAAGTTCGTACAAATTTTAAAATAATGCTTGCTGTATCTGTAAAAACGCAATAACAAACTCAGTTTCGGCTCAATATCTATGTTTTATATATCAAAATAATCCGCATCGCATGGACAATTGCATCGAAACAATCATGCATGTTTTTTATCGCGCAATTTATAACAAGATACAAATAAAATGCAATTTTTACGCCAAAACAGCGTGTCACGCGTAACAAAATCGCATTGCTAAAATGGTTTGAAAACGTATATCTCTTAAGTTTTTTAACCAAATCCCATCAAAATACGGCGGGATAATGACAATACATGTAGATATCACTGACATAATTTTAGTTAACTTCAACCAGCATTCCCATTTTCGGCAGTTAAATAACTGTCGGTGCCAAAAGTGTCACGCTTTGGGGAAAAGCAAGGGTGCACTTGAAAATAAAATTAACGATTATTACACAAATTTAACGAGTAAGATTATTTTTATACCAAATAAATGCTCATAAACAGCCGATTGAAATGTTTGCAGAAATATTTATAAAACTTTGAAAAGTTAACTCTTATAAATCTTTACTTTTGGCTGAAAAAATGTCACACATGCGATTTTTGCATTGTTTTTGAGTGGGTTATCTTCTTTATTGTAAGATAAAGAAAAATTAATGCAAGAAAACAAGACATACGATACTATTACTAAAATGCTCATGTTCTAAGCTTCAAAATCATATTTCTTTCATTGCCGTGCGACAAATAATGCTATTTTTATAAATTATTTATCAAGGCTGAATTTTTGTCACACTTGACGTAAACACATGTTAATGTACGTCACAGAACGCCATGATACCGTACTTTTATTGGAACACACATATCGGCTTCTTAAAACAGAATTGCGCAGTGGAGAAAGAAAAAATAGTTTAGGAGGATCACTTGAAAAAAGAAGAAATATTAAAACTCTCGAAAGTACAAACATGCAAGCGAACAAACAAATAACCCGACACCGGCATGCATCGCTCAGCGCAAAATAAATCAAACTGATCGTGAACGTTGTGTTACACAAATTTGTACGAACATCGCGCGTCACGTCGTAGTGAGAACGTGGTACGGTCTTGTAGGACGTGGTAGGAACGTAGTAAGGACGTAGCGAGGTCTTGATGGACGCGGAGGTCTTGGTCAAATTTTGAACATGCTCAAAAGAAACGTGGCGAGGACGGGGTGGAATTAGAACGCAGTAAGGACGTGGTAAGGACGTAGTAGGAACTTGTAGGACGTAGAAAGAACCTGGCAAAAACGTAGTGCGGTCTTCGTGGACGCGATGCAAATTTGTTGTAGAGCACCAAGACCTCGCTACGCTTCTACTACGTCCTCGCTACGTCCATCAAGTTCTCGACAAGACCATACCACGCTTCTTGTACGTCCTTACCGCGTCCTAGAAGACTGCACTGCGTTCTTATCACGTCCTAGCGGTTCCTAACACGTCCTTAGTAGGTTCTTACCACGTTCACACCAGGTTCGAACTACGTCCTCCACGTTTTATTAATTTTGTTTTAATTATCCCGTACCCTCAAGCAATTGCTTTCGCTTTTATTTAAATCATATTGAAATTGAAGCATGAACAGAGAAGTACTCTTGCAACATGCTCTCCTTCAAGGACATCATGCCTTAGTTGGTAAACAGGCTGCTCTTGTGCTATTTCACAGAAGGAGGAATAGAAGGACAAGATCTTGTTGGGTGCGTCCTTGGCTATCAGCTGTATGGGCAATACGACCGACTACTAGCGGAGTTGAGGATAATATATACGACTGATTAATATATTTACAGTTAGAACGTGCCAGAAACGTAGTTCGCGCGTGGTATGAACTGCTTGGTCTTTGTGAGGACGTAGCAAGGACGTAGTGGAAATGGGATGAACTTGGTGAGCGCGTATTGAGGACGTAGTGGAAACGTGAAGGACGTAGTAAGGACGTGGTGCGGACGTAATAAGGACGTGGCGGGGACGTAGTAAGGACGTAGTTGGAACTTAGAAATCCGGCATTGTTTAATTTTGACCCCGTCCTCGCCACGTTCTTGATTTTTTAGAACGTGGTAAGGACGTGGTGAGAACGTGGTCCAGTGTAGACGTAACATCATCTTCTTCTTCATTTTAATCAAATGTACGTACGTATTTGTAGATATAATTAACGACCAACGTGAAGTAGACGTGTTATTGTGTCAGCTTTACCTTGTATAGAAGGCCGGGGCGTTATGCTAATTGCTATTTGTTACGTGCTATTGGCTAAATGCTCATATTGGTAACTTGGAACTTTTAAAAGGGTCGATATATAAGGATATTGGTGTGTTCACAATTTTACGCTACATTGGATTGATATACAAATTAAAAACATTGTATGTGCAAGCAAGGTCAAAGTTAAATTTGCAATCAGCTTTAAGCAATTAGCATTAAGCTTCTAGCAAATATCATTTAGCAAATACATGTAGTAAATAACATTTAGCATTTATAATTCATACAAACTCATCTATGCGTTCATCCCCTTTTCATCCGCTGTTAGTTTTCTTAACTAAACAAAACACATTTGACCACAATATGTGCTATTATGATAGCAAATCGCATTTAGCAAATGACAATAAGCATTTAGTAAACACTCGATTTAGTACCGCCGCGGTAGTGTAATCAGCAAGAGATTTCGGGTTCAATACCCGACTGGTACACATACCTGTCCTATTGGTGACAAATGTTCACCCTGACGTAATAAAGGCAAACCACCTATAGATAGCGGATGCAAATAGCAATTAGAATGTCGCTCCGGCATTCCATAACTTTCCATCAACACTAGCGCTATTCTTTTCACTATATGAACACTATTTACATCAAGATAACTTAGAATGTATTTTTGAGACTATTTGTTGTCATTTTAGGCAAACGTGTCCGTGAGTACAAACCTCTTTCAATAGTAAACGAATGTTTCGAATACAGCCAAAACGTCATTTCGTTTCATATTCAAAACGTTATGAATGGCAAAATGCGACCGTGACGTACATACACTGACGTCTTGCACATCAATCGATTCATTTGCGTGACCTATATCACGTGACTGGCAAGAATGACATTTCATCTTAGGCAAATGCTAATTACATCTTCGGTGGCTTGAACTGTACTGGACCCTGGTGTGCAATGCTCAACATCTAGCATATATGTGAGCAATGAAATCAAATAACACTGCTTTCTTGCAAAGAAATATGTCGACATATTTTCTAAATGTATTGCCGTTCCAAGACATATTAAAGGAGACGTAGATGTGCATTCCTAGTCAGACAGTTATTACAGGTGATGCTGTAATGAGCCGCGACACGAGATAACCGGTCTTCGGGGTTCCGAACAGGTCTGACGCAAACCGAGCTGTACAAGCACAGAAGGTGGATAGAGGCTGGAAATTTTGTTTTTAGAAAGAAGAGGAATGGTACTATCCGTGTAGCGAAATCAAAGGCGCTGATCAGCTTCGCAGTTACTGCGAAGCTGACCTGCGCCTTTGTTTTCGCATAGGCAAAAAAAAAAAAAACGCAGCTGACGCAGCTGTAATGTACACACCAGATCAAGGGAGCAGTCGATGATAATTTACTGCATTTTCATTACAAAAACACACCTATGCAATATACAGAGTTTTTTGAAGTTGTAAAAATTGAAAATGTTCAGTAGAACATTTTTAATATTTTTCTTATTTTTGCTCAGAACATAGATTGTGGGTACTCGGCGAGGCGGTTCTAACGAGTACCCACAATCTATGTTTTGGAGCAAAATAAGAAAAGTAGGTATACCCCTTCATACCCCAGTTTTGCTATATAAAAGTGGGGTATAAGGGGGTATACATTACATGGACATGTACTCCTGATGGTAAGCTCGCCTATATCATAAAAAACAAGCCATGCTAGTGCTCTTCATACTCACAACATAGCTTTTTAACAAGAAACTAGTAAAAATATCACAACATGCGCATTACATACGACCTGCATCTGGTATTTTGCATTTTTTCTTTTGAAGAGTACCGAATTTTAATAGGCAGCATTCCAATCCATGAAAAAAAAAAAAAAAAAAAAAAAAAAAAAAAAAAAAAAAAACCTTCAGATGGCGACTGCTGTTACTGACATGGTCTTTTTCCTGAGCTTTATTTTTTATAAATGGGGTTAGTACGGCTTATTTGCAAGTTAAGCCAATGAATGAAATCTTTTATGTGTGATAAAACGTTTTGCAATAAAATGAAATCCGAAGTAAATACGAGTGTTAGCATTTAAGAAAATAATGTGTAGCGTTTTCACTTTTGTTCAGTATTTTTATCGTTTCATCTATGATAAGAGTATTTATCATAAACCTAGAATTTATTTCAACTCATTTATTAATTATCTTATTAAACAAAAAGTTATGACGTAAGCCAGAGAAAAGGATTCCGTAAAGACAAGAATTCTTAAATTCCGAATAAAAGTATATTAGCCGCGTCATAGGGAAACAAACGTTTTGCATATGCGTTAACAAAAGCGCAGTTACTGCGAAGCTGATCAGCGCCTTTCTTTTCGCTACACGGATAGTACAGTTCGTCTTCTTTCTAAATGTAAAATTTCCTGCCTCTATCAATAGTCTGCGCTTTTATACGGCTTGATTTGTTTTGGACATGTTTGGAAACCGCATTGTTAAATTTCTTATGACGCGACTTATTTTATTGCTTATGAATGTCTGTCGTTTCAGGGGTGTTATGCGAGTCAAATGACGGAAAGGAAAATAAATGCTCCCAAGGACCAAGCAATGGCGTTGACGTCTCAAGACTTGATAATGGAGGACAACAGTGGTGATGTTTATTGAGAAAAATAACAGTTCGGTAGACGGGCATTAGAAAATTGTTTATGTACGAGCCATAAATACGTAAAATAATTCATTTGGAATACATTAAACACATCGCAGAAATTCTAAGAGCCATGGAGTTTCTTGGGTTGGACTTGGACGATAAAACTTACATAATATATTGTTGCCGATTATTCTTAGCCGTGATAGGAATCACGTTGAACGCCATGAATATAGCGGTGTTATGCTTAGCCCCAGGAAAGCTAACACCTGTTTGCAAGTTTGTGATCAATCTTGCAGTGGCTGATGTCAGTGTGTGCTTGTGTGACATATGGAGTATTATTCTGGTCGTGATTTATGGAAACCATCTTTCCTCTGCTGCATTCTGTGCAATTTCAGTTTATACATTTTTACAAATGGCGTCATTTCTAGCCACGTTGCTAGCTGTTGTAACTATTGCCACCCACAGTTATGTCATGGTGTTGAAGCCTTTAGAGCACGGGGCTTTGTTTACCGGTAGATTTGTATCCAGGTCGGTGATTACAATGTGGCTAATATCCGTAGTATTGAGTGGATTGGCGGTCGTATTGCCCGGCATTGTTCAGGACACAGTGAGTCTGAAAAAGAACTTTGATCTCAGCGACGACAATATTGGTACGATAAGTGTAAACCATAGCAGTAGATTTAACAACATTCATATGTCAACACTTACGGGGACAGTAAGTAATATTTCTGAAAATGCATCATTTTCTGAGCAAGAGAACCACGCACTATTGGAAGTCCACAGCAATTTTGCAACAAGAAGCATGCGAAAAGCTAAAATGGAAGCATTCAGAGCCGCCAGTAGAGTTACATACGGCAATATTACCAGAACTGCCAGAAGACTTGATGTAAATGTTGATGATTTGATAGAATATCTTAACGAAACTGAACTCACATTCTGTGATAAGACATACTTCAACTTTGTATTTGATCCGTTTCTAATATTCACACTGGGTACGTTTCTTTGTGTTATCATCATGATTTTCGTTTACTGCAGAATCTGTTGTGAAATGCGCCAGTATTCCAGGAGATCGTACTCGATGGCCGGTCAAAAGGTCAGTCGGAGACGATCATCAGTGACTTCTTTCCTGATTGTGTTCTCGTTCATCATTTGCTGGATACCTTGCTCTGTGAATTTTCTCCTCATCTTCTTCAATGATTCCGTAAGAACAGAGAACAGCGTGGTGTACAGAAATACAGTATTTATTTTCCAACTTCTAAATACCGTAGTGGACCCGCTTTTGTATGCACTGCGATTGCCAGAAGTTCGGAAAGCTTATCGTGGTTTAATATTGAGACGATGTCGGACCAAGAATCTGAGTCGGTTAAATACGAATACGGACCCTGGACATTGTCAATCTGAAAAACTGAAGATTACTCGTCGACCTCTTACGGTATAACTGCAGGACCAGGCAAATCCAGTGCTCTAACGACTCGGCCATATGGTCGGTTCTCTGACGCAGTATGTCAAGAGATTGTACTATTATATTGATTAAATAGATGTGCTATTATAGATAATAAACATCATAATCCTCAGATATCGAATCGCTCTGTACTGAAACACGGTAGATCCAAACCAACACAGGAAAAATAGAAGTTTTTGGTGGGGGGCTAGTGGTTAGAATCGAGATATTCCGAGTTCGACTCCCATTGGCACCTGGTTGTGGTCTTAGGCTTACCGTCTAGTCATGAAAGTATCATGCCCAATGGTTCATTTTGCCTAAAATAATTAACAATATCAGGTATATATATATATAAAAATCTTTTCGACGGCTGACCTGTCAAACTACATGACGTCTGAACCTTTCAACGCTTTCATTTGCCAAAAGCCATGACAAAATATTTGGGTAAAGATAAGCACTGATCAGGAACTGGTGCAACCAGATCCAAAGCCCCACACTTTAAACCGAGGTGGGCCAGACGATCAAGTATTGATAAAAAGAGAACATATCGAAAACAGAGTGAGCAGCTATTGGCCACCATGTTAAATATAATACACACATGAAAGGCGAAAACAGAACAAAAAATCGCCTATACGTATGCTAGGTCTTCGACTGATTGAAAATTTAAGGCTTTCGGACACATATTAAAGGTTGTACGTCTTACTCCTTTTTTTTTTTTTTTTTTTTTTTTTTTTTTTTTTTTTTTTTTTATATATATATATAATGAAATACTGTAGTATATTTTGCAACGTTCATTGAATTTTCTTCTGTCAGTTACGCAAAGAAACCATTTTTACGCTTGTTAACAATGTTTCGTCAATCAGAAATGGGAATCAATAATTATATATAGCTTGGTCACCTGATGATTTGATATCGAGACTTAATTTATTTATTTATTTATTTATTAACAATATTTAAAGAGGGTAAGCACATTTAACCTTACGGCTATTCTACCATGTGACCCTCTAAAACGACAAATAAATTACAACAACATATTTACAATATATACAAAGTATTGAAATGTTCGATAGTTTCGTTAAAATATTCTTTATCACAGTTTTTATTGCTAGAGTTTAGGAAAGAATGCATCCTGTTTTGTTGGTATATTATACCTTAGAGCCCACGGGAGTGGCTAACATGTGGCGGAAACCAATGTCCAGACAGCATGCGCCACCCCGCGAGCTCATTGGTAGTATTTCTTAGAGAAGAGCTCCAAAACAAAACTAGATACCAGGTCATTAGTTTTAAAAGGCGCATAAAAGTCCTAGATAAAAGATAAAAGTGCAAGCGAGTTAAGAGATATACGCTTATAAATAATGCATGTAAAATGTGATGATTTGTTAAAAAGTTATTATAAATGAAATTGCACAATATTGTCATCTAGCACATTTCTAAGACTGTTTTTAAAACCACCAAGAGATTGTGAGTTTCTAAGATCAACGGGAAGTGAATTCCATAATCTCGGAGCTGAGACAGAGAAGGAACGGTCGTATACTGTAGTTGTTGATCTCGGAACCACAAGAGTGCCATTGGTCGATGATCTCAAGTGACGATCACAAGTTTCAGCTACTGGTTTTAATAAATCAGTAATATACTGAGGCGTTTGGCCGTTAAGGGCTTTGTACGTAAACACAGCCTTATTATATGCTAGTCGTTTATTTATTGGTTGCCAAAAAAGTTCAGCAAACATGCAAGAGGATGGGGTACTATAATCTGTTTGCAAAATGATTCGAGCGGCACGCTTTTGTAATTTTGTAATTTCAAAAAATACTAATCTTTTACCTCCTAAACCCAAATCGTCATTTAGGCATTTGAAGCAGGGTATCCAAGCATTTCATAGAAAGTATGTCTTGGTTCCGGCAGATAAAGCCGCAAACAATGTTGTTGTCGTTTGTAGACTTCACTACGTTAACACCTTAAAACAGGAGCTTGATGGTACCAGGGCTTATCTGGAGACAGATACTGATGAGGTGTCTGTAGTAAATGCCCACTTAAACGATTTACCTGTTAAGTTTTCTGTTTGTGTCAATGAAGGCCAAGACAAACTTCCTACGATGTATTGGTTACCTAAGCTTCACAAAAGACCATACAAAGCTAGATTTATTGCAAATTCTAGCTCTTGTACTACCACTGAACTTTCTAAATTATTAACTTCTTGTCTTACTGCTATCAAATCTCATGTTATAAGATACTGTGAGACAGTGTATGAAACTTCAAATAAAAATTGGTTTTGGTCAATAAAAAATTCTGGTGAGGTGCTCAGTAAATTGAAGTGTAGAGGGTTCCGTGCGACAAGCTTGTCCACATATGATTTTTCTACTCTGTATACAACATTACCACATAATCTAATTAAAGAAAAACTTCTGGATTTGATAGAGTGGACCTTCAAAAGGGCATTAAAAAACTATGGTTCACTTTATTTGGCATGTAATGACAGAAAGGCTTTTTTCACTTCCTCTGACCAAAGTCGGTATACCCTTTGGTCATGTCAGAATGTGTGCGACGCCTTATCCTATCTCCTTGATAATATTTATATTAGATTTGGGACCAAGTTATACAGACAAATTGTTGGAATTCCGATGGGTACAAATTGCGCACCTCTCGTAGCTGATTTATTTTTATACTGCTACGAAAGAGATTTCATGGATTCTCTTAACCATGATAATCAAGCTGATGTTATCGAGGCTTTTAATTCCACATCTAGGTACCTCGATGACCTTTTGAACATTGACAACCCTTATTTTGAAGGTATGGTCAATCAAATTTATCCACCTGAACTTCAGTTGAACAAAGCTAATATCTCAGATACCGAAGCCCCCTTTTTAGATCTACATCTTTCTGTTGCAAATGGATTTGTTTCTTCTAAAATTTATGATAAGCGCGATGACTTTGATTTTGATATAGTAAATTTTCCTTTTTTGGATGGTGACGTTCCTCGTCGTGCTTCTTATGGTGTATACATTTCGCAACTTATTAGGTTTGCTAGAGTCTGCAATCATGTTACAGACTTCAACGCTCGAAATAAATGTTTAACGGCAAAACTTCTCCAACAGGGCTATCGGTATCATAAACTTCGAAAAACCTTTTCTAAATTTTATCGTAGACACTATGAATTGATTTCCAAATATAATGTTGGGTTAAAGACACTTTTAAGTGAGGGCCTTTCGGAACCTGAATTTTATGGTGACTTGGTTTACAAATTAAAGAAACTTAAAGGAATAAATGATTTTTCTCTTCAGTTCGAAAAAATCATATCACGTTACAGACGTATAGGTTATAACTTGAATGTTATGCGACAGTCTGCATGCTTAGTTTTTAACCCAATCATGGTTGATAACTATGCTGCCTTCTTTAATTGCACGCCGGTGGGTCGGGCGTCAGACTCTATGATGGCCCCGACTTAAAGCTATTCATTTTAGTTGGTTGGGGCCGGAGCTTCTTGTCTGTTGCTTGGCCCACCGGGGTCCAACTGGTGTTTTTCTTTTGCTCCGGAGTTAGTAGGTTATTCAGCGCCCAGGGATCTCCATCGTCGGGCAGCTTACTCAATCTGTGAGTCCTGGTTTTTGATTCATCGGGATGTTTATCATGATTTATTTGTTTGTTCTTGATGATTCATTGACTAGTTAGAGATTCACCACGAGGACCGAAGAACTAACTAAATGTTGTGAACCACTGCAGAAGCTGAGGGTGAGGTTAGGTACCTGTAAAACCGGTTTAAGCCCGCCAGTAACTTTGTGTTACTGATCGTTCCAAGTCGATACTTCTGTAGTGGTTCTTTTTGTTTTATGTCTTGTTGTTTAAAATTTTTTGTGCTGTTGGCGCCTTATGTATGTTTTCATATTTTTAGTTAAGTTAAGGTAACTGAGTGGCCACCTATTGGGAAAATAGCTGCTCATTCGGCTTACGATATGTTTCATGGTATAAGTACCTGATTGTTAGTTTGGTTTTTTCCCACCTCGGTTTTTGGAGTGGGAATCTTTTTCTGATTGCGCCTTTTCCTGATCTTTGCCTACTTGTACCCTTTTAATATTCTTTCAGATTTGCTCCAGTTGTTCCTGACCATGTGATGGACCCATAGTCTATTAGGGGTAGTATGTAGCCCTGATAAAATTTCTTTAAAACATCTACTGAGACATAATAGGCTAGTTGGCACAAAAGTGATATCTTAGAAGAAAGAGAGGAACATAAATTATCAATATGCGCTGACCACGAGAGTTTAGAAACATTTGTACCATTTGCAATACTATAAACATCAATTTTTAAGTTTAACTGTGGCTTATCTTGAAGTTTTGGTTTTGTGCCTGCAATCATACAAGTTGTTTTTTACATAATGAATGTGCATCGTATTTCCTTTGCCCCAATGTTTAGCTATCACGTTTTCCGTCTGTTTGTAGGCATTTCTCTATAGTATCAGTATTGTCACTATGCGTGTGAAAAGTTGCATCGTCTGCATAGAAGTCACAGAAACAATATTTAGTAAAGAGGGGGAGGTCATTTATAAATGATAGAAATAATGTGGGTCCAAGTATAGAACCTTGTGGGACACCAGATTGTATTTGTATAAATTGAGAATGAGCTTGACCATTAAAAACTGCTTGCCTACGTTCACTTAAGTAAGACTGAAACCAATTTAGAGATAAATCATTTATTTTGTATAGTGCGAGCTTTTTCATTAATATCTCGTGATCTACTACATCGAATGCTTTTCTAAAGTCAATGAACAGTGATCCAATTAAGTCTCCTTTGTCAATGCATGTCATCCATTGATCTATGAGTTTGACAAGGGCTGTCTGGCACCTATGCTTTTTGCGAAAGCCTGACTGGCTTTCGCTGCCAGTTTTATAAAGGGTCACTGATGAAGGTTCGTTACCCGAAATTGTACAATATGGCCCATCCTCTAGCTTTGTATTTTTACTGCTTCCAAAGGATCTAACAATTATTTTTATTTCATGAATAAGCTTATATTTAAAGTTTAAATAATTCATTAAAATGTTTGTTCGCATGTTTTTGAAATATTTTTGAAATTGTAGGAAGTATTGAAATCGGGCGGTAATTAGAGGGATCTGATTTTGAACCACTTTTGAAGACAGGAAATACTTTTGCACACTTAAGCTGACTTGGGAATGTCCCCGTACTTATACTTTTGTTAATCAATGTTGCTATAAAATTTGAAATAATATTTGCAGCCAACTTGATGATTTTAGGACCGAGACCATCTACACCAGTTGCCTTAGATGGATCTAAGATACGTATGTATGACAAGACCTGGTCTGTAGTTATGAATGGGACATTAAACTGAGTACCATCTGGAACTTTAGCGTTTACAAAATCTCGAAGTTTAGTAACATCTAAGTCGTTTCAATTGGAATCAGTTGCATCTAAGATTTGTGATATTGAAGTGAAATACGGCCAAACGTCTCCAACAGGGCTATCGGTATCATAAACTTCGAAAAACCTTTTCTCAATTTTATCGTAGACATTATGAATTGATTTCCAAATATAATGTTGGGTTAAAGACGCTTTTAAGTGAGGGCCTTTCGGAACCAGAATTTTATGGTGACTTGGTTTACAAATTTAAGAAACTTATAGGAAGTAATGATTTTTCTTTTCAGTTTAGAAAAATCATAACACGTTACAGACGTATAGGTTATAACTTGAATGTTATGCGACAGTCTGCATGCTTAGTTCTTAACCCAATCACGGTTGATAACTATGCTGCCTTCTTTAATTGCACGCCGGTGGGTCGGGCGTCAGACTCTATGATGGCCTCGACTTAAAGCTATTCATTTTAGTTGGTTGGGGCCGGAGCTTCTTGTCTGTTGCTTGGCCCACCGGGGTCCAACTGATGTTTTTCTTTTGCTCCGGAGTTAGTAAGTTATTCGGCGCCCAGGGATCTCCATCGTCGGGCAGCTTACTCAATCTTTGAGTCCTGGTTTTTGATTCATCAGGATGTTTATCATGATTTATTTGTTTGTTCTTGATGATTCATTGACTAGTTAGAGATTCACCACGAGGACCGAAGAACTAACTAAATGTTATGAACCACTGCAGAAGCTGAGGGTGAGGTTATGGCCATGTAAAATCGATTTAAACCCGCCAGTAACTTTGTGTTACTGATCGTTCCAAGTCGATACTTCTGTGGTGGTTCTTTTTGTTTTATGTCTTGGTGTTTAAAATAGTTTTGTGCTGTTGGCGCCTTATGTATGTTTTCATATTTATAGTTAAGTTAAGGTAACTGAGTGGCCACCTATTGGGAAAATAGCTGCTCATTCGGCTTACGAAATGTTTTCATGGTATAAGTACCTGATTGTTAGTTTGGTTTTTTCCCACCTCGGTTTTTGGAGAGGGAATCTTTTTCTGATTGCGCCTTTTCCTGATCTTTGCCTACTTGTACCTTGTTATTTGCTATTACTGCAGCTGGTGGTGTGCCGTGTGGCGGCCCTAAAAATTCTCCCCGTACATCATCCATAGTGCAGGTTATATTTTCTGTTTGGTCCTTTGAGATCAGCGAGGATATTCTGAGAACTCAGAAATTTATTATCGGTTAAGATTCATTTTCTAACCAATGTTTAATATATTTAGCCCCATTTAGATAAAACTAGTCTTTGTATTGACTACCCTGTTGAAAGTTGCAAAATTTCAGTAATTCTCTTTGGCTCCATGTTGCCAAGACTTAAGGGTCACTGACGAGACTTCAATAGTCGAAACCGCGGTATGGCCCATCCCCTTTCTCATTAATGTGTTCACTGCTCTTAAAGGATCTCAGTTTTAATTTTTATTTGTTAAATTTAGTCGCAATTGTTTGGGAATCAGTAAAACGATCACCATCGATGATCAACTCATTTGGTAAAGCGTTTCCACGGGTCATGGTCCCTTTGTATGCCTCCAGATAATGGCTGTATCTGTCAAATTTTCAACAGAATTTGTAAAGTGATGACGCTTTGATTTACGTATTAAGTTTCTAGTTTAATTGCGGTAATATTTGTATTCTGTCCATTGTTTCAACCGCTTATACACTGTATTTGTCCCTGGCTATTCGTGCTTGTCCTATTTCAGAAGTATACCAAGCAGGGAGGCGGTTTGATTTTACACGACGAGTCTTAATAGGGGCATGTTTATTGGCTGGTGTTAGCAATTTGTTTCATGTGTGTGATACTGTCATCAGGGTTATCAATTTCAACGGATGTGTCATCATTCTGATCGATATCTTCAACTTTAGATAAATCAGTGGCATCTACCTGTAGGGTTGTGTTGAGATCTTCTAGAATAGTGTCAGATAGCAAAACCGTTTTCAACGGGGTGCTTTCGCGTGACCGTTTACGGATTTGTTCATCAACTGCACTTTGCAGAGCGTTAGAAATACACTGGGCTGTTTCTTCAAGTTTCTGCTTTTGGAACGTTGGTAATAATATGCCTAGTTCTTTAAGGGCTTTCTTTTTGTATTCAGTTTTACTGAACTTTTTTAGTTCAACATGTGAGAGGTTTCTGACTTGTTCCTGGAGATTCTGTTTCACAACATCCTCCTGTCAGTAGAGCTCGAGATCATCTGCCATATCGTAACGTCAACTGCAGTTTCAGCTGTAGTAGTCAATGCAGGAGTTGTTAGTGAGAATACACCAACAGTATACCCAAATGTTAATGAATAACTCCACAAAGTTTCAGATCTTAATATCAAATCAATTATATGATACAATTTTCTCAATTAAGAACACAGCGATGTTTTAAGCGACTATTCTCTTGCTGGTTACCGGTTGCAATTAACGGTCAGGTGTGAAAGCTGTGACCATGACGAGTTTGCCACACCCGGTTTGCCGGGCCAGTATAATAGTAACTGTTTAAGTTTGAACATCAACATAGCTTAACCTATGCATAGAAAAAAAGATACACATAACACATTGTCAAAATGTTCCATATCACGAAATTTCTTGTCTGGTAGGCAAGGGCACGACAGGCACGGCCCGGCCAAAGCTTTTCATAACCGACCAACACGGAGTCACGCGAATACAAAAATAGAACAGTGATCGCCAAATATAGAGGAAGTTATGCTAAATATAGAATAATTAATGATACGTAGCAAAAATTGAAAAGCCCTTCTTATAAATGTTAAACAAAGCTAACAACGACATTCACACTGAACATTACTTTTGGGAACTTCATTCTTTTATCGATTTTAGGAAATATCTGCAATTATATTTGATTTTTCTGGAAATCAGAAAAATTCAAACAGTAAGCTGTACATCTTTTAAGGTATATTGGACAGTATATTAACTAATATTTTAGGAGGAATTTTGTGAATCGGTCCTATAAGGAATACTCACCAAGCTTTCAGTCGAAGCCGGTTTTGTGTTCGATATGGGCTAAGGAGTAGAACTAAATTCTTTCAGTGTTGTAGGCATTCGCTTTTTAGCGCCGAAGGCTCACAGGTGAGCTTATAGTATACCCATGCTCCGGCGTCCGTCCGTCGTCGTCCGCCATCCGTCCGTCCGTCGTCCGTCGTCCACAATTTCAAAGATCTTCTCCTCTGAAACCGCTTGGCCAATCAAAGCCAAACTTCATGTGGAGCATCCTTAGGAAGGGGGAACGAAAGTTATAAATGGTCCAGGTCACATGACCAAGATGGCCGCCATGGCTATAAATAGCAAAAACCTTTAAAAAGTTTCCTCTCCAGAACCAGTGGGCCGATTTCCACGAAACTTGGTATGTAGCATCGGGGACGCGAGCTCATCATAGTTTATATAAATCATGACCCTAGGATGACCTTGACCTATTTTACGGCAAGGTCAACTTAGTTTGCCAATGCATTTGAATGGGAAAAAAATGGTACAATGCTATTAAATGGGTAAAACTTACTTGGAATAGGCAAATGGACAGAAGATTAATGTTAATGGAAAATTTTAGCCCCTGGGGGGTTGTCTGCCCCTGCCCCGGGGCTTTATACATGTATATTTCCATAATAATGAAACATCTTCTCCCCTGAAACCTCTTGGCCAATCAAAGCCAAACTTCATATGGAGCATCGTTGGGAGGGGAAAGAAAGTTTATATAAATGGTCAAGGTCACATGACCAAGATGGCTGCCATGGCTATAAATAGAGAAAAAACTCCAAAACCAGAAGGCCAATGATATTGAAACTTGGTGTGAAGCATCAGTGACTAGAGCTCTACAAATTTTATATAAATTATGACCTTGGGATGACCTTGACCTATTTTACGGCAAGGTCAACATAGGTCGCTCATGCATTTGAATGGGGAAAAGTGTTAAAATGTCATTTGTAGGGAAACACTTACAGGAAATGGGCAAATGGACTTAAGATTGATGATTCTGAACAAATTTGGACCCCAGGGTCTGTCTGCCCCCACCCCAGGGCAATATACATGTATATTACAGTGATATTCAAAGATCTTCTTCTCTGAAACTGCTTGGCCAATCAAAGCCAAACTTTATGAGGAGCATTGTTGTGGAGTGGGACTGAAAGTGTATATAAAATGGTCAAGGTCACATGACCAAGATGACCGCCATGGCTATAAATACCAAAAACCTCCAAAAATCCTTTTCT
Organism: Rugalucina vietnamica; assembly: GCA_964017185.1. Taxonomy (NCBI): domain Eukaryota; kingdom Metazoa; phylum Mollusca; class Bivalvia; order Lucinida; family Lucinidae; genus Rugalucina; species Rugalucina vietnamica. The sequence continues at coordinate 7,066,141 of OZ024876.1, read as the reverse complement.
TTAGAACCAGAGGGCCGATGATTTTGTAACTTGGCATGAAGCATCAGGCAATAGAGCTCTACAAAGTTTATATAAATCATGACCCTGGGATGACCTTGACCTCTTTTACGGCAAGGTCAACTTAGGTTGCCCACGCATTTGCATGCAATGTCATTTCAAGGGCAAAACTTGGAGTAAATTGGCAAATGGACTGAATCTTTATGATTTAAAAAAGAAATTGACTCCAGAGGTTGCTCTGACCCTGCCCTTGGGTTATATACGAGTACATGTATATTACCATTCTAGCCAAACGTTTAAAATATTACCGATGTGGGTTCGCGCCTCGCACGGGGCACGAATTCATATGTGAGACAAGCCATGTTCTGCTTGCGGGTGTGTCAGGTGGTTTTTCCCCGGATACTCCGGTTTTCGCCCCACCTACCGATTGATTCGCCTCGATATGAGTAAAAAACCTTGAAAGGGACGTCAAACTGAATCAAAAAAAAAACAAAAAAAAAAAAAAAAAAAAAAAAAAAAAAAACGTTTTAGTTTATTGTTATGTATATCAGGTCTCAGGTGAGCGTTTACAGGACAATTGGTCCTCTGTCTTTTTCTTTTCGTGATTGTGGTAAATACTGAAACTGATACATTTCATTTGCTAGCTTATTGGCAAACAACTTCCTCAAAATTACCAGTTGGAAACAAAAAGTATTTGCTGTCACTATTCATACGGATGCATTATAGCGATATACAAACAATCTGAGACTCAAATAATTATTATACATAACAAAGTGAACCCGAATCCGACGCTATAGATACCAATAAGCCATCGCGTTCTCTTGTCAAGAAAAGAACATTAATTTATCAGAAGTGTATATTGTATGACATCACTGCACTGTTATCCTAACATGCACTTATCGAAGAATATGTTGGGTAATATTTCGGCTAATCGAATCAAATAGCATGTTTGTTTCCTAGTAAATATTGACGGCTGTCAATTCCAGACAACGGGTTATCAATCAAAGGCTTGTTTATTCGCTATAAGTAGCTAGCAATATATCTCAGAAGATAATAAAGTATTATTAAGCTGTTATAGGACACATATGTAAAGATGGCTAAACAAACCTCCGATTTGACTAACACTTCCGTTGTAAATCTCCGAGTGGTCATAAAGTAAATGTCTTGCTTTGAAAAAAAAAAAAAGATTATGTAAATGTTAAGCACGAGCCCAAATCCTCTGTACCAATAACCCAGATTTTGAATTGTGCCCATGCATATTACAATGCGATTGTTAGTTTCGCAAAGTGGCTAGTTCCGCAAACATGTATAACCTTACAAACAAAAATTCGTTTATAGTAGGTAATAACCCACTTTCCTTCCTTTTTAGATTAACGATAATAACATTTTTTTTTCAAATATTAAAATACAATGTAGCTTATAGATATCCGCGGAACAAGAAGTTGCCCGCATTGCACACCTATATAATATATTTAGTCTTTTTTGTCGCGTGTCTGATTTAATGACAAATAATCAATGACGTAGTACTTGTAAGCTCGACGAATGACCACACATCATAACAATTGTGTCCAAAATGTAATTATTTAACAAACAGACCACATTTTTAGTATTTTTTGGTCACCGCCATTAAATCTATTTCGATAAATTTCGTTTTACATGGCGTAATTTTTCGTATACGTTGTTATAATACTGTTCGTTTAAAATGCGATTTCATGTAATATGATTCTTTGATTTTTATCTTAGACTGTATGTTTGAAAAGTACAGTTATGCATCTCATAATAGTTTTCTGAGACCAGTGTATACTCTAAACACAGTCTGTTTCACTTCTGCTCCAATAGCGTTTGTAGAACTGGGAACAGTTTTGCGGAACTAGCTACGGACGGTGACCTACATTTACACTCCCAAAATCAAAACGGAAGACATGGGTTAAAACTAAATCTGCATGTGGAAGGATAACTAGAAATGCGTGTTTGTAAAACACTATGCCCCCAACTGTACGTTTGTCCCTAAACTGGCAGTTTGTATGATCATTTATTTCATTCGAATGAAGTGAAATTTAATTTTCTGAAGTAGCTGTTCAGTTGCCTCTGTTTTGACCTCGATCAAGAAACAGAATGTAAGTTTTTTTTTTTTGTGCAGGCAAGAAAGAAATGGAGTAAAAAATTCAAACTGAAGTAATTTTGTCAAAATTTGACGGAAATGCTCAAAATTCAATCAGGTGATCTTCTTCTCAGCCCCAACCAGATTAACAAATATGAAGGCTCTAACTCAAATACTTTTTGTGGTATCTTGCACACAACATTTTCAAATTTTGTTTTCAAAGGGACATAACTCCATAAAGGGGCATAACTCGGACATGACAAAAATACGGGTCAATCATTTTTTCATGTCAGAGGAATTGGTATATGAAATTTCAAATCACTAGCATTCACCGTTCAAAAGATTCAACTTTCACCGAAAAGTGATAAAAAATCAATCAAAATTCAAAATTCCGTATTTTTGTCAAAATTTGACGGATAACTCTCAAAAGTGGATCAGGTCATCTACGCCTCGGCTCCAACAAGTATACCGAATATGAAGGCTCTAGCTCAAATACTTTTTGATATATCTTGCACACAAGATTTTCACTTTTTGTTTTCATAGGGACACAACTCAGAAAAGGGGCATAACTTGGACATGAAAAAAATACGGGTCAACTTTTTTTTTCAAGAGGAATCTGTCTATAAAATTTCAAAACTCTAGCTTTCACCGTTCAAAAGTTTCAAATTTCACCGAACAGTGGAAAAATCAACCAAAATTCAAAATTCCGTATCTGGGTCAAAATTTGACGGAAAGTTCTCAAAAGTTGATCAGGTCATTTACTCCTCAGCCCCAATAATTATACCAAATTTGAAGGCTTTTTGAGATATTTTGCACACAAGATTTTCAAATACACATATGAAATTTCAAATCAATAACATGCACCATTCAGAAGTTAACGGACACACACACACACACATACACACACACACACACACACACACACACACACACACACACACACACACACAGACAAGCCGAAAGCAATATGGCCTTCCAACTTTTTCAAAGTTGGGGCATAAAATGATTGATATGCTCATGCCAAGTCATTTTTAATATTAGCATTAGTAATGCCAGGAAAACCCACCGACCAGAAGTGTTTGTGCAACTAGACATCTTACTGTACAAATAAGTCCTGGGAGCGCGGTGGCGTAGTGTCACAGCATCGGAATCCAAACTGAGTGGTCCTCAGACTGAGTTCAATCTCCACTGGCGGCATCTTGTTGTGTCCTTGAGCAAGACACATTAACTCCCCAGAGTACTGGTTAATACACAGGGAGCGGTGACTCCGTCCCGACACGACTGATAAATTGTTGACTGGGACGTTAAACCTCAATACAAACAAACAAAAAAAACAAACAAACAAACAAACAATAAGTCCATGATGCAAAAGTATTATGTATAGTACGCCGTTTAGTTTCTAATTGTCTACGGGTTAATAATTTTGCAGCATTGATTTTACGACACGTATCTGTGCTTTATCATAGGCTGACAAGTGTATGAGTAAATTACCAGAAACAAGTCAACGTGAAATAGTAACACCTGAAGCTGGAATGGAAAGACATAATTGAGCCGCCTCGTAGGAAAACCAACAATGTGGTTTCCGAACAGGTCCGACACAAACTGGGCTGTACTAGCACAGAAGATGGCTAGAGACTGGAAATTTTGGATTTAGAAAGAAGAGGAATTGTACTATCCGTGTAGCGAAAACAAAGGCGCTGATCAGCTTCGCAGTTACTGCTAACTATGTTCTAAATTATGCAACTATGTGACGGTAATTAATATATGACCATGTGCTTCAGATGACACTGGAATAATGTGTAAAACAAATGGGTACACCTTTTAACGTGTTTACAAAACGTCACCACGTGATTTCAAGCGGCATGGTCAAACTATTATACCTATAGCAACTGTTCGTGGTACGCCTCCCACATATGTCCAGGTATTTTAGCGGTATACCTTTGTCGTACTACTTCACGGATTCCCTTTTTTGATCCGCTTATTCACAGCATAGAAACACGTGGTATGGAATGAGTGACACACAATGCAATTCTGCCCAAAGTTGAGATGAAAAATTCGAGTTTTCTCCTATACCATTTACTCTATTGACTGATAGATCAGTGCAATCAATGCGGAAACTGAACATTTATTGAATGGTAGTAAAATAAGGAATCCAGGTTATTTCGTTTTTGCAAACACTTCCGCCCCATGAACACATAGTGAATTCAACACAATTGAAGTGTTTGCAAAAACGAAATAACCGGGATTCCTTATGTTACAATTTTTCAATAAATGTTCAATTTTTGCATTGACTGCACCTATCTATCAGTCAGTAGGAGGAACGCTGTAGGAGAAAACTCCAAAATCTAACCTCAACTTCTTTCTCAATTGCAGTGTGTGTCACCGATCATTTATCGGTTCGTATGTATACAATACCACGTGATTGTCAGTATTGTTAATGTCAACTATCTATTCGGGTTTGTGAGCACCGTCTTGTGTTAGTTTGGTTTTTTCCCACCTCGGTTTTTGGAGTGGGAATCTTTTTCTGATTGCGCCTTTTCCTGATCTTTGCCTACTTATACCTTTTCAAATAACGATATTTAATCCAGATCAACAATTAAGGTGTTACTTCGCCAGGCCTTTGTTCCATCAATGGTCTTAATCGGACGATAGAAAAAGTATAATTTTGTTGTTATTTAACGTTGCATTTAAGGTTGCAATAACATTAATCAGCCGTCAAATGAGAAACCAACACTTTTGTTTTCCGACCAGGTCTGACACAAACAAACCTGTACAGTCACAGAAGCAGGCTAGAAGCTTGAAATTTTCGATTTAAAAAGAGAAATTGTGCAACCTGTGTAGCGAACACAAAGGCGCTGATAAGCTATGCGGTATAATCTGCGCCTTTGATTTTGCATATGCATAATGTTTTGTTTTCTGAAGTTCTGAACTGCACAAAAGTATGAATGGTATGAATGTATTCGAAGGGAAACAATCATATGATGTGTAAACGTTTTGAGACGAAGAGAGTTAATACTCAGTAATACACGTAGACGCAGCTCTACTATCAAAACCTACAGGGGTGTATTTATGCTCAGACCGTTATACACAGCGAACACTACAGCAAAACCTTTATGACTGAAAAAAAAATAAATAACTTTAAGTAACTTTTGAAACTTTAAGCAAGGTTTGCGTATGCCCTATTTGTCAATAAATACGGTTTTTGTTTCGAACTGCTAATACAGATTGCTCTGTGGACATCGCGATGGACATCGATTATTCATGTGCAATATGCACGTATACAGGTACGACTCACAACCAGGCTTTATTACATCTCGTTTACCACTCGGCCCTGAGGACCACCTAGATACTGTTTGTTTGTTGCTTAAAGTCCCAGACAACAGCTACATATATGGTCATGTCCAGATTTTGCCTCAATCTTATGGGACATCTACCCAACACTAGGATGTCATTATACCAAAAATGTGCTCGAGACTTTAACCACCCAATTTAAACTACTAAGTCTTATATTTATTGATGGTTTGATTTTCAACCACTTTTCCTGGGAAGACGCAGAACTTCCGAGCAATTAACCAGTAATCAGATTGAGAGTTAGTAACCTACAAGCTTTGCCTAGAGACACAAGCATCTAGTTTATTTCTCATTGTCTCAACAGAACGAATAAAACACTTTCCCAGTGACATCAATGGTGACGTTGCAGCAAAATACTAAAACAAAAAAAAAATCGGACTTTCTTTTTAATGTAGCTGTAAACATATTAAGACGAAACAAAACAAAACTTTGATCAGGAAAGGTAAGTTATACTTTTTTGTAAACATGAAAGAGCATGTACACTGAAGTCTATGGAATGTCCGAAACAATAGACATTACTTTGGCATGCAACTTGTATTTGCGATCGGTCTGTTTGTGGATATGTCGCCTATAGTCGACTCAGGTGATGGAAAGTTTGGCTAATCTGAGGAAATACTTCAGAAGAACGTCCGAGGTATGGAAATCAAGTCTAGTCATGCGATTCAGTCTGCTCAGAGTAACCATTCCAACTCTGAATTCTTCACTTTTACGTGATGGTACTCGTATATTTAGCAAAGTGTTTCGATTTTATATGGTACACTCAGATTTATATACATGTAGATAGCGCTATGACAGAACGTAAATAAAACATTTCAGTAATCATAAGACCTTTGTCGCTCGTCTTAAATAAATCCATCGTTTCAATGTCAAGAAACTAGAATCCATCCTGCGCCTTTTTTCTATTGTACTGCACAAACTGATAAGACGGTGCCGCCAGTGGATGCTGTGGAATTATCTTGGGCTTTATCTCCTTGTCAACCACAGGCGCCGGCTCCGGACGCTTCTTCTTCTTCATCTTGGCCGCCTCTGTAACTGACAGGTTCCTGAATTCTCCGCCCATGTTGGTATTGGTCTTGTAATCGTACTGGCGGACATCGGGTATAAGAAGGACCGTTGAAATAAGTGCCAGAATGAATGCTAGGACAGTCAGACCCAGCGACCAGTTAGGGTAATGATACTCAGGTAGGTCTAGGATAAACACCGCCATGCCAGCTATAGATGACAGAGCTGAAATATTATCCAGAAGTTAAATAATATTCATCATTTAGTTTTTATTGGAAACACACAACACCCAGCCCGAGTGTCATCCGTTCTACTGGAAAACATTCGCCGGGTGTTCAATTGGACGGTCCTAGCAGGCACATGACGTCATAATGACGTCAGATCGACGTTGCATCGACGTTGACTTCATTATGACGTCATGTGCCCGCTGGGGTGATTTGGAAGGCTAGAGTGTTACGTGTCCACTGCATGGTCGATTCATTTTCTTAGATGCACAATTTATTTAAATTGTAGTTAATTGATCATGTTTGAAAATAACATAAATCAATATATTTAACATATATCCAGAATAAACGCTGGTAGTAACTTGAACATTTTCAAAGACAAACCCCAGTGTTTTCAATAAAAAAATTGGATTTAGGGGGTATTCATTGCATGGACATGCTTGCATGATGGTTTGCGGTCAGAATATTGTAAAGCAACAGTATACATTCGTTTAATCTATGACGTAGTCGTACTTGTACATTTTGTTTTTGCATGCGTTTTGCATTACGAAAACTTGCCCATGCAATATACACAGATTTTTTTTTTCAGGTGAAAAAATTGAAATTTTAGTTTAAAAAATTTTGATTGTTTTCTTATTTTTGCTCAAAATATAGATTGTGAGTACCCACAATCTATGTTTTGGAGCAAAAATAAGAAAAATAGGTATACCCCTGTAAACCCCAATTTTGCTATATAAAAGTGGGGTTTGAGGTGGTATTTATTGCACGGACATGTTTTCCTGATGGTAAAGTAAAGTAACAAACCTGCAAAGACAGCCAGCATCATGATAGCTATCGCCCCGTTCCTCGTTCTCAAATTTACTTTACAGACATGCAAAACAAGACATATCGCGGTAACGAGCAGCAATCCTAATGCTACACTTTCTAGAACTCTTGTCCCCCACATATTCGCTGAAAAAAGCAACAACATGTTAATACAAATCAAGTGAACAAATACTGTACAGTCGAAAAACATATTATAATGCCATTTTGTAAACGTATGGCGCCAAACGTCATTTTGGTTCTGGTTGCGTTAGCTAAATAGTGAACAATGCTGGTCACTGGAAGGCGACGGTAAACAATGCGGCCACTGTAATTAAAACCATCTATAACCCCATTATGTAAACATGTCTTGGCAAAGGTCACATTGGTACCTTGTTCCGTTAACAGGTAAACGGGATAAAGACGGTCACGCAGGTGCGACAATAAACAATGCAAGGATTATAGTATCTGTTTAAAGTACAGCAAATATTTTCCGATTGAGTTGCAAATCAGATGAACAAAAGGCGAATCCACGTGTTCCTACTCTTATTTTTCCAAATATCACACGAGGTAATGCTAAAGCCCCGTTCACACTGTCCCGGTTCTACCCTGGTACCTCCCGGTATAGACAAACCAGTATACCGTGATAAACCAGGGAACCGTTCCTTCCGAAATTGATCGTGTTCTCAGTCACGGTGTCCCCCGGTATAACCCCGGTCTTGGTCTCTGTTCTACCACGGTGTCGTCAGGGTGCCGGCCGGTATGCCCCGGTTTTACAACGGTTCACACCGGTAGCGTCCCGGTTACCCCGGTGGCGCCGGTTCACCCCGGTGGCGTCCCGGTGAATGCCGGTCCCGCCACGGTTATGCCCCGATGTTTGTCGGGATTGAAAATTTTAGCAACCAAGGTGAACCGGCATTGCACCGGGGTGAATCGGGACGCCAACAGGGTGAACCGGCACTCCACCGGGATGAACCGGGACGCCACCGGGGCAAACCGGGGTTAACCGTGACCAAACTCTTAAAGCCGGTTTGTCCCGGTGGCGTCCCGGTTCACCCCGGTGGAGTACCGGTTCACCCTGGTGCCGTCCCGGTTACCCACGGTTTGCGCCAGTTCATCCCAGTTTATCACGGTATTGCCGGTGCTATAATGGTTTGTCACGGTGTCTCCCTGGTTAACCCAGATTTTGACATCTCTCACGGTTCGCCACGGTTGTATTAAACATTTTAATGCAAGTTGCGTGAAGGCTCCCCGGTTCACCCCGGTTCTTTCCGGTAGCTTTACGGTTCTATTGCGGTTCGTCACGGTTCACCCGGTTTATCAAAGCTAAACCGGAAAGAAAGAACATAACTTTATGATTTTGAAATTGCTGGTAAACCCCGCGGCTGAGTGGTTAAGGTAGCTGATTCTATTATTGCCCTGAATCATTTGGTCATCTCATCTCTGTTACTATGTCGATTCGAACCACACACGGGGCACGTAAGGCAAGCCAAGTATAAGCTGAAAGAATCTTGAAAGGGACGAAACAACTGAACAAACTGTAATTAATACCTACCTGTTAAATACACTGAATCACTGGAGATTTCCGAGACAGTACAGCTAGTGTTACTTGATTCCGAGCAGTTTGTTACCCGCCACAGCCCAACGCCTAAGTCGAGAGTTCTACGCATGGTGCATCTAGAATGCACACACAAAAAAGTGTAAATGAGTAAACATTGCGTGAACACTCAGTGTCAGGAGCGGAAGTGAACGAAATTAGCTACACCTGTGAATGTACAGTGGTGGAATCGGTCACTTGCCAATTGCATCGGTCACTTGCCAGTTTTACAATAGACGGCCGGTCAGTTTTTGCGGCATCAAAGCAAGTGACTGTCAGATCAGAATCAGAATAGTTTACTGGTGACACGCCAAATGACATTATTTCACCAGGGGGTTCGGATGGGGGGGGGGGAATTAGTCCCTTGAACGCACGAGTGAAGCGAACTTGGACACACAATTATCTGACATTTCAGCAGTAGAAAACAGAGAGTCAGGGAGGTCATTCCAGTCCCTGATAGTCTGGGGAAAGAAACTACATTTATAGGCCTCTATACTAGCAGATGGAAGCTGAAATGCCTTGGAGTGGCTATTTCTACAACGCCTAGTCTTTGGAATAAGGTCATCTGTAGGTATTCTGGCTTTACCCTTCAGACCTTTGTATAGTAATATAAGTCGATTATCCGTCCTCCTTTTCTTGAGAGATTCCCATCTGAGTTGTTCAAGAATGCCAGTCATACTACCTTCCTCGAAAGTATAATTCCTAGTTACAAATCTAGCGGCACGATTCTGAACCTTCTCCAATTCCTCCTGGAGGCATTTAGTATGAGGATCCCAAACAGAACTTCCATATTCCAGGACTGGGCGCATCAGTCCTTTATAAGCTGCTTCTTTAACATCTTGGGGGCAAGAAAATAAGAAGGTACAAGTAGGCAAAGATCAGGAAAAGGCGCAATCAGAAAAAGATTCCCACTCCAAAAACCGAGGTGGGAAAAAAAAGCAAACTAACAATCAGGTACTTATACCATGAAACAATCGTAAGCCGAATGGGCAGCTATTTTCCCAATAGGTGGCCACTCAGTTACCTTAACTTAACTAAAAATATGAAAACATACATAAGGCGCCAACAGCACAAAAAATTTTTAAACACCAAGACATAAAACAAAAAGAACCACCACAAGTTTCTCCTCAAGAATCCAAGTGTTCTGTTGGCTTTAGTACAGATATTATTGATATGGGTATTCCACTTGAGGTCATTTGTAATTGTTACACCTAGATATTTAATGCTATCAACATTTTCCAAAACCGTTCCCTCGAGGGTGTACGAGGCCTCAATTTTATTTATCCGCTTATTTGTCAGCTGCATCATGTTGCATTTGACAGGTTGAAATCTCATGCCCCATTTTCGGGCCCAGCTCCCTAAAAGGTCAATGTCTTTCTGAAGTTTCAATGTATCTTCTACCGTTTTAATTTCACGGTAACAAACACAGTCATCAGCAAAAAGCCTGATTTGAGAGTCAATGCCAACGGGTAGGTACAAGGAGAACAACAATGGACCGAGAACGGTGCCCTGAGGGACACCAGACACAACAGGGGCCCAGTCAGATTTAACACCATTAACTACTACTCTTTGCTGCCTGAAGCACAAAAAAGCATTTATCCATTTCAATGTCTTTCCACCTATACCATAACTAAACAATTTGCTTTTAAGAAGTTCATGTGGAGGGGTGTCAAAAGCTTTTTCAAAGTCCAAAATAAAAGTGTCAACCTGACCCTTTTTGTCCAATATTTTTGCCCAATCATTTATCACTGTAATTAACTGAGTTTCACAACTATGCCATTTCCTGAATGCATGCTGTTTGTCCGACAAAAGATTATACTGATCAAGATGACCCATGGTATTTGAGCAGACAATATGTTCTAGAAGTTTGCAAGGAATACAAGTCAAAGAAACTGGGCGGTAAATACAAGCAAGGGACCTGTCACCTTTCTTGAAAAGTGGACAAATATTAGCAAGTGACCATTCCTTGGGGATTTCACCCATATTGATTGACTGCTGGAAGAGATGTGCAAATACAGGTCCTAATTCTTTTGCCAATTCTTTAAGGACTCTAGGATGGAGTTCATCAGGTCCTAAGGCTTTAGATGGGTTCAGACCTTTAAGGAGTTTTGTTACTCCTTCCTTTGTTACAACAATTTCATCCATGAATGGGGCCGACCTATCCAGAAGTGGGACTTGGTTGTGTACCGTTTTGGTGAATACATCTGTGAACTGTCCATTAAATTCTTCTGCTTTTTCGAAATCTGATTGAGCAATACCACTTCCATTTTTCTTTTTCAAAGGGGGAATGCCTTGGATATCTTTCCTCTGACTATTGATATACCTATAAAATCCCTGGGATTAGCCTTAACGTCCCCTACCAAGTTATTGACATAAAGGTCATGCTGCTTCCTTATATCAGCTTTGATTTCCCTTCTTAAGTTTTCAAATTTAGATCTAATTTTTGCACTTCCAGTTTTCTTAGCTTTTGCATGAGTTATATTTTTCCTGCGAATCTTCCTCCTTATCTCAGGAGTTATCCATGGGACAGAAGAGACAGAGCGACTGTACAAATCTATATACTAGTAGGCACAATTTTAATAAGATTTTGTTTCATCAACGTGCGATTTACCCCTTTTTTACTTCAGGTCGTATGGTTCATTTAGGCACGTAAATGAAGTTAACTGATTTGAGGACATTTATAACTTGCTTTTGTATTAAGAAAACTTGTAGATTGGAGATGTAGACTGACGACGAAAACTGCAAAACCAGACTATGTGGTAACATTCTTGGTTATAATAACTAAATTTACAGTACTTTTATGACGCTTAAAGAGGTGATTTATTTTGAATGATTCAAGAAACATCAGGAAAAATGTCTGTGAAATAAAAATCCCTTATACCCCACTTAATATAGTAAAACTGGGCTTTATAGTAAGACTAACTTTTTGTGCTGTTGGCGCCTTGTGTGTGTTTGCATATTTTTAGTTAAGTTAAGGTAACTGAGTGGCCACCTATTGGGAAAATAGCTGCTCATTCGGCTTACGAAATGTTTTCATGGTATAAGTACCTAATTGTTAGTTTGTTTTTTTTCCCACCTTGGTTTTTGGAGTGGGAGTCTTTTTCTGATTGCGCCTTTTCCTGATCTTTGCCTACTTGTACTTTTTTTTATCAGGGGTATACATATTTTTCAAATTTTGTTCTAAACAACAATAGATTGTGGCTTCTCCTTAGAACCGCCTCGGCAAGGCGGTTCTAACGCGTACCCACAATCGATGTTTTGAGCAAGCATATTAAAAATGCCTATGAAATATTTCAATTTTTACAGCATAAAAATCGCCGTATATTGCATGGTCAAATTTTCGTAATCCATACCTGACCATCCAGTAATTGGTTCCATACCCGGCGCTGTGGAGACCCAAAGCCACTAGACTAACTGTCAGTGCTATAATGCACCACACTGAAGGTTTTCCACCAGGCGTCATTATAATATTGTATATCTAAGCATGCTCGTCTTAAGCTTCCGTAAGCTACAACAAGCGCCCTCGTTGATTTTTTTTCTGATATGAGCGAAAAACAGTCATTCGGGGTTTCCGACCAGGTCTGATATACATCAACATGTACGGTCACAGAAGAATGCTGGAAGCTTGAAATTTTCGAAATGGGTAGAGGAGGAATTGTACTATCTGTGTAGCGAAAACAAAGTCGATGACCAGCTTCGCAGCTGATCTGTGCCTTTGTTTTCGCTTAGGCAAAAGTCCATTTTTTTCTCATGGCGTGGCTCAAATGGCATTCAAACTTACGAAGCATGGTAAAAAACGATAAGCGTATATTGTTTTGGTGCATTGAAACGAAAAGCGTATATTGTTTTGGTGCATTGAAATAGAAAACGGTTTTACATGAGTTTGGCACTTGACAATTTAAGCTTAATAGATAATTTATTATCCTCCAAATATGGAGAGCATGAAATACATACAAATCATACAAATACAAAACACAAACAATATAAATGAAAAACAATGAAAACAGCACAAAAAAGAAAAGAAAGAAAAAAAAAAAACAACAGAAAAATGAACAACGCTATGACATCAGTAGCCTACAGCAGACACCGGTGCAATGCACTGGAAACGTTCCACTAAGGGCAAAATTTTTGTACATATAGTGAAATATTTGATGTAGAAGGTATTTTCTGGCACGACAGGCCCGAACATACCAGTGACAGCATGGTCAAAGCTTTATTGTTACTCCCATCAATCAATTTCTGATCATTCGTGGGAGGTCTACATTGTACGTATACACTCCGGTGTGTTTACAGGATGGGCCTACAAGCATGTGTAGGGATCTTTAACCTGCTTAGGGGATGCCTGTGCCTGTGCAGGCACAGGGGGGGGGGGGGGGGCTCCAGTTAACGAAGCCGGTAAAGTTAGCAAACTGGCAGAATGAGCAGAACGAAATGGTAAAGTTAGCAAACTGGCAGAATGAGCAGAATGAAACGGTAAAGTTAGCAAACTGGCAGAACGAGCAGAATGAAACGGTAAAGTTAGCAAACTGGCAGAATGAGCGGAATGAAAAATGTCTTTGTCGATTTTCTCATTATGCCCATTCTGCCCATTCTGCTGGCAGAATGAAACGGTAAAGTTAGCAAAATAGCAGAATGAGTAGAATGAGCAGAATCAAAATGACTTTGTCTATTTTCTCATTTTGCCCATTCTGTCCATTCTGCTGGCAGAATGAAACGGTAAAGTTAGCAAAATAGCAGAATGAGCAGAATGAAAATGTCTTTGTCGATTTTCTCATTCTGCCCATTCTGCTGGCAGAATGAAACGGTAAAGTTAGCAAAATAGCAGAATGAGCAGAATGAAAATGACTTTGTCGATTTTCTCATTCTGCCCATTCTGCTGGCAGAATAAAAGGGTAAAGTTAGCAAAAAAGCAGAATGAGGAGAATGAGCAGAATGAAAATGACTTTGTCTATTTTCTCATTCTGCCCATTCTGCCCATCCTGCTGGCAGAATGAAACGGTAAAGTTAGCAAAATAGCAGAATGAGCAGAATGAGCAGAATGAAAATCTCTTTGTCGATTTTCTCATTCTGCCCATTCTGCTGGCAGAATGAAACGGTCAAGTTAGCAAAATAGCAGAATGAGCAGAATGAAAATGACTTTGTCGATTTTCTCATTCTGCCCATTCTGCTGGCAGAATGAAACGGTAAAGTTAGCAAAATAGCAGAATGAGCAGAATGAGCAGAATGAAAATCTCTTTGTCGATTTTCTCATTCTGCCCATTCTGCTGGCAGAATGAAACGGTCAAGTTAGCAAAATAGCAGAATGAGCAGAATGAGCAGAATGAAAATGTCTTTGTCGATTTTCTCATTCTGCCCATTCTACCGTTTCATTCGGCCAGCAGAATGGGCAGAATAGGAAAATCGACATTCTGCTCATTCTGCTATTTAGCTAACTTTACCGTTTCATTCTGCCAGAAGAATGGGCAGAATGGGCAGAATGAGAAAATCGACAAAGACATTTTCATTCTGCTCATTCTGCTATTTTGCTAACTTTACCGTTTTATTCTGCCAGCAGAATGGGCAGAATGAGAAAATCGACAAAGACATTTTGATTCTGCTAATTCTGCTCATTCTGCTATTTTGCTAAATTTACCGTTTCATTCTGCCAGCAGAATGGGCAGAATGGGCAGAATGAGAAAATCGACAAAGACATTTTGATTCTGCTAATTCTGCTCATTCTGCTATTTTGCTTAATTTACCGTTTCATTCTGCCAGCAGAATGGGCAGAATGAGAAAATCGACAAAGTCATTTTCATTCTGCTCATTCTGCTATTTTGCTAACTTTACCGTTTCATTCTGCCAGCAGAATGGGCAGAATGGGCATAATGAGAAAATCGACAAAGACATTTTCATTCTGCTCATTCTGCTCATTCTGCTCATTCTGCTATTTTGCTAACTTTACCGTTTTATTCTGCCAGCAGAATGGGCAGAATGGGCAGAATGAGAAAATCGACAAAGACAGTTTTCATTCTGCTCATTCTGCCAGTTTGCTATACTTACCATTTCATTCTGCTTATTCTGCCAGTTTGCTAACTTTACCGTTTCATTCTGCTCGTTCTGCCAGTTTGCTAACTTTACCATTTCATTCTGCTCATTCTGCCAGTTTGCTAACTTTACCATTTCGTTCTGCTCATTCTGCCAGTTTGCTAACTTTACCGCGCCCAGTTAACGTCCCGATCCGAAGGACGGCGCTCTGTGTTCAAGACATCTCTTCAAATGACACGAGGAAAAGCGTGTTCGGACATCAAATGTTCATTGCTGCCGGCGGGGATCTAACTTGGGACCTCTAGTACCAGAGGCCAGTGCGGTAACCACTGAGGCACCGCGCTTCCTTTATACATACGGTATGTACCTGACCAAAACGGAGTCTCACATTAATGAATACGTAAATAGAACAATCAATGCTGAAATAGATTATGTAAATGGTATATAAAGAATAGCAAAAATCGACAAACCCCTCCTTAGAAATATTTAACTACTCGCTCTGATTATAACTTTTCGGAACTTCATTATTTTATGCAATAATAGTTGATTTTCTGGAAATTTCAGAAATCTTCATTTTCACAAAGGAAAAGAAATGCGCAACCAAGAGCTTATGACATTTCCCTCATGACCTACTTGGTCCTTGATGATTCATTGACTAGTTAGAGATTCACCACGAGGACCGAACAACTAACTAAATGTTGTGAACCACTTCAGAACATGAGGGGGAGATTAGGCGCCTGTAAAACCGGTTTAAGCCCCCAGTAATTTTATATTACTGATCGTTCCAAGGTGATACATGTACTTCTGGTGTGGTTCTTATTGTTTTGTATTTTGGTGTCGAATTTTTGTGCTGTTTGAGCCTGATGTACGTTTTTATATTTTTAGTTTAGTTCGGGTAACTGATTTGCCGCCTATTGGGGAATAGCTGTTCACTCGGCTTACGATATGTTTTCTTTGTATAAGAACCTAAATTTCATTTTGTTTTTCCCCACCCCTCGGTTTGTGGAGTGGGAATTTCTTTCTGATTGCACCATTTCCTGATCATTGCCTACTTTTACCTTTTTGGTTAAAATTAAAAACATTAAAATAATAATAATAATAATAATAATAATAATATAATCAAAGTAATAATAAATATAATCAAAATAAAACTGATTCGTTTAGCGATAGGCATCATGGTGTTCTCATGCGCTGTCAAGGCAAATGTATGAATGGGGACCAGAAGGGATAATGTGACAGAATGTGAACGCACTCAAAGTATAGTTCTGCTTTTTGGTTACCGTATCGGTGGTACCTAAGGAATACATTAGGGCAGAACTGTTTTTGGATTAGGTCGAAACTGACAATGTTTAAAATAAAGAAGTAGCGCAGATCTAACTAAAAGATTGTGTCCTTAGGAAACCTAAATTCACATGAGAAATACAGGTACGATTTCTACCGGTCTACACACTGTTGGTCTATGTTTACTGAATTCGACCTTTATCTGACAGATTGCCGACTATACGGTAGCTTAATTGTCAATCCATATAACATTTGAGCCTCCTCAAGAAAAAACAAACAATTTGCATAGGCGAAAACAAAGACACATATCAGCGTCGCGGTGAGCACGTTGTTGGTTTTCTCATATGGCGGCTCATTTGTTTCCGTATAACACTAAAATCCGTCGTACAGTTTTCGTGTATTGTACTGCATAAACTGATATGACGGGGCCGCCAGTGGATGCTGTGGAATTATCTTTGGCTTAAGATTGGTTTCCCCTCCAACCACCGGCTCCGGTTCCAACTGCTTTTTCTTAACCTTGACATTCCCTGTGTCTGACAGCTTTTCGAATATCACGCCCTCTGTAGCGTTGTCACCGTAATCGTATTGGCAGATATCAGGCAGAAGGAGGATTAATGATGTGATTGACATGGTTGCCGCAAAGACTGTCAAACCCATTGACCAGCTGGCGTAGTGCTTCTCCGGGATATTTATAAGCCATATTATCATGCCGGCAAGGGAAAGACCAGCTGAAAAATACATTACGAAAACTTGCCCATGCATTAAACAGAGAATTTTTTCAGCATTAAAAACTAAACATTTCTTTGGAAAATGTTTCATAATTTTAATATGTTTGCTCAAAACATTGATTGTGGGTACACGTTAGAACCGCCTCGCCATGGCGTTTCTAACGAGTACCCACAATCTATGTTTTGGAGCAAATATAAGAAAAATAGGTATACCCCTGCGTACCCCAGTTTTGCTATATACAATTGGGTTCAAGGGGGTATACATTACACGGACAAATTTTACACGGACAAATTTTCATGATGAAACTGAGATGCTTTACGATCAGTGAACATGTTAATGAGAAAGGGGATGGGTCATACCGCGGTTTCGGCTACTCAAACCTCTTCAATGACTCTATAAGATTTGGCAACATGGAGCCAAAGGAATTACGGTTATACTGAAACATATTTATTTAGGAATTCTTAAAAAATCAACAAAATAATCTTGTATTTACTATATCACAATGTTAAGGCTCTTGGCTGTCTTTAACTAAACGAGTTTGAAAATTTTGAGTAACTGCAGCCCTGTGTTAGCATAAAATATGCCCTTAATTACGACAATCCGGTCATAATTGAAATACAGTATATTGGCTCGGCTTACGATATGTTTTCTAAGTACCTAAATGTCAATTTAGTTTTCCCACTACGGATTTTGTAATTTCTTTCTGATTGCGCCTTTCCATGATCATTGCATACTTGTACATGTACCTTATGATGATTTTTCATTTGATTTACCTGCGAAGAATGCAAACAACGTTATTGTTATTGCAACTCTTCTTGTCCTAACAAAGTCTGTTGCCACATAGAAACCCAGAAATACTACGGTGACAAGCAGCACGAAACCCGTTAAACCTTCTAGGACTCTTGTTACCCACATACAGGCTGAAACAAAATAAATATAATATGATTTTGTGTATCAACTGTTGAACATTCGTTCATACAACTTGGCCGATGGATCACAAAACTGTATACATATTTCACATATCTCTTTCCATTTATCATGGCATATGCTATATGTATACATGTACATAACTCACCATTCATCTGACTTGTAATGACGCAAGTTTTCGGGACCTTGGATCTAATCAACCGAATTTGTAAAAGTATTGATCCTACTTTAATAATTAGTCAATTAATCGAGAGGGGAAAACAAGAAAAATAATCTAATTTATCGAATCAAAGATTTCAATTTTTGCAACTGAAAAATCATTGTATAGAGCATGTGCAAGTTTCATAAAAATCATTGTATAGTGGACGTGCAAGTTTCATAATGAGGTTTGTTTCGAAAAACCTTTTCTAAATTTTATCTCAGACACTATGAACTGATTTCCATTTTTTTTTTTTTTTTTGATTCCGTTTAACGTCCCTTTCAAGATTATTTCCGCTCATATGATACGAGCCAATCAGTAGTTGGGGCCAAAACGGGAGAACCCCGAGAAAAAACACCCGACACACCCGCAAGCAGAACTTGGCTTGTCTCACATGTGACCAGAGCGGGGCTCGAACCCGCACCAGACACAGCGGTGAGATGATCGAATGGTTAAGTGCGGTAATGAAATATCAGCGCTCCTAACCACTCGGCCACGGGGGCCGCCGATTTCCAAATTTTATATTGGGCTAATAACCCTCTTACGTGAGGGCCTTTCGGAACCAGAATTTTATGGTGACTTGGTTTACAAATTTAAGAAACTTATTGGAAGGAATGATTTTTCTTTTCAATTCAGAAAAATCATTACGCGTTACAGAAATGTTATGCGACAGTCTGCATGCTGAGTTTTTAACCCAATCACGGTTGATAACTAGGCTGCCTTCTTTAATTGCACGCCGGTTGGTCGGGGGTCAGACTCTATGATGTTTGTAGGAGCCGGAGCTTCTTGTCTGTTGCTTGGCCCATCGAGGTTCAACTGGTGGTTTTCTTTTGCTCCGGAGTTAGTAAGTTATTGGGCGCTC
This sequence comes from Rugalucina vietnamica, assembly GCA_964017185.1. Classification (NCBI taxonomy): domain Eukaryota; kingdom Metazoa; phylum Mollusca; class Bivalvia; order Lucinida; family Lucinidae; genus Rugalucina; species Rugalucina vietnamica. The sequence continues at coordinate 7,047,046 of OZ024876.1, read as the reverse complement.
AGGGATCTCCATCGTCCGGCAGTTTACTCATTAGGTGAGTCCTCGTTTTTGATTCATCATGTAATTTATCATGATCTATTTGTTTGTCAATGATGATTCATTGACTAGTTAGAGATTCACTACGAGGACCGAACAACTAACTAAATGTTATGAACCGCTGCTGAAGCTGAGGGTGAGGTTGGGATCCTGTAAAACCGGTTTAAGCCCGCCAGTAATTTTATATTACTGATCGTTCCAAGGCGATACTTCTGTTGTGGTTCTTATTGTTTTATGTCTTGGTGTTATTTTTTGTGCTGTTGGCGCCTTATGTATGTTATCATATTTTAGTTAAGTTTAGGTAACTGAGCGGCCACCTATTGGAAAATAGCTGCTCATTCGGCTTACTAAATTTATTCATGGTCTTAGTACCTTATTGTTAGTTTGGTTTTTCCCGCCTCTGTTTTTGGAGTCGGAATCTTTTTCTGATTTCGCCTTTTCCTGATCGTTGCCTACTTGTGCCTTTGTAGATGTGGACGCGTGTATCAGTCAAATTTAGTAAAATTTTGTTTGTTTGTATTGATGTTTACGTAACAAGTTAAGTCGGGTCGAAGAAGAGTCAACGACAAAACATGGCAATTCTGGGAATCGAACAAATGACCTCCCGATACTTTACCGCACGGCCACTGTTTTCCCCTTTAACACAACGCAAACATGCCCAGAGATTTACAGACATTTAAAAGTTGTAAAAATGAAAATTTACAGTAGAAACGTTTTGATATTTTGTTTCATTTTGCACAAAACATTGGTTGTGGGTACACATTAACACATCGTTTATCCAGATAAACCAAACACAGAAAGGCCTTCCAAACAAGGATATAAACTACATTGCGGGGATACACAAGTTAAGAAAACATCAATATAAGTGACGTTCTCTGAGATTTTCGGTCTTATGGAGGTACGACGTTGACGTCACAAAACGTGAACTAAAGTTAATTGGATTTTGCGCACTCAGTCATTATTTTCAAAAACCGCCTAATAAGATAGGTTGGATATTTCTAGCTAGACCTTCGCAATTTCCGATTCTATAATATACATATTTAGACAATATTCACCGTGAATGACAACAGTGAATGACAACAGAACAAAATACTATAAATCTGTGTCATAGACTATACATACGATTTTCCAAGGCCATTTTTTTTTTCTTATAAACCGTTAGCGCTAATTACACTGAAAGAAAATTATAAAATGTCACTTTTCAAACTCAATTTTGTTTTCTAAGCCATGTTCATAGCAAGAGGTCCACAATTACGTTTTTTTTTTTTTTTTTTTTTTTTTTTTTTTTTTTTTTTTTTTTTAGAAATTTGGCATTGAAACCGGAACTGTGCAGCAGTCATGACCTGTTTGTCCTCGAAAATCGTCTAATACAGCCCTTTCGAAGTAATATCTCTCATTCCAAGGCATCATAAGTAAATTTAAGAGGCATTAACATGTTTAAGAGGCACTGTTGAATTTTCAAAAAAAAATCTAAAAAAAAAAAAAAAAAAAAAAAAAAAAAAAAAACAGCGATTTTTTACAAAAATACCGGTAGAGAAAATTCGAATATTTGATATTATTCCAAGCCGGAAGGACCCCTGTGATGACATTCGTTCCTCATTTTGATAAATGTTGTGCTTTAACCAATTTTTATTTAAAAAGAACCATTGATTTATGCACTTCTTACTCCAAAAACGCGTTTAGTGAAAGAAATTTATTCATGGACACTTTGCAACTTTACTTACTTGAAAGACAGGTCTTTAGGCAAAAACTCTTGCAATCTTGAACATGGCTTAGAAAACAACACTGAGTTTGAAAAGTGACTTCTTATAACTTTCTTTCAGTGTTATGTCTACTGCATAAACGTTTAGTTGAGACAAAAAGTTGGGTTTTGTTTTAAAATAATTTTGTAGAGATTCAAAATATTAATTCAACGGGCGATGGGTAAACATTCAAAACAATATTTAATTAGACAGCTATTATTTCAGTTCAGAAATCATTACGCGTTACAGACGTATAGGTCATAACTTGAATGTTGTGCGACAGTCGGCATGCTTAGTTTTCATCCCAATCTTGGTTGATACCTATGCTGCCTTCTTTTATTGCACGCCGGTGGGTCGGGCGTCAGACTCTATGATGGCCCCGACTTAAAGCTATTCATTTTAGTTGGTTGGGGTCGGAGCTTCTTGTCTGTTGCTTGGCCCACCGGCGTCCTACTGGTGTTTTCTTTTGCTCGGAAGTTAGTAAGTTATTCGGCACCCAGGGATCACCATCGTCGGGCAGCTTACTCAATCTGTGAGTCCAAGTCTTTGATTCATCAGGATGTTTATCGTGATTTATCTGTTTGTTCTTGAAGATTCATTGACTAGTTAGATATTCAAAACGAGGACCGAAGATTTAACTAAAAGATATGAACCACTGCAGAAGCTAAGAGTGAGGTTATGGCCATGTATAGTCGATTCAAGTCCGTCAGTAATTTTATATTACTGATCGTTCCAAGGCGATACTTCTGTGGTGGTTCTTTTTGTTTTAAGTTTTGGTGTTTAAAATTTGTGTGCTGTTGGCGCCTTACGTATGTTTTCATATTTTTAGTTAAGTTTGGGTAACTGAGTGACAACCTATTTGGAAAATAGCTGCTCATTCGGCTTACGATATGCTTTCATAGTATAAGTACCAGGGGCTAGTAACTCAAAGTCATCTTAAGCTTAAGATCATCTTATGACCAACTTAAGTATCTCTTAGGGATTATGGTGAATAACAGAAAAGGACCTTAAGTTCGGTAACCACTTAATAGCTTCGTAACTTTAAGGTCAACTCAAGCCACCTTACGAAAGTGGCACCTTTCCTTTTAAAAAAGTAACAATAGTTAAGAGTAGCTGGAAAAACAAGGGCGTAAATTCTAAGGCGGTCATCTTAAGATCATCGTAAGTATGTCGTGAGAAGGGGAACTTACAATGAGTTACTAGCCCCTGATTGTTAATTTAGTTTTTTCCCACCTCCGTTTTTGGAGTGGAAATCTTTTCCTGATTGCGCCTTTTTCTGATCTTTGCCTACTTGCACCTTTTGAGTAATATATTTACATTTTCAAAATTGTTTTTTTTTTTTTTTTTTTTTTTTTTTTTTTTTTTTTTTTCAAATTGTTTCTATTCCTCTTTGTATTTGAAAATGATTTTAGCGGAGATGTCTCTTTTTATTTGAAATTTAAAGTTTTATATAATAATAATTATGTATACTACATGTTCAACTCTTTACAATCACATCGTCATCAAAATGATCTTAAGAAGTCGCAGGAACAGCTTAAGACCATTTTAAAATTGAAAAAAACAAATTGCAAGACCTCCCTTAGACCGTTATACGATTATCTGTAATTGTGTACGCTTCACCCGCGATCTCGAATCCTTGAACATGTTCAAAACCCGCTCGCGACGGATTTTAATCATATGAATGCTCAAAAACGCTAGCCTAAGGATCGGTCATAGAATGATCTCAGATACTTTAGATTATTTTTTTAAGTTTTTTACCATTAAGCATCATTTTCTCATAAAAATTGTTTTCCAATCATGGTTGATAACTATGTTGCATTCTTTAATTGCACTCCGGTGGGTCGGGCGTCATACTCTATGACTCTATGAAGGCCCCGCCATAAAGCTATCATTTAACTGGTTGGGGCCTGAGCTTCATGTCTTTTACTTGACCCACCGGGATTCAACTGGTGTTTTTCTTTTGCCCCGGGTTTCAGTTAGTTATACGGCGAACAGGGATCTCCATCGTCGGGCAGCTTACTGAATCTGTTGAGTCCTCGTTGTTTTTTATTCATCAGGGTGGTTATAATGATTTATTTGTTTGTCCTTGAGGATTCATTGACTAGAGATTCACCACGAGGACCGAACTGCTAACTAAATGTTGTGAACCACTGCAGAAGGTGAGGTGAGGGTGAGGTTAGGCGCCTGTAAAATCGAAAATCGATTTAAGACCCTCCGCCTCAGTAGTTTTATATTACTGATCGTTCCGAGGCGTTACTTCTGTTGTGGTTCCATTTTTATGTTTTGGAGTCGGGGTCATATCGGGGTCAAAGAAATGATCACCAAATGAATATTAAGACAATCGTATAACGATCGTGAGCGATCCTAAGCGCAGTGGGACCGGGACTTAACCCTATGATTATCAAAATAATGTGATCCTAAAGTCTCGGTCCCATCTACACGATTGTCTTAATATTAATTTGGAGACATTTCTTTGGCACCGATATGCAAATTAAGAAAGTCTTGTCAATAAACTTATAATACAACAATCGTACGATCGCTTACGATTCAGTGGGACCGGCACTTTTAGTGGTCTTAAGGTGTCTCGATACTAATTTTTGTTGATAAATAAATCTATAATTTTAAGACAGCTTCAAATATAGGTGAAGTGCTACTAAAAAGCAAAATATTTGTGGGGGTATCCATGCTTCTTAAAGTGTTATCGACTTTCAAAAATGAGAAAAAATAGACTTTCTGAAATATTTTCATTTTCATTTTTCACGGATATGATCTAAACTATGTCAACGGAATGTGTTTTAAACTGTAAATGTATTCATAAACTACGTACGTACTTGCCAAATAACACAATTGAAAGGTAAAAGTGAATGTATGCATACTAGGTAAAAAAATGCAGAAAATATTTTTTAACATATTTGTTTAGTTCATCTCCGAGAATATGCTTAGAATAACACAAACTGATTTTGACAAGGGGAATGATTAACATAAGATAATGTATAAATGTATAGATACAAGATAAGATAATGTGACTATGATTAATAAATGATAAGATAATGTATGATTAATGAATGAGATAATGTATAAATTGATAGGTCGTATGAGGCTTTTTTATGCTTACATACCCACCCATTACAAAGATGCATATCCCGGCGTATAATCAAACCTCATAAAAACTTCTAAAAATGTTTTAAGGATGTTCGCTGCCAATGAAAAAGTATTCAAACTTTTTTTCTAACCATTCTTTTTTTTTTCAAAAATACAACACAAGACATTTGAAAACAAAATAAATATAGGGTAGTGTGCATTTTTTCAAGCTACAGGCCTCTGAATGAGACCTCTGAGCACCATGTTTTATATTTAGTAAAATTAATTCAATTTTTAATTCTTTGAAACGTACTTGTCTTGAACAAAAATACACCTAGAACGCTTTCAAAGGTCATGATATTTACGCAACACAGACTATTTTGGACCAAAAGCATAGAAAATTTTGCAACTTCAAGTGGATGACAAAATTTTACGATTCCTTTTCCAACCCTACCCCCCTTACTTGAAAAGACGGAAAAATCAATATTTTCAAATGTGCCAAACCCATATTTGTTGATTCAAATTTTTTCTTATATTTTCACACAACATAGAACTTGGTAAAATTGTTCGAATGAAATAAAGAAATATATAGGGTAGTGTGCATATAAGAGAGAACCAACAACTTGAAAATCGCCATTTTCAGCCTTTTTTCGGCTGTTTTGTTTCTAAAATCCCATTTTATAAAACCACCTAAAATTTTAAAACCAGCACACCAAAGACACAAAGACTGACTTAGAAGACCATGTACACATATACTGCTGCTAAAATAAACATCGAACTAGTGCAAGTAATTTGAAGATGTGTAATATTCAAGTTTTAAATACCCTACCCCCTAAATTTTACTGACAACTAAAATTTTCTGAAAAGTTACAGAAAATGGGGTGAAAAAATGAAGTTTCTTAGATTGACGATTTTCGTGGCTCATTCAATGCATATTATCAATATGTATCCAAATATAAAATATTAGGAAAATATCTGCAACCGTTTACGAGATATTCAACAAAAGAAAAACCGGAAGTTCCGAAATGTCAAATGTTAGCAGCGAACATCCTTAAAGCTTGTGATATATGAATGTTTAGATTCGAAAATTGCCAATGTGATGATACCAAAATTAATAAAGTCTGATAGATATTACATGTAGATGAGAGACAAGGCCAAAACCACCACTTGTCGTACATCGCGATCATATAGTCCCGACAATTAGTATGCTATAGTAACAATTTTAAAAAAGAAATAACTTAAATGTAAAACTTTATTTCAATTATGTGTTTTATGTTGCATGACTTTGTGGCCACTTGAATATAATTTGGCTGTTCACTTAGCCCTCTGCATTTATTTGTTATGTCCAAGCTAGCACTGTGACCACCTCACTTCAATAGCTGCTCACTCTGCTTTCCGTTATACATGTTAAACGTTGGTCCCTATGTTTTATATTTCTTAACATGTTTTTCTTTATTGCTTGTTTATATTTGTGTGTATTAGAGCCACTGCAGAAGCTTAGGGCGAGGTTATGGCCATGTAAAATCGATTTAAACCCGCCAGTAACTTTGTGTTACAGATCGTTCCAAGTCGATACTTCTGTGGTGGTTCTTTTTGTTTTATGTCTTGGTGTTTAATATATTTTTGTGCTGTTGGCGCCTTATGCATGTTTTCATATTTTTAGTTAAGTTATGGTAACTGAGTGGCCACCTATTGGGAAAATAGCTGCTCATTCGGCTTACGAAATGTTTTCATGGTATAAGTACCTGATTGTAAGTTTGGTTTTTTCCCACCTCGGTTTTTGGAGTGGGAATCTTTTTCTGATTGCGCCTTTTCTTGATCTTTGCTTACTTTTACCTTTTTACTAGTTCCCTTTCAATACCGACTGGATATGTGTAGGTTGAGGCCTTGTAGTTATAGAATTGAAAACATCTGTTCAATAATTAATATTTTTAAAGCAAAAAGAACAAAGCAAGCAATTTAGATGTATATTCATTTTTCCATTCTTTTTACTTCTTTTATTGATGGGATGTGCAAATTTCTTTTACCATATGATTTTCATCAAAACTCTTGCGTTTTGGGCTCATTACAGCTGCCTTATTTATTACTATCGAAACCCCTTAAGGAGACCGTAAGCGATCGCTAGCGCAGTGGGACCAAAGCTTTAATTAATTGTTTGGAGTTGTACAGGGGATAAATTTCATTAAGGAATCCTATGGATTTTAGATGCATTAACCGGGAGGCACAGGGAAAATCAAAATAAAGATAAACGTTATTGCACATATCACACAGTCCTTTGCTGGTTTATTAAACGAAATAATATGTAATAAAGGTTGTGTATAATACTTGCAATGTTTTCGGTCTTTGCAAACTGACCTGCACTGCCCCCCTGATAAACGGAAACAATGGTCGCCTTTTGGCTGTTTTGAGCTTGGTCGAATACAGTTTACAGTGTGCTCCAAAAGCAGATACCATGGACATTGAACTCAAGTTCAAATGTAGATACAAGAATATTGTTCAAGAAAAATAACACTTATTAATGAGCTGCGTCACCAGGAAACCGGTCTTCGGGGTTCCCGACCGGCCTGTACAGTCTCAGAAAAAGGCTAGAAGCTTGTAATTGGGTATAAGAAGATGAATTGTACTATCTGTTTAGCGAAAACAAAGGTGTTGATCAGCTGTGCATTTACTGCACAGGCAAAAAGCCAGTTTTCTAATAATGCGACTCATTTAATCTTAAGATGATTATTAAACACAAAACAAAACCTTAAATCATTTAAGCCATGTGCCCTTTTTTGTTATGTGGGGCATAGGGAACCAGAATAGAAACAGATTGAACAGCGCTGTTCTGTTTGCTTAAAGGAATTTCTTTGAAAAATGAATTGAATTTGCAAAAAAACACTCATGACGCCCCATATAGACATTTTCACTAAAGCGTGGACTCCGACGCGGACACCTATGCTGACTGTTTTGCGTACTTATTGTAGCGGGATCATGTCCAAATTATCTTATAATAGGTATCTGGATCACACTGTATTTAAGGTGGTACGGCGTATTTTTTTTTCGGGAAAAATTCTCTTTTGTTAAATTTTTATGCCCCTTTCACTATTTATTCAGTCGTATGAGATCGGTCGATCAGTAGGTTGGGTAAGAACGTGAATGTCCCGAAAAAACACCTGGCCCACCCGCAATCAGAAATTAGCTTGTCCAACATGTCACCCGCGCGGGGTTCGAAAACGAAGTGGAAAAGGCATTGAGATGATCGAATGATTAAGAGCGGCGAAATTTGCATCGGATACTTTAAGTTAACCACTCGGCCCGGGGGCGGCGCCCTGAAATTACCAGGTCGATATTTCTTGTTTGATTTTTCCAGGAGGTAATGTCATGTTTAGACGTAAGTCAATTTGTGACGGGCACGGCGCTTTCCACTTAAGTTTCATCAAAGCACTTTTAAGACACATTTTATCCTGCGTATGTTGTGTATGTACAGTACAGTCCAGGGGGATTTTCACCAGCCCGCTTAACCCCGCGGACGATTTTTCTGAGCCCCCTCCCCCGCAATCCCGCTCACCTGTCCGCTTAAATTATTGCCGCAAAATATTTTAATCCCGCCGCAATCCCGCCGCGGATTGCTGCGGATCCGCGGAGGATCCTCCCGTTACCTGTATAATCCCACCGCGGGTTTGCGGAGGATTGCCACACAAAAAAAAATATGACGTCAAAATTATTGACAGATGACCAATTGCCTAGGTTAACGTTGTGCCTGTTATTGTTAATATATGAAAAAACGATTTTATGAGCATTTTCTTATTTTGCGTGGATCTCGATTTTACAAGCGATATAAGCGACATTTTTCATTGCATCTGTGCAGACTGATCTCCGATAGTCTTTGTCCCTTACCCTGCCTTGTGTCTTTATTTTGGTATGATTTTTTTTTCCGAATATGGTCTTGCGATGCGTCTTACTTGGCCAGTTTTCCATAA